>NMXL01000005.1:0-600000 GCA_002851715.1 Verticillium klebahnii | reverse complement strand
AAGTCCTTCGAACCCGCTTTCCTCGACGATTCGGTCAATTTCTTCCACATGTTTGCGGATGAGAGAAGTACCTTGAGTCTCAAAGAGTACATCCTTGCCGGCGAAAAGCTTCTCAAAGACGAGGACTATCGATGTAACGCCTACAACCTCGACAGCACAACCAAGAAACAGTTGCTCGATGCCGGCCACGATATTGTGGTGAAGAATTACACAGACAAGCTTCTGAATGTCGAGAGCTTGTCAAAACTATTAGCGAACCATGAGATTGAGCCGATGAAGGCGCTCTACGACCTTCTGCGCCTATCGGGGATCCAAAATCAGCTCAAGGGGCCCTGGAAAAGCTATATTCAAAGCACTGGGGCGGGAATAGTGGGCGACGTGGACCGAGGCGACGACATGGTAATGCGGTTGTTGGAGCTGAGACGATCTCTGGACTTGATTGTACGGGACGGTTTCCGAGGAGACGAGGTCTTTGGGTACGAGCTGCGACAAGCCTTCAGCTCCTTTATGAACGACCGAAAAACGACATCAAGTTGGAGCACGGGAACCTCCAAGATTGGAGAGATGATCGCGAAGCACATCGACCTGCTGTTACGAGGCGGCCTCAAGGCTCTTCCGAAGAGTCTCCTGTCCGACAATAAAGACCGAGCTGCCGCAGAGAAGAGTGGGCTATCAAGTACGGCCGACGAGGACGCCGAGCTGGACCGCCAGCTTGACGCTGCTCTCGAGCTGTTCAGGTTCATCGAAGGCAAGGATGCTTTCGAGGCGTTCTACAAGAAAGACCTGGCACGGCGATTACTTATGGGCAGAAGCGCAAGCGCAGATGCCGAGAGGAACATGCTTCGGAAGCTTCGAGAGGAGTGCGGCGCTAACTTTACGCGAAACCTAGAACAGATGTTCAAGGACCAGGAGCTGGCGAAGGAGGAGATGCAGCACTACAAGCAGCGGTCTGAGGGAATGGGCACCAGTCATCCAGTCGATCTGCAGGTCATGGTCATTTCCGCAGCTTCTTGGCCGACCTACCCCGACGTAAAGCTGAACCTGCCTGAAGATGCAGCCACGGAGATCGAGCGGTTTGAGAAGTGGTACAAACACAAGCACGACGGCAGGAAACTGTCCTGGCCCCACTCACTGGCGAACTGCACCGTCAAAGCCATCTTCCCTAGGGGTACGAAGGAGCTTCTGGTCAGCGCCTTCCAGGCGGTTGTACTCGTGCTTTTCAACGATGTCGAGCTCGAGGATTTTCTCAGCTACGAACAGATCAGCACGACCACCGGCCTGGTGGGCCCCGAGCTCCAGCGCACGCTGCAGTCGCTGGCGTGTGGCAAGGTTCGAGTACTCAGTAAGCATCCGAAGGGCAGGGAAGTCAGCACGACCGACACCTTCACCATCAACAAGGCCTTTACGGATCCCAAATTTCGAATCAAGATCAACCAGATCCAGCTCAAGGAGACAAAGGAAGAGAACAAGGCGACGCACGAGCGCATCGCCGAGGATCGCAAGTTTGAAACGCAGGCTGCGATCGTGCGGGTGATGAAGGCGCGCAAGACCATCGGGCACAGCGAGCTGGTGGCTGAGGTGATCAGCTTCACCCGCAAGCGAGGGCCCGTTGATGCCGCCTCCATCAAGAAGCTCATTGAGACGTAAGTTCGCCGAGATTTTTTCTTGCTGAGGAGTGTTACTAACCCATTGCAGGCTCATCGACAAGGACTACATGGAGCGTGACGGAAACATGTATACCTACATCTCATGATTGCGCGGGGCGCACGCAAAGCTCGTGGAAAGCTCATGAGAAAATCGGCATCTCGGATGCCACAGACGTGTAATGACTGGAATGAAACCCTTAATCGCTAGATAGCCTGCAGTCACCTAGGGAAGTCTGCTTCCAACGATACATACTTCACATTCACTGTCCAATAGAAGACACCCTTGTTGTCCCTCCGTCGGCCGTGCACATGTTGTAACCCCTTGAAGGTGTGTTCTGTCAACGCCTTGGTGAGCGGGCTCCACCCGGACCCTGCCCCGGAAAATCGTTCCGCCTGCCAACGCGGGGTCCAGAAAAAAAGTTCAGCAAAACTCCAAAAAAATCGAAGAGCGGCCCGTTCACCGATAAAAGATAAGGGAATTCAACCGCAAATCTCGTCCCCCAAGCTGCCCACGAGAAGCGACCCTTCGACCGCCCACCTTACGATACCGAACCTCCATTCTACGTCAATTTCCTGCGCAAGCAGAATTTCATCACCGTAGAACCTTCGAAGTCACCTATCGCCCATCATGCCCAAATCCAAGCGCAACCGCCTCGTCAACATGACGCAGGTGTCCAAGAAGACGCGCGAGGACAAGGACAAGCTCTTCGCCAACATTCGCGAGGCCGTCCCCCAGTACCAGCACTGCTTCGTCTTCAGCGTCGACAACATGCGCAACAACCACCTGAAGGATGTGCGCCACGAGCTCTCCGACTGCCGGTGCGTCGCCCTCCCCCAGCCTGCCACTCGGCAACAAAATGCCCCCCCCCCCCCCCCCCCCCCCCCCCTTCCCACAGACTAACTAACGTCCCTCCCGCAGCCTTTTCTTCGGCAAGACGAAGCTCATGTCCAAGGCCCTCGGGCAGACCCGCGAGACCGCCCTCCTCGACGGCACCGACCGCCTGGCCCCCCACCTCACCGGCACCGTCGGCCTTCTCCTGACGAACCGCGACCCGTCCGCCATCACCGCCTACTTCGCCGGCCTCTCCCCCGTCGACTTTGCCCGCGCCGGCACCACCGCGCCCCGCGGCTTCGCCATCCCCCAGGGCGTCCTCTACGCCACCGGCGGCGAGGTGCCCCGCGAGCACGACATCCCCATGGAGCACTCGATCGAGCCCGAGCTGCGCCGCCTCGGCATGCCCACGCGCATGGTCCGCGGCCGCATCGTCCTGGGCGAGGAGGAGCCCGCCGAGGATGCCGCCGACGGCTACGTCGTGTGCAAGGAGGGAGACGTCCTCGACAGCCGGCAGACGAGGCTGCTGAAGCTGTTTGGCATCTGCATGAGCGAGTTCCACGTCGAGCTGCTTGCGTATGTTTTCCCCCCTTCACCCCCTCTGCAGTGGAGCGAAAGAGAGGCTAACGTTCACGCAGTTACTGGAGCGCCGCGACGGGCGAGGTGACGGACCTGAAGAAGGCCAACGCCATGGAGGAGTAGAGAAGGGGGCCTCGTGCGCAAAGTCAGCATCTGCGGGAAACGGTTACGAAGTGGTCGTACGTGTGGAAGCGATACCATCATGACGAACTATGGAGTTACGGCGTTGGTTGGAAAATATGCACATCACCTCGTGTCACGATACAGAAAAAAGCGTGTCGTCTTCACGTCCGCGGGCGGGAGGTTGGACACGGTCTGGGCTTCTCGCGAATCCCGCAATGAGCTACGAAGCTATCTCGGCTGGATTGAGGGTCACTATTCGTACAATACATACAGGCCGTGTCTCGGCTCTGCTCCAATTTTTCTCGCTGAACTCCAGATCAGTAGGCACGAAGACCCTTACCTCTGATCTTACCTGCTGCCCGTGGCGCTTGACAGAGCGCGGATGGGCAGTCCTTGGTGACTGGCTCGTGATCTGTTGTTTCTGGCAAATACAGACAAATTATGATACCTTCCTAACAGACAGGGAGACGGGCGAAGGATCGTGATATTAGATGGTGCTCGTCCCTTGCCAACAAGGGCACCAGGATGACGAAAGTGAGCCGCGCGGCGGGTGGGGGGCAACCCAGCTTGTTGCGCGCGAAGTTGCCTTGCACGGGAATGTTTTGGTAGCGAAGGAAACGAGGCGAAGAGCTGGCACCCACCACAAGACCTCAAGCCCATGGGCGAGAGTCTGATCAGTAGCGACGAAGCTTGCGGGGATCCTCGTAGCCACCGCCATCGTAGCCGCGTTTCCGGCTGTCGTCGTCGCGAGGTCGGTCGTAGTCTCGGTCCCTGGTATCCCTGCTGTCCCTGCTGTCCCTGTTGTCCCTGCTGTCCCTGTGGTCCCTGCTGTCCCTGCTGTCTCTGTTGTCCCGGTCGCGATATCCACCCTCACCTCTGGGCCGAACGGGTTCCATGTTGCTCCCCGTGCGTCGGTTGTCACGGTCTCGGTCTCCATACCGGTCACGGTGGCCACCGCCAGATCTGTCATCGAATGAGCGGCCACCCCCACGATCAAACCCACCGCCGTTTGAGAAGCCGCGATCGCGGTCACCGTATCCGCCACGGCCAGGCCCTGCGGGAGCATCACGGGGGAAACCGTTAGGGCCGCCGGGACCTCCACGGTCACGGCCACCAAAGTCACCGCCACCGCGGAACCCACCGCCGCCGCCGCGGCCACCGAAGCCGCCACGGAAACCCCCACGGCCGCGACCGCCGTCGAAGCCGCCTCGGAAACCACCTCTGAAGCCTCCGCCGAAGCCACCGGGGCCACCCATGGGTCTAGCAGGGAGGGCCTTCGTGTAGCCTCGGCCTCCCAGGCCACCGCCGAAACGGCGAGGCTTCCACCCCTTGACGGTGCGGCCGCGTTCGACGTCTACCTTGATACGTCGATCCTTGATTCGAATGCCATCGCAGGAATCCAGAGCAGCTACTCACCAGCGCGCCGAAGCGCTTGTGTCAGTAAACTTTACCTTAAGCATACCTTAAATTGGTCGTGTGAGGATGATTAAGGAAAAACATGACGGGAGACGGGCAAGCTTGAGGGCCACTAATGTCTCGGAGGCGGGGAATAGAACACAGGCACGCCTGAGGGCCATGTGTCTTGTGGGCAAGAGATCCGGATCGAGCCGAGTCTCATCATGGGCTGGGATTTCAATGGCAATATTACCTCTCATGTCTCGCTCGCGCTCAAAAACGACGAAGGCGTATCCTCGGTGGGCCTTCTTTTTCTTGTTCTTGGATTTCTCATGTGCGTGAGTGTCAGTGATGATGCGGATCTGCCGTCGGTTAGCTCTTGCTCTCGGGGGCAGGAAGCTGTGCGAAACATACGCGCTCAATGTTGCCGAAACGGCCAAACTCTCTCTCGAGGTCCTGCTCGTTTGCCTCGTAGGACAGCCTCGCGACAATCAGGGTCTTGAAGGCATCGCCGCGAATATTGGGGTCCTCGTTCGGTTTGTCTGGTAAAACAAAGGTCAGCAATGCGTGGTCCAAATAGCTTTCGGCATGGCAGCGGCGGAACTGACAATCGCCAGGACCCTCGGTAAGGAGCCGCTCCATCTTGGCCTTGTGCTCCTGCTTCTTGCGATCCTTCATCTGCAGCCAGCTCTCGGTGGGAACGTATCCATCTTTGTCCTTGTATTCGGAGAGCGCAGGAAGGAAAGCGGCGACACCCGAGACGGGAGCTGTCTTCCGTTGCTCAGGCGCATGGTCGGGGGGCGCAACCCATCGCAGGGGCGGGCGCGGCGCGAAGAGCGCGAGGAGATTGGGTGGCAGCTTGTCAGTCATGGCGACGGTCGGCAAGCATAATCTGGAGCGGAAGGAATGTCGAGAATGGAACTATATGTAAGGTAGGGATGCGATGCGCACGATGGGACTCCCGTTGGGCGGAGGGGGAGATGACTTGGTCGTCGCGTCGTGGTGCAAATTGGACGGTAGCGCTGCAGACAAAAGAGTTCGTGTCGCCAAGCGGCCCGAGAGGCCAATTTAGGTATCCACAGGCGGCTGCAGGTCACCTAAAGGACAGACAGGCATAGCGCATGTCTGTCCTGTTATGTGCATATGCAGGTGACGCACATTCCGCAATTTGCAAGCTGCCTCACCCTTCCGCTCTACGGTACTATGTTCGAATGGCGAGTCTTGTTTTGAAGTTGACCGTAGAAACCCATCTCCATCCCCCTGTTGCCTTCGTCGCGTCTATTCCACTTCATGACACGCAACGGACGAGAACCGCTTGTGACACTGAAACCAATGCCGAAGCAGCGTTCTTTTGGTTGCAATCCTGCGCATGGCAAATGATTAAGGCCCTGGGGGCAATGCCAACGGCCCATCCGCGACAAAGTCTTCCGGTACATGGACGCTGTCGAGCCAGTCCAGACCAGCAGTCTGATACCAATAATCGCCCAGTATAACCTCAGCAAGATTCCCATCGTCCACTAGCACATCATCCTATACGGGGGGGACTAAGTTTCCGGTGGCCTGGCCAGCTGCCGCTCCGGCATTCCATCCCTCCGGACGCCCGTTTGGTGCTGGCAAGTCTCTAGTCTCTTCTAATACACTCCCTGCACAGTCGAGCTTTTGTCAGTTCTACTTCGACATACCAAATCTAGAAGACGAAGAGGGGCCCGGGTGCGCCGTAGAAGTACTTGGGCCCTCGTACGTACCTCTTGACCCAAACCCTGGTCCAACGCAGTCTGCAATGTCCATACACATCTCCTCGCAAAAGTCTTCCCCTGCTGCTCATATAAGGCGAGGATTTCCATGGCTCGTTTCCATGATGCTTCCAGCGGGCCGCATGAGTCAGAGTGCAAAAGCTGCATGTGGGAAGATAGAACTACCGCAAGAAGTACAGTGCTTGCTGTAAATATATCTGGTTTAAGTCGTTGGACGTCAGTCATGTTCCAAGGTCTTCAAGCTGGCCTGTATTCCATTCGAACTGTAGTTGCGAAACCACGCCACTGTCTATGAGGCAGACTACCAGCTAGTGCATGAAAGACTCACAGAAGATCGTGTGCTACTAATTCGGAAGCTGTCCTGGTTGTTGTAGCACCTCGTATGGAGGACTCTTATTGTCCCTTGTGTCGCGGATATGCAAGAGCGCACACATCCCACTAAAATGAAGCGATGTAATTCAGTAAGGATGAAGCTGCCTGTGGTGGGATTTTAATCCCCCTGCAAATTACTCCTGGCGGCGTCGACGGCCGCCGGCCTGAACAGCAACATCCTCAGATGCAAGGAGCGTCAGTAAATGCGGTAGATTGGCGCTGATAGACGTCGCTGCCAGGTTTTTCCTCGTCTGACGCAGTAGCAGATATTCAGGCAGCTGGTTGTGCCACCTCACAAGTTCAGCATCTAGCTTAAGAAGCTGGTAGAAATAATTGATCCTGAAGTTTCCGGGCCCGCTCTCAGACTCTTTTGTTCCTGCTTGAGATTGATAGTAAAGGGCCCTAAGCTAGATATCAGAACTGGTATATTGAAAGCCGCCGGCCTTCCCCCGTGGTGGGTCTGTCCCAAGCCTCGTGTGTAAGCTCGACTAACGCTCGCTGCGAAGCTTGCTGGCGGTGAAGTCCGAAATTCCTCACGTCACGCTTCGGAACAACCCAAGCATGGTCTTCTGGTCTGTGGCGAACATATGCAATTTTGTAGCGGCCTTCACCTTGCCATATCTTTTGAATGAGCCTGCGAATCTTGGATCCCGTGTCGGCTTCATCTACGGCACTATAGCCACTCTTGGACTATTCTGGGGTATTTTCTGGATGCCAGAGATGACCAACAAGTCACTCGAGGATATTGACGCGATGTTCGAGGCGAAGATTCCCGCTTGGCGCACTGCAAGTAAGTGTTAGTCCACAAGGCTTGTTGATGTTGCAAGAAACGATACTGACATCTCTACCATTGGCAGATTGGAAGGCGCCCGAGCACTCTGACAGAGCCAAGGAAATCGAGAATGAAGAAATCACAAGTGGCGCTGATCTTTCCAACAAGCTGAACAGCGGTGAACAGATCACGCCCGTCAAATGAAGGCAATATTATGGAAACGGTCGCAACCTGATACAACAGCCGTTTTGAAGTGGCCTCGGTGCGTGCCGGGAACTGAGTTGCTGTCAAATCATGAACTAGATGTACAAGTAATGCGCAGCGCGCGATTCAAGTCAGAATAACATCAGGACTATGACCAAAAAAGAGCTCCGTCTTAGGCAAATGGTTTGTGCTGACCATTGGAATTACCGTCGTTATCGCGTTAAAATCCACTACGGGGTATGAATCGTGGTCGTAGCCGTCGTGAGAGGTGTCTCAAAGCTTGGGTAGATAGAAGAACGGACATGAATGACCTGGTTGCTTCCACGACGGCAGAAAAGGTAGAGGACGGGGCTCTGTATGGAGGACGGGGCTCTATATAGAGGACGGGATCCTGCAAGAACGATGCACTTCATCTACTTAACACCTACAACTACAATTTGACCTGAAAGAGAATATCAGGCCCTCCAGCCTAATGGTACTGGGCCTCTTGCATGTAGCGCCAGCACGAACTCCAGTAGACGGGATCATTCGACAGTCGCAAGAGAATGGGCGCAGGGGGTAAAGGGGTCGTTAACAATTAATCACAGTGGTTCAGTGGGCCCTTGAGCGACGGGGTGGGCCAAAAAATCATTTGAGGCGCGTCAGCTACCGATGTTCTGCCGATCCATCGGAACAGCCAGCTTCGCGCTAAGAAATCTCACGCGAGCCTCGATTGATGATTCGGGTCCCTTTCGACGAGACGAACGAACATCCCTGAAATACGGTGCGCTCGGCAGAACACGATGACGATCAAGGCTTTGAAGACGGTGTCAGCCGGCCAGGTAGGACGTTCCTCAAATGCCGAGACCGAACAGCAGGCCTAACCCTTCTTCCACAGAACGGCCTCGGCGCCTTCATCCTGCAGTGCAAGAAGCTCGAATTCCACTTCTGCGACTGGGCCGGAAGCTCTAGGGGCATGAAGTACGTTCCCAGGCACCCTCGGGCCTCTCACTCGAGCAGTAAATTGACAACAGACGCAGCGGCTTCATCAAGTCTCAGCTCCCCAAGTTCGCCGCCGCCCACCCCCAAATCGAAATCTCCGTCTCCCCCCGACCCGCGAAACACCCCACGATCGTCGGCCACTACATCAACGGCAACTCTAAGTCTCTCCTCGTCAAGAACATGCAGCCGCAGGAGATCCTCAAGGTCGCCGAGTCCCTGCGCGACACCAACGGCGAGAAGCTGCGGAGGGTCAACAAGCCCGTGACGAGTATCAACCCCAGTGTGAGAGGCATCTGGAGTCCGTACCACGGCAACGGCGAGGCGGTGTAAACGACGATGTTCCGTAATGGAAGAAGCGCGATGGGGCTGTAACTTGTACGCATATGAAGAGCGGGGAACATGGGATTGGCGTCACCGGGAGTGCGGCGTCCCCTGATGCTTGTACACTATTCACGCCAAGTAGGGGGGCGACACACCCTTACAGAATCAAACTACGAAGTTCAAGACACGCGGGCGAGGATACACGGACGCATGATCATTGGGTATAAGGGATGTTTTTGCTGTCATGTCCAGGCCTTAGGATGGTGCCGGGGCTGCTCGACGGTCCATGCCTTCATCACCAGTTTTCCTCCCATGTGGCCTCGAGCCAGACGCTTACTGCTTGCTGTTGATGATGTCGACAACTGGTACGGGTTAGCTTCCACTCTCTGCGGCGACAAGCTCGGACACTCACAGGCAGGCTTCAGGCTGGCACCGCCGACCAGGAAACCGTCAATGTCGGCCTCCTTGGCGAGGTCCTTGCAGTTCTTCTCGCTGACGCTGCCGCCGTACAGGATGCGGGTCTCGTCGGCGACCTTGTCGCTGACCTCCTTCTTGAGCCAGGCGCGGATGGCGGCGTGGACCTCCTGGGCCTGCTCGGTGGTGGCGACCTTGCCGGTGCCGATGGCCCAGATGGGCTCGTAGGCGATGACAATCTTGGACCAGTCGGAGACCTTGGCCTTGAGGGCGGCGAGCTGCTTGCTGACGACCTCAACGGTGGTGCCGGCCTCGCGCTCCTCGAGACTCTCGCCGCAGCACCAGATGACGCTGACGCCCTCCTCGGTGGCGTACTTGGTCTTGGAGGCGACGACCTCGTCGGACTCGCGGAGGATGGTGCGGCGCTCGGAGTGGCCGAGGATGGTCCAGGAGATGTTGTTGTCCTTGAGCTGAGCGACGCTGATCTCGCCGGTGAAGGCGCCGTTGGGCTTGTCGAAGACGTTCTGGGCGGCGACCTCGAGGCCCTGACGGAGCTCGGAGCGGACGAGGGGTAGGTAGAGGGCGGGAGGGGCGATGACGACCTCGGTGTTGGGGTCGAGCTTGGCCTCGTTGAGGTTCTTGACGATCTCCTTGATGGACGAGTTGGTCCCGTTCCTGGAGCGCAGGGGTACGCAGTTAGCCCTTGCTCCCGCTCGGCAGATGATTTTCGACCCAGGGTCGATGATGCACGTTGAGCCCCGCACTTACATCTTGAAGTTACCGCCGACGAAGAACTTGCGAGCCATGGTGGGCAATTGGGGTATCTTGGTTTCTTGGGAGATAGGAAGGGTTGCTCGAGGCAGAATCGATATGAACTTTTCGTGAAGAAGAGTAAATGACGCAGGCTTGTTGAGTGTAGGTAGGAAGAAGCAAAAGGGAGAAAAGCCTCAGCGGTAGGGTAGGTCGGTTGAGGTCAGCTCATGCTTTGCGCACGCTGCAGCTATGGCGGGGCACTCCAACAGCCAGCGTCGGAGTGGAGGGGTAAACCGGGCTGGCCTGGCACCGGCTGCCACCCGGCTGCCACCCAGCTGCCGAAGCTCCGATATTGCCCCGGTGCACTGGCCCTCTACCGGGCAGGCCGGTGCTGGTCCGATTGCATCTCATCACCTCCTTCACCAAGGCCTTGTCTCCCTTCGTGGCCCTGGATCTTGGGTCCGAAGTTTCCTCGAATGGCCTAGCTCATCAGCCACCACCTGTCTCTCTTCCAGCGTCGTGATGATTGTCTACTCGACAGCTGCACGTTGAGGAAGATTGGTCTCGATCTTGATGTGTTGGAACGACTACAACATGAGTCCCTCGAATTGTCAAGACTATTCTTCGGCTTGCGACATTTCAAATCGCAACATCAGGACTGGCTCCAATGTTCCAGAAACAGAACTACCGTGCCTGTGCCAATTGACTATGTTCCCTGTGCTTATCTCCATGTTACCTAACAATTATTCCTATCCCCTCAGCCTAGATAAGAGAAGACCCGAGGTGCAACTCTAGTAACATGAGTCAAGTTTCCCTTCTTCTGTTCTTCTGTTCATCTACCATCGAGAATCACCATGGCGCTTCTCTCTCCTGCGTTGCTGGCAGCAGCCGGCGGTGGACTGCTGGTCGTCTATCTCGCCCAGTGCCTCACGTCCGTGCTCCGAAAGATCCCCGGACCGTGGTACACCATCTTCACAGGCATCGTCCTGAAGTGGCACGCCTTCCAGGCGAGCCGGACCAAGTACATCCACCAACTGCACCAGAAGTACGGCCCGGTTGTGCGCGTTGCACCAGACGAGGTGTCGTACACTTCGTACGACGCCGTGAAGGAAATCTATGGTTCCGGTGGCAGCGGATACGATAAGACCGAGTTCTATGACCTATTCAAGGTGTATGGCCGGAGGACTATGTTCACCACCCTGAAGAGGGACGATGTGAGTGTAATGCCTCATGCGAAGGTTCCTCGGGCTAACAAGTACAGCACGCCAAGCGCAAGAGGATCATCGCGGATCGGTATGCCAACAGCAACGTCGTGAAGACGGCCCCGCTCGCGGGCATCCAGGAGCGGTCACGGAGGTTCCTTAATCGATGTCTCGCATCCGGAAGCGAAGGCCATGACATCTTTGTATGAATCCTTGTCTCCGTGCCACGTGCCCTATCCTCAGCAAGACCACGTACTCACGGTAGTAGATGTCCCTTCATGCGTACGCTTGCGATTGTGTCACTCACCACCTGTTCAACCCCTACGGGACCAATTGTCTCCAGGACAAGAATGATGAGGAGATGATGCACCAGGTGGCAGCCGATGATAGCCTGCAGAGTAAGTGTACACGCAACTCATCTCAGCGGCGACGGATAACCAACCAGTATAGACCGCCTCATCGAGCACTACAACCCGACGCTGCACAAACTCGCGGCAGGCGTTCTGTACTTCTTCGCCAAACCGCGCGAGACACCTTTGGCTGACAACTACGTGATGGACGCCAGCAAACGCTCCGACCCGTCGCCTTTCACGCTGCTCAGCCGGCTGCACGAGAAGGCGGCATCCAGTGGCGGCTCACTGGACCAGGCGGACATGGCAGGCGAGTGCCTCGACCATATGGCAGCTGGGATCGACACAACGGGCGATGGGCTCTGTTTTCTGATGTGGCAGTTGTCGCAGCCATCGTCAATGCATTGCCAGGAGAGGCTGCAGCAGGAGTTCCGCGACAACCCGGAGGCTGACTTTGACAAGCTCCCATATCTGGACGCTGTGGTTCAGGAAGGCCTGCGATGCTTCCCTCCGATCCCCATGTCGCTCCCGCGACGGGTACCGCAGGGCGGGAAAATCGTTGACGGGTTCTTCGTCCCTGGGGGAACCATTGTCAGCTGCCAGGCGTACTCTGTGCACACGATCAACAGCCAGGTGTTCCCCGAGCCAGAGAAGTTCGATCCGGAGCGATGGACCGCCGCAGAGGGTGACGTGGAAAGGAAGCGGTTGATGTTCGCTTTTGCCAACGGAGGCCGAGGCTGTGTGGGAAAACAGTACGTATCACTGAGAAAACTGCCGAGGCACAGGCGTCGTTGCTAATGTGTGCGCGCGCGTGTGTAGCCTGGCGCTCGCTGAGATGAAAATCTTGCTTCGGGACGTTTACTCGCGATACACGACATTGCCGGATCCATCCATGACTGCCGAGTCGATGGAGATGTCAGACCAGCTCGTCTCGTCGCGTCCCGTGGGGCAGAAGTGTCTGCTTAGATTTGTCCCCACTGCCGAAAGGTAGACGGGCCTTTCTCGCCTGGTCAGATGCAGGAAGTGCTGAGAATTGCTCGGTATGTAGTCGGTGATGGAAGGGTCAGGTCTGAGGTTGAGGTTTCCAATATGTAGCCCAGCAGCGTACACATTGTGTGTGCACTGGTCAACACAGTCTCATAGTGGTCCGTCACCCCTGGTGAATCGGGTGCAGCATGCCCCTCAGATTCTGGTATGCCGTTAAGCATTGGAAGTACCAAACTGAGATCAAAGCGCCCACCTGCCAACCAGGGAAGCAGGGCTGACACGTGGGCTGCGACAGGCTGACCCCATCCATCGCGGGGAACCTCAACATCACACTCGCTGCCTTACTCCGTGGTGTAGCTCTCCAAGTCTGACTTGGCTGGTAGCGATGCAGGGCAGAATGCAACTTCGTTGGTCAGCCCTGCATTTCATTACAGCGAGATGATCTCCTTTGCTTTGTTGAATGTCTCCCACTTTTGCTGAGAGGAGGGATGTTCCTTTCTTTTGGGGGCGTCCTTTCCCCCTTACCTCAGACAGATGCCCTTTCGTCCAGGCGGTCGCGGCTCAGGCCCCAAAACTGATGCCCAGTCGGTGTCAGCCGTACAAAGTTTGAACTTCGCACTGTCACATTCACTCATTTCCACAATCTGCCTTATGTTCCAGGCGTCTCCTGGTGGTCTGTCACAGTGAAGACATGCCCAGCTGTGATGTTATTCGCACGGCGCCTTGCTGCCTGGCCAAGTGGCGGGTTCCTTTGATTCACGCGACCTTGCAGAGGGAGACATTCCATAAAAGGCAGGCGCTATGGCTTACGTAACGTGCCTCAAACGTCGCGTCTCCAAGCATCGGGCTTTCCACTTCTCTCGAGGCTCCTCTTTTCTCTACTCCTGGCTCTCCCCACCACGCTCAAAACTCTTCGCTCACAATCCTCCCACTTTAAACCCCCCCTCCCTGTGCCCTGCTGCCAACCTAACCTAACGACAACTTCAAAGCCTGCATCTGCGCGCAAAAACACCTCGACCCATCACCTCAGCGCTCTGCTGCCCCTCACCACTTCAAAAACCACACAACCACTGCCTACACCCTTTTGGCTCTACCAGCCACGATCGCCACCATTCACTTCCAACACTACGAGACCACCAACCCTTTTCCTGGTACGCGAAGCACAAAGCTGTTTATGTATCAGCACGACCAGACCGCCGTCATCAGACACTTTCTCCCCACCAAGCTGCATCCGTTTCGTATAGAACGGAAGCCCAGTAGCCCCAACATCAGTACCTCTGTCGGTTGAACCAAGCACAACAAGGAGTTCATGTTGTCCCACCAGCAAAGACGATCCAGTCACAGCATACCCCATGTCCATTATACGATCTCTTGAGCACTGAAGCTACTCTCCTGCTCTACCCTACAGCCCCGTCGTCTCGCCTCGGCCCATAACCAACACGATCAACACGCATCTTCCATGTTTTTAGGAAGATCCTGCGCCAGCACCAACAGCTTCGCCTCCCAGCATCAAGACTCGAACCTCTAGAACACGCGCTCGCCGCTTACACAGCCAGCCGTCTCACCTCAAAACCGAACCGTTTTATATCCCACTACTCGTCGTCCCGACCGTTCTATACCCAAAACCGCAATCATGGCTCTCGTCAACGTTCGTCGCGATGTCGCCGACCAGTTCTACCGTTACAAGATGGAGCGCCTCCAGACCAAGATTGAGGGCAAAGGCAACGGCATCAAGACCGTCATCGTCAACCTGACCAGCGTCGCCCAGTCCCTGGCTCGCCCCGGTGCCTACCTCATCAAGTACTTCGGTTTCGAGCTCGGCGCCCAGACCAACATTGATCCCGCCGACGACCGCTGGATCATCAACGGCGCTCACGATGGCCCCAAGCTGCAGGACCACCTTGACGGCTTCATCAGCAAGTTTGTACTTTGCAAGAAGTGCAAGAACCCTGAGACGGACGTCATCATCAAGGACGATCACATCATTCTCGACTGCAAGGCCTGCGGTCAGCGCACCGACGTCGACATCCGCCTCAAGCTCAGCGGCTTCATCCTCAAGAACCAGCCGAAGAAGGGCAAGAAGGACAAGGCCGAACGCAAGGCCGCCCGTCGCGCCAAGCAGCAGGCCCAGGCCAACGGCGGCAAGGAGAACGGCGCCAACGGCCACGGCAGTGGCAGCGGTGGCGAGGGTTCCGAGAACGGCTCCAACGAGAACGACGACGTTGACGCCGGCAGCGACGACGAGTTCGAGAGGCTGAAGAACGAGGCTCAGGATGCCGACCAGGAGATCGAGGTTAAGGACCACGAGTGGGCCGTCGACATGAGCGAGGAGGCCGTCAAGGCCCGCCAGGCCCAGCTGCCCGGCGAGTTCAAGCAGAAGCTCAACATTGGCGACGACGAGGATGAGGACGGCGAGGGCGGTGGCAACACCGTCTACGACCAGCTCGGTGCCTGGATCATCGAGCAGACCGAGGAGAAGGGCAGCGTCGACAAGGTCGACTCCATTGAGATCTTTGTCAAGGCCAAGGAGCTCGGCATCGAGGGCAAGCACCGCACTGTCCTCGTCCTTGTCCAGACCATCTTCGACGAGAACATTCTCGCCCAGATCACCAAGCGCGCCCCCATGATGAAGCAGGTTTGTGGACCCCCTCTGACTCACGCCTCAAGAAACATTAAGCTGACACATCCCAGTTCGTCACCTCCGAGCGCCACGAGAAGGCCCTCCTCGGCGGTACCGAGCGCCTCATCGGCTCCCTCCTCGGCGAGCACCCCGACATTCTCGAGAAGGTCGTCAAGATCCTGCAGCTCTACTACAACCACGACCTGCTCAGCGAGGAGGTCGCCACCAAGTGGGGCAGCAAGGCCAGCAAGAAGTACGTCGACCTCGCCACCTCCAAGAAGGTCCGCAAGGCCGCCGAGCCCTTCCTGACCTGGCTCAACGAGGCCTCTGAGGAGGAGGACTCCGACGACGAGTAGACTCGCCCTTGGCGATCTCTCGGCTGGCGACCTCTGGGCCGCCATGTCTAGTCTGGTACACGAAGGTTTCGGACCTCATGCTGTAGGTGCATCACTGCTCACTTCTTTCTTGGGGGACTGGGTCGGGGTTGGCTTAGATTGGCAATACACTTCTACGACTCGGTCACTTTTTGGTTCCGTTATTTTGGTGAATGCTTGGCTTGAATAGAGTGATGACGACCCTGATACTGCTTCGTGGGTTATGACTGTCTGTGCCATGAACACGCAGGATATAATACGCAGCCGAGTGAAATACATGTCACCAACCAGCATAGCATCCCATGCGCGATACCAACCTCCAGCTCCCCCATCTATGTCTTCCATGGAGGCATCGCCGTCCAGTTCTTCCAGGAGACGCCTCCCACCCAGAGAGGTTACCCCTATTCTGTGCCTTGCCCCATCTAGCTGCTGTCCTGACCAACAAGCATCTGATAACGCCAAACCAAGCCGCAGAGAACGGCACAAAATGCCATAACTGTCTCTGAGAATCATAACGCAAAGAATAAACTTAATAGCAAAACCAAACCAGTCCCGACATCACCATCTGATGGGACGGCGCGCCGAATATCGCCCTTTGCGATTCGCCGCCAACTACCACTGCGAGTCCGGGACGACCTGCGCCGCTGTTGGGTCGCCCCAAGGGGGGCAATCGTTGTCGTTGTAATTCGGTGTCGCGTCCCACGCACCGGGCATGTTGTTCGAGGGGCCATTGCCGCCACTGTTGTTCTTGCTCCAATCATCTCCGGAAACGGGACCCCAGGCGCCGCCATCACCAGCGGAGTTGGTTGGGGCATCCGCCGGCCCGGCGTTATTTGTCCAGTCATCGGCAGCCTTGTTCGACTTCTGAGATCGGTTTGACTTCTTAGAGCCGCCGGAGCCGCCGGAGTGGTTCGAATTACCACTGCTGAAGCCGACATTGTTGGTTGAACCTCCCCAGTTGATGTTGTCGCCGCGGGGATTCTTGGCACTGCGGTTCGACGTCTTCGACCCTTTGGAGTTCTTTGAACCCTTTGAGTTGTTGGAGCCGTTGCCCCAAGGATCTGTGTTGTTATTGTCCCAGTTGGTGTTCCAGGTACTGTCGTTTCCGTCGGTGTTGTTGTTTGGCACCCAGTCCTTCCCATTCGTACCAGCCCAGGGCGTATCTTTTGAAGCGCCCCAAGACGCATCGTTGTTTCCACCCCATTGATCCTTGTTTGACCCGTTTTGGCTTCCACTGCGAGTATCCCCGTTCCCGTCCGCTTGCGTCCAGCTCGAAGTTCCGTTGCCATTCAATGACTGGCCGTTCTTCGCTGCTGCAGCCTCGACGTGCTGCGGTTCCCAGGACAGATCCTTGTGTTTCGCTCTCGAATGCTTGTTGTCTCCGTTGTTGCTTCCCTTATTGCTGTCCCACTGGCCTCTGTTTCGATCGTACATGGCCGGGCCCATGTTGTTCTGCAAGCTGCCGTCCCAGTAATCCCTGACGTGAGGAGGTAAGCCACTTTTGGACTTGTTTAAGGTCTTGCCAAGGTTTGCGTACCTCTCCCGGCCTTCCTTGGTCCAGGGATCGGGGCGAGCACCATAAGAATACATGTTGATGTTTATGGGGAGCGAAGGAGATAGCTACACTTTGTTAGACCAACATTCGCATTCATCGACATGCAATCATCGCGACGTACCGGTTTGGAATTCATCTGCGGCCCCACATTGGTATCCCAAGCTCTATCTTTGTCACCGGCCGTCATCGGACGCATTTCGCTATTCAGCGCGCCGGACATGAAGGGCGGCGATATGGGCTTGGGTGCTCCCTTAGCCCTCTGCCTATCTGCGAAGACATCGTGTGCCCAAGGAGCCTGGGCTGGAGCCGACCGGATAGGGTCAGTGTTCATGCATGGCGGGCCGCCAGGTCCAGGGTTAAAGGGGACGGCATTCCAAGGTGTCTGGCCTTGGTGCTGTATGTCTCCCGGGTTGGAAGGATGAGCAAAGCCCTGCTGCCAGGGGTTATTTGCAGGATGAGGCATGCCGGCGGGCAGGGCTGCTTTGGACAAGTCTCTCCGGGGATAAAGCATGCCGTGGGGGTTGCCATAGGCCGGGCCGTGGTAGACGCGAACAACACCATGCTCGCCACTATGAAAAGCGTTTGGCCGGGGGTCTTCTTCCCCCTCGATGGTGTGCTCTACTTGTAGAACTTCAGCGCGGATCGGCATGATGAGGTTCGGAAGTCGAGGGTGAGGGGAAGGATAACACTCGGGCCGAAGCCTCTCAATGCTTGAAGCCACGGACGATGGCCCTTTCTTTGAGCCCGTGGACGTTTCACACGTTGCCTTCTTTTTCATGGCTGTTGGCCCGACATTGTTGTCCTTAACGGCATCTTGGCCTTTCTTGGTCTTTCCACCCTTCTTGGTCTTGTCGCCTCCTTTGTTTTCCTCCTTGGGGATATCTTTTTCGCTCTCCGAGTCCTCGTCGCTTGCGTCGTTTACATCGTCTTCTTCCTTACTAGATGTTGATTTGTCCGCATTCTTTCCCTTCTTTTTCTGCTTCTTCTTGTTTAACTTGTCGTCTGCCGAGTCGGACACGTCGGCAGTGGCGGACTTGGACTTGTTCTTCTTTCCGGTTTGCTTTCTCTTGCTCTTGGGTTTCACGTCCTCGTCCTCGGATGAGTCGTCGACCTCATCCGTCTTTGACCTTGACTTTGTCTTCTTGTTCTTGCCTGTGGCCCGTCAGTGCTTTGCCCCGCCGATGGCAGCACAGAAGAGACAGGCTGCATCGAGGAGGTTCCCACCTGAAGCCTCGTCGGTCGACTTATCGCCAGACGTCTTCTTAGAAGACCTGGACGAGTCAGAGCTCTTAGCAGAACCCGACCTTCTCTTACTCTCGGATTCGGACGCCTCGGTTTCGGAGGCTTCCGAGTCAGAACCCTTCTTGATGGAGGACTTTGTGGGCTCGCGGTCGAAGCGCACCTTCTTCACTTTGGTCTTGGTGGTCTTGGGGCCGCCGGAGCGGGGGTACGTGATCCTGAGCGTGTCTTCCTCGGACTCGTCGTCGGTGGAGATCTCGACCCGGAATCGCTCCTGATTGCTTCGGCCCTCGCGCCTCTGCCGGCGCCGCTGCTGCTGGGCGTGGATCTCTTCAACGGTGAAGCCGAGGGCCCACTCGCAAAGGGTGGGCGTTCGCTGTTTTTTTACCATGGCTTCACTTGATGCTGCCAAAGGGAGAATGATGTTTTGGGTCAGAGCGGAATTGTCATGGGTGATGCTGGTTCCAGCGATGTCGAGGAGTTTTGTGCCAGCAATCTGAGATTGTCTTTAGCCTTGATTGTGTTTCTAGTCAGGTCAATAGGCTACACTGCAGCCTCATCGCTGGGCCTGGTCCTTACCCCAGAGTTTCAGGATGGCAAGGCGCGGTCACCCCCTGAGGGTGTAGTCGTAGAGATGAAGTTGTGCAGCTTCGGGAACAAGCCGGCACTCTTGAAGTGACGAAGAGAGGAAGATTTATGATGTGAGGCGCAATATCAAATTTTTAGAGAGAGGTGGGAAGGTAGGGTAGGTTGGGTGGATGCCGGCATTAGAAGTCAAGCTTGGAGTGAGGAAGGAGCGAAACTCACACTTGCCTGGAAAAGCTGCCAGAAAAGTGGTGACTACCTAGGTACTCACCTTCCCTGTTTGCCTTATATCCTACCTTGCATGAGTACCTACCTACCTACCCAGCTTCAATAATTTCCTACCTGAAGGTGCCTAAAATACGGCACTGTTCGAGTGAAAGGCCGACGTCCCTCCCGGAAGCATTGTGTGCTTCGCTCAGCTGAACTGAGGAGCCATCCTGCTGGACTTCGATATTCATCGACACCACCCCATCGTTGTCACTCTTCAGCACTTTCATCATCACTAAACATATGTCATCCGTTGTTCCCTTGAAGAGAGGTCTTTTTCTGTGAATTTTCTGTCGACTGCATATCGTAAGGCTTTCTTCAGAGCCGTCATCCATCCTTATGCGGCTGTTCTAATCCATACCCAGAACCCGGTCCACCTTCTCAATCTGACGAGTCGAAGTCGGTCTCCAAGTCGAGAATGGAAAGACGATGGCCGGTACCTGGCGGTCGTTTTCAGTTAACGCTGCGAGCCAAACTGCTCTCGGAGTAGTCATACCTTTTGATGGAGGAACTCTTGTCAATGAAGAGACTGATGGCTCTTGAGAAGACCGCGGTGAAACCATCACCAAAACAAAAATCAGTTCCTGTCATCACTTACTGTCAGCAGATTTCTCGGGTAGGGAGTGCCCAATCTGTTGGAGAACTCACCTTAGGGCGCAAATACCAAGGACGCCATGCTCGGAGCATATCAGTCATGCCGTATGGCCAGGCTAGCGAGCGCGTCAGTAAAATCCGAACCCTAGCAATGAAAGTAGATCTAATCACCTACCGTGCCGTTTCTCCCTAGTTGGGAAGGCGTACGGCGTAAAAGTAGCCCGACTCGGAGACGTACCAGCGGCAGTCGCCGAGGTTGTCAATAGTATACCGGTTGCGCTGAGTCCAGTTACCATCGACCTCACGAACTGGGTAGTAGCGCGAGGGGTCGTCGTCGGCAGGCTTGAAGTCCTGTGGCTCGTAGAGGCCGTTGGCGTAGGCGAACTGAGCGTTCTCGACAGCAACCTCGCCAGCGGTGCGGCCGACGCCGGAGACATCGGGGGGGAGGTGAGGATTACCTGCGATCATAGGCATACTGGGAGGGGCGCCCGGGGGACCGCCGCCGCCGCCAAAGCCCATGGCGGGGTTGGGGGGAGGCATCATCATGCCGTTGACCATGACGGGGTAGCCGGGCATGCCGGGCTGGACCATGGGACCGTTCATGACCACGTGCTGAGGGACCATACCGGGGCTGCAGTGCATGCCGGGCTGCACCATGCCAGGCTGCATCATGCCGGGCTGAGCAGGAACGACGAAGGGGGGCTGGGGGCCCATGTGCTGTCCGATGACGGTGACATTGCCGGGCTGCTATGAAGAGAAGAAGTCAGCTGAAATTCTACCCAAGATGAAATGAGAAGGAGCTCGAGCATCGGACCGAGACTTCCCAGCCACTCGGCGAGACGAAAACCTCGGTCCTCGGTAGGACAACTTGCATAATAATGGTAGTAGGCCACGCCATTGGGGAGAACAGGCTGGTCAACGATGTAGGCAGCAGGCTGTACAGCAGTGCGGGGAACGAAGGGGAGAGAAGTGTTACGGACATTCTGACCATGGACAAAGTAGGCTCCGTTGTCAAACCGAGGGCGGTAGACATGGGTCATGGGTCCGTAGGTCGTGTCGGGAACGGGCGGCTGGAAGCTGAGGCCAGCAGGCCGAGGACCAGTGTGCTGGTAGTCAGCCATTGCAGGGTCGAGGATCGGAGGCAGATAGGGGTTGGTGTTGAGAGGGATCTGACTGATTGCCTGCTGCAGGTTGTTGCCGGGATCGTTCAGGTTGGCAGAAAAGTTGATGTAGCCAGCGGGACCAACTGAGCGGCCAGGGGTGGTCGAGAAGTGAGTTCCGTAGCTGACACCGTGAGTGGGATTCGCGCCGTGTATGGGAGCAGGGAGGGTCTTGTTGTTGTTTCCGTCGTTGTTGTCATCGTTGCCCTCACCGGCACCGTCCTGCTGGCCAAACGAGGGAAGAACGCGGTTGATGCGCTCCTTCTTCAACTGTGTGCCCTTGTGGCTCACAGAAGTCGAGCTCGAGCCACTTGCCTTGTCCTTTTCGTCCGAAAAGTGAACTTGGTGCTGGCCTCCAATTTTTCCCTCGGAAACCTTTCCATGCATGCCGTGGTTGGTCATCATGACACCAGTGCGCTTCTGTGCAGCCTTCTAAGGACCTGGAGGTGGTGTGTGGTGTTCAGGTGCGTGACTTGAGAGGTATAGTCACGTGTCGTGGATTGAAAGGAGAAAGATTTCTTGGAGAGTAGTTTCAACAGAGGTAAGGTCCTTGTTGAGTGTCTTTTCAGGTCTGTTGGAAGAGGGGAATAGGAGTGATAGCAGAAGGCCGCGGCCTCGCGGCCTCGCAGCCTCGTGGGGCCTCCCTCACGATCACAGCTTGGTCGCCACGATGAAATATCTGTGGGATCTGACGGGGGCAACTTTGGTGCCCACAGCACCTGGGCAGGCGCTTGGGAAACTTTGTGAGCAATTTCGAGTGCAGAGAGAGGCATACAGGCACCCTTGGATGACAACAAGACAGGTACATGATGAGAGGTTGTGCACATTACGCCCCTTCGATCAAGCCGAAATAATCATCTCCAAAGCATTCTAGATCCCTGAGCTGGCTTGCTGATTGGATCAATAGCTAGGATAGTGATCTCAAGGGCTTGGATGGTTTGCTTTCCACTCATCTTTCGCCCTCTGCGAAGTCATCATCCACTTGGATGGCTTCAAGAAAATTCCGAACAAGGCAGAAGAACAACGACACAGGCAGATGAAGGGGGTAGCCAGTACACTTCAACAGAGAAGATGTCCTTCACTCACACGTTTGAGAACATAGCGGCCATTCTCGAGCACGTACTGCCACCGGCGGGGCGGCGTGTCCTCTTCATACGTGATATCAGTGAACTTGAAACACATGTTTGCTGCCCGGTGATGCAGGTTTTGGTCGGAGATCAAGAGACACTGTCGAGAAGGGGAGTGCCAGAGAGATCGGTCGGTGCTGGCCAAATGTGAAAGCTTGCGTGGTCGTATTGAGGGGAGAGATTGAAGGGTGGCAAGTTTTCAAACGTGAGGTTTCTCTACTTGCAGAAGAATTCGACGCCGGGCAGGTTCATTCGAGGGGTGCGTAGCACAGTTCATCAGAGGTGGCGCTCAACAGCATCATGAATACACCACCGTCGGGGAACCGGAATTACAAATCAGCCTAGCAGTACTACTGGTGTCAGGTGTTGCATACGTCTTTTGCTACGGCAATGAGAGCTCTGCTTGGACAATCACCTGGCAAGAGTGCCGAGGTACTGACGAGTACAGCTGTATAGATGCCCATCTCAACCCTAGACTCCAATACAGTATTCGGATAGTGGACGTACTTTAAAACAAAGACACCTCGAACCAGGAACAGAGGATCAATCCTCGAGACAGGCAGCGGAGTACTCCAGAGGCACCTTGCCATCAGGCATGTTTGCCTCGAGCGCAACGAGGTCTCTTGTGCGCTGGGCCATCTGGTCATGCCAGGCCTACAACATCAGCGTTAGTCATCTCATCGCAGAGGGCTTCAGCCAGCTCGACATACCTTTCGAGCAACGAGACAGAGCTCGTCCCGACACGAAATGACGTCCATCACATCCTTGAAGACGTTGCAGCCAGACACCTGATCTACGAGCTTCTAGCCCCGGGCAGTAATGGTGGGCTGGCCGTCGCCGTTCAACGAGGTCTGAATCTCCCACAGGCCCCGCCGGTGCGTGATCTCTTTGAAGCCTTCCTTCAGCCTGATGGCCTCCTGCTGCATTTCCATGCCTCCATGTTGTAGAATGTAAGCGATGGTCCGGAGGCGGGCTTCGAGCTTGCTCTCAAAGCCATCGTCCTCGGGCCCGTACTGCTCGAGAAACTTGTCCATGACATCCAGAAAGTCTCGAAGGGGCACGTCCCTGCGGAGATGCTTCCGGGTCACAATGGTGTCGACGCCATGGACGACGCTGGCGACGTGGACCCAGAAGGACTCGAACGACGGGAGAACCACTCCGTTCTGAAGCCTCCAGCGCGCCACCAACTTTGCCTGGGACTCGATGAGCGACCTGGATAGCGAGAACACTGCCGTGGGTGATACCTTTTCTGGGATCTTCGCTCTCGCCTGGAACGCCGCCATTTTCTCTTCCCTGTCGAACACCGTCGGCAGAGGGGGCAATCCGTCAAGAAACCGAACAACACGAGGGAAGATGACTTCCGGGAAGCTCTCCCACTCGTCCTTGCACTTGTCCTCGATCTCCTGATCGAGCAGATCGTGGATTTGCCAGCTGACCTGCTCGGTGCAAGCCGCAGCAATGTGGTGAGCGGCGGCAATGCGTGACTGCAGGCCCGCCTCCAGGTGGCGGTTGGTGGCCGGAATCTCATTGTTGAGGTCCCAAGGGACGAAGGTCAAGTTGTCGAGGCCGTCGCGGGCTTGGTAGCCCGGAGGGCCACTATAGCGCATGATCCTGCCGATATCGACGCCGTCGTAGTGCTCGTGGGTGGCCCGGACGCGGTAGAGGTCGATGGCGAGGTTGACGAGTCTGTCGCGCACTGCTTCGGGGGTGAACATCTGCGGATTCGCGGGGCTCGTCATGGTGATGCTTGATATTTGACAAGTTTGTCGTCGAGGTCCTGATACGCGAATGAACGAGCCCAAGAGGGTGACTAGGGAAGCCAGAGCACTTACTCTGTGAAGAATGAAACTTGGCTGTGTCAAGGTTATGGCTGCTCGTCGCAATCCACGCTCGTACATAGTTAGGCGGGCAAAGGCGCGTCGGGGGCTTCAGTTGTCAAAACATACGAGGCCAAGCAGGAAACACCCGCCGGCCTCCACTGAACCTGCCGAACAGCCTACTCAAGTGAGGTAACAAAAATCTGCCATTTCGACCGTCCTGCCCGTCAATGGCAGAATCCGAACGCCTGTTACCGTCCGATGCGTTCTTCTAGTTGCTCTCCCACGTCTACCTTACTATACAATTGTCACACAGCTCCCTGTGCCCAAGAGGAGAGAGATCGTTCCGTCGCAATGCTCCATGAAACCCCCCGACCACAACACGCCGCGGGCACCTCAAGTGGCCCCTCAGCGTCTCTTTTTTTTTCGGCCGCCGCCGCTACTCAAACATGCTCAGCGCGCGCCCCGCCTCGCTGTGCCTCGCCTCGGGCTGCCCGTTCTGCTCGACGGGACGGAAGAGCCTCGTGCCGCAGATCTCAAGGTCTATTATCAGAAGGTATGGGAAGAAAATGGGGATGAAGGCGTTTCGTCGTCGTGGTATTACAGGGTGGCGTGCTCGTGCTCGGCGACCTCGGGGATCGTGAAGAAAGTCCTGCGGGTGACCTGCGCATCATCAGCATCAAGTTGCGAGAGGGGGATGGTGGGATGAGAGGAAGGGGAAGAAGGATGAACGTACAGCCCAGGCACCAGCGACGCCAGCGACGATGCCGCCCGAGATCAACATGGGCCGGATGCCCCTGGTGCTCTTGAAGAGCATGCCGCTCAGCGCGCCGGCGGCGATGGTGTTGGCGGCGTCGTGCTTCCCCCTGAAGTAGCCGATTCCGCCGTTGAAGCAGTTGTAGGTGATGGCGACGACGCCGGCCGAGTTGCCGAGGAAGGGGCCGCGGCGGGTGACGGCGTTGAGGACGGAGTTGAGGCGCAGCTTCGGGGGCTGGCCGACGGACCGCCTCAGGCCCTCCTGCAGGCCCCAGGCGCCTCCGAGGCCGAGGGCGGTCAGATATGTGACGCCGGCGCCGTAGCAGAGGTCGTCTGTGAAGCCGCGAGATGGGAGGACGGACTGGCCGCCCGGGACGTCAGAGAGGGCGGCGTCTTCGAGGGAGAGGTATTCGAGGGTGTCCTTGTTGAGGCCGGAGAGGGGGTGTAGTTGCGAGGGGTCGGAGAAGCTGGAGCTTTGGAGGAAGGACTCGACGCCTTGTCCTTGAGACGGGTCGAAGGGTGTGGACTCGACGGTCGTTCTGGGCTGAGGGGAGGATTGCGCCGGGGCGGAGGCGGCGGCGGAGTCCTTCTGGGAGGACTTTGATCCGCTGAATGTGTTCCAGAGAGACGACATGATGGCGTGGGGGGATGGACAGGAGGCTGACTGTGCCTGTTCTTGTGCGGGTGCCGCGGTGGTTGATGTTGAGCCCGAGGTGTGGTTTCAGGAGAGGAGGCCAGTAGCGCGGCTGTTGTCGGGGGGCCGATGATGATTTGGGGATGTCGAAAAAAATTGGCCGCCCATCTGGGCCAGGTTCGTCCGGGTTCCGCCCCAGCGCGACTTGGTCCTTGCACGGCGGATTGCGATCTCGGTTATTCACCGGCAGAACCAGCCTCTGATGAGTCAGCATGCACCGGTTACCTGTTCTCTATTCTGCGCGTCCTCTACCAAGACGGGTGTAAGGCCCACAAACACCGCCACGCCTGCAAGTTGGCTGTGGCGTTGATGTACCGATTTCTTTGCCTCGTACTATCAAGTCTCTCGACCAAAAACGGTCGAACAATACGCGCCCCTGCCAGCTGATACCAGACCATGTGCCGCCCGATGCTGTCGGTGCCCTGACTCTAAGGGTGTGATCGACTCACACTCGTGTACCAAGAGTCGAGCACGGCTATTTCACGTATCCCAGTATTAGGTGCCGCCGGGGCCTGTCCTCGATCTGGTGAGGGGCCTACTCTCGCCATGTCTACTCCCGATACATCTGATCAGAGGCGCGGATATTTCGCACAACATGACAGACAGTTCCGTCTATTCGACGGTCTGGCACTACGATAAGTACCAGCAATGTTTCCCAATACCGGCCACACCACCAAATTTCATGTGCGGCACGTACTACAAATCACGGGTGTACACAAACGGGGCCGGCATCAAGATGGTGTCTTGCCGCAGCCGATGGGACAATCAAGGTATATTTGAGGTATCTGCCTTTCCTTCTCTCTTACTCCGAAGCACCGAAGCACGTGTCCATCATGATGCCGGTGATCCTGTAGGGGTCGGAGTTGCTGGCGGGGCGACGGTCCTCGAAGTAGCCGTAGCCCTTGGCGCCGACCTCGCGGGGGATGCGGATGGAGGCGCCGCGGTTGGCGACGCCCCAGCTGAACTGGTCGATGGCGCCCGTCTCGTGGCGGCCCGTCAGGCGCTGGTCGTTGTCCTCGCCGTAGACGGCGATGTGCTCCTTGTGGCGGCCCTCGAGCTTCTTGATCGCCTCCTCGATGAACTTCATGCCGCCCTGTGTCTCTGTCAGCCGTGCTCTCCGTGCTCTCCGTGCTCTGCCGCGCATCGACTCGCAAGGGGGGGGTCGGTGCCTACCTCTTCCCTCATGGCCTTGGTGGAGAAGTTGGTGTGCAGGCCGGCGCCGTTCCAGTCGCCGGGGATGGGCTTGGGGTGCAGGGAGACCTTGGCGCCAAACTCCTCGGCGATGCGCGCGAGGAGGAAGCGCGCGAGCCAGAGGTGGTCACCCACTGGAGGGCGTTAGCAAGAAGCTTCCGAGAGTGGCAGGGCGGACAGGAAGGGGGAGGGGGGAGGGGGGTGGCTCACTCTCGATGCCGACGCAGGGGCCGACCTGGAACTCCCACTGGGCCGGCATGACCTCGGCGTTGGTGCCGGAGATCTTGACGCCGGAGTACAGGCAGGCCTTGTAGTGGGCCTCGACGATGTCGCGCTGGACGACCTTGCCGGCGCCGACGCCGCAGTAGTAGGGGCCCTGGGGCGCGGGGAAGCCGTTGGAGGGCCAGCTGGGAGAAACGGTCAGCTCGGGGGGGGGTTCGACTTCGTCGTGGCGGGGATCGTGGCATTCTCACCCGAAGGGACGGTTGTCGAGGTCGAGCAGGGTGTACTCCTGCTCGAGGCCGAACCAGGGCTCGAGCTCGGTGTGGACCTGCATGGTCTTGGCGGCCTCGTAGCGGTAGTTGTACTTGTTGGGGGAGCCGTCGGCGTCCCAGCACTCGGCGAGGACGAGGATGTTGGGGGTGCCGCGGAAGGGGTCGGGGAAGACGGCGACGGGCTTGAGGTAGACGTCTGAGTTGTCGCCGGGCGCCTGCTCGGTGGAGGAGCCGTCGAAGTTCCAGGTGGGGAGGTCGTCGGGGGTGTAGTCCTTCTCCTTCAGGGTCTGGGGGGTTTTGCGCGTGTCAGCTTCACGACTGGTCACAAGATACTCTGCGTCGGCGCCTGGGCGCCTGGGGGAGGCTTACGCGGGACTTGGAGCGGGTCTCGCCGGCGGCGTCGATCCAGATGTACTCGGCCATGATGTTGCCCTTCTGGTCGAGCTTCAGGTACTTCGACAGCTTTACAACGTCGCGTCAGCATGGTCGGCCGGCACACGCGGAGGTTTTGTGCGCTGAGCTCACGGTGTCGGTCCTGGAAATGTTGGACGAGGAAGTCGCCTGCGAGAAGACGCCGTGTTAGCCAAGTGAACGATGAGGCCGGTGGGAAATGTGGGACGGGTCCGGTCCGGCGCCGGGGCAAGTGGAGCGAACGGCGGTGGGCGGGCGGGCGGTGGGGAAAGAGGTGTCTGTCTCACCATTTTTGCAGATGGTTCGCGTGGGTAGCGGGGGAGACGAGGGAAAATGGTAAAGGGAGGCAGAAGAGGTCTGTTGTCTCTGAACCGAGGCGAAGGGGAAGGGAGAGGCAGATCGTGGAGGAGAGGACAGCAGAGGGGCAAGGACGGGTTTATCTACGAGGGCCTTCTCTGGCTGTGCTCCGTGCTCGTGCTCGTGCTCTGGGGAAGGTGGTGGGGTGTGCGAAGGGGCGTGGTGAGCCTGGCAACCTGGCCATGGCTGGCTACCTTGCAAGTCGGACGGCTGGCCAGTCGTGAGCTCGAGATAAGGGTCCCGAATGCCACTTCGGGGGGGTGGGATTGGCATGCAGGTCGTCAGTTGCTCCGGTGTACCCCCACTAGTACGTCTCTCTCTCTCTCTCTCTCTCTCACCTTGTCGGCCTGTCTGCCTGTCTACCCATCCTCTGTCTGGCTGGCTTCTACTTACTTTGTTTGTCTGGGTGACCCGAGGTCAGTCAGGTCCGCCGCGTGGTCGGTCCCCTTTCCAGCCGTGACGGAGTGCTGACTGGGGGACTTGCTTTTCGTCGAGGTCACTTTTATTTTTCCCGTTCCAGACAGAGAGGCAGCTCGTGAGAGCTGGGACACCGAGGCACCTACCTACCCACCTTCGAGCCTTGTGCTCCCCCTTCCCTTCCCTTCCCCAGGCCCCTCCCCCCGAAGGTGTCGGTCCCATGCTTCCTCCCATCGCGGATGGCGCCAACATCCGCCTCGTCAGCAGCCAATGGTCGCCGGCGCATTAGCCTATTTCCACGGCCGTGTGGCCGTGTGGCCCTGTGTCCCCTGCGTCCCTGTCGGCCTGTGGTCCTGGGAGGTATTTTTTTTTTCTCTCTCTCGTGGTATCTATTCCGAGAGGATTGGCACCCCTCCCTCCGCCTTGCCTTCGTCTCGGAACCTGCAGGCCGATGCCGGCCGGGCGCGTTGGCGGTATCTCCTGGGACGGCGGGTGCTACATCGCGGAATGATAGGCGGGGCGGCACGGCACATGTGTTGCGTGTGCTGAGTCCTGGCTTGCTTTTCTGTCTGCCTCTCCTCATTCCTCTGCGTCGTGTGGCGTCTCGCGATACGGACCTCGTGCGACGTCCAACGGCCCGCCAGAGGGGCCCCCCCCCGAGGGACGTAATGTAGGAAAGGTAAGGTAGGTAGGTAGCGCAGACGGGGCCAAGGGTCATGGGCCGACGAGGACCAAGTAACGTACCTTGGGTCGCAAATGCGTCGCTCACGATTCGGTCTCTGTTTCCCGACCCCCCCCCCCCCCCCCCCCCCAAAACAGAGACCCCACGAGCCCCCTTCTCCAGAGCGGCCCCGGAGTCCCAACGTGTACATGGTAAGCTCGAGAACCCTCTTTTTTAGCTCGTCCGTCCTACATCGCGCATTGGACATTGGACATTGGGCATTGGATCAGACGGCCAGGCTGGTGGTTCCTCGAGCTGCGTGCGCGCGAGGCCATCTTATCGTTTGTGCGTGATTGGTCGGCGTGCGCTTTTTACATAGTCGAATTTGCTCGAGGCGCAGCCCCCCGGTGGCCCTGCGACCGGGCGTCGCAATCAAATCAGCCAGTCAGTTCGTCCCCCTCCCTCCCCCTCGCCGTAAGGCACGTACGTGCGAGGACTGTGTACCTGCGTCGGTCAGGTCTGGGTCTTGGTCTGGGTCGTCCTCGTCCCGCCCGTCAGAAGAGACGTGAGAACGTGAGGCGTGCGTGAGACAGGCGGGGAGAGCGGTGCTGGATGGAGCGAACGGACGACAGATTTCCGGCAGCCGGTCACGCGAGTCCGACATCTCCAGCATCTCCTGCCCGCAGCGCCGACATGGGTCGAGCCTGGGGGCGTGATACCACGTCCGATCCTCACGGGGTTCTCGCCGAGCGCCGGCGTGTTGCCCAGCATAGGGTTACAAGGTGCCTGCCTAGGTAGGGTAGGGCTTGAAGAGCCATTGACGGCAGTCTTCTGATTGACGCCATCATCACCACTGGTGGATCAAGTAGGACGTGGTATCTACCCTGCCAGAGATTACACCTACCACAGAACTGTACATGCTGGCTACGCGCATACGTCATCCCAAGACAGCCAACCTGTCATGCGCAGTTGCTCTGTCGAAGCCTATCCCCATCCCACTCGAGATAGCCAGCTGAGTTGCGAGCTCAAGTCCACAACCGTGACCGTGATCTGCTGCCGCGCCCCCTCAACCCTCACAGCTTGGCCCTCTCGGCCGCCTCCTGCTCGCTCCAGCGCCTGTTGATCCGCCCGTTCTGCCAGTACCGGAACGCGCCCACCACCACCGCCAGCGGCGGCACGCCCAGCAGCAGCCAGTGCCACCACCCGGGCGACTGCGCCTTCACCCGCCCGATGGCCTCGCGGATGTCCCCCTCGAGCTGCTCCCGCGACCCGTCGTTCCACAGCACCACGCCTCGCCCCGCGCCGCGCGCCTCGCACCGCCGCGCCTTGTCCCGCGCGTCCCCCTGGCTGACGACCCTGTTCCGCGCGTCCTCCTCGCTGAGGTGGCCGTCCCGCGCCCGCAGCCTCGCCATCTGCACCGCCGGGTCCCGCACGGCCACCACGGCCACCACCCCGCACAGCCGGTCCATGCCCGCCTCGAACAGCAGCGGCACGTCCAGCACCACCGCCCAGTGGCCCCCGACGTAGCACCGCAGGATCGCCCGGTACATCGCCCACCGCACCGCCGGGTGCACGATGCCGTTGAGCACCGCCCGGTCCGCCCTGCGCTCGGCGCTGTCGCCGAACACCCGCCGCCCCAGCGCCGGCCGGTTGAGCGGGCGGCCCTTGCCGTCGGGCCCGCGCGCCGGCATCGTGTCCGACGCCGGGACCAGGAGGTCCGGCGTCGACGGCCCAAAGTGCGCCACCACCGCCGCGTACCCGCTCGTGCCCGGCTCGACGACCTCGCGCGCGAGGACGTCCGCGTCGATCACGGGGAGCGAGTGCGGCGGCTGCGACAGGATCGACGACACGGTCGATTTGCCCGTGGCGATGGAGCCCGTGAGGCCGATGAAGAGCATTGTGGTCGACGGTCACGGGGGATGTCTCGCTTTCGAGTGCGTATGTGGTTTGGTGTGATGCGGCTGTGGTCTCGGGGCTTCAGTTCGGTGGGTCGAAAATGAAGTTTGCTTGCGCAGGTTTGGGGGCGGCATGCGCTGGTGATGAGGCCCTCGAGGACGATAGATATCAGGATGAGATGAAGCAGGGATGGTGGTCTGATCGATGGCGTGGGTGGATCGGAGATGGGGTCGAACCTCGGTATTCTTGGCACTGACTTCTGATCCGCACCCACCTGGTTGGTGCCGAGTGCCCCCTAACCACGACAGGCGAGAGGCCCCACAAGCACCGCCACGCCTGCATGCTGGGTGCGGTGTCGATGTACCGATATTGTTGTCTCGTACTCTCGAGTCACCTGACGAGAACACCGAAAACAGTCCTGGCGTTGAGGATGTGATCGACTCAACATTTGGTACCAAAAGTCTGCTTATGAAAGTGACTTTGTGGAAACGGCAGAAGTGGGCTTTTGACGAGTACCTGCCTTGAGGGTCTCGGGGGTAACGTCTAGCCGGTGTTGTGTAGTAGACCAGCAGCTGAAGTTGGTCATGGAGGAGAAGCCATTAGAGCTACAGTTTGACTGCGAATTCAGCACCCTTCTGTCTGCAGTTGTCTGTCATCCTCAACTGACAGCGCTTGACGGGTGTTCTGGGCGCTGAGATCCGAGCGCTGAAGGCTACTTACAACGCAATGCCGTACCTCCCCCACATTGGATACATCTTATATTTAGGAGATACTTTCATATATTTACTTACCATTAAACTCAGGACATAACGAGTTCTGCTGGAAAATCGATTTCCGTCGTTACCCTTGCTGCTGCACTGCAGATCGGGCGCTCGTTAACTTGTTCTCTAAACGAAACATGGTGATACGATCAATCATGGTCTCCTCTTCGCGGCCGGGCCGTTGAGTTTAAGCCACAAGTGGTTGTCGAATGCTTGCGGTGCACAATGGCCCGCCGTCCATGCCTTGGACGATAGTGGTCTTGCCGTAATGGCAGGGCAGCCGTCTCTCTTGACGAGGCACGCAGCCGAGGCCCCGACATTGTCATGTCCAACCATTGCAAGGGGTCGAGAGGCAGGTCGCCATCAGCTCCTGTTTGCTTTCCCGGCGTAGTAGCACAGGTTGGCAGTTTGTTTGCTTTTCGCTGCATGGCCAGACATTTGCTGGGCACCGATGCTGGGTGCCGCTTGTGCACACTCAGGGGTGTAACACCATGGCAGCCGGCCCAGCATCGCCGCCGCGGACTCCCTTAAGAGGGTATAGATCCCTCCAAGACCCGGCTTGGATCAAGTCTGTTGCTACAGCAAGACTGGATTGATCAGGATCATCGCCTTTGGCACATCACATATTTTATCATCTCACACACCAGTGAAGTTATCACTCAACCACGACTCCTCAACATGGCCATCTCGAGCTTCGTCGGCGTGGGTGCTTGGGGCCTCCAGGTGAGAACCTCCTTCCGCCAGAGCGGCCGCCGGTGCTGACTCCATTCCCAGACCGTCTTCAACATCGTCGTGCTGGCCTTGTCAGTAGACCTGCTGAGAGGACAGATCCAGGGCAGCCCGCCGGGCTCCATCCAGTTCGCCGTCCTCGCCGGGTCCGTGGGCCTCGCCGTGGCCGTGCTCGGGCTGGCCGCGATGTTCATCGAGAGGATCCCCGAAAACGTGGTCATGACGGTGGACGTGGTCAGCGCCCTCCTGCTCGTCGGCGGCGGCATCGTGAGTTGCGTTCATTGACCTGTCTTTCGGTTGAAGATTTCAAGCTGACGGCGTTCCGAGGCGTTGTCCGTCGGTCTGGGCGGCATTAAGTGCCTTAACACGGGATGGGACGACCTGGACGAGGCGGACGACTGGTGGAAGAACCCGATTGTGAATGCTGGGTGGGATCTGAGCTACGAGGGCTCCGATATACCGGACCTTGAGAGGTGCCAGAAGGCGTACGCGGACCAGGCGATGCACTTCGTGGCTGCCGTCACGGCCCTGGGGACGGCGTTCATCTGCTTCCTGGCGTGGAAGCGGGGTGGCTCGGGATGGCGGACGTCCAGCACTGCCTGAGTCGGAGGCAGTCATGTAGTTGACCTCATGTCGGCGCGGGAGGTGTCGTAGACTGCTTGGATGTTGTGCGTCCTTGACCGTGCAAGCGGTCGGTGACGAATTCCGAGTTCAAGTTCTTTGGAAACAGTTTCAACCGCTGGGCTGGACAGTGATAGTCGTCGACATTAATGCCTGGATATCATAATGTCCGTCCGTCTGCTCCGCCGTGTTGCAGAACCTCGCGGTGTGAAATGGACAGCAACCGCTGACTCATCGACACGTGCACCTTGGGAGCAACACTCTGGCAAGCGCACTTCGTGTGCAAAGTGCCTCTCGCCAGCAATCTGACCAGACGACATGGCGTCCTGGCGAGACGTTCGACGGTACGGGGCAGTGGCACGCCGCAAGACCTTCACCTGGCCTGCGACAAGCTGCTCCAACTGAGCATCTGGTTCAAATCTGTCTGAAACCACCCCCGCGTCCTGGACTGGAAGACGTCCACGGCAGGTAGAAATGGTCACAATTGTTATTGGGGGCCGGGAACGGAAGAAAACCCATCGAAACGGATAACCCTCAGCAAGCCGCATAGCGGAGCCGCCGTTAGAATTAAAATACACATGACGGTGTTTTTTAACCCATACTGATGATGAAGAAGAAGAAGGGAATCAGCAAGAGGGCAACGACAAGAAATCTTTTTATGCTGCTGCCGGGTGGGGTGGGGGCCCGTGCCCAGCCCAAAAAATCAGTTTCCTCTTCTTCTGGGTGCCTCGCCTCGCCCTGGCTGCCGCGGTTCAGCCGGCCGCTGGGTGTGTGACAGCCTGGCCTGTGCTCAAGCTTCCGTCTGTCAGGTTAGCTCGGCGAGCTGTCAAACATGGGGACTCCTCATCGGGCTTCGCAGTCTAGAGTCGATGTCAGCAAACCGAGGCCGTGGGGTTGAGCATGATATATGTGCCAAAGGGATTAGTACGCACTCTGAGCTCAAGCAAAGCTTGGGATTGGTGGTGGAAAGGGCCCAGAAATGTAAAACCTTCGACTCGGTAGCGCTACTTCCCAGACGACCAAACAACGCATTGCCTGCTTGTACCAGTACCCAGCCTGCTGCTGCGTCACAACAATCATAGGCAGGAACCAGGTATGACGCCCTCACGTCATTGCAGGTGCCCCGGCCTCCAAGCTTTCACAGCACTGGCCGCGGCTTCGGTCGTCTCAGCTCTTGACAGCCTTCCCTCTGATCTCCCGTCTGCTTCCACCTCGCAACGAAAGACACGGCCCCTGCCTCCCCTCATCAGTCTGCCTTCTGTGTAGTGTCACCACGATCCCTAGAAATGGCACCGGTACCCATTGAACCGGAGATCAAGTGCGTCCACCGCCTGCCGTTGGTTTGCGTTCCACCGCCCTAACAAACAGACCAGCTATCTCCCCGTCGCAGCAGTCGGCAGCCATGTCGCCGCCATCGTCGTCCTGACAACATATGTCGCACGGAGCCTCCATCGATCGTACTCGTCCCTCTCACCCGCCCAAGGAACGAGAGAGAGGCTCACGCGACGGTCGATCCTCACACCGCTCTTCGCGGGCCTTGCCCTCCTCAGCCTCGCCCTGGCTGGGTACTCAACCTCCAAATATGCGACCCTGTCTTACAAGGTCTGGGCTGATGAGCGCGCCCTCGAGGTCCCCGCCCGGTACGGAGCCGCCCGAACCGCCGATCTACCACCACGTTCTGCTAACATCTCGTCACAGAGCCCATGGCGAGAAGGGCATCCTCCCCTACGGAGACAACTCGACCCAGGTCTACGTCGCCCGGTGGCTGACCGACACGCCTGTCTACCTGGACGCCCTCGAGATCGTCGCCGAGAAGGCCCGCCGCTTCTGGTGGGGTCAGCAAGTCGACCTCGCCACCATCGCCTGGAGCCTGCTCCTGTCCATTGAAGGCCACAGGAGGAACATCCCGTTCCTCTGGGCGTATCTCGCCCTTGCGCACCTCGTCAACCTGTCTTTCGCCCAGAACCTGTTTTACCTGGCACTGCTCCTCACGCCCACGCCGATCCCCTCAACCGGCGACGCTGAAGCCCCCACGTCAGTGCTCGGCAGGCTTCGATACCGCCTCTTGCCTCCCAAACCGGCAGGCTGGACGCCGAGCCCTGCACTTCTCATGGCCGCGCTGACCCAGAGTTTCGGTGTGCTCTTCTGCGTTCCTGCCGTGGCGGGAAGTGCCGGCTTCCCTGCGTTGGTGATCAGCGGACGGGCGCTCACATTCGCACCGCTGGTGATCCCAGCCATCGTGCCAACCAGCTGGGGCACCGTGCATGCTCAACCTCACAGTGCCTACGGCGAAGTCACTGAGCTCTTCCGGTTCGTGTCCATGGCGACGTTCGGTCTGCAGGCCAAGGCGACCGTCCTGGGCCTGATCTACAACGCACCCGATGCCCACTACCACCGACACAGCAAGTTCCTCCCCTTCGATAGGGAGACGCGGTCTACGCTCGAGCAGACGACTATGGCGTTCAGCAAGATCCTCGGGTCCACGGCCGACCATCCTGTGGTGGCCGCCGCGGCGTGGGACGTGCTGCTGAGCGGTATCAGCCTGACTATCTGGGCCGCCATTCGGCCTCTGGATATCAATGACATCTTGGCGTCCGCCACGCCGTTTTTCAAGAGCAGGGTGCTGGACGCCCACCCGGTTGTCACTGACGAGAAGGAATCGTCCCCCGTCGCCGTGCGCACCAGTGGCCGCGCCACGCGGTCGTCGGCAGCTAGCGCGTCGCCCGTGGCCGAGACGCCGGCCCCGAAACGCCGCGGCCGGGGTCGCAAGATCAAGACGGAGAACATGGATGCGACCGACGACGCGTACGTCCCTTCACCTGCCGAGGCCGCGGCGGTCGTCGAAGGGGATCTCGTTCAGGAGGAGGACCTGGACTGGGAGGCTGCTGCCCTGACATGGGGCCTTAATGCTCTAGGCGGGCTAGGACTGGGAAGCTCTGGCGTGTTCGGCGCCGAGTGCATCTCGAGGTGACCAACGCTACGGCAAGCAGGTGCTGTTCCAATAACGTACGACATGAAGCTGGACGGTTCGCAGGAGTTTGTGTTCAACCTGAGGCTGGCACTTTTCCAGCCCGGACAGGGGAGGTTTCGTTCGCGGGGTAGCAGGGCAATACAAGATACCCCAGATTACGTTTTCAATGTCCAATTTCCTGGAGAAGCAATCGGCGAGGTAATCATTACGTCCGCAGGTTCCAGCTGGCGTGCGCGCCTCGCCCACTCGGGCAGGTAGCCTGCCTCATCGTGAACCCGTCGAATTCTCTTCGACTCCAGGATCTCGCACGCGCATTTTTTCCCCACACCCCGCGAAACGTAGAAAAAAGTCAATTCGCACTTGGCTCCCGCGACTCATGCATGCCTGCCGCACGCCCTTTTGCCGCGGTGGCTTAACCCGCCGCGGGCAACTCTCCGGCCCTGTCCCCTTCCCCTATTGACTTTGGGATCATGTCTCGCTAGCAGGAGCCGGAGACGTCCTCCGACCAACCCCAGTGCCAGCCGCGTCGCCGTTGGGGCTGACGCTTCCGTCGAACGTGGCGTTGACGACGCTAGGTTGTGCGAACCCGCCAAGAGGGGGGCGCAACGTGATAAGACATATCCAGCCGGGGCAGGGCGCAGGACACGGCACAGGGCAGCGCAGGGCAGCGCAGCACAGCACAGCAATCGCTCGCTTAACAGAGCCTCAGGGTGTCTTGCTCGCAGTTCCTGTATTCTCCAGCTTGGCATGGGGGAGACTTGGCTCTCGCCCGGGATCGCGAGAAGGAATGCAGACCCCGTGGCAGCGTCACGAGGCTCAGCTTCGGGAGAGCCGTGAGTCAGGTGACCACCCCAGCACACGAGCACGACTGGGGGGGCCCAGGAGGAATGCGAACCCACGAGCTGGGGCGGTGGGAGAGACGGGACACGAGGGCGGATTGCGCCCCTGGCTTTCTCAGCGAGGGAGCCGCGTTCTTAGGTAAGACCGGGCTGAGCGGCGCGCCAGCCTCATCCGCGCCAGCCCAGTTGGGGACCGGACAACCAGGAAAAGACGGATAGTGGTCGGGTGAGCCGGAGTTCACTCTCCAAGTCCCCTCCCCGCTTCGGGTTTGACGGGTGGGAAATGCGTTGGGCACGATGGATTCGTCGCACGTCACGTCAGAGCTGGCGACATGACGGATTTGACGGTCGAGCTCGTCACCGAGACGGTCGGTGACGTCGGCGGGACGGGACCCTTGGAGGGGGGGCGTGCTGTGGATGAGGCATCATCGTCACTGTGTCAGTAGGACCGTCCGACAGCCAACGACCGGCTAATTGCAGGCCGATACGTGGGGATGGAGGAGACGCTGGGCAGGGGAGCCTCGTCGATGGAGCCGGCTGATTCGCAGGGTCCTTTTTGTGCAGGTCGGGTCATGACTTGCACCGTTCCAAGCAACGCTACGGTGAATGGGGCGGGCTCTTGGGATCTGGTGGGGTCAATCGAGATGGTGCGAGATAAGTGAAGCGAGATACGGAGGACATGTCTCTCGAAAAGAATTCATTTCATCCAGCCGAAGTGATTGATGGGCGTCATGTTCCAGACCTCTGCACTGCTCAAGAAAGCAAAGTTAAACAGCGGCGATCGATCTGAACCATCCGCGTATGGCATGACGAACGGTGCAGACAGCGACGACGATCTTTCGGGACGAGGAAACAAGTCGGACGAACAGGGGTGTTGCTCGCTCGTCAGCTCGCTCTCCTCGCAACCGGCAGGCGGCGCGATACGAGCACAGGCACTGTGAGAGCTGCGGCGTGTGCTCCAACGCCAGGCTCTGAGTGGTGCCCGGATTGTTGAGGCTGCACACCACCTTCTGCCACACAGGCTGCCAACGGCGGGGGGACTAGACAGGTCTATTATGTACGAAGACTCCCGAGACGTGCCTTGTGGTACCGTTGCGGCGAGGCCGGGCGTCCAGGACCGGCTCTGTGATGGCGTGGTCCAGCGTGCGTGGGCGAGTGCGTGTGCGCGTGTGTGCTGGAGATAAACGGCAGTGAGCGAGCCAGACACAGAGATAGTGGCGACGTGGGGCACGCTGGTGTTTGTGGGCGGCTGGCACTGGCTGGGGTTCGGGGACAACGAGGATCCATCGCCCGATGCCGTTTTGGCCGTGTCGGTGCCGGGGGGCGACGGCTGGGCCGGAGAGCCGCAAAAGGAGAGACAGAGCCTTCACTCCCGTTCAGCACAAGCTAGTCGTGGCGTGATGAGACAGTTCGAGTCGGGGACGGAGTTGGGAGAGCATCCGATCGTGCGTTTGAGAGACGGAAATATCGATGGGCCGCACGCACCGATTACTGGGAAAGCCCGGGTCGGGTTGTGTGTGAGTCGGTTCGTGCAAGAGTGCATGCAGCCTGCAACTCCGTGGACTAATCTTCCGCGGCCATCGTCAACGGCATCATCATTCATCGTGCTACCCTGTCGACCAGGTCCCCCGCGAAAAGCCCCGCCGCCGCTGCCATGGCGTGGCCGGCTCCCAGATGCAGATGCAGATACAGATCCAGTCCAGCACCTTCTTGGCTTTTCGTTCGGAGCCCGACGCACAGATGATGGCCACCAAGGCAACCTAACACGATGCAGGCGCAAATGAAAGGCAGCAATTATCTGCGCGGTTTTCCTCGCTATTCCGAGAGTGGGATTCGGTCCTTCCTCTTGTGACGGCGACAGTTATCGCCAAGGCAGAGACCCACCGGCCGTGTTAGGCGTATCAGCGCGCCCATTCGCCCGCTAGTAAGATTCGGGCCCCACGCTAGCGCTTTCTAGAACCCGCAACCATTGAGGCCAGGCCCTCTAGCCCCTCTGGCCCGCCGAAGGGGGGCGGCGCTTGGCGGTCCGCTTGGCGGAGAGGAGCGCGGACTAGCATGACGTAGCGCCGAGCGCACTGGGCTACAGTACCCCGCGAGCGCCCACGCAGGGTGTCTCGCTCACGCCCATGCACTGTGTCGTGGCCTGCCCGCCTGCCCGCGGGCGGGGGCCCACCCACGCCCGGCGGGCTTCATGCGCGCTGCAGCGGGCGGCGTTAGGTTCCTCCTCCAGCGGACAGCAGGCCCTACCTACCTACCTACCTACAACCACTGGGGAGGCTCATCGTAGCCTGATGCACCGCGCAGGAGGAGGCACAGGAGGCACCCAGGCGAGTGCGAAAATTGGAAGCGCAATACAGCCAACCGTATACACTGTACGAAGCAGGCCACATCCGTCCTTCCGCATCCATCGTGCCACCCTCCGTCGCCCTTCGGCTGCCGTCGGGGGGGTCGTCCGGGGTGCGCGACCTTGCCGAAGCATCCTGTTGAAATCGACCTGGAGAAAGAGCGAGGACCGACGGATGGACCGGGGGGGGTGTGGTTGAGACGCCTGCCCTCCGTTCCGCCAATACGGTCGCCGCTTCCCATCTTCCAAGACGTGGTTGGAACTCTAGACCTGGATCACTGTCGAGGGAATGTGGGTCTGGGGCAGACCCGACTCCAGTCTCCGCTTACCACACTCCAGCATCCCACACACCCCCCCCCGGCCGCCCCCATTGCCCCCCATCTAGATCACATCACTCCAGTAAGACGACGGCTGTGCCGGTTTCAACCTTGCCACCACTTCGGAAACGCCCTCGACGTCCATTGCGTGATGGTCGTCTTAAGGCTGCCCATCCCCCCCCGCCCGCCCATTTCCCCGGGCCTGTGTTATTATTAAACATCCCGCCTTCGCCCATCAACAGTCAACCTGCCTTCGCCTGCCTATCTCAGCATTCTCTCACACGTTGTTCTCTCCGATGAATCGAGCTCCCCTGTTGATCACTCCCCCAAACACGCCTGCCTACATTCTACCTGCCTGTGCACCGTAGTGGCCGTAGCTCCTTCCTCACCTCGACTCGTCTCAACACATCGGTCCAACGTCACCTTTCTTGGTCCTCACCTCGCCTCGACATCGTCACATCCAACTAACCACTCCCCACCACCACCATCACCACCACAATGGCCATTCGCGACCACTTCCGCCGCAGCGTCCGCAAGTCCGACGCCTCGGACGCCGCCTCCGAGACCTCCGGGCACCACTCCAACTCCTCCACCACCTCCTTCCAGCGCCTGGCAAAGACCTTTTCCTGGAAGCCCCGTTCCGACTCGTCGAGCAACGCCAGCAGCAACACCGACTCGTCCTCTGACGACACCCCGGCACCCTGCATGACCGACGACCGCCCCGAGAAGGGCGTCCCTTCCTGGCTCAAGAAGAAGAACAAGCCTGCCAAGAAGCCCCTCTTCGCCGGCCTCGCCCTGCCTAACCTGCCCGGTCGTGCCTCCAAGACCAAGACGGTCGTCGACCCCCGCGAGAAGCCCTTCACCGCGGTCAACCTCCGCCACCAGGAGATGCTCTCCGGCTTCACCTTCACCTTCGGCAACCGCTGTGACAGCCGCCGCTCCAGCATGCACGGCGGCATCAGCCCCGGCACCTCCCGCCTGCCGTCCTTCGACGGCGGCAGCCGGCCCATGCCCCCTTCCGCCGCCTCCGAGGAGCAGGATCCTCTCGACAACTTTGACGAGCACTTCCTCTCCCCCGCCGCGGCGCAGAGGCGGCCCGCTCTCTTCGCTTGAGCGAGCCCTCCTCTCTCTCTGTATTGAGGGCCTCAAAACCGAGAGTTTCACGATGTCACGAGACCATCCTGCACGCTCAGCAAGGATGCGAATTAAACGAACCCGCGAGGATGCAGCGCTGCAACGCAACGTCACAAAGTGGCCAATCACGCCCGGCACCTCCCACCAAATTCACTGCATATGACGACAACACCACCAATCAAGTCGATCTCTCTCTCTCTCTCTCTTTTCCTTTCTGTTTGCAGCATCGGATAGGCGAGGCGTTCAGGAACCCGGACATGATTTCAGATTGATTTCTTCCAATTGTTTTTACCCGTTTCGATCCCGTCGAGGACGTAACGGACCCCCCAAAAGCTTTAGATCGAGCGCATTGTTAGACAGGACACGCATAGTGCATCCTGCCGGAATTGGGAGCGAAAGGCCGCCCTCGAGGGCGAGCCCGCTAAGGCAAGGGACAGGACGGGGTGGCTGCGAACGCTGTTTGGCTGGGAGGGCTGGCCGGGTGGCTGTTCTGGAACCGATCGGCAGTCCTCGACACGCTTCCGGAAGTGGGAGCTGACGGACGACGCCGATGGGGGAAAACCAGAACAGCGCCTGTGGCGGTGCGGAGACGCCCGTTATTTTTTGTGCCAGCCCGGCGGTCGAGCGGACGTTGCACAGTCTGTGGCAGTTAATGGCCGATGGGAATCTAATAACCTTAGTTAGAAACACAATCAAAACAGTAAAAACTAAACGTCTGCATCGTGCTCCGTCGTGCTACTGTCCTTCGATTCGGCTTCTGTGCTTCTATTGCATCTCTTCCCCGCCTGGAGAGGTCAATTTTTTACGTCACGTCGCCCACCCGTTCCTCCCCGTCTTTGCGGAGTGCAGACAGCCCAACGTGCCCTTTTCCCGGATCAGATCATGCCCCCCACTCCCTTGGCCCGAGCACCGAGGACGTAAGTAGAGCAAGGGCAGGCCAGACAGAGACCACCGGCACAGCCAGCAGGGAGACGGAAAAAGACAGGGCGAGACACGACAGGAAGCCCCCTTTCGTGGGTGTGGCTGGAAGGGGGGAGGGCAGGCAAGCCGATTGATTGGACAGACAGCCCGTCGGTGAAAGCCTTACTCGACGGGGCAAGGCGCGTCAGGAGATGCAGCCGTCGGGAGCGACGGCGTCAAATCTTGTGTGGACGTCAGGCAGGCGTGTGCTGTTCTTGTTGGTGGCAGAGCTGGCCTGCGGCCGGAGTCGAAACCCCCTCCCCCTCGCGACGAGGAGGCCAAGGGAACAGCATCACGACAGGGCTCGGCGGACGGTCTTGGGATGGACGATCGATTGGTGGATGGAAAGCGCGCACAGCTTGGCTTTGGGGGTGGTTTGTTCATTTTCTCCACGGTCAAGCCTTTTGGCGCTCGGGACAGGGGGGGGGGAGGGGTGTGTGATGCTTGAATGATGCTTGGGTGCAGAGATGAAGCCTTCGTCTGGCGTGCGGCCAAGACGACGGGGTCTGAGTCTGCGTCTCTTGGCTGCGAGCACGTATCACGGGGGTCAGAGGGGCAGAGGGGCGCCACGGGCAGCAGGCAGATGGGCTGATAGACGTCTGCGTGGAGGCCAAGACCGCATTAGGCGATGAGATGTGCCAACTGATAAATTGCGAAAGCCTCCATGGGGGAATAGAGAGGTTCCGCACTCAAAGATAGTTGCCTGGAGGATGGTCTCGTCTCGTACGACCCGGCCGCCCCGGAGGACGACTGGGTGTATCCGGCTCAAGATCAGGCGTTGGGGGCTGAACTGACCGAGCATGGCAAGAGACGGCTTAAGGCCGAGGACGAAGGGGTAGGGAGAGAGAAGAGGGAGAGATGAGAGGGTTGCCATGATCCTCCCGAGCGCTTGCTCGGTTGCACGCATCTCCATGGCCTGGTTGAAGCCGTGTAGAGAACTCTTGTTGGCGTGTGGCGACGCCGGCCATAATGTCTCATGGTGACGGAACGTCTCGCGCTGGATTTGGCCGTCAGGCGATGGTGGTGAAGAGGAGAGTTGAAGTGAGGAAAAGTGTGGCAGGAAAAATTGTGGTTGAGCGCGGCAGAAGTTCGGCAGATTCAGATTGACTGTGTCTGGCCCCACCAAGCTGGCTACTGTCGAAACGGACACCTGGGAGCCACCGTTGAGACGGAAGCCAGCCCCTCCCGTTACAAAACCGGCATACCGTCCCCATTTTTGGACGTCTATTCCTGATATTCCATGTCAATCTTCATCTCGTGAGGCATCACACTCCTGCGTTCTTGAAGCGTCCCTATTATCGGCTCCCGCGCGAACCTGGTTTTGTGTAACATGGGGGAATGCGTCTTGAGTGGAAGGTGCCTGCCGCACGAACAAGCTTTTCTGTGGCTTGGAATGTGTCTCGATGGTTCCCGTCGATCATGTATCCCTTCCTCACACACCGGCAGTGCCTGCCTTGGCCGAGAATTCACGACTTCGTCGATGAATCCTCGAAAGACATGACCTCGAGCCATGAAATTGAATTGTGATTACATCCGTTCTGCTACCTCCTAGCCTCTGAGGCCTCATCTGTCACGCCGATGATTCCATCGCACCTCTGCGCCATCCATCATTTCGCATACCATACAGCCCAGCTACCAGATGCGCCGGCATCAGAAATGGGCGCCGTCGGCCAAGTTCGTGCGAGCTTTCTTCCAAAATCTGCTCGGGATCGCCATTGCCATCCTCATCGTATCGTCAGCCTACCAGTATCACCACTACGGTACTACGTCCGCTTCCAACACTGACCGCCAAAGCTAACACGTCCAGGGCGGCATGACCCCTTCAAGTGCAGAAGCTTGCTCGCTGAAGGCACATGGCAGTCTCGCGGCGACTCACCCCGGCCCGAAAATGCTTTTGAAGCTTGGCAACCCAGCCGCTGCATCATGCACGCCTATCCCGTGACGGACATGAAGACATGTCTGGTAGGGCGCCGGCTTGTCTTTGCCGGCGACTCAACTACCCGCCAGCTTGTCTGGGCCGCTCTAAGGCGCCTAGATCGTGAGACCTACGAGCGAGAAACGCGCAGGTTTGCGGTGCGCTCCGACAGGGCTGTCGACCTTTCCTTCCTCGTCAACCACGTCGAAATCGACTTCGTTTGGGATCCATGGCTCAACTCGACATCGCTTTTTAGCCAGCTGTCTCGTTTCAGATCACGCCCCGGCACGGCCGAAGACGAGAAGCGTGCGAAGAAGGAGAGAAGAGAATCACCCGCGGTCATCGTCCTGGGCACCCCGGCCCTATGGGCCGCTCGCAACACCAACACCAGATATCTCGGCGCTTTTAGTGAAGGCATCAACAATGTGATGCACTATCTCCGAAGCGACATCGATTCCAGCGTATTGCTACCCAAGGCAAGAGCGCAGGCGGCGTATGGCGAGTTGTCCAACTACGTGCTCCTGACCCCGGTCCCCGTCCCAGCGTACGACAAACTCTCCTTTGGCAGAAATGAGATGATTACGCCGAGCAAGATCGACGCCATGAACTGGAACCTTGAGAACACCAACTCGCTTGACCAGTCCCATGTCATGTGGAGCTACAACCTAATGACTGACGGACCCAACGACGCCCATGACGAAGATGGGCTCCACGTGCTGGACCAGGTCGCGGACTGGAGACTCAACATCGTTCTGAATGCTCGCTGCAATGCAGGCCTCGTTACAAGCCACACAGCTGCAAACAAAGTCACATGCTGCGCCCCATATCCGCCTCCGACGAGAGTCCAAGTCTTGCTCCTGATTCTGGCGTTACTCGGCTTGCCGTGGTTGCTTCTGGACCAAGATCAGTGCGCCTTCAAGACTGCCGAAGCACGGTGTGCCGTGTCAACCCTGATCTCAACGGCCTCCATATTACTCGTAGCTGGCTATTGCTTTCTCGCTGATCGTACACATCTCTTCGACAAGAATGCGAAGCATCTCAACGCGGCCAGCTTTGCGTGGTCCATCGGTGCCATGGGCATCCTCGCAGCAAGTTCCATTCGCCTCAGGCGTACCGGTTTCTCAGCACCAAGGCCGCGCATGCCCTCAGCCTTTCTGGGCCGAGAACAAACCGAAGAATTGAAGGGCTGGTTGCAGGGGTTCCTGCTGCTCTACAACTTCCATGGCGCTTCAGAATCCGCCGCCATGTACATGGTGTTTCGATTCTCCGTGTCGATGTACATTTTCCTCTCCTGTTACGGCCACGCACGATATTTTCTCCGTACAGCGGACTACTCATTCATAAGGGTGGCCTGTGTCTTGTGTCGACTCAACCTGGTCAGCCTGATCTTGGCTTTCACTTTGAATAGCAACTGGACTGTGCGATACTTCTCACCTCTGGTTAGCTTCTGGTTCTGCGTTACTTATGCCGCTTTGGCTACATTCAGTACTCTCAACAGCAACCCAGCAATACTCCTACTGAAGGTACTCGCAACTGGTGTCGCGACCACGGTCGTTATCCAGACCCCTGGCATACTGGGCGGCATTCTTCTAGCCCTGAACAAGGGGTTCGGCATCGCTTGGAATCTGGACGAAGTGCACTTCCACCTGTCAGTCGACAGATTCGTTCCGATGTTCGGCATCCTGGTGGCAATGGTGGTTCATCGCTTCACGGTGCTGCAAGAGAGGCAATCTGGAGAGAAGGGTTTGCTGTTCCCAGCAGGCGCCCCATTTGACCGACTCAACACGGCTTTCGACCGAGGGCTGCTGGACATGATCCAACCGGCCCAAGATGCGGTTCCTCTCAAAGCGCTAGCGATCTTCTTCTCCATCACGTACTTGGCAGTCTTCTGCATCCTTGGCTTTGCCGCCAAAGTCTACGGCGACAGTGACGCATACGACACCTACCACCCGTATGTAAGCCCCTGGCTTGTGTTGGCAGTGATGGTGGTGCGGAACTGTCATCAAGCTTTGAGGCAGCGCCAAGTGGCTGGAGCGATGGCGCTTGGCCGCATCTCGCTCGAGGTGTCCATCTTGCAGTCGCACATCTGGTTAGCAGGCGACGGATCCAGCATTCTTCGAATCGGCGCGGCGAATCGACGTGGCACATGGCCCAGTCTACTCGTGAGATCGGCTGAGCTGACTGTTCTGACGATTGTGCTCTTGTGGGCGGCCATCAAGTGCCGAAGCTCTACGCGACAAGTCATGGAGTGGCTGAGGTGGGGGGCGGATGAAGTCGGCCAGGGTAGATCCACGAACAGCCAGCGATCGTCACTCGAGATGGGCAGGTCGAGTCAGGATGCCCTTGGTCGCCCAGGCCAGGATGTCGAGCTCGACGCGGCAGGGACTTGGGATGATGTCCAGCTCGCCCCTAAACTAAAGACGGAATGGAAGGTTGCCGGTATTCTCGCCCTTCTCTGGCTTGGGAACGTGGCGTACGGGATACCTTGAGTGATCGGTTGTGGTGGTTGGATCGATGAAAGGTGTTGTGATTCCTACAGCAAGTGATATAATTTAAGAGCATCGTTCTTTTCGTGCAGAGCACCATCTCCCATGACTGGGATCCATTCGAAGCCGTGGGCATGTGGCGAGCTGGCCTGCACTGCCTTGCCATGTGCGGGTTGCTTCATCGCCCGGGAGTCGCGCAGCAGTCCTGAGTCGTACCAGCCAAGCCCGCGCCGCGTGCCGACTAAGACCCAAGGAAGCCACGGGCCCCCGTACGGAGCAACTTACGTCACCACCCTGCGCCGTCGCGACTTCATCTCACCACTTGTCGCGCTCTCACGGACACCCTTCGTGCTTGCTGCTTGTTCAACTCGGTCGATTGCAACTTCTCCAAGCGCGTGCCGTGGGTTCTACCGGCAGTCAAGATGGTGATTGCACTCTGATGGGACGACACACGACGGACCGAAGCACGCCTCAATTGGCGCTCTATAACGGGATCTGCACACCCACCCTCACGACAACCTAGAAATATTCACGACACTCGACACCTGCCCTGCTGCATACCTATCGCTGGACATTCGTATCGCGGGGGCTCGCGCCGCCAAAGCGCAAACATGATCCTGGGCCCCGTCTCCCTTCTCGACTGCGCAGTCTTCTGCCTCTTCCTCGCCCCGCAGCTCATCCTCCATGTCGGCCTCTTCCGCACCACGTTCGTCGCGCTGCGGGCGTTGCCTTTCCTGCTCCTGCGGATGCCCTTCTCGCTGGTCAAGGAGCGCTACATCGTGCGGCGCGACCAGCGCTCCCCGTTCGTGGCGCGGGCGACGCTGTTCGAGGACCTGGTCGTGCGGTGCGTTCGCTACGCGTTTGCCGAGATCCCGGCCCACGTCGGCCGCGTATTCTTCTCCAAAGCGGTGGCGCTGCCGTTCTTACGGTGGAGGATGGGGAGGCACGGGTTTGTGAGGTCGCCAGTCACGTGGAGCGAGTATAAGCAAGACGTAAGTCGAGTCGGCCGCCAGGGTGACTCGCCCGAAACTAACGGGGACAGGGACCGGATGGCTTCCGTGGCATCTGGATCAGCGCTGACCCGTCGTTGCCGCCGGATATGGTTCTTTACTACGTGCACGGTGGCGGCTTCGCCATGGGCTCGACGTACTTTTACCTAGAGTTTCTCCTGGCGTGGCACGCGCTGCTCTGCAAGGCCGGATATCGCAACCCGGCCATCTTTGCACTTGAATACTCGCTCGTGCCAGACAAGACGTACCCTACCCAGGTGCACGAGACGCTGAGAGGCTACAGGCACGTTCTGTCCGTGGCGGGAGACCCTCAGAAGGTGGTAGTGGGAGGAGACTCGGCGGGCGGCACATTGGTGCTCACCATGCTGCTGGAGCTCGGTCAGCTGAACAGCACACGGGCGTGCAAGAAAAAGGTGGAGCAGGCGGTGCAAAACAATGAACGGAAACAGTACTGGCTCAGCGCCGCTGAGACGCCGCTGCCGGGTCTGGCCGTTCTCATCTCACCGTGGGTGACACTCATCTCGGCCAAACACGACAACTCGACGAGTGACTACCTCGACAAGTACCAGCTGCACAAGTACGCCATGCAGTACGCCGGCCGAGAACACATCTCGGACCAGACAGCATCACCAGGCCTGTGTACGGATCATGAGTTGTGGGCGCACGCTAGCCCGACGTGCGGCTTCTTCGTCATGTATGGGTCGGAAGAGGTGTTCGCGCCGGAGATACAGGACTTCATCAAGACAGCAGTCCGGGCTGTCGAGGTAGACAGCCGTAGCGAGACGGGCGGTATCCATGCGTGGCCGGTGGCGTCGCTGTTCTTGTCGAGCTCAGAGGAGCAAAGGCTGAAAGGGTTGAGGACGCTAACAACATCGATTAGAAAACACATCCTCTGAAGATAGGTGTTGAACGGGAGAAAAGGGACAAGAAGGGATGGCGTCAGATTAGATCAAGTTTATTTTGGGGTCCGTCTCAGACCTCAAGCCAGGGACCTCGAAACCAGAGCTGGCAGTGAGCCAATTCGGCTTCTGTGGTTCTCGGGTGATGGATGGTCTCGGGCGTTTAGGCTCATTTTGTATCATCATGCGTAGGGAGGGCTGGGCTTGGGATGCGATAGAGGGCGGGGCGCCATTACCTATAGAATTATTCTTCTAGAACGACCGCGGCATCCACGGCGCTGTGAGGAGGAGCTAGCTCATGCTAGAGAGGCATTTTCGTTCAGATATAGTATGCGTCGTTCGTTCTTCAGGTTGCGCTAAAGTTGAACGTGAGGGAGCTTGCGTGGGTCGTGTCGGGCGAGCTGAGGCCATGGATGGCTTGGCCGCTGATGACGGGCAGTCAAGTGAGCGTGACGCGTGGTAGGGCGCCTCTAGGTGACATTCGGGCGGCTGATCCAATGCAAGCACGAGCCGTGGTGTCCAGAAGGAACGTGACGGAGGCACAATCTAGGTGAGACGTTGAAGTTCCAGGCCTGCCTTGAGTGAGGCATGTGGGTATGGCTGGTGCTTGTGGCTGGACGGGAAAAATCTTTCGCAGGCCAGGCGAGGCATGTCCCGCAGAGATGATCGTAGGCTCAGTCCGAGGCCAAAAGCGTGCTAAGCGAGTGGGAATAGGCAGCAGGCGAGTATGACTGTTCCCGGCGAGAGCGACTGTGAGCGTGAGATGATGCCTAGTTGCCTGTCGTGTGGTGAGGTGAGATGGTAGGATGCCTGACGCTGCAGGGAGCCTTGAGACAGGGTGAGGCTAGGGCGAGAGGCCCAACCTTCGGAACACGACCACAATGATGCGTCGTGAGAGTGTGGCGGAGGGGGTGGTTGTGGTGATGCAGGCCGGTCAGGTAGAACCTATGCACCTCGGGAAAAAAGATATTTTTTCTGCAAGGAAAGAGATCGAGCACGATACAGCATCGTCAGGCCAGAAGAGGATTCATTGCTGTGCAGACGAACAACCAGGAGCTCCTCCTACCTACCTGGCGCGTCAGAATCCTAGCACCAAGCAAGCACAACCCGTCAGTGAGCTGTGAGTGGCTGGGGGTGGTGCTCTTGCGGATCCCTTCCGGTTGTGGCATGGCGGCTGCGTTGGTGCATCAGTACATCCCCCCTGCCGGCGGGAGCTGGTCCTGCTGGTGGTCGTGAGGTGTTTGAGGGGCTCGGGGGGGNGGGGGGGGGGGGGGGGGGGGGGGGGAGGCAAGAGAGAAGGGGGGAGCTCTGGCCCGCGACGCGCATATAAACGGGACATGTCCCTTCGCCAAAGTCCGCCCCCGGGGGCCCTGCCTGCCTGCCCTCCACTGTCATGACGATGTACACTTCTGATTTGACCACCGCCGTCATCAACCATTGGGGTTAGCGTCACCACCGCGAGTCCTCAAGAAGACCGACTGTCTCATCTCATTTTCTGAGCGAACTCATCAGCTCACCACATCCCACCTCATCAGATCTCCTTTCTTCGTTTCCTTTGTTTGTGTTTGCTGCTGCTGCTGCTCCCGCCGACCCCAACTCCCGAGCGAACGGACCACCACAGGAACCCCACCACCAAGACCGCCAACAAGTCGCGATCCGTTATTTCACCTTGACGCGCCTGCGCACCGACCACACAACACCCGCCCGAATAGGACTAGACGGACTTGCCACTCGGATCTTTCGTCCATTCTTGCCCATCAGCCCTGTCACCTACTGCCTACCTGGCCTGCACCACTCGGTACGCGGCCCCCCGTCGAGCGTTCTCTTGCTCGCTCGGGACTGGCGACTGGTATCTGTCGTCTGGCTTGTTGGTTGGTTTCCCGTCACACGACCGAATCCACTCGATCGTTGAAGGCAATCCAGACTGTCGGATTTCGACTCGTTGGTCGTAAGAACAGCGACGCCGGCACTCTGTCCCATCGGGTCCTTGGGAAGAATAACCTTCTACCCACCCCCTAGTCCCACTCGGCGCCTAGTCGTGCTGCGTAGTACTGTACTTGAGGTATAGTACTGCTGCGTCCTGCGAGTTACGCCCTCATCACACCTCTTGATAGGGCCTCCAGCCAGCTCCCTGCAGCGCACTTGTCCTCCTTGAGCAGACGGCTGTCTTGTCTTGGAGCGGTGTGTTTGCATCCATCGGACTTGCTTCCACATCCCCCCCCTCTTCCCCCCGTCACGTCAGGCGACGTCTGCACTGTAAAGTCAGGGGAGACCGGCGCATCGCTCTCGTGTCGCCACACGGTGTTTCTCCTCTCCACATCAGGCCCGGAGCAGCCGGCCGGCAGCCGAGTCCTGGTTTCCCGCCCGGGACACCAACCGCCAACAAAGCGCCCGTCAGTCGCACGTACGGACGAGACGGAAAAAAAAAAGGGACGAGACCCTGGACCACCGAGGTGGTCAGGTATCCTCCATCTGGAAGCTCCAGCAAGCACGAGCTCCCCCTGGTCGGCTCATCAAATCAAATCAAAGCCCAACTGGACTTGGACTGGATAATATCCACCAAGCCGCCTGCCCCTCCGAAAAAAAATCGAGGCGCGCTTTTTTACCAGGCCAAAGGCCCCAGTTGTCCCCCGAAAACATTAAAACATGGCAGAGGAAGCGTACGCCCCCAAGTCTCCCGACCTCTCTTCTTTTTATTCGGCAGCCCCCACTTCGCGCACCCCTCCAAACCCAACACCACCACAGCTGCACGCACCGGGACCACACCTGCGCCCAGATCAGCAGCACCACCAACAGCACCCGCAACAGCACCCGCAACAGCAGCACCAGCAGCACCAGCACCAGCACCAGCACCAGCACCAGCACCAGCACCAGCACCAGCACCAGCAACAGCACCAGCACCAGCAACAGCACCCGCAACAGCAGCACCCGCAACAGCAGCACCAACACCACCAGCAACAGCTCCAGCACTTGCAGGCCGCCGCCACGCCCTACGAATACCCGGCCCACTCGCAGCATCAACCCAGCCCACCCAACAATCACCAACCACAGCACTACCCAAACGCGCCTGCACCTGCTTCGGGACCAGCGCCACCTGCACAAGCTCCCGACCTCGACCCAAGGTCCATCCAGCAGGAGCTCCACTACCCGCCTGCCGGCATCAAGAGTGAATATCACCACAAGCCGCCGTATTCGCCGCCACAGGCCTCCGCCCACCACCAGCAACAGCAGCAGTATCTTCCTCCCGAGTTTCGCCAGCAACACAGTCAGCACCCCCAGCACCCCCAGCAGCTGTCACCGCGAACGGCGAACCAACCCCCAGCTTCAGGCCCGGCAGCTCCCGACCCAGCCTCGTACGACCATCAGCCTCCCGCGGCCCTCAGCTACCAGCAGCCGCCACCGCCACCCTTGGCGCACCAACCTTATATCAAGCAGGAGCTCTTTGGCGCCGCGCCGCACTTCGGCAGCACCCATCACCGAACCCTCTCCCACCCACAGTACATACCACCCTCGCTGCAGGAGCAGCAGCACAGAGACAACATGCCTCCGCGACGCAACACCCAGCAAGCGCCGCCGCCTCCCGAGATCGATCCCTCGCCGGTGCGTACCAAGTTCCCGACGGCCCGCATCAAGCGCATCATGCAGGCCGACGAGGAGGTTGGCAAGGTGGCGCAGCAGACGCCCATCGCCGTGGGCAAGGCGCTGGAGATTTTCATGATCAACGTGGTCACCCGCGGCGCCGAGATCGCCAAGGAGAAGAACTCGAAACGCGTCACGGCACAGATGCTCAAGCAGGTCATCGAGACGGACGGGCAGTACGACTTTTTGGCGGACATTGCCGCCAAGGTCGGCGAGGAGGACAAGAAGCGCAGCGGCAACAGCGTCAAGGCCGAGACGAGTTCCGAAGAGGAGATGGAAGTCGAACAGCCGAAGAAGAAGGCGCGCGGCGGACGCAAGAAGAAGGCGGCGGCCACCTGAGCGCGAAAGCGCGAAGTGAAGGCGTCACGCGTCGAGGATGATCATGTCTGTTGAATGACACCCCGCCGTTTCAGCGCAGGTAACGAAGGATGACGGGCTCTTTTTTTTTTATGACGGATGGACGGACGGACGGAAGGACTGGCGTTGGGAGGCTACCCTTGCTGCGACTGGAGCATCTACACCGGCGTTTGGTCTGCTCATGTCCCCAAATGAGGTGTACTGGGTACGGCATCTGACGCTTCTCTTCTCATGCTTTGACTCGGGGTCGGATTAGCGCGCGTTGAGGTCACTGGCCATTTGACACCTTAGATGACATGCAATGAAGACATCGATACTTTACTGTCACGCAACTGAAGCGCGGCTGCGTCTCTCTTCGTCGGGCGCCGGAGGGCCGGAGGGTCCGCGCCAAGAAAATGACAACCTCGTGAAAGAAGGGGTTGGATTGATCGACATGGGTGTGAGACTGGATGGAACGGGGTCGCAGAAGACGTCCGGGAGGCATCCAACGATCCATGTAGATATCCGAGGCCGTTGAAAATGCACGTAGCGGAGCCTCATGGGAGCTTGACTGCCCCTTTTGGGCTGATCTTTTTGCGTGCAGAGGTAAAAACCGGTACAGGCAAGGTGGCTCTGAGGCAGCGGGTGGAGGCGTGCGGGGCATCGACCCTCACTTGGCGGGCACTGAACGGGGCCCGTAGACGGAAGTGCGGGTGCTGTGCACTGGCGAAGGCCAGTGACTGCAGGCCACTGAAGGGTTGGCCCTGCGGGGCCTGTCCTTTCGCTGTAGCGCCCGCTAAGCCCTTCTGGAGCAGGCGGGCGGGCAGGTAGAGGGAGGTAGCGGACAAATCAACCTCATACCTCCAAGTGGCCCTTGTGACTGAGGTGTCTGTCCTGTGTCCGCGACTTTGACCGACTCGACTCGAAGCTCTCCCATCCCACTCCGATCGCATTTCGAGATCCAATTCCACCACCACCACCACCACCACCACCACACCCCCCTCTCTCCCGCGACATCGACGACATCCACCCATAGAGCTCGCCCACCCAGCCATGCTCAACCACCCCAACGTCCAACCGGTCCATGCGCAACACCCATGAGGCCGCCCTAGCTCAGCCTCGCATCTCCCCTCCCCCCTTCCCTTCGCCTCGCCTTGTCTCGACTCGCCGGTTCGCTGCCTATAACCAATGTCGTGGGACCTGCTCAAACGCTTCCTCGAGTCCGATGTCTTCAACTCAAATCCCTTCCTCTCCGTCTCGTACCTCTCGTAAGACCGCGTGCCGTCCTCCCCGTCAATTGGCATCGCTGACCTCGGCGCCCTCTGCTCCTCTCCAGGCGGTATGCCGATCATGTGGGCATCCACTACGTGCTCTGCAACAAGTTGCGGCAGTTCCCCTACGAGGACATCGAGTTCTTCCTGCCGCAGCTGTGCCACCTTATAATCAGCGTCGACAATGAGTCCATGGCTCTGGAGGAGTTTTTGCTGGACCTGTGCGAGGAGTCCGTCACGGCGGCCCTACTGGTTCGTCGTCCTCGGCAGGAATCGAACACGCGGACACGCAGCTGACTCTGGTGCAGACCTTCTGGCTCTTCCAGACGTATCTACACGACCTCTCATTGACGCCGCAAGCCAAGGCTTTCCAAACATGCCGCCGGGTGTACAACAAGGTGCAGCACATCGTCTTCGGCCTCCCCGACGCTGCCCGCCACGAAAAGATCAGGGAGAACACGTTGCCCGTCACCGTCCTGGCCAGCTTCGTGCTGGCCAGCGTCGCCGTGCCCATGCTCCCCTCCTGGGCCGGCCCGCTAGCTGTCGCGCAGGCCCGCAAGCCCCAGCCGTCCGAAGACCTCATATCCGAGTCGCGCGAGAGTGCAAAACCGCCGGCCCGCGCCCACACCGTGACGGCCGTGAGCTCGAGATCGAAGCGCATCAAGGACGGGAGCCGGACCACCAGCGCCCCTGACCCGAAAGGACCGACAGCACTCCCGCACAGCGCCTCGCAGCCCGCGATTGTCCGCCAGGACTCAGGCGACTCCGCCAGGACGCCCACGGAGCCCCAACGCCCGTCTGCCCTGGCCATGAAGTCCTTGGAGGCCCGCATGAGCTCCTCCTCGCTGCCTCTGCCGGAGCTGCGGTCGCCGAGGATGGTCACTCGGCCGTCGACCCCCGTGTCCGCCGGGATCGTGCCACGACCGGGCGAACCCATGTCCAGGCGGCATTCCCACCATCCCAAAAACGGACGCGACGTGTCAGACCTCACCTCGAACCAAAAAGTCAGGCTCTTGCGGCAAAACTACTTCCGATGTCAGACCCAGCTGCTCACCGCCCTGGAGGGGATCTCGCATCGCCTGGTCATCGTGCCCAAGCCCGCGCGGCTCAGCGCGCTGCGGGCCGAGCTTGCGCTGATCGCACAGGACCTGCCGGCGGAGGTGGACGTGCCGGTCATCTGCCCGCCGACGCTCGTCAATGGATCTCCGAGCAAAAGCCGACACCACCGAATCGTACGACTGAACCCCGCGGAGGCGACGGTGCTGAACAGCGCGGAGAAGGTGCCCTACCTGCTGATGGTGGAGATATTGCGGGACGACCTGTCGTTCGACCCGGACTCGGTCGACAACCAGAGGCTGCTGGCGACGCTCCTCACCGACGAGGGGAGCTCGAGGCGGATATTCGACCTGTCCGAGTCCAAGAGGCGGATACCCGCGCTCGCCCGAGCGCTGGAGCCGACGGATGCCGCTGTCGACAGCGTGTTCGAGCCCGTATCGGGCGACCTCGGCAGCTCGCCGCTGCTGAGGCCGTTCGACGATGAGCCGACGAATAAGTACCAGGGCAAGCAGGCCGCGCCTAGCCACCCGCAGCGGCTGTCGAGCGGCGGCACCACCATGTCCAGTACCGTGTCGGACATGGCGACCCCTCGAAGTTCCGGGGGCTCCACGAGATCCAGCAGTCCCGGGCCGTCGCGGAAAATGACCCTAGCGGCACGCGCCAACACGTCGGTGGAGCAGCCGGACATCTCGGCGCTGGCGACGCACATGCGCACCGCGTCGCAGATGCTCGCCCAGCTGGACGCCACCAGCGGCAAGAGGCCGAAGGGCGAGGTGGCCGCCATCCGGACGAGGATCATCGCCAGCATGCAGACGCTGGAGGAGCAGAGCTTCGACCTGGACGACGGGACGGGGCCGACGTTCGACACCATCATCGCCAAGGCTTCGGCGGCGCAGGCGGCCATGGACCCGGACCTCGACGAGACGGCGCCGGCAGAAGCGAACGTCAACACGGGCGCCGGCCTGGCGCGCATGGAGAACGACATCAAGACGGGTGGCCTGCAGCGGAAGAGCGACCGAGACGATCCCAGCGCGGCCGTGTTTGGCGAGGCGTGGCAGGCGAAGAAGGAGCGCATCCGCAAGACGTCGCCGTACGGCTGGATGAAGAACTGGGACCTCGTCAGCGTCATCATCAAGACGGGCGACGACCTCCGGCAGGAGGCGTTCGCGTGCCAGCTGATCCAGGTGTGCCACAAGACGTGGGTCGACGCGGGTGTCAACGTGTGGGTCAAGCTGATGCGCATCCTGGTGACGGGCGAGAGCTCGGGCCTGGTCGAGACGATCACGAACGGCGTGTCGCTGCACTCGATCAAGAGGAGCCTGACCATGGCCATGATGGAGACGGTGCCGAACCAGCGCCGGCGGCCGGCGACGCTCAAGGACCACTTCGTCAAGGCGTTCGGGCCGCCGGACAGCGAGCCGCACCGGGCGGGCGTCGACGCCTTCAAGCGGTCGCTCGCGGCCTACAGCATCATCTCGTACATCCTGCAGCTGAAGGACCGGCACAACGGCAACGTGCTCATCGACAGCGAGGGCCACATTGTGCACATTGACTTTGGGTTCATGCTCTCCAACTCGCCGGGTTCGGTCGGGTTCGAGGCGGCGCCGTTCAAGCTGACGCACGAGTACGTGGACGTGCTCGGGGGCATCGGATCGGAGGACTATGATGATTTCAAGAAGCTCTGCAAGCAGGCTTTCCAGGGTACGTCGAGCCAGCAGCCCCCCCCCCCCCTTCCCTTCCTCCTCCCCGTGGGGAGTCGGCGGTGATCCAAGCCATCGAGTTGAGTTACTGACGAGAGGACCAGCACTACGCCGCTCTGCGGACAACATCATCGACCTCGTGGCCATGATGGGCCGCGAGTCCAAGATGCCGTGCTTCTCGGCCGGCGTTGCGCAGGCGACGCACAACCTGCGGCAGCGGTTCCAGCTGCAGCTCAGCGCGGACGAGGCCGAGCAGTACGTCGAAACGGACCTGATCGGCAAGTCGCTGGGCAGCTACTACACGCGGCTGTACGTTTCCCCCCTCTTTTTTTCTCCCCGCTCGCTCGTTTCGCGTGGGACATGTTACTGACGCGCCGCAGCTACGACACCTTCCAGTACAGGACGCAGGGGATCTACTAGGCCCATGCCGGCGGCGGGCACCACGCATTTTTGGGCGGCGTTCCGGGGACGGATAGAGGTGGGGGACATTGGGCCCGACTCGACGAGTAAGTGAAAAGGGGGGGAAGGGGGAATATATCGTTCCAAAAGCGGAGGGGGACGGTTTTTTTTTTTTTTTTTGTGCAGGAGAAGAGTAGCATGGCGGTTCTGGATAGACGCCGGGAGCAGACGGCCCGTCGCAATGAAGCTGATTGACGGCGAGTCGTTTTGGATACCGCTGCTGGTGAGGCCGTTCACGTCTGGAGGGGGATGGCTGTGTTGTCTCGCTCGTGTCTGGCGGGCAGACAGCCTCGCGCCTCGCGCCCGTTGTGGTGATGAGAGTGGCTTGGCCGGGGGGTGGGCCGCCTCATCCCGAGTCTTCTGCTGCTTTCTGTCGCGCCAGGTCGCAGGGAGTCAGTCCCCCCGATCTGTCTAGCCCGGTGGCTTTGTGCGAAGGTTTTTTTCTTTTTCAGCTCGAGGCGGCGTGCCCGTCAGCGACGCCGCCGGGCCACGCCCCTGAACCATCCGGGATTACGAGGTCGTATCGTCTCAGGGGGAGGCGCTGGGTTCCCGGGCGGACGGGTCGCGGTGGCGTTTTGGGTCGGGCATTCGCCCTCGACGTGTTACCCGGCCGCAGCCTGACTGATCTGATGACTGACTCTGGGTTCGACTTTCAGGGCGTGGGCTCGCGAGCGGGTGTGCCATTCGCGCGTGGGCGACGCTGGACGGCAGAGCTGACGTGCTGTGCCGCAGGCGTGCGTCGCGTGTGCCCTCTGCCGTCCCGCGGCTGACTCGACGTAGATGACGATGATGATGGGGGGTTTTTTTTTTTTTTTTTTGCAAGGGTGATGAGTTTGAGCCTGAATGAACTTGGGAGAATGGCACTCTGTAATGTCTGCCGTTGTCGTAGTAGATAGGTCATATACGCGAACCCACGTTGGACGTTGGACGTCGGATTTCAACATCACGATAGTCGATAGTCTGATGGAGACACACATCTATTCCCTGTTCCCTCAAAGTCACTCTACATACTCTCGAGCCCATTTGACAGCCAAAAAAAAAAAAAAAAAGAGGAAAATAAAGACCGTGATAACAACAAACACACGCGCCCAGCACTCCGAGCACGCCGTCCTGCTTTTTTCCCCAGAGCGAAAAGCCAAGCACAGCAAACAATCTAAAGATCCACAATCTCGTCACTGTCATCATCATCATCATCGTCGTCGTCCCCCTTCTCCCTGCGCCAGACCTCCACTTCGAAGAACGGCACGGCCCCCTTGCCGAAGAAGACGCGCAGGTCGTCGGTCCCGTAGTCGGCGACGTCGCACATGACGTTGTCGACGCGCGCGCGGCGGGCGCGCGCGACGAGCCCGCGCGACGGACGCTCGTCGTCGTCGGCGTCCTCGACGTACCCGACCGCTGCGCCCAGGAGCTGGCGCAGGCTCGGGCGCGTGAGGGTCGTGAGCACGTTGCACGGGGGGGCGCCGTGGGCGGTGATGGCGAGGCGGACGGGCAGGGGGGGAGGGATGAGCGGGGGCACGCGCGGGCGGGCGCGGAAGGGGTGTGGGGGTGGAGGGGGAGGCGGCGGAGGATGGGGCGGCTGAGATGCTGGCGCTGATGCTGCTGGCACCGGTACTGCGCCGGGCGGTGGGATCCTGGGGGGTGGAGGAGGTGGCGGCGCGCCCTGGTGCTGCTGGTGCTGCTGTTTCTGGTGCTGCTGCTGGCGAGGAGGAGGAGCAACAGGAGGAGGAGCAGCAACAGGAGCAACAGGAGCAACAGGAGGAGCAACAGGAGGAGCAACAGCACGGGCAGAGGCAGGCTGGGGTCGCTTGTGGCCCGCCTTGTACTTGTTGAGAAGCCTGTTCGTAAAGGCCGCCTTTTCTCCCTTGACGTCGAGCTCCTCCCAGTCAGAATCGTCGGACGAGTCCTCGGGCCCCTCGAAGGGGGACGGGCCGTCTGCCGTGGCCGTCTTGGAAGGGGCGGCGACCGGCAGGCCGCGGGCGGCCATGTGATGGTAGGTCGCCTTGGCCGTGTCGAGGAGGAGATTGTGCATGGCCTCCAGGGTGTTGCGCCCCGTGGCGGTCAGGGCCGTGATGACCTTGTTCGTGTTGCACACGGTGTTGAAGGCCATCACACGCGACATGCCCGTGACCGGATCCTGGGCGACGACGACGCTGGCGTGGGCGCCCATGGGACAAATGTAGCGGAGGTTATCTGCGCTGCGGGTCAGCAGGGGGAGGCCATTGACGGCGGCGGCGGCAGCGATGACGATGACGAGGAAGAAGAAGAAGAAGTCGCATGAGATGCACAGCGATATACGGACCGAGAATCTGTGCTCTGAGCGTGAGCCATGCTGGAGCTCCGGACTGGGACGTCATGGTATCTCGGCGCAGTGACACGGTGGAGGGCAGAGGGGACGGTGTCGGGACAAGCATAGACGGATGCCGACGGGCACTGCGGCATCGCGGGACGTGTGTGGCAGTCGACTCGTCGGCGGCAAGACGTTGAAGCGCAGGCGAGGGTAGTAGGATCGAGGGAGTCGAGTGTGTCGTGTCGAGGGCGAACAGACAGAGCGAGAAGGCATCGGGGTAGAGAAAGGGGCCAAGACGAGACGGTCTTCGGTCTTCAATTATATCCTGGGAGGGCAAACGGGCCCGAGAGACAAGAGAACCCCTTTCAAACCACAGCACGACGGGGGTTGGTGTGGTGGTGCGCGGGCCATGGACCAGTAGATGCATGTGGTTAAAAGTGAGGCGAACCACAACCCCATGAGTACCTTGGCTACCTCGTCACAGAGGGCCGGTAGGTGGACGGCAAGTCCCAGACGGATGCCACATGTACCATCATGCTGAGGAACGTGAGATGGCCCCCCGGCACTCCCAGGAGGAGACACTCGAGGGGGGGGGCATGCCATGACATGCCCCATGGCATGCCGTGACATGCCTATGACCGTTGATTGTCATCCAGACGAGACGAGAACGAGACCCGGACCAGTCCGCCCGCGTCTCGTCCGCTAGTCGGTGAGGGGACGGACGGCGCCGCGGCTGGCAACCTCGAGCCACACGGCTGGGAGCCTCTATCCATCACGAGATGGCGGCCAACCACAGCGCCATGTGTGTATGTCCTTTTCCGCCGCCTGTCGGGAGCAATGCCGTTCCCGGCCGGGTGTGGATTGACGCGGGTCGAAGCAGAAAGGCAAAAAGGGCCAACCAAGCGCAAGAGGCGGGCAATCAGCCGGGGGGGCGGGGGCCAGACAGGTCGTCGCCGTCCCATGGCAAACAGGAGGGGCAGCGAGGGCTGCGAGGGCTGCGAGGCCAACAAACGATGAAGAATAGTGAGAGGTGGCGCATAGAGCAAACCCGCACACCAACTCACCTTGCATGCCCATCTGCATGGGGTTGCAGCGCCATGCCGCTGTTGCCCCTTCACGACTGACGGTGAGGACCGGTGAGAGAGAGAGAGAGAAAGGGGGGCGGTTTCGGAGATTGAAACACATGGACGAAGACACCAGCTGGTGGGAGGGTGGGTGGCTGGTGTGCGACCCTGACCTGGGCCGGAAGAGTCCCATGCATATCATCGGGATGGATGGATGGATGGATAGACAGATAGATGAATGGACGGATGGCTGGCTGCCTGGATTGATGGACGGCAACCAGGTCAGCCGCGTCGTCTGTCCTGGCCTGTCTGTACCCGTCTCTCACGAGAGTCGAGCCGATGAGCCGATAGCTGCCCAGCTTGCCTCGCTGTCCCGAATCTCGACGAAGCGTCTCTGCGCCTCGTGAGGGATGCGGCGACAGCTCGCCACGTCCACGGAGGTCGGGCAGCAAGAAGCCAGTTGTCCGCCTGCTGCGAGCAAGGCGCACCTCCAGCGACCAGAGCCCCCCTCCCTTCCCCGGTGGATCTCATCGTACTGTCTGGGTCGACGGGGCCTTGCGGTCGACTGGCGTGTTGGGAATCGGGGCACCATCGACAGGTTCATGGGTCCATGGGTCCATGGTAAACTCGACGCGCTTGCTTCGGGTTGCTGTTTGCTTGAACCTGGTAGATCGATCGCCCCGGCAGGGCTGGAGCAAGGTTTCCCCTCCTACCACCCCAAGGGCCGGTCCCCTGTTCTTGCGACTAACGCTTGTCGAGCAGAGCAAAGATCAACCAGGGCTCTCGTCCTCGTCTCGGAAAGCTGCGTCGAGAGAAAATGGGGGTGGGGGGTGTGTGTGAAAGAAGGAACGTAGGTGGCCAAGACGTGACGGTAGAGAGAGACTCAGAGCGAGAGAGACGTGTGCTTACCAAGTCGAAGGAAAAGCGGAAGGGAAAGGGAGCGAGCCTCGACTCCGGCACCCCCCTGTCGTGGCCAATCGTTCTCCCAATTATGCAGATCCAGCCCTGCCCTGCCCTCTCGTACCTGTCTACCCTCATCCAACCTCCCCCCTCCCCCGTGCCCAGGCTTCAACGGCAGTTCGATATCCAAGCACGGGTGGAAGAGAGGGAGAGCGAAAGAGGAGGACGGACGGAATGCCCCCCCCCCCCCTCTCATATAGGTCGACCGACAGCAAGGTCCGGCCCGACGCCCTCCTCGCCGCCAGCGCTCACCTTGACGGGGCGCACGTCGCCTGACGCCTCAGTCATCCCATCACCGTCCCATCCTATCCCGTCCCGCCCCAGGGACCACGGGATCGCTCGCTACCTCGGTGTTACAGTGCATCACCGCCTCCCGGCCGACAAGTCGTTGCCTTCGTCGCTCGTGATATTCAGACTCGCCCAGGGGCCTTCTGCTCCTGGGCCCTCGTATCCTAGTGTACGTACTCGGTATTACTTACATCTGGAGTGCCGTCAACCGTGCAGAGACGGCCTCCACGAGGGCCGTCTCGCGATCCAGGAGCCCGCGCACTTGCCTCAGCTTGGCCTTGCGGACCTCCGATGGGATCTTCAGGTCACCCGTTTGTGATGCCGACAAGTCCTTGCCCTCCTTGTCCTCGGCACTCTCCGCCCCTTCGCTGTCCTTCTGCATCCGTTCCACCTCGCCCACCAGCTCGTCGCGCAGTCGCTGCACCGCTTCGATTCGCTTCGACATCTGCGTCTGCGCCTGCGTCTGCGACTGCGACGGCGACTTGCCCGCTGCGGCCGCCGCATCCCCCGATGTTGAGCCCAACAAACTCGTCTCCAGGCTCCTGACCTCCTCAACCAGCGCTCTTTCCTTGGTGCTGAGCTCCCGCGTGGCGACCTTGCCCGCGTGCCGCCTGATGCGTTCCAGACGCTCGCCCAGCTCGTGCTGTCGCTCCTGCGCGCGCGTGATCCGGCGCTCGAACCTGGCCTCGTCGCTCTCGCCCTCGCCCTCGCCCTCCTTGTCGTTGCCCGAGATCCTGTCAATCTTCTCCTTCACCTCGTTGGCCTTGTGGATCTGGTCCTTCAGCTCCTGCTGCAACGTGCTGCACCGCCGGAACAGCTCCGCCACGGCGATCGCCAGCTTGTGCGTGTCATCCCCAAGCACCCGGTGGGCATCCGTCAGGATCTGCAGCGTGACGGGCGAGAGGCGGACTTCGTGGTTGAGGATCGTCCTGTGGCGCGAGCTTCGAAGCATGGCCAGAAGCTCCGTGAGGCCGGACTGCTGGCCGAAAGCATGGGACGGCTGGAAAGCCGGGCGGGGCTCGTAAAAGTCCAGCGGTTGCATGACCGCCATCTTCTCCTCGTGGAACGGCGTCTCCTCGCGGATGGGCGTAAAGTCGTCTTCGGGCGTCTCAAAGGTGAGCGCGATGGGCTCGTATGCTGTGCCCGAGAGGAGGAAGTAGCCCAGGTCTGGGTCCCGGATGGCGGCAGCAGCGGCCAGCGGCACCAGGACGTCAGCGGATGGCTGCGTGTACAGCCTCTCGCGCGCCGAGTTTTGACCGTTGACAAGGAGACCCAGCCTAAAATCAGCCCCGGTCTCCGAGTCGCCCTGCAGCTCGCCTTCGAGGCGGAACACCCACGGCGCCAAGGAGATGTAAGTGAGGCCGGCGTGATGAGAAATAAAGAAAGAATAGCGTGACATGACGTCCGCGGAGAACATTGGCCAGCTGTCTTCCGCGACCTCGGCCGGCCCCATGGTGTCGATGGATTGGAAGGTCAGCAGGGATGGGGGATCGGCGGCCTGCGCGAGGCGGCTGATCCTTGACCTCTTGCCCTTTGGCGGCAGCCATTGGGCCTCGACGCCTTCCAGGTCAAGCAGCACCCTCACTTGTCCGGATGAAGAAAGCAAGCAGACAATTGACAGGGACAGGCCTTCTTGTTCGCCTTCGTCCATGTCCAACAGCTCATCCTCGCCCATCATCAGCTCCTCAGTGTCGATTTTCTTGCCGATCACGTGTATGTCGGTCAGGAGGCCGTCGAGATCGTCACCCTCAGGGTCGGCAATGAGGTCGAAGGGACCTTGCAGGCGAGGTACCGCGCCCGGCTTTGATGGCCGATTGTAGATCTCGACAGAAGGCTCGCCGATACCTGCGTCGACGATTCGGGGCTCTTGCGAGTCTATCTCGCCCATCCACTCGAGCTGTTGCTGAGCGAGTAGTTTGGCGTGTTCCGTAATATCAGGATCGTCTTCTATCGCGGCGACCTTGGCGACAATCGAGACTGAGAGAGAGGGGATCAAGGTGGGCGGTGGCGCCCAGCGTTCTGGGAGAAGAGGGCACAGCGCGTACACGTCTCCCTCGGTCATGGCAACCCAGAGAGTCATCGGACTCCAGCCGCCGGACCCGCGCCCTGCGAAACATGCGGAGGCGACCTCCATCTCGTAGCTGTCGGGCGAAAAAGCCGTGCCGGCAGAGGTGGACGCCGTGAAGTCCTGGTCCAGCGTCTGGCCGTCGGCGAGCTTCTTCAGATCGATGGATACGGTAGGCTTGTCGGTGGACCATCGGTTCTCCACAGACAGCTCCCAGAGCCGCACGATGGCGTCGGTCGTGACAGTGACGACGCAGGAGCTCTTGACTCCCAGCGGGTGCCACACCGCGGAGGCCAGGGGTGTCGCGGTAGAGACGTGGGTGGTCGGCCCCACCATGCGGAAGCTGGCCTTGAGAGGTCCCGTATCGTCCGAGGTCAGGTGCGCAGGGTCGGGCAGCGTGCAGACGTGGATGGTATGCGAAGTCAGGACCGCAAGGTAGTTCGAGTCGGGGGACATGATGAGCTGCCGGATGTCCATCGCGACGGGCGTCTTGATGGTCTGGTCTGTATGTTAGCCCGGGCCTTCGCACTCGCCGCCGAATAGAACCTACCCGAAAGCCCTCTGCCGCGGAGGCCTCTTCGACAGAAAGCTGTACATCATCTGAATCCTCCTTCTTGACCCTGCTGGCGGACCGTCCATTTGGGTACTTGGCAGTCCATTTCTCCTTCAGGTACGCGAGGTCGCCCCATCTCAGTTCTTTGCCGACGGCGACAAATACCTCAGTACCGCGTCGCGCGATCGTGCGTTTCGTTCCGGGGACGTTCTGCTTCTTGGTGTTGTAGGGCGAGGCGGCGTCAGACGAGGGAGCAAACAAACGCTGGCCGGGCCCTTGGGCCAGCCACGGAGCTGTATAGCTCTTGATCTTCGGCATGGCGGCCGTGTGGCTGGGTTGTCGCGATCTGGTGAGCTCTCGTTTCGTTTTCCAACAGCTGCAGGCCTCTGTACTGCAAATTCGGCGCGATGGAACAGGGTCGGAATGCGATGCGATGTTTGGAGCTCAGGCGCCAGGATTTCGGGGTCGTCAAAGGTGAAGCTCTAGGCCAAAGTCCAAAAAACACAGCCTAGCGCGATGCAGTTGACCGGGCAGGCGCTACCCATTGACAGGGAAGCACACACCGAGACCGGCTCCACTTTCGTGCGCCTGCCTCTGCCTCTGCCTCTGCCTGAGCTTGAGCTTCGTCGGTGGACTTCAATCGGCCAGTCTCCTTCCACATCCCCAGACCCTTGCACCCACGCCCATCTCCAACTCTACGTCGTGCCAATTGCAGCCAAAGTCGAACTCTCTTTCTATCAGTCGGAACCAGAACGCAGAAGTCTACACCAGCGCCGGCCACGCCCGCTTCGCACGCATCACCGGGACCGCGCTCCCGCCCCTCTACCACCACCATGACCCAGCACGTCCGCAGTACCGTCGAGCGCCTTGACAGGCCAAGCGCCTATTTTAACAAGGTGCGCCGGCCACCCAGACAGCTTCTTCCGTGTATGTGATCTGACCGTCCACAGAACAAGCGCCGAAGATACAACGACCGCGAAGAAGACGCCGAGCCCTCTGCTCCCCAGGAGGACCCCCTCGCCAACTCGACCACCCTCTACGTCGGTAACCTGTCGTTCTACACCACGGAGGAGCAGGTGTACGAGCTGTTCGCCAAGTGCGGCGAGATCAAGCGCCTCGTGATGGGCCTCGACCGCTTCAACAAGACGCCGTGCGGCTTCTGCTTCGTCGAGTACTACACCCACCAGGACGCCCTCGACTGCATGAAGTACATTGGCGGGACCAAGCTCGACGAGCGCGTCATCCGCACGGATCTGGATCCCGGGTTCGAGGAGGGCCGCCAGTACGGCCGCGGCAAGAGCGGAGGCCAGGTGCGCGACGAGTATCGCGAGGACTACGACGAGGGTCGCGGCGGCCACGGCAGGGCGCTCGAGCAAGAGCGTCTCCGCGACGTGCACAACAACAGGGGCCCCGAGGCGGAGTACGGGCGGACGAGATAGGCGGGCCGGCGTGGTATGAACGCGAAGAAGGGAGCGGGCTGGCGGGGGCCCGGGCAGACATATACCCTGAACAAGTCGAGACTCCAAACGTCATGATATCAACGGACGCGATGCGACGGTGTGTGAAGTAATGGCCAAAGTGTAGTTCCACGTGAAGTCCAATTCCCGACCTCCAGCTGGTTGAGGGTATTCCAGCAAACCCATACATGTTGTACAGCATAATCTTCCCTTCAGCCAGCACCGACGCAGACGTGCGGCTCGTGTGCAGCAAATCCCGGCCACCCGTCGTCCGATGCGTCGGATTGGTGCTATCCACGACTGATCCCGCTCGGATACCGCCAGAGCCGCAGCCTCCGATAGAATTCCACCACTGCTCTCGTACAGCCAGGCACACAACCCCCCACCCCCCGAAACGTCCATCTAGTAACCGGGCGGGTTGACTCTCTGCGAGACCCTCGTCCACTTGGGCAGCTCTGCCGACCGTCAGCCTCCATACTCTATCTAGAGCGGCCCCCAGGGGCTGACTCGCCCGGGCGGGAGGCGAGAAGGGGAAAACTCACTGTGGATTCCCTTGCGATACCTCTTCTCCTTGCGGTCGAACATGGTGTACTTGTCCTTCGGCAGCATCTCCTGCTCCGTCGGCATCTCGGCCTTCCACTGCTCCAGCGCCGCGACCGTCGCCCCGTGCCGGGACAGCGCCGCGTCCACCGTCGCGACGACCGAGTCGACGGCGCGGAGGCGCTCGCGCTGCCGGCGCTTCTGGAACTTGGACAGCCTCCAGGGGATCTTCCAGAGGAGGCCGCCCGACAGGGGGGAGGTCATGCGGAAGGGGCCGAACATGTTGGGGGTCGTGGGCTGGCGTGCCCGGCGGACGGACTGAAGAGGATCGATCCCAGGAGAATCGTATGAGGCTATGGGGTAGTTGAGCCGTTCGCTCGGCGTCGTCGTCGTCGGTGGTCGCGGTTTCGTCGTCGGCGTCGTCGTCGTGGGGATTGTCAAGCTGGTTAAATTTTGGACGGGGCTGCACGCAAGCTGCAGTCAGGCAGTCAGGCAATCCGCTAAACTCTTTGGCTGGGGGGCACCGCTGGCGCGGACTTTTCCGTTCGCCCTGCAGGGGCCGCCTGCTGGCTGGCAGAGCTAGCTCCACCCCGGCGCAGGCTCCCCGCGTCTCCGACCGGTGCGAGAGGGAGCCTCCAGCGCCTGAGTGGTGCTACACCGACAGGGCGAAGAAGCGGCAGCACGTCAATCGCAGCAGCCCACGGCCCCCCGTCGCGGACACACTCGACGAACATTTGCGACCGGCTGAGAATCACGCATACGACTCGGCTTCGACAGCGACGATTTTTTTCATCGACCTCAGGCGACCCATGGTCCGCATCCGACCGCAGTCATGTCGTACTACTTCGTCATAGTCGGCACGCAGGACAACCCCCTCTTCGAGCACGAGTTCGGCACCTCCAAGCAGGGCGGCGACGGCCAGTCGCGCTTCAACGAGCAGGTCCGCCACCTGAACCAGTTCATCCTTCACAGCAGTCTCGACATTGTCGAGGAGGTCCAGTGGGCGCAGGGCCAGATGTGCGTCGCCTCTCCTTCCCCTGCCCTGCCTTTTGCCATTCCCGCGTCCTTTCTGCGATCCGTCGCCTCGTTCGTCTGCTGATGCCATCTGGACAGGTACCTCAAGGTCGTCGACAAGTTCTTCAATAACTACGTCTCGTGCTTCGTCACCGCTGGCAACGTCAAGTTCCTCCTCCTCCATCAGCCCGCCCTGCCGCCCGGCCCGCCGACGTCGCGCTCGTCGACGGCCATCGGGGCCAACCCCACGAGCCCGGCGACGGAGGAGGCGGTGCGGAACTTTTTCACAGAAGTGTACGAGAACTGGGTCAAGGCAATTATGAATCCGTTTTACCAGGTCAACATGGAGGTCAGGAGTCCGGTGTTCAGGCAACGAGTGGCAGCAGCGGGGAGGAAGTACTTGTGATTACGTCCTGGTACCGTAGCCGATGGTGACCGACGAAGACGAACAGACAGATACCCAGACGTAGCGAATGTAAACAAGCCACGCGTTCGTTCCATTACCAGCATCATCACAACATCGAATCAACAAACAGAATGCCAGGCAGCATGGTCAAGTACCAATTGTGGTAGTGGTGGTATTCATACGGAGTGCGTCGCCCCGACGCCTCCAAGTATCGTGTCCCTGAGTTTCATGATCCCCCAACGCCATATAGAACCAAACCCTGCCAGCCGGACGATAACCGAACCTGGGGGGCCAAGACAGACCGAACCAATCTACACGTCACGCCCAGTCCAAGCCGCGCCACCCGATCACCAAAGACCAGACAGTCGCCGTAAGAACCCGAGCAATGGGGGTATTGTATGTGCGTGTAGAACTGGTAACAAGAGAGATGCAGCCAGCGATGTCCAGAGAGGACAATCGCTTAACCACCGAAACCGTAAAGGGTGCGGCCCTGGCGCTTGAGAGCGTAGACAACGTCGAGCGAGGTGACGGTCTTGCGCTTGGCGTGCTCGGTGTAGGTGACGGCGTCACGGATGACACCCTCAAGGAAGGACTTCAGGACACCACGGGTCTCCTCGTAGATCACTGGGGGGGAGATGCGTTAGCATGCTGGGGTGTGTAGAGCACGACTGAGGATGAACTTACTGGCAGAGATACGCTTGACACCGCCACGACGAGCGAGACGACGGATGGCGGGCTTGGTGATACCCTGGATGTTGTCACGCAAAATCTTGCGGTGACGCTTGGCACCGCCCTTGCCGAGACCCTTGCCGCCCTTGCCGCCTGGGATAAGTTAGTACGAGTGGAAGACGAGAGGTGATGCATCGTGTCTAGACTGGGACGCGGTCGCGCGGGCGGGCCGACAGACGCGTACCCCGACCGGCGACAACGAGTCCACAGCGACGACGAGACAAAAGATTAGGATGAATACGTACGTCCAGTCATTTTGAATGTGTGGGAAGAAGAGGATGCTTCTTAGTGGTTTGGTGATAGACGCGTCGAGTTGACGATGATGAAATGAGGTTGATGGAGACGCGGTGCTGTGATAGCGGAGTGGAAGAGAGAGAGAGATGGGTGGATGGGGAGAGGGGAGGGCGGCAAATAAAGGCGCGCAGGGGGGAGACTGTTACTGATTGCAGGTGCAGGTGGTGCACCAGATCAGCCAGTTTGCGCTAGCCTGATTGGGGTGGGGCCAGAAAATAGGGACCTGGAAAATGGTAATGTTCCTATTTTCTGGCAGGTATTTTCCAAGTCACGGTTGGGAGCCCCGGAAGGCGCGTTGCTGCGTCTCCTTCTCTGCCGGGGCCTGGGGTGCGCGCACCAGCCTAGTGCTTGTTTCGGGGCGAGGGAGGGTGGAGGAAGAGGGTGTGGGGGGGAGCCGAGTGGTCCGAGCTCTACCCATTTCGATGCAGGCGGAGCTCTCCTGCCTGAATACACAGTACAGGACCTCTCTCATCCAGCCAATAGGAAGGTAGGGTCAGACTGCGAACGAGTTCGACATGGTCTATCTATCCATGCCACTTTTAAGGAGGCCGACCATGGAATATACCACCAACTCATAGCAACTGTATGGGAATTATCTGCAACTCGGTGCACGCTTGATGGCTTCATTCGGTATATTATACAATGCTACCTACGCACCATGGATGCTTCCTCTGCCTCTGTCTCTCTCGGCCCCAGCCCACGATGACAGCTAGGTACGGCTACAGAAAGAGCCTGTTCGCCTCTCGAACCTCGCTTCAACTCGGGCTCGCCCGGCCTGAAAAATTGTTGCTTTCCTTAACGCCAAACCATGCCATGCGTCGTGCCGGTAACGTCATGTCGTGCCATCGTGCTGAGGTGATGTGCACCCATATCCCTCGATGTAAAGCCCACCCATTTCCACCGTCCTAGTCCGTCCCGCAACCTTCAGCCGACGATCGCGCCACCCTCCCGAAACCCACGACTGCAGGACCACCCTCCTCCAGGCTTTCGAGACAAATCCCGTCAATCAAAAACGCGCTTGGCGTGAGACTGTGCAACTGTGGACAGTGTTCACGTCATAAGGGAATCTTCCATCCCCTGATCATCCTCTATACTCTCGATCGCCTCCTTGACTTGCTGGCTTGCCTGCATGCACGTTAGTGGCGTTCCTCGTGAGTCACAATGAGGCAACCAGCTTACCTTCGGATCCAGTGCGAGGGCGACAGTGAAGTGCCGCACAGCCGACTGCTTCTCGCCCGTGCGAATGTACATCTTACCCAACAGGAAGTGCACGTTTGCCTCGTCAGGCGCCAGGTCTTTGAGGATCAGGAGCTCCTTCTGCGCCGCCTCGAGCTGGCCGACTGCCAGGAGAGCTCGGGCCTTTTTGTACCGAGTCTGCGCAGCTCGAGGGGCTAGCTCGGTCGCCTTGGTGAATGCCTGGAGTGCCAAGCCCATCTGCTTCTGCTTCTCCAGGATATTGCCCACGCAGCATATGAGGACCGCGTTCGTCGGGTTGATCATGGATGCAGTATGGAAGTGGATCCTAGCCTTGTCGTAGTTGCCTAACTTCTCATGCACCTTGCCCATGCCGTAGTATGCGTTATAATGGCGCTGATCGGCCGTGATGGCTTGTCGGTAAGCCCCCAGTGCCTTCTCGTACTCTTCGTTGGCGACGTGCTCGTGACCTTGCAGCGTAAAGGCATAAGCAAACTTGGGGTCGACCTGGGTCGCGCGCTTGAAGCATCGCAGCGCTTGGTCAGGCTCTCTTGCCAAGGACCACGCGTTACCCAGAGTACACCATGCCTGCGGTGCCAACCACTCCGAGTCGATGAGCTCATGCGCCAGGAACGAGAGATCCGTCTCGCGCTTCAGGTGCCAGAGAATCGTAGAGTAGACCTCCATGTCTTCCATTCGCGAAGGAGCCAAGACCCGCAGTCTTCTAAAGTACTTCTCGGCTTCGGCGTATGCCGCTTGTTCGTAATGGGCCTTGCCGACCTGAGCCAACACCCAGGGGGTTTCCTGCTGACTCCGAGGCAGGCTGCTGTAGGACTGCACAGCGTCGTGTCCGCGGAACTGAGATGCTGCAAAGTACCCGGTTCCCGTTTTCCTCAGCAAGTCTAGAATCCACTTCAGAGACTCCTCGATCTTGATGTGGTCCGGCTCCGGGGGCGGCGGCTTGGCCACGGCCTGCTGCACCGGGGGGGGTTCCTTGACTCGTGAAGTCTCGGCATGGTCGATATCCATGCCATTCTCCTCCAGCCGGGGGTTTCGGTTGCCGCTAACAACTCTGCCCACGCTGGACCCGCTAGATCCGGGACGGAATGCCCGAGAGATGGGGGGCCTAGCCTTCTTCAGTTCCCGGGTGGCGGTAGCACCGATGGTCGATGCGCCAGAGTTTGTCTTGGCGGCCGAAGGCTTGAACATGTTGAGCCGCGCACTCCTTCGCGTGACGGGCTCCTCCGACTGCTGCCTGGAGCCCACGGGGTGTCCTGATACTGTTCGTTTCCTTTCGGCCGCGGCGGCGGATGAGCGCAATAGGCCAGACGGCTGGTCAGGCAGCGTATCCACCTGCTGTTCCTGCCCCTTGTCCTGGGAACGGATCGCTCGCTTCGCACCGAGGCGGTAGCCCATCCTCGGGGGTGGAGCCTCCATGAAAGCACTCTCTGCCTGCGGCGCTGGAGCTGTCCGGGTTCTGCGGGTTGGGGCTGGCGGCGGCACGTCGCTGACGGCAAAGTTTGAGGCAGAGCGGGCTACATGCGCGTCCGCCATGGGGCCGGTGGGCGTTTCCATCACGTCGACTGCGCCGTTGGCAGCCGCGGGCGGCGCCAAGCGTGTCCTGGCTGCCGTTATCTTGGACATGAAGTCATTCTCCTCGGATTCCGTGGAAGGCATGCTCGGAGCCAACGTTGGGTCGTGGTGCCCATGCACACGTGCCAACTCAAAGGGGTCTGTTGCCTCCATGACGTTCCGTGTGGAGGACTTCTTTGTGATGGGCTCAAGGAAGTTAGCCGTCGAGCTCTCCTTGACATCCACCGAAACCGTGGCGGCGTCTTGCGAGAAGGCCTGGGTCAGGGTATCATTGACCCGGAAGATGTTGGCTGCCCTGACGGTGACGCCCAGGTCACACAGGGCCTGGAATGCGTCAAACATGAAGGGGTTGTTCTTAAGTGCATTTTCGAAACACTCGGCCGCCTTCTTGCGATCGTCGTATGCGCGGTAGAGCTTGCCTAGCAGGCACAAGACGGTAGCCTCGTCGGGGCAGAGGGACCGCGCCACGGCAGTGTGCTTGCCGAGGTGCGACCTGTTCGCCCACCGGTCACGCGTCTTCTCCAAGACGCTGATGCCGTCGCGGTAGCGCTCTAGGTAAAAGCATGACTGCGCATAGACCCATATTGTGCCCAAGTTGGATCCCCGGTTCGCGGATGCTCTGCTGAAGTCGAAGGCCGATCGATGGTCGCCCAGACGGAAGTGGCATAAGGACAGTAAATGTGTGGACTCGCTTGATTTTGGGTCCTGAGCGGCGAGCTTCTCGGCAAAGAAGAGCGCATTGTCGTAAGAATTGTTATCGAGGTGATAGTAAACGACCTGGCGGAGGAGACCCGTTATGGCTGTACTGGACGGCGCCATGTCGATGGCCGGTGTACTCGTCGAAGGGATTAAGGGTTATTACTATTGAGCGTCGACTGCGGCCATGAGAGCGCTCGATGGAGAAGATGGTCGTCAAGTGTAAAGGCACCGGTGTGTGGTTGTGTCCGTCGGGGAAGAGGGCGAATCGAGGCGACTGGAATCAGCAATCGATCGTGTGCTGGGATGCGACAAGCGGATAGGTATGCGGACGAAGTCACAGAGCGGTACTTTGGTCGAATATGTTGCGGCTGGCGGCAGTTGATCGCATGCACACAGTAGACTCTGATCGCGGCAAGGTCTAGCAGCTACTCGCACGCATCACCACCGACGGGTGGCCGAGGGTGAGATTCGTGGGTCGGTCGTGATCTGTGTCGGCTCGGGTTTGCGGCGGGCAGTCGTGCAACGGGTCGCGAGTAGCTTCCAATACAGGCGAATGCCGTATTCTAAGGAAGTTCGCCGGTCGTGGTTCTCGAGCGAGGGTCGGAAGCTGTTCGTGCAGAGGTGGGGCCGGTTCTGTTTGGGTTTTCTCGGCGAGGGGAGGCAGGGAAGGTGAAGGCGCACTCGAGGCGGAAAAGAGACAGCTAGGGAGCTATGGGCTGAAGGCAGGAGCAAATAACAAAGGGGCCCATTGAAGGGTTTCGGTATCAGGGCTGCAGTGCGTCTCCGATGAAGAGTCTCGATCTTCCGCACACCCAACGCTCGGAGAGGGACAACACAGAAGGGGAAGCCAGGTCGTGAAGATGGCTTGGGCGGGTTCGTGGGATGTTGGTGTTGACGGCGGCGACTGCCTTCGCGCTGTGCTTCTGTGGCTGGGTGGCTGTGATTGGCTGACGCGCCTGGCTAGTGAGCTCGCCCCTGGCAACAGGGCAACCACGCCACGGCCCAGCCTGGAGGCTGGAGAACGAGACGTGAACAGGGAATCGCCCAGCCGCTGGAACGGTGATGGAGTGCCCCGCTTCTTCCGACAGGGGTTCACACCTCACACTTGCACTTGCAACCGCCGCCCTCCCAGCTGCCAGGCAGCTTGCCACGCGCGAGCTGGCCGGCGCTTGCAGTGCCTGACAGGACAAGATGCATCCGGGCAGGCTCCAGCCACCCGACTTGCGGTTTCTGCGCCACATCAGCGTCTCGCTTGCTCCTGCTGGCCAAAACCTCCCCTTCCGTGTCGTCACTCACCTGCGACATCCCATCAGCGACATTCATCGCCTTCATACACTTCCGACCTACGCAGGGTGAACCCTCGATTTTGGTCTCGATTAGTATTCCGCGCTGTCTCACACCCATCAGAGACATCAATTGAATTTCCGAGTAGCCGTTTGGTCTCTTCCCCGGAATCCCCTCATCCCACCACCACCGCCGCCGCCATGGCTCAAAAAGCAAAGAAGGATCGCGCCAAGGCCAACACGGCCACCCTCAACAACCTCCACATCGGCGCTGCGGCCGTCAACGTCGCCTTCCTCCTCTTCCACTTCCTCTTCAGGTCTCGGTCCCTTTTCTGGTACTTCCTCCTATCCGCCCCCGCCTTTATCTGCCAGTTCGTGCTCGAGCGCTCCGGCCGTCCCAGCTACGACGCCGCCGGCGCCCTGCGCACCGCCGGCGAGGACCTTGCCGCTGCCGGCCTGACCGATTACATGTTCGACGTCATCTGGGTGACCTGGGCCTGCGTCGTGCTCGTCATCCTCTTCGGCAACGGCGGCTGGATCCTCTGGCTCGCCGTGCCCGCCTACGGCGCCTACGCCGGCTACGGCCTCATGGGCGCCGCCAAGGGCATGGCCGGCCTGGGCGCTGCCAACCCCGAGGCGGCCGAGGCGGCGCCTGCCGGCAACAGGAGGCAGCGACGCGCTGCTTAAGGTGCTCGGGGACGCGGGGCAGGGGGGAGAACAGACACGTCGTCGGGACTGGGCTCATGTTCTATTTCTATCGGCCATGCGAACATCTGTCAAGTCTAGGGTGTCTATCTCTCGGTATCACTCGGCCCTGTGCCATGGCTTCTCCTCCGCCCACGTCTTCAGGAGCTCCGGGTCCGCGTTGCGAACCAGCACGTGGAAGTGCTCCAGCGCCCTGACGCTCTGCAGGGCAACCCAGTTCTTGAACCACAAGACGCGGTCTCGGCCATCCGCGCCCAGCTTGTCGATGAAGTACCGTTCCACGAACTCTTGGATCAGACGCCTGCTCTCGGCCGTCACGTCGCCGGTCGCGGGGTCCGTCGCGATGGGAGTGCGCGACCAGACGACAATGTGAGTGACGTCCGGGGTCAGGCCGTAGGGCCAGTCGTTCACGAGGACGCGGTAGTCGGCCGGCTCAGCAAAGGGCACGGTCGAGGTCGGCGTGAAGGGCGGGGCTCCCCAGCTCTTGGGGAGGCGGTTCGCGAGCAGGTAGTTGGTCATGGATCCGAACTCGGCCTTGGTCTCTGTCGTCCACTTCATGTACCTGCGCAGGTCGGACGGCTTCCGCTTGAACACCTCCAGCCGGTTGGCCTCTGTGGTGCGTCAGCGGATGGGGGGAGGCATTTTGCCGGGGCAGATCAGCCAGTCAACCTACCGATAATCGATTTCAGATCATCCCAGTCGTGCAGTTTGAACTCATCGTCTGTCAGCGAGAGCACCCACTTGTCCACCTCGGTGAGCGGGAAGGGGGTCTCCTCTGCTGCTGCGTCGCCCATGCTGAGTGATATGTGGTGCTGACCGCGCAGCTTTGTGCGTGGCGCTGACGAAGGGGTCGTCACGTAGCGACGCTGACTCAGGGCAGGTTGCACGACTGGCTGGCTGCGTAGTACAATCTCGATGTGACGGCTTGTGAGAGTCAATCGTTTTTCTAGGCTGATTCTTATATGGACAAGATGAGTCGAACGGTCAACTGAGCTGACCGACTCGCCTACCCCTCATGGTGGTGGGATCCATCACCCCCGAGGAGCCGCCCCGATTGGTGCGTTTCGGTCCTATTTTAGTAGGTACCGTCCAGCTAGATTTGCAGACTGACTGTCACCACAAGATCCCGTTTCTTGAGCTCCACGTCAATACCACGCAGTGTATGCCAACTAGCAGCCCCGTCAAGTTCCTTACTCGGTTCAGCCACAGGTTTCTGAAAGATCTCCCGTACTTCCAGACACCTCGCGTTCATCAAACAGCATATTTCACTGCATGGAATGGTGGTAGACCCGCTAATGATTGATGGATTTGCCGAAGTCAGAAGCACCTTCAAGTGATGTTGCCCCCCTGGACCTTAAGATGTGTGCTACCGAAATCCTGAGGCGTTGCAAGCCAGAATCAACAGCTACCAGGCATGACCTGTCCGGTGAGCCGGTCTCAGGGGGTCAGAACGCTGCTGTCGAACATCGGCTCCGTTTCCAGGGGGTCTTGGTATCGACCGCCTAGCTCAAGCACCTGGTCGCGGGCCCCGAAAGGATTCATAAGGGTCATCTGAACAATTCCTCGTCGAACGTCGATACCATTCCTGGTTGTCGACCGCCAACCTCAAGCATCGGATCATGGTTCCCGAAAACGTTTCAAGGAAGTGCATGGCCAAGTTCCCCGTTGAGGATGCCAGAAAGATGATTCGTGCTTTTTCTTTAACATTGTAGGCATTTCTTAGAGAAAACAGCCCTGTGTGTCGTCTCTGACACTGAGGTAAGAAATTATTGTAGATCTCTGCGCCAGGCCGATGATCGTCTTCCTTTTTGTGGGCGTCCTTCTGCCTGCTGACAACATGTTCTACCTCATAATGATGGAGGGGTCAGGTAATGTTCAGGAAAAACGCTTGTACGTAGATTCACTGGTTTCATCGATGTCAGGCTGGGGAGGCCAGAGCTAGCACTGGACCTTGATCTCCGGGTGAAGAGGTTGTAATACCAGCATACGATGAGCATCAAACGCATTTTATTTTTCGATAATGACTTCCCTGCGTCTAGGGATAATCGAATAGAAAGTAGTATACCAAAGATCATTAGCGTTCAACGAAGCAGACGGATCATCTGGGTAATTATTGGTATATTTCGAGTCTCAGACGTCTTGATCTCTTAGACTGCGATCTGCACCATCCTTCAGCTTCAATGCGCATGTACTGCAAACCCGGAATACTTAAGGCCTAGCGTAAGGCGGCGCAGCGTCTGAGCCAATCCTGGTTAAGGCTGGGGGTCGAACTGTGCAGCGTATGCAGCAGGTCATCAGCCAACCAAACGTTTTGATGGATTGCCGGATTGTTTTGAGGCTTAGCATCCGAGTTCAAGCGTTCCATATTAGGGTTCCAGCTCTGAATAGGCTGTAAGAGATCACTCAAAGGCAGACGCCAAGTAGAAAATCAGAGACTGTCAGATCTTGGATGATGAGTCTCCGCGCAATGTCAAAACACTCTCGCGATAGCTGTCATGACGGCGGGATAACACAACACCTTGCGACCCGGATACGGATTCATGTCACGCGATCCCTGTTCAGAAGAAGCCTGTGAGGTTACAAGACAAGAGACCCTTTGGAAAGGAGTTTCCCTGACAGTCAACGTACGAGGCAGGTGGCGCGAAAAGTACAGCGGCCCATGTCCATGGGTTGACCCCAGGTCATCTGATCAAGTTAGTTGTTGTCAAAGCCGGGGTTCGGCAGATTACTCTGTGGGGCTCGTCCCGCTCCCAGGAAGCACAAAATGCAAAAACATACAACACCAGGTATTCGCTGGTGGTCACCCACCCAACTACTGATCCGGCCCTTACTGGTTTATCTAGGGGAGAGCGGACGGGATCCCGAGTTCTCCAGTAGGTATGGTCGTATGTGCTGATGAGAGAGATGTGTCGTGATTATGTTGTTGAGTCGGGCTGGGGATGGAGTCTTCCCCAAGAACAGGAGCCGATTGCCGCGTTTAGTGTGGTTAGCGCTATTAATCAGATAACCCACCAATGGTCGACCCTGGCCTCGCTCTTAGATATGCCGGTTATGCGACTCCATCGAAGAGGGGGAAAACAACCGTCGAGTATAAGAGCCAGGCCAGCGGTCGCGGGCACAGAGGGGAGAAAACTATGTGCCAGTAATTAGCCTCACGAGAGACGAATCAGTGAATATGGCGTGCTCTTGGAAGAAACGGACTGCTCTCATGAGCTGTGGCCTTCTGCCTTTCGTTTCCGCAACGTCCTCACTGGGGACCAAAAACCCGGCTGCTCAATACCATAACTTCAATTGGAATGATACAAAGCATGTGTAAGTACCCGAGACAGCGGCAAGCATGTGTATGGCGGTCGAGCTTACGTTTCAAGTATCGCATTCGGTGACTCCTATACGTTTGTCCTAGGAACGCATGGTCGTACAGCGTACAGCTTCATCGGCGATTACCTCCCCGGGAACTTCGCTTACACCCCCGAGGAGCTGTTGGAGAACGATATCTGGCAGAACTACACAGGCACATCTGCCGGAGGGCCGAATTGGATCGAACACCTTACGGACTGCGCCGTCGAAGAGGGCAGGCACTCTCCGCTTGACTGCGACATCCAGCTCTGGGATTTTGCCTTCGCCGGGTCTAACACGGCCGAGGCCTTGTAAGTTCCTTTTCCTCGTCGTTCTGTAGTGGCATTGAATCAATGTAACTGACTCAATTCAAACGCAAAGGCTACCTCTGCATCACAACTTCACGATTCCACTCGTGAACCAGACTCAGCAGTTTCTTACATATGGCGACCCTGTATTGCGCCGCAAAACCTGCCTGGACCGCTCCCGCTCGCTCGTCGCCATCTGGATCGGCATCAACGACATTAACGACCTGTATCTGCTGAATCTTACCTCGCGCCAAATGTACGCGGATCACATCCAGACCATGCTCGACGAGTCTGTGGAGGCACTCTACGACCGGGGCTACCGCAGCTTCTTGTTCGTAGGCCTGCCGCCCCTCGATCGCAACCCAGCAAACCAGAAGAAGCAGGCCGACCTCGACGCCGGGCTCGGCGGCACGGGGCCCCTGCCGAATGCCACCATGATTAGCTGGTGGTACGATGAGCTGCACTCGCGGACCGCGGCTTTCCAGGCTTCACACGAGGACGCCAAGACGATCATCTTTGACACGTACGACTTCTTGAATGAAGTTCTGGACGACCCGGAACCTTACGGCATCACAAACACCACCGACTTCTGCGAGGCCCGCAAACAGTGGCCAGAGGTCATTGAGAACCCTCAACAGTTTGGCTGCCCAGTGCCCGTAGCTGAGTACTTCTGGTTTGACAGCGGACACATGTAAGCGTGACAATTATTGGCAACATGGTTCCACTCAGCTGACACGTTTTTTAGCGGAACAAGGGTTCACAAGGCGGTGGCAGACGGGATCCGAAAGGTGCTTATTGAAGAGTCCGAGGCATGAGCTTCTAAATCACCTTGTTTGGATATCCAGTCATTGATGTACTGATACAAAATATTACCAACTTGGTATTGCTGTCTTATCAGCCGGAAACATCGCAAGCTTTGTTACGTCGACCAGAAAGCCCAACAAGATGACTGCCACTACCTGAAGTGCCTACTTTGTAGTTTCCAAGCGTACCATAGATCGCGCAGTCGCTTCCACGTTCCACCCCTCAGTAGACGAGCTCATGGCCTACCACCAATGATTCCAAGCCTCACGGGTGCCTACCTCATATGCATCCATCAACCCAAACATGACTAGAATACAGATTGCAACCCTTATTAGACGAAGGGTTGGTTCATTGATGTCCGGGCTTTACTATCATTTGGTGGTCTCCGGGTTCTCAACTACGACTCGAACCGCAAGACGCTTGCAGGTGGCCATGGCAACGCACACATGAAGGTCACAGGCTCATACATCTAGCTGCCACAAGTATAACATATACATGTCATTTCCTTGAACTTTCTACAATGTCGCACATCTTGCAATCAGCCGGTTCTCCTCCCACGTAGGAATCAAAATCTTCATCTTGATCAGTGACCGCAACGCCTCCGAGTACGCCCTGCATCGTCCATCTCTGACTGCCGATGTTATTGTCTGCCTCTATCATTTAACAGTATCATGTCAGTAGATTTGACCGGATGACTGGCAACATGTTCCTCCGCCTTTGTGCGCCAGCGGAGCGCAAGGGTACGTCTCGGGCCACGGAAATAGGTTGCGATATCATCTTATCCAGGTAAGACCACGGCGACGAAACTCAATTTACACCCTACGGTATTATCAATACGATCTATCACGGCGCATTCCCTTTGCCCAAGCCTGTGGTCATAATGGCGAAATCTGAACACAAACAGAACTGCCGTCCGAAAGGCCAGTGTGGCTCAGGCGTGGTCAACCGTCCCCCGCGGCGGGCCACACGATCGGCACGGCTAGCCACGCTTCGACCGCGAGCACCGTCCATCTATGAAGACGAGGTCAAGTCCTCGGTCCACCTGGTGATTCTCACGTCGCGCTCCTCTTTCGAGAGAGCACACGGCGAGGCCTAGCCCGCACTTCATCCGACCTCCACGGACCACCACCGAGCCTCAACCTCCGCATCGATTCACCGCCCTCAGCGAGTCTTCTTCGCATCCCGAGCCGCCAGCCCATGCTTCGAGGCAGCTTCCGCCCGCTCCTTCTCCTCCAGCGCCGCAAACGCCCTCTTCATGGCCCTGAGGCTCTGCACAAGCAGCACTGCGCCGCGTCAGCACGTCCTCCCAACGGCATCTCGGTTCCTCACGGCGCGTGCGCGCGTGTAGAAGAGTACGAGGAGAAAGAGGATAAACCCACCAAGCGGCACGACGACCCACGGCCCGTTGAAGCCCACGTAGTACACCCAGAAGTACAGCACCTCAGGCCGGCTGTGCATCGTGCCCACCATGGCCCGCTCCGTCAGGCTTGTCGAGTAGTACAGCGCCACGCCGTACAGGTGGCCCACGCACACGACCAGCTGCAGCGGGTGCCGGAGCTTGCCGCGCGCGCAGATCGCCGCGGCGGCCGCCACGGAGAGGGGTCCCCAGACGAGCTGTGCCGGTCAGCGAGCTTTCTCGAACCTGGGGTGATTCTGGCGGCGCATTGCGACGGGGTGCGAGGCGGACGCCGGGGGGGACAGGGAGCATGATAGGGGACGCACCACGGTGATGGCCTCGACGCAGACCATGAACGGGTCGGAGGTCAGGTACCGCGAGTCGGACAGGGCGTACTCCTTCCACGCCTGGCCGAAGAGGGACTGCAGCCCCGCCAGGCGGGCGTGGTTCCAGACGAAGTAGCCTGCTGCTGTGAATAACCATGATTCCTCGCAAGTCCCTGCGGGGGGCACTCACCTTCGAAGAACAGGTGTAGGAATCCGCCTGGGGGGGCAGTCAGCGCGGCTTAGACGTTGTCGGGGGCGGTGACGTACAGAGGGCGAACCAGCACGTCGCGAAGCGGTCGAGGCGTCCGAGCGAGGGCCGAGCGAAGGCGGTGGCCGTGAAGGCGGCGGCGATCGGGAGGCCGAGGAGGGCGACGAAGGGGGCCAGGACCAGCGAGAGGGGGGTCTCGTTGGCGGCGTAGTGCGGGATGGGGACGTTTAGGGGGTAGTAGGGGTGTTGGGGGAGGGCGGCGCCTCCGTCGGGATGGGTCGCCATCGCCTTAGTTATTTGCCTAGATCTCGAAGGAAACACGCCCAGACTAATGCACCAACAAGCGAAACTGCTGTGGCGATGGGTGTTGTTCGAGGTTGTTGCGATGTGTGGAGGCGTCGTCTTGAGAATGCGAGGTGTTGCTCGCCTTAGACTGGCGAGGTAAAAGTGGAGCATCTCACTGGAACCTCGGTGAGCACCGGTGTGGAGAAAAGGGGTTGGGACGTGCCGACTGCCAGTTGCTGATGATGGCGGCACTTGAGAACGACAAGATGGGATAAAACATTGAGACCTTGATCGGCTGAGCGATTTGAATTGCTTTGTTTCTAGTCTGCTTTCCAGTCGTAATCCTGTGTGAGCCAACACCCACTCCGTTTGCCTCCTCAACAGCGCCATATGCATGCTGTGTCTCCAGTATCTCATCGTCTACAGTAGTCAACACGTAAACGCCTCTCCATGAGCGTTCTCCCTCAAAATAGCTTTGAGCACCGTCCGCGTCGTCATGTCCTTAGGCAGAAGAGCCTTGACATCCATCAGACTACACAGAGCCAGGTCTGCGTCCAGCAGCTGGTCGACGCTTTCTGGCGTCGGCCCAATAAATCGAACCAGACACTCCGTGTACATGCCCCGGTCGTATCGTCCCAGCCCCCAGAACCGTTCCCCATCGCCGATCCACGCGACGACGAACCCGACTAGGCCGATCCATATCATGACCGGCTTCAGGGCCGCCAGGGGCGGCAGCCCGTCGTCAGCGGCCGCAGCGTCGTCGCCATATAGCGACTCTCGGACCGACAGACGCGTGAGAATACCGTCAATGATCGTCGTGAGGAGTCCCAGAAGGACGGCATATCCATTCAGCGTCCGCGGCTCGTCGGGCACCAGGGCTTCAACGTACAGCAGGCCCGCGACGCGGACTGCAGGCTCGAGTATGTTGTCCGCGGGGGCGGGTACAATCCTGTCGGGCGCGCAGTATCGGGCTCGCTGGACCATGGGTTCCTTGTAGCGCCGCTCGCCCATGTTGAGGTCCAGCTCGATGCTCGGAATCGGCGTGCTCTCGTCCCGCAGCACGCCGGGATACTTGAGGAGCTGGTATTGCACCCAGAGCCACTCGTCGATGAATGCCTCCGGGTCAACGAGAATCTCTCCTTTCCTCGCGGCGAGCGCGGTCGTGACAGTGGTCGTGAAAAGCAACAGGCTGGCCATGGAATCGAGGATGACCTGCTGGATGCCGCAGAGAGCCAGGATACCCTTGACGGCGTTTGCCAGTCGGGTGCGGGTCGTCCTGGGGAGGAAGTCCGAGATGTTGCCGTACGTCCTGTCGTACTCGAGGTAGGGCATGGTGGCGAGCACGACCGCTCCTTTGACATTGGCTCTGCGCACTTTGTTAGTCTCGACGGACAGTTCACCACGACCTTCGCCATGGCCCTGGGAAATAACGACACGTACCGCCGCACCTTGTTCTGCACGTAGGTCCAGCTCTTGTCAACGCCGCCATGCATCTCAATGAATTTTTCTAGTCCCTTCATATGCATGCGCCAGTGGTCGTACCGCCCCAGGTGGGCCTGTGGTCATGTCAGTCAGCTACGGGTCAGTGCTGAGACGGTTTCCCTCGTGCGACTCACACAGCAGGCGGCCATCGAGCCGATACATTCAATGACGCCTTGGGCCACCTGGCCTCGCATGCCGGTTGGCTTCTTCAGCACGCTGTTGATGGCGCCGCACGTTTGCGACTCGTGCTTGAGCATGTCGTCACTGCACCTCTGGCCCCTAATGACGGCCTCCATCAGGCTCCCCGTCATGATCACGGAGGCCAGTGAGTTCGGTGTGACCTGGAGTCTCTCGAAAAAATTGGGCGACCGGGTGGGATTGTGGCTCAGGATGCCTTCGAGCGGGTACATCTTAAAAGGGATCTGCCACATGTATAAGTGCAGCAGCTTCTGCGTGCTGACGGACATGGGCACCGCGTAAGTATGCGTCGTCCACACTCCGGCTCGCCAGGAAGACATGCTCAGGAACGGGTCGCCGCGATGGTATTGTCTGGACTCGTCGAGAGCCTCGTCCAGCGAGACGGCCGAATCTTCGGGGCACGAGACGCCCTGGTCGTCCGGTACTACATGGGACCGGGTAGTGCCTGGTACATTGCGGTGTCCTCGCGTCTTCGTCCTGGGCGGTTTCCTCTTCTCGTCGGTGGTGGTGTTGATGAGGCGAATGGCCGCTTTGGGCCGGCAGTTCGCCTCAGATGTCTTGGGTTCCTGGTGCTTGGTGACAGACTTCAAGCGTCGCTCCAGGGGTTGCGTCAGATCCACAATCTCGGATGCTCCACGCTGCTGCCTGCTTTTGAACTCGTTCGGTTGTTGCTGCGACCCTGCTGAGACGTTCACGAACGAAGTACCGTTGTGTTTTGATTTTGACACTTGGAATCCCCGCCTTGTGGTGACCAGGGTTCCGTCTGTGATGGTGGAGTTGTAATAGTTCATCCTGTGCGGTTCTGCTTGGTGGAAACGGCCAGGCATCCAAGACTCTGGAGAAAGGGGAAGTTTTGCTGTTTCTGCTCTCTGACGGTCTACAAAAGTTCCTCGGGACTAGAACGAGGAGATCCAACGTAATAAACGCAGCAGTAGCCCCGTGTAACGTGTGGCGATCATCAGAGTTGCTACACCAATTGGGACGTCGCCGGCAGCTTCGAGTCCTCAGATTCGTGCTGAAGGTCTGCCCCAGGCCCACGAATCCTCCTCGTTATTAGCTAATTACCGGGCGGTTATGAGAACACAGTTGACAGAGCCGCCTGCTGTGGGGGATAACCCACCGCAATCCCTAGAGCTCAGCCCGAACTAGCACTCAGCAGGAACTAGATCTGTCGAGGCCGGAGCTGTGGCGGCCATAAGGCTTGGTAGGGCTAGCGCTCCGATGATAGCGCCCCGACGCGATGGGGTGCCGGGGTGCCGGGGTGCTTGTGTGCCGCAGCCATACGACTCTCGAGGAGAGGGAGCCATCGAGGTCCACGGCGATTGTCGGCGTTGACCGCTGCATGTCAGATTATAGCGCGCATGGGTGACTTGAATTACCGGGCTCAAAGGCTTATAAAGCAGTTGCTGATCGCTGATGCGCAACGCATGCGGCCGTATTCAGTGCACTGCACAGGCGGGTTCCCCTGTAATTTACAGCTCCGCAGCTAGGCTGGGGGTTTCAGAGAGTCTGGATGGGGGCCGACCTGCCAGGGAAGAGTCACCGCCGTTGCAAGTTGCGGCAAGAGGCGCAATTGACCTATGAGCAATAAACGTTGCCTCGCATGAGAACCCGCGCGGTTCGGAGCAGATTGGCCGAGATGATCTCGCCCCTGGTGCCCATGGTGGTCCCGATCTCGACCCTGCCACTGGGATGAGCAATTACAACAGCAGACTGGGCGTTTTTCCTCGCGTCCGGCAGGAGCGCGTGGGCGAGTGTCCCAGGAATGCGGCACGAGGCGCCCAGACACAGGGCCAGGGTCAGGGGCACGGCCTTGTGCGCCTGGCCCATGGACAGGGCCAGGCAGCGCACGTCGATGTCCGAGTCAGCATCCGACGGGGAATCGCGCGGGAAGAGGAGAACGATCTTGGGGACGCTCTCGACGGCGGGATCGAGTCCCATGGCCGCGGCACCGGCGGCCCGAATCTGTGCCAGCCTGGCCTTGAGGGGTTGGTCGGCCTCGACCGCGTCTGGGGTGAGGCTACCGGGGTCGGGCAGGTGGAGGTCGGCCACACGGACGAAGACGCCCGGATTGCTGACGTCGACGAGGGACGCGGGAATGGAGGAGCCGTCGTCAAGCTGGAGCATGTCGACTGGCCTGCCGGTGGGCAGGGCCTTGCCCGTCTTGGCTCCGGCCGGGTCGAGGAAGCGGAGGGTGATGCCGCTGCTGGGACCGGGCACGCCGTCCATCAGGTAGTCGCCGCGGGAAACGAAGCGCGGCGGGTTCCCGTCGACTCGAAACTGGGAGATGATGGTCTTGGCCGTGTTGGTGTTGAAGATGCGGACGGAGGCCATGGTGTGGCCATCGATCTGGGTGGTGAGCTGCGGGTTCGCGACGAGGCCTTCGTCGAGGCTCACGGGTCCCACGGCAGAGGACAGGTTGCCGCAGTTCCCGGCCATGTCGAGGGTGCCGTCCTTGATGCCGACCTGGACAAAGGTGTAGTCGACGTCGACGTCGGGGCGGGACGGTGGTGAGAGGACGACGATCTTGGAGGTGGAGGAGATGCCGGAGCCCATGCCGTCCAGCTGCCTGCCGTAAGGGTCGGGGGATCCCATGGCGGCGGGCAGGACGGTGTGCCAATCCTTCTCTGGTGGGAGGTCGCTCCTGTGGATTACAAGGCCATTTGACGTGCCGCCCCGGACGAAGACGGCCGGGAAGCTGCGGATCGCTGGCTGGGATGAATGTGTTGGTGTTGACGAGAAGGGCCTTCGGCAACTGGTAGGCGGACGTGGCGCTGGGGGTCGGACAGCAAGTCGAGACATTGCTCTGGTAATTCGGTGCAAACCTATCATTCTAGCCAGCGAGAAAAACCGAGGCGAGATGAATTGGCGAAATCGGAGAGGTGAGGTGTTGTTGTGGATAAGATAGGAGACGAGCAGGAAGAAGCAACCGAGGTAGCTGTGGTTGGGCAAGTAGGTTGAAGCGGGCAGGTGCTGCCGACTCTCACCGTCGGCGAGGCTTCGGTGGGCGTTCACCTCGGTGTGTTCACCTCGAGCTCGGGCCAGTCGATACCTGACGTCTCCTGCCTGGCCTTGAGGCCTTCCCAGAACTCACCGATCATCATCTACCAAATTCAATCATCCTGCATACGAGGTGCAGGCAGCAGCAGCTGAGCATGCGGTGATACCTCGCCTTACGCGTGGCCCGCGCTTTCGATGGCTGCGCCCCGTCGTACGCATTCGCACTCGGCAGGGCTAAGCCTCGTCGGGTCCCGCAGCCGCCGACTCGGCACCGCTCCGGGGGCCGTACCTCCATCGCACGCGGGGATCACGAAGCGCGATGATGCATCGCCAGGGCCGAATTAAGCATCAGGCGTGGTAACATCCCACTGGCGACCGTCGTTTTATACTCGGCCTCCAACGATCAGCTCCCGCCCGGGGCTCAGGTCGTCTACCGCGTCCCGTTCGTCACAACCACGACACGCCGCTCGCACACGTCTCCGTCCGCCATGACTTCAAACATCCACCTCATCTCCCCGCGCCTCGAGAAGACCATCGGCTGCCTTCTCAAGAGGACAAAAGGCAGACCGCAGGACCCGGACGCCCGCGCCTTCCACCGCGGCCCCGCCTTCGTCGTTCACCCGCACCCCACCATCGCCGTCTCCTCCCCGGACTGCGGCCCCTCCCCCGCCGCCCTCGACCCGGAGTACCTCCACAACGACTTCTTCAAGGAGAGCGGCCGCATCCCCCGCCTCTCGTGGGCGTGTCCCGCCTCGGTCGCCGGCCAGGTTCGCGAATGGCTGGTGGTCATCGAGGACCTGGACACCCCGAAGCGCACGCCCGCCATGCTCGGTCTCTACGCGGGGCTCCCCGCCGCCAGGACGAGCCTCGAGCCGGACGACCTCGGCGTCTTCGACGACGCCGTGGCCCAGCTCGATGGGGGGTTCTACTTCGGCCGGAACAGCAGGGGCAGCGTGTACGCGGCGCCGAAGCCCATGCTGAACCACGGCATGCACAGGTGTGAGTCGGCGTCTGGTCGTGGGGGTGCTCGTGCAAGGGCTGACATTTCTCCCGCAGACTCGTTTCAGGTGATCGCGCTCAGCGAGCCGCTCGACCTGGTGCTGCTCGAGTCAAGGGCCGCGAGGGAACAGTATGCAATGGCCATCCGGGGGCTGGTCCTGGGCTGGGGCGCGTGGACGGCGAGCTGCGAGAGGCGATGGGCGTGAATGATGCCACTTGGTGTCTGCTGGGCACGGGGAGCATGTTTCTTTAGAATGAGTTGAAGCCTCTTACAGACACCTGGCGAGGCCCTGTTTTATTCCCTATTTTATACCCCATTTTATACCCTCATAGACAATGGAACCTCCGATCTGGACCACCAAGGCGGTGTGAAACTCGTCTCGGTGTGGTGTCTCCTATGGACTAAGGCCCGCAACAGAGCTCGCATGGCCTGCTTCAGGCAGTACTGACTGGTGGCTAAACATCGTGGTGTGGGAAGCTAGGTCCAGGCCAAGTCTTTACTATGAAAGAGGCCAAATACAAAGCTCCTCTCCACTAAGCTCGCGACACCCCCTCGACATCCCTCTCGCGCTCCCCAGGTCAAACCCCCCCCCCCTCCACAGCCATAGCTTCCCGACGCTCCACGACGGAGCCTGGGCCGCCATCCTCCCCGGCCCGCCAGCAGCCTATAATCCCTGCAACGCGCTCCTCTCAGAACGCATCCCCTCGTGCCCCTAGCGGCCCTCCACCGGCTCGTCGAGAGGTACTGCCCCGCGGACCTCCTTGAGAGCATCCTCGCCGACCCCCAGAACGAAGACTGCCTCGCCCGGGTCTACCTCGGGCGTCGCCGCCGCCGCCTTCAGCCTGATGGACGAGGAGGGGTCGCGCACGCGGTGGTCAGGTTCTACGGTAGCGATGCGAGTTGCCCGCGGTCGGGGACGGGGAACGGGGCGGATGAAGAGGTATGGGAGGTGTTTCGGGAGATGTGTTTCGAGGTGAGCGATCTCCCGCTCGGGGGCGAGCAAGGGAACTTGAGGGGGCCGCCGCAGCTGTTTGTGGAGGAGGTTGTGAGGCAGATAAGTCCTTGATCTTGCCTCTAGAAGTATCTCTTAGATATATCGTGATGAAGGAAGCGAGGCGGAAGCAAAAAAAAAAAAAAAAAAAAAAAAAAAAAGAAGCCATTTTGCACTCTCGCCATAAAATATTGACATGATGTCTTCATAGTCTCTATATCGTCTATCGTATTCGCTCATCACAAAACAACACCAGCCTTTTACCAACATCGCTAGCCTCTACCCCTAATCTGTTCTCAGCCCCTGAATAAAACAAATTATACCAGAACACCCTCTACTTAGGCCCGACGAGCCTAACCCATCCTGCTGCAGAATAACATCACCCCGGCATCAGGAAGCTCGGCTCCCCTCCCACCTTTGGATTCACATCCCAGTCGAAATCGTCCATCACATCCATCAGCATCGCCCAGTCCACATCCTGCATCGGATCCCCCGGCGGACACGAATCCACCGTGATGGCAGCTGCACCGTTAGCACGAGTCCATGAATCACGAGCAGGAGGCATCGACTCACGAGCGTCCTCACCCCTGCCGCGGGCGTCGGCCCCGCGCGCCGCGTCCAGCCGCCGGCGCCACCGCTTCACGCACCCGAAGGCCCCCAGCGCCCCGACCCGGTGCGGGTACTCGCTCACCGGCGCCTCCAGCGGCGGCAGCCTGTGGCGGCGCGCCCAGCACGTCTCGAGCAGCCGCCGCACCCAGCTCGCGAGGTCGCCCTCCTGCACGACGCAGCGGCGCACCGGCTCGAGGGCCCCGCGCACGGCGGCGTCGGCCTCGTCGTCGCCGGCCACCCCGTCCGCGTGCCCCGACATGAGCACGTCGAACACGACCGCCACGGCGTCGAACACGGTGCGGTGCACGTTGTACGGCGCGTGGGCGAGGAACCGCGGCCGCGCGGGGTCGTCGTCCAGCCGCAGCGCCGCCGCGAGGAGCTGCTGCGCCGTGCCGTAGAGCCGGTTGACGTTGGCGCGGAAGGCGGCGCGCGGCGTCGAGGCGAGCGGCGCGAGGTGGTACGTCTGCAGCTCGAGCTGGGCCGAGAGCAGCGCGAAGGCCTCGAGGTCGGTGGCGCTGCGCGCCAGCGGCGCCGTCGTCCGGGCGAAGTCGTCCTCGAGGAGCCGGAGCACGGCGTCCGGGATCCCGTCGGCGTCTTCGACGGCCGCCGAGACGGTGTGGCTCAGCCGGTTGCAGAACTTTTGCGTCTCGTAGAGGAACCCGAAGTAGCCCATCGTGGCCGGCAGGGGCAGGCCGCCCGAGGCCTTGCTGGCGGCCTCGTTGAAGAAGCCCGCCGGGGGCGGGTACCCGTTGATGGAGGCGATCCTGCACGACTTTAGCAAGGGGAGAGTGGGAGGGAGGGGTCATGTCGGGGGAAGCCCGGGGCAGACGCACCGTTGAGCGAGGATGTTGTAACCAGTCCACGTGTAGCAGGCCTCTTCATCAGTCGACGTGCTCGGTAGGTAGACATTGGAGAACTCGCGGTGGGCGCCGCGTCCCGTGTGCAGCCCCAGCATGAGGCAGGCGTTCATGGCGATGGCGATGTACGACGACGAAGGGTCGCTCGAGTTGTTGGGCGTCGGGAAGGGCCAGGCACACAGGACGAGCAGCGCGTTGATGGTGGACAGGTCCAGGGGCGGCATCATGATCACGCCCCATACCTCCCGCGGCAGGTTCTGCTTCAGGAAGGGAAACAGCTCGGCGTCGCGGGCGTACATGCGGCAGGCGACGGCGATGATGGCCCAGAACAGGATGGGGCTGGCGTCGTATACCCTGTCGGGCTCCTGTATCCGCACGACGGGGAAGTAGGGGTGGAAATGCTCAAAGTACTGGTCAAAGTAGTAGTCGACTTCTTCTCCGGAGAGCACCTTGGAGCCCAGGGCCCGCGGCTGAGCCGGCAGACGTGGCTCTGGCGTCGGCGTCGTGTAAGTGGTGGGGTCCGACGAGGACACGTTCTCATGATCGGGGTGCTGCGGCGAATCCAGAGCAGGTAGGGATATCCTGGGTCGCTCGGGGAGGCCGGAGTATGCGGCGGGGCCGAGGTCCGGCGACAGCCCCGCCGGCTGGATCCGGGAGGAGGGGCTCGGCGTTGGCAATGGCACCGGCACCGGCGCCGACTCTCGGCTGACGGCGTTCTTGATGGTGAGAACCTCCCTCTCGAGCTCTTCTAGCTTGCTGCCAACCAGTTAGTCACGTCGAGGGCACCCGGATGAGGGCAGAGGCTCGAGAATGCGAGCACCGTCACCAGCCACCCACCTTCGCCTCGTCGTGCGTTTGTGCGACCGGTCCACGACGCACAGGATCCCCAGCTTAGCGCACCGGTGGCATGACTGATCTGGCGTCAGGCTCGCATTGCATTTCACCTGTGGCGCATCAGCTCGGCAATGGCAGCGGCACCTCGCCGGTCAAGCGGTTCAGCGGCAAGGGCTCGGATGGGTCGGGGCCGACAGACCTTGGAATCGCGGCAGCTAGTACACGCCGTGTTCCGCCTGATGCGCGTCGGCACCGGGCCCCGGCTCGTGGACATGGCACTCGGCCCCGAGGAGTCGTGCTCGTAGTGGCGGTTGAGTTTGAGGTCGGGTTGATGAGGCAGTTGACCTTCCACCCGCGAATCAATTCGCTAACACCGTGACAGTGGTAAACACGGTCGAAGTATACAAGTGCCCCTCGTCTTTCTACCTCGTCAAAACATCATCAGTACACATCTCGATCCCTCAAAAGCGTGGTGCTCGTCTCGTCATAAGGCAGCACCGAACGTCGGTGCCGAATCGGCAAACGCCAGGAGCAGGTCACGTGCGTACAAAACTCCCCTTTTGGAGGTACCTTAGGTAGTCCCTCTCGTCCGCTGTGCTCTCACCAAAACCCTGGAAACACTGCCACAATGCAACACTCATCAAGCTAGGCACTGCGTAATGAGCTGACGTCTGAGCCTCCCCGTATGCCTTCGTAGTCGTCGCGATGAGCCAATGCGATTAAAGTAAGCTGCGTCGAGCCAAGCCTTTTATCCCCCAAGCGCCCTCCTTTACCCAAGGTGCATAGATCCCCTGAGCAGGTATGCCCGCCGTGCCCTCCCGTACCGTTGTCCGCCGATACAAGACTTCAACTCCATACGAGACGCCAAGAAACCCGCACAATGCGCCATGAATGAAGACAAACCACCTTCTCAATGCGTGCTGGCCCCGGCGTTGCCCCCCCGAGGCCACGTCATGTCGTTGCTGTCCGCCAGCATCGTCCACGGATCTACTCCCTCTGGCCCGACCCCGATGTTGATCCCAGCCCCTGCCCCGTCGAACGTCAGGTCTGCCAGTGCGTTCGCGCTGTGCGAGAACACAAAGGGGCTCGTCATGTTGAATTCTGACGGAAGGGCCTGCTGCCTTTCGCTGCTGCCCATCTCCTCCCCGTCTACGAGCCCGCCTAGGTTCGGCCCCGGCGTCTCACCGCTCGTCGCCTGGGACGGCGTACTGATGTTGTACATCGAGGGCGACGCCGTCGTGCTCGTCCTGTGAGGCAGCACCACCGGCCGCACGTTGGCGCGCGGCGCGATCCCCGTGGCCCGCAGCAGACCGCTGCCGTACACGCCACGCCCGGACACGCTGAACGTCTCGTGCGTGCCGATGTCGTTGTAGTTGATGTTGTCGTACTCGGAGCCTGGATTCTCCGGAAAGCCGCTGTTGACCGCCGCCGACGCTGACGCCGACGCCGCCGCCGCTGTTCGTTTTCTCTTGTTCGGCACCTCTTGCCGCGCCGCGTTGTTCGGCAGCACGTCACTGAACCCGGGCGGGTCGCTCGAAGCCTCCTCGCCCGGCGCTGGCTGCCCGCTGCCCGCGGAGAACTGGTGGCGGTTGCCAGGGGGCAGCCTCCCGGACAAGGGCGGCTGGATTCCGGTGTGCTTGGTGAGATAGCTCTTCACCAGCAGAGGAACGTTGGGAGACGACCAGCCAAACGCGTTGCGGTGGCTCGCCAGACTCGGTACTCTGATGACCGAGGCCAAGCCGTTCATCTCAACGTCGGCACAGATCTGTTGAAGGAATGCCTGCGTGATGAGGTGGTTTTTGGCGATGGCCTCCATGGCATGGATCAGGAACTCGAGGTTGCCTGAATCACCCCGCGAGAGCCCGGCCTGTGGGCTCAACTTTGCAACGTAGATGTACACGGATGCGGCGCAGTACATGGACAGCGCCGCCAGCGGGCTTTTCTGCGTGGCTGTCAGTAATCGGAAGAAGTACGAGGGACGAGGCACGGGCTGGCTTACAAATCCAGGGCTGACATGGCTCGACAGCCGAACAATGTTGACAATCTCCTCGGCTGCCGCCCGCAGGCGCGACTGGGATGCCATCTGCAGCGGCTCGGGCAGGTCGTGCAGGTCAATCTTCTCAATAGCAGCATGATGCAGGCAGATGATGCCCGCGTGTAGGTTGAGATTGGTGTGCACCGCGGTTGGGTTTCGCAGGTTCTTCGGCAGCCGAAACCTCTCAGGCATAAACATAAAGGCGCTGGCAATGGTATTGTCGAGCTCACGATGCTTTTGCCAGAACCCTCCATACTCAAAGTCCTCTGGGCGATCGGTCGGCTTGGTCCTGTGGACATGGCGCAGAATCTCGTTGAAGATGTGGCAGATCATGATGGCACCTGAGAACGTCGAGTACCAGGCTCCCGCGAAGGCCTCTGCGAGAGTGGATGTCCTCTCCTCTCTACATTCGTTGAAGGCCTCCTCCGACGACGGGAGATGTGTTGTGATCTATGAGTAACACGTCAGTACTGGAAACATGCCATTAAACATCCGTCGACTCACGTCGCCGGGGTCGATCAACGTCGGCCAGCCTGTGGATATGCTCGCGTGGCAGTCAATCGTGAAGACAGCCCAGAAGACTCTTCGGCGCTCCTCGACGTCTGTCCAGTCCTTGGGCGGGGCCAGCGTAGGCGCCATCTCGTGCCCTGCGCCGTCGATGCGATGCAGGCCCATCATCTCGACAAGTCGGACTGCCTTGGCTGAGCTCATGGCAGCTCGTGTGAACAACATGCTGCGGGCCTCATCCATGGCGAGAAGGCCCCATGTTTGCGCATGGGCTATCGTCACGAAGTGTTCGCCGTAGCCCTATCCAGTATCAGTCTCGCCGCTGCATGGAAGGACGATAGGAGGGATTGTTAGCTGTAGACATACCCGCATCTCGTCGCTATCAGCGTACTGTCGGGCACGCTTATAAAAGACATCGTGGTACTGCGAGTACTTCTCGTGACCGCTTGATGCCGTGGCCCAGATGGCGTACTGAAGACACATCGGAGGCCGTTTGTGTGGCACGGAGTAGAAGGACTGGAAGTACCGTCCTGGATGAATCATGGGGATAAATGGGTGTTGGCGTTGAAAGAACGTGTTGTTCCTGCCAACATGAGCATCGCGTTCAAGGAAAGCAAAGGTATTGTTGTGACTTACATCTCTTCCATCAACTCAAAAGGGGGAAGAGGCTCGGTCAGTCCGAGTGCCATCAACTCTCCAGAGGGTGCAAAGTTTGGGGGGATTTCCAGTCCAGGTACGGCGGAATCCCGAAGCAGGCTTTCTGATCCAGGAACGGAGGCATTTTGCTTAGCCATGAGACTCTCGGAGTCGATCAGGAAGTCGTCGAAAACCCCTGTCGGCAGCTGATCCTGAGTGGGGAGGTTCGCCCAGTTGGCGGGGTTGACGGGCCTCGAGCTGCTGTCCTTTAAGAGGCCTTCGACTTGCGCTGGGACGGGAGATGAGCCACGATGGTACGAGGATAAAAATGAAAGGGGCAGAGTGATGGGATACCTAGCCTTTCCTCCAACTCTCTCACATTTCTGCGCTTGAAAGCCGGCTTCCTTCTCGACTCAGGATACACGCAATCGCCATTGACCTTCAGACAGCGACTGCACGAGGGTCTCACCCGGTCACATTTCAGCTTGCGCGACCGACAGGTGACACAGGCCAGAGACTCGGGGTTCTGGGCTCCGGCTCCGGAGCTCCCTAGCTCAGCCGGGACGGAGTCGAAGTCCATCGCGGCACGGACGCGGCATATGCCAAGACGGTCGGCTTGGGTGGCTTGGGCGGCGGCTCGGGATGCAGGATGCCCACACACGGAGGCGGATATCGAGACGCGTAGCAAGGAGACGCCAAAGCCGTCATCAAGTCGTCGATAGGCACAAACGCCTCGCGATGGCTGTTGGTGAGGAATGGGCAGGCATTCTGCTTGCGGTACGTACCACGCGACCTGGGGGCGGAGATACTTTCAGCCGGGCGGTCAAGGGCTTAGGTGGAGCGATTTTTCGCTGACCTTTGCAAGTCTATGACGACGTTGACCGAGCTTAATTAGACAGTCAGCAAAGAGAGCACCAGAGGCCAAGCCGGCCCCTTTCCGTGGAATTTCACCAGCTTTCCAGCTCACCAGCTTGAAAGCCGAGGCTTGTTGATCAAGTGCTACATTCATCTTGGAACATGAGCGCCACGTGTGGCGCACGTCCTGATCATCGTCCCGGCCGAAATCTTCAGCGCCGGGCGTGAACCTCGACATCTTGTATCGGCCGGTTACGTTCTCCTGCATGGGGAACGTGAAGAGCCCGACGCCCCATGAGGATCGTCGACGGAGCCGCCTTTTCATCGGCCCCAAGATTCACAACCTGCCTGCACAGCCTCGAGATCGCGGTACGTTGAGAGGACCGCCACCGCCGACCATTGAACTCTGTTGACACGAAGAGCCCAGCCTCGACATGTCAGAGCGTGTGGTTGGCTGGTCCTTGGCACTTGGCACCAGGAAGCTGTCGTCGTGATGCATCCCGACGCTCTGCGCACGACCGTTGCAAAGTCCGCTAGGCCTGTACACCACGCATCACGACCTCCGTAGGGGCCAAGGATGATTTCCGTGGTGAGGGAAAAGCCGCCGCTGAGCTAGGCATTGGTGGTACCAACCGGTTTGGTGGATGAGCACAAATGCCAGATCACCATCAGGAGGACCCTTCATCGGGCCACCCGAAGCGTGAACTCTCGTCCCCAGGGGCTGCCCTGGATCGTAGAGGGTTTGCCTATCAGAACGACGGGCAATGTCAGCTTGGCATGTGCCATGACGGAGCTCTTCCATCCATAAAGGACGGAGCTCCAGTAAAGTAGCTCCAGCTGACATCCACCACACCCCCCTTTTCCTCCCCCTCGCAGGGTAAAAAAAAACGACGCGTGACGTTGCAGCACGCTAAGGCAGAATGATTTGAGATGGGCAGTCGCCACCGCCTTGGTTGAAGGGCTCGTCAAACTAAATCCAGAGAGGTTAGATGTCGAGAGAGAAACACTCTCTTACAGCTAAGGCTAGCGCACCGGCAGGCGGCGCCCCCTTCTTTTCCTTGGTCATGGTACTGGGACGGCGAGCGGGCGGCCATCCAAGCTCAAAACGGACGGTGGTCGGAAACAAGTGCGACCTTGGTCAGTGCTTGACAGACGCGCAGATCCCATCCCGTGTTAGCGTGCATGAGCTGGATGGCCAATTCGGGGTTAGGGCTCGAATGCCTCGACCCCGAGGCCATGTTGACGGTCTGGCGGACGGTCTTCATGTTGGCCAAAGCCCAAGCAGTCCGGTGGTTGACACGAAGCGGCGCCATGATGAGGCGTCCCTAGACGGCCTGGCGTGCCCCCCAAGCTTCCCAACCGAGAAATCCTCGCAGAGAGACATCCCCAACGGGCCGCGTGAGGAGTCCGCGTTTGGCCATGGCGCGCTGGCGTGCTGGTCTGACGCCTGGTTGGAGGGTCGCGCGCGGGGCCGAGCCGGACGGCGGACGAGCGCTGGACGTGGAGGTGGCGAATCAAGTCCGGAGGGCGGATGGCTAGCCAGGCGTGGCGTAGGGGCGAAACAGGGACGGGCTCGAGACTATTGTTGTCAATCTGCATGAATCCGACTTCCGTGGCGTCTGCGGCGATGGGTGATCTCGGATCGCTGGCGTACAGAGTTCGGCAGGGTCAGCCCGGCGGCTGGACTAGCTGGTTGGAAGAAGTGCTGGCAGCACCCTGCCATTAGGCCTTGATTGTGAGCGCACAGGCTTTCCATTTCCAATGTTAGAGTTATGATGAAAGGGGTCTGAATGGGGCTCCAGCTGGTTTCACATGAGCTGTGATGCTTGCATTTATTGAACACCTGCTGCTGGCGCAAATAATCCATCGTGCGGCTTCGATTGGGGGGAATGGGTGAAGGGGAAACGCGCAGATGCGCCGAGAGGGACACGGTGCTCTGGGCCACGGCGTGCTCTGGGCCACGGCGGTGGGACGGGACGATGGTGAGAGGTTAGGACTGTCAATAGGATGGATGCATGATGGGCATAGCCATCGGAATAATAGGGATCGACGACCGAAGCGCAGCGATAGCCAGGTCTGGCCCGTGGAGAAAGATGGGGTTGGGGTTGAGGCATGCAGATGTGGCAGGGCAGAGAGCATGACATGCCATAGCTGCAGTGCAGATCGCGGCCGTTTCGATCCCGATAGCGGATTGATGAGTACGTAGATAGGTGAAGCTCAGGTGCCTTGGTTGTGCTCTGTCACGCTGACGAAACATGTTGCTGGCAGCGGATCGGGGCTGGAACCGGTCCCCGGACAGACGGTATGCAGCGCGAGAAGACCTGAAAGAGCATTCTGCGAGACCAGGTTGGGAAGCGGAGGTGGAGGGTGCGAAAAGGTGTGCGGTGCCTATCGCGCTTACTCGGGCAGTTGAGCTCCGTGTCTTGACTTGCCCGCCCTCCCTGTCTTGGTCCATGTTTGACTGTGTCGTCGTAGTTGTGCATGGCTATGTATCTATGAGTTGTATGTATGATGGATGTCGCGGCCCGGGTGGTGACCGTGTAGATGGGACGAGGGGCGACACCTGTCATGCTTCCAGAAGGTCAGATTTATGCAGGGCGTGCATCTAAGGTCTGATCGCCCTGGAAAAGGAAAAGAGGACGAAGTCAAAGCAGAAAGAAGCCAAAGGCAAAGCGGCCCAGCATGGGGGCGTACGCGGGCACGCCCAGGCGCTTGCCCGCTTTGCCAGGCAGACGGACTCGGCGCGGAAACGACGCCAAAACACGGCCGTGAGAGGGCAGAAATTTCCGACAGCCAACCCGTCGTGGGATTAGCGTTGGTGCTCTTTCTGCTGGAGGGAGGGAGAGGCCTGCGAAGGGCGCTCCTGGCGGCCTCGGCGATCCAGGTGGTGGTCCAGGGGAGGGCGAAAAGGTGTGATGGGGGAGGTCAAGATGAAGATGGAGAAAGTCTTTTTTCGATGTGTCGCGTCAAGAGCCGGGGGTGGATCAGGATCGGCTGTGGGCCGGCGTGATTGGGTCAGGGTTCCTGTGGCTCGGACCACCCACGCAAGGTAGGGGCTTGACGTGCCGCCCTACAGCGATAGACCCCTGTAGCAGCTGCCCGGAGGTGCCCTGAGGTGCCCTGAACGTCGGTGCTGATCCGCATTCCCTGATTCATGGCCGGATATCGCATCCTCTGCCCTGCCCTGCCCCACTTGAACTTTGTACCGTACTAAGTACCTACCCTGGCCCGACACCTCCACTGATTTTCCGGCACGGCAGGAAACAGCACCCTGGTCACCCCTGCCCCGGCGCACGAGCCACAATGGTCCCCTCAACGACCATCGAATCGAGCAGGCACCACCGAGGATGGGTAGGTAAGTGAGGTAGGTAGGTGGCTCGAGTGGGATTTGCTCATCGTCCCCTCCTCGTCCACCGAATCCAACCTAACCCAACATCGTGCTTTCGAGCGACAGGACAGGCCCGGGTCCAGGCTAGTATCGCCAGACAACCAGGGATCCCCACGACATGAGGTCCTGTCTGCACGAATTTCCTCCGTCCACACCCTCACCCTCCCTCTCTGCTGCCCCTTTGACGTACAGCCCGCTAGACGCCGCCTGGCTAGGTCCATCCCAGCAGTTCCGCGTCATACCGCACCTCGGCCTGCCACCAAGGGAAACAATGCTTTGACAGCCGCACCAGCCAGGCACTATCCACCAGAAGCACGCACAACCGACGAGGTCGAGCAGACATTGACAGGCACATCGGGACCGAAAAATCTCGGCGGCGGACCGCGAAGCCATCAACCTCCACACTGCCTGGCGCAGCCACAACGGGGTTGCTGTCAGTTCACTTCAGTTCACCTGGGGCCGCTTGTCGGCCCGCTTGTTATCCAGTGCTGGTAGCTCTTCACTACGACACCCCTGCCCCCACCCCCTGGGCTCGAAGAAAAGTCCGAGTCCAGCGACGACTCCCGGGAGAGGAAGATGAAAGAAAGCATGACGACGAGCGCCTGCTGACCAGTGCCGCGGCTGACGATCGACTCGAGTCAGGCAACCGCGCATCCATCCTGTTGCACACTCGGCCCACGATCAATCCATCGTCATGTCTTGGCCATCGCCACGAGGGTTTGTCGAACGCCCTCGGGCCATGACCAAAATGAGAATCCAAGACCTAGGCCGAGACAGAACCAAGACAGACCAGTCAGTGTCTTGGATGGCACGCGCACACGTTGCCTGCCCTCGCGTTTTCGAGCATCCGTCCAATTCCCACGACTGTCCGCTGATCGGCACGCGCTGCCCACATTCCGCGCACAAAGAAGAGAGCTCTGCCCAAGCAAAGCCCGGCAACCTGTTTACTCGCCTGCCTTTACCTCAACTGAACAGCTACCCTTCCAGCTACTTTAGCCCAGTGAGACTAGCCCGCCAGCCTACCAACCCGCCAGGCCGAGTAGTGGTTGATCACTCCTCCTTGGCGGCCCAGGGCAAGCGGCCCAGCAGGACAACAGGGAAGAGGGCCAGCATGGTTCGACGCTACAAGGCTTCTCCCTCCCTCCGGTCCTTTTAGCCTCTACCTGATATGCCGACGCTCGGTCAACGCTCCCGCCCCAATCCCAGCCAGCCAGTCCCGGCCCCGTCTCCATCCACCACGTCCTTTCCTGGCCTCCTGCAGCCTGGCTGCGGCAACGTCCAAGCACGCGACGGCCATTCACTGGCCCATGCTTCGACGTCTGACTCTCTGATCAGCAACGCTACTCCATGCCTGTGTCTTGACCTTCCAGACAGGGTCGACCGCCCGTCTCCGGCATCCGTCATGACACCTGCCCTCCCTTTGCTAGGCTGACCTCTGAGCCTCTCATCGGTCTGCACCACGCTTTTACCCCCGGCCTTGACCCGGATCCCGCCGTGCTCATGGTTGGGCTGCCTGTTCCTTCTGCGTCGGATATCAAACCTCTGCACAAAATTGCAGTGCCGTGCCTAGCCCCGTCTAGGCAGACCCTTCCGACGATTTGCAGCCGGGCCTTTACAGATAAACTTTCAACCCATCCTGGACCGTACATCATCCTCCTAATTAGGCAACTTGGTAATTCTCTCCGACATACCTCTCTCCCGTGACATCCCCGGCATGCAAGATGGGGACTCGGATCAACGCCGCACACCTCGCAATCAAGGTTCGACGGTCGGTTGACCGGCATGCTGAATGTCACGGTGAACGCACGCTGCCCGCTCGTGGACCAACGCTCACTCACCTGTGACGAGCACCGCCGGACGTGCGTGCCCTGTGAGCATGGGTCCATTGTTAGCATGGCAGCGTAGCAACATGTCATCTCATCCAGATCTGGACGCGAGTGCATATTACCGGCCCATCACGCGCCGGCCAGTGTTCGTCAGCGTACCTGCTGCCTTTGGTGCTTGCCGGCTACCTATGCAGCAGCTGGTCCCCTCGCCAGGTCAAGCATCCCCGCGTCGAGCGTTGAGCCGGGCATGAGCAACAACCTGAGGCACTTTAACCAAACTCTCACCGGAAATGGACCTGTAACCCACAATGACATTTGGCTTGACAGGCGCAACCATGTATCTGGATCAGATCTACCGCACAGCACAAGAGTTGGGTAAGGGGCGGCACCTCTGGTGAATACGAACAGCACCATGTTGTGGCACCCCGTCCACCGCCGGCCGGGATCTCACCAGGACCAGGAAGCTTGTATGCAGGGACTCGTGTGGGAAACAGACCCAGAAGGGCGATCTACGCTCGTTCATCGGCATCGGGAGTGAGGACGGCAGGCGAAGAACACCAAGAGCCGTCGTACAACACCTCACGCCGACCCTGCCTTGTTTTAATTAGCCCCCTTCAGCTAAGAGCCAGTCGAGCACGATGAAGGCGCATCCCGCGAGATGATGACCCAAGTTATGATCGTCCAAACCGGACGACGCCAGCCCGGAAGAGCCCACTTGTTGTCTATTCCCCTCTCTCGTGACAACGTCTTGCCTGCCTCACAAACAGGATAGTCCCCAGAAGACGAGACCCTCCAACCTGAAGCACGCACGTATTTCGTAGAGGAGAAACAAGCCAGCCGGCTGCAGCGCCGGCCTCAGGTCTGTGAACCGCGATCTAACCACCGGCCAGGCCCACGCCACCCGATCTCCTGTTTCGTCCTACCTTTGGGATGCCTGTCTGCCTGCGCTCCGCCAGCGCGTCGGCCTGGCTACAGAGTGTCTCTGCAGCAGCCTCCCAGCGCCCACGCTACGATACACCACCTCCACCGTAACTCGCGCGCAGACACTGACCGGCGTGTCTCCCACGCTCCATACCCTCCCATCAAGTCCTTGGCCTTCATCTCCTCCGCTCGATCAACCCCCTCCAGTCCGGGTCTCACGTCCTCCCACTCTCTCCACGTCCGCGCGCCAGTCCAGTCCGTGCCAGCGTCTTGTCGCGGTTTCTCCCTCTCGCCACCCGCGCCGTCTCGCTCCGGCTCTACGTCTCTCCCTGCTTGGCCCCTTCACCCCCCACCCTGAAAGGCCAGAAACGAACAGAGAGGCAGCCAAGCCCACAACAGAGTCCTACAGGTGAGACCTCGGGGTCGCATCACGGCACTCACAGCCCCCCTTCCAGCGTCCCGGGTGTCATATCATCAGCGGCCGCCGCCGTTCCCGCGCAGTCGTGTCTCACTCGCCGTCCCGTGAGAGGCTGACCCCCCCGACGTTTCGACCGAGATGCTGGGCGCCCTTGTCCTGTTCTCGCGTCGTTGCTTCTCTCTCCTGAACCCCCCCCCTCCCCCCAACGCTGTGCCATCCCGTCCGTGAACCCGACACATGACATGACTTGACAGCATTCCCGCGTCCCCCCCCCGTCCCCTTTCTGTTTCACAGAAGGGGGTTTAGAACTAAGGGCCAGAAAAGCGGTCAAGCCAGGCATGGAAGGTACGGAACACGCACGAGCGCACATACACAGACAGGCCCCTTCCTATTGGTAGTAGCAGGACGTCTCCCAGATGGACGCACGTAGTTCCAAGTCGAGTAGTTAGCGGCCTGGGGGACAAACACGACGTATGCTCACGCACATTCGCCCACACGCCCCCCCTATTTCCTCGCCCTGCGCCGCTAAGACATCGGCCGGCTCAGCGCTAGACCCAGCAATGCTGCCGCCGTGGAAGGGAGATGAGACGAGGGAAACGAGGGGGCCAGAGGGGGACCTACCTACGACGTACGCCACCTGTAGGTTCCCAGGGCAGAGAGAAAGCAGCAAGCAAGGGCTCCTCGTCACTGGGCGCGTTCCGGGACTCTTACCATCAGCGGCGTTTCCCACCACACACCACCCCCCACCCGCCCTCTCTTCCGCACTCAGCGCCGGCTTGTCAGCTGGGAGCGCTGCTGAGCAGGTAGTGCCTAGTGCCCTGGATGGTGTCATGTTTACTTTTTTCACGGGCTTTCAAGGCCCCCCTTGTGCTCGTGTCGTAGTTTTGCTCGCGGGGCCGAGTTGATGACTCGCTGGTGCGCGGCTGGTGTGCTTCGCTGGATCGTCACTACGGACTGGGTATCATCATCGTCGTCATCGCTTGTTCACCACGCGGAGAGAGTGAGAGAGAGATTGGATACCAGGATACGCCTCGTGGGCTTGTTGTGTCTATCAACTAGAGCGGACCCTCTCCCCCTCGCCCCCCCCCCTGTTGGGTCTAACTTATACAATAAACCAGTGATCTCGCTCAACGTATCGTGTGTATCGTGATTGATTCCCTCTCGCCCCCCGGCCGGTGCTCGGCCTCCCTCCCTGGCGTGGTCTTGGCCATTCTCCAAAGTAATTCCCCGGCAGCCGCCTCCTCATCTTTGCACGTCGTGAACCCCCCTTCCGTGTGTGTTGCCTTGGTACTGGACGATGCCCGCCTCGCCACGTGATGGGATAGAGAAAAAAAGATATGAACAAGATACAAAGTATTAGGTTGTACAGACCAGCTCCCCCTGGAGCCTCGCTGATTATACAGGCTTCCCGCTGCAAAAGTAAGACGACTATTACCCGCCCGGCTTGCCAGCCGAGCTCCGCTCATACGCTCCCCCTGTTGATGTGTGCGACGTGCCGCTGCTGCTGCAGCGCCTCGAGATCTTCGTCGTAGTGGCTGGCTTCGCCGTCGCTGAGCGGCACGCTGGCCCTCTCGCCCTCACCACGCTCCGTGGACGGCAGGATCTTGCCGTGATCGGCGCCGGCTCGGCCGGACGTGGCGTCCGTCTCGACACGGGCATTGTTGATCATGGCGGGAAGCTGGCGACGGCGGGCATTGATGAACCAGTTGGAGATTTGGTCTAGAGGGGGAGTGCAGGTTAGCCTCGTGGTTCATCATCCATCCTCTCAAAGAAAGAAGGTTTGGGGGGCGCCCCAACGGGTCGGGACCGGTGGCTTGCAAGCGCCGGATTTAAGGTGGGCTTGGCGTGGAAAGGAAGGTCACTCACTCATTTGCAGGCCGGTCTGGCGCATCAGGTCCTGCTTCTCGTCCTCCGTGGGGTACGGGTGCTGAAGGTGCGCGACGAACCACGCCCTCAGCTTGTCCGTGGTCTCCTTGGGCAGGTTGCCGCGGCGTTTCCGCTGCTTGTTGTCGCCGTGCATCCCCATGCCGCCCAGCTCGCCGAGCCTCATGAAATCCTGGTAGTGCGGGCCATAACCTGGAGCGGCGGAGGAGAAGGGTGTGCGATCAAACGGTGGGATGGCACCGAGGGAGAGGGACTGGGCCCGGTTGGGGTGGTGGTAGCCGTACGGGTAGCCCCCCGCTCGGTACGCTGGTGCAGCCTCCATCACCGGGGCGCTAGGCATGGCCATGGCTCCCGCTGGCCGGATGGGCTGAAACTCCTCGCTCGAATGCCCCCGTTGCCTCTGCATGTGAGCTGGCTCTCGCTCAAAAGCCATGTGAGGTAGGCTGGGGAGTGTGGGGCGGGAATCCTGCCGCTCGTGCACCTCCATGGGAGCTGCTTGCCGCATGGGAGGCATTGGGGCGTGGGCTGCGTAAGGGCTGGTCCTTGCGGAGGTCGCCCAACCCTCGGTAGCTGGTCGGGAGATTGGTCGTTGAGGCGACAGCTGGCGCTGGTGGTGTGCTGGGCCCTGGCTCTCGTACATTCTGGGGACTCGGCTCGCTCTCTCCATGTCCTGCTCGTCCTCTACTGACAGCCGACGGCGCTTGTTGGACGACGAACTCGGCGAGTGAATGTATTCAGGCGGGGTCATGACACCTGCAAGGCCAACGACCGGCGAAGTCGTTGACGAGGTTGTCCGGGCAGGGGCTTCTGGTGGCTGGAGACGGAGTTTGATCTCTGGGAAAGCCTGGAGCACAAGGTCAGCATAGAGGCTAGGGGTGGGCGGAGGCAGGACACAAACTTGTCGGATGGAGGGCAGCTCGATCCTGTCAGACTGGGATCGCGAGCGTCCTCCGAACTCCATCGAGCTGCCGCCTTCCCAGGGGTACTCTCTCTTGAAGCCTGCGTGTTGGGACGGAGCAGCCATGGCGAGCATCGACATATTGGGCTGCTGTTCGTGTGAAGAAGATGAAGACGTGCTTGGGGGGGCAGTGTACTGGGCAGACCACGAAGGACTATATCCCATAACCGGATGAGGCACTGGAGTCGAGGTTCCGCACAGCGGATAGGCACTGTTGTGAAGCGATGCCGGCCGAGGTCGGGGGGGTGTGCAGTTGGTGTTTTTGTTGATGATGTTGTTGATGTTAATGTGAATGGTGTAGGTTGCGTCGTTGAAGGTTGGTAGTGTGTGGGTGTCTTGTGTCTGGGTCGTGGGTGGTCAAGTGAGATGATCGATATCGAGGGTCGACAGTACGAGGTGGGATGGCTTTTCCTTTTGTAAATCGAGGTGACCGGGACGTAGGATGGCCGACGAGCTTAAGCAGACCAAGGAGCCGGCGCACAGATGGGATGCCCAAAGAGGAAGTGGGTAGGAAGTGTCGAGGAGGGGGACCCGGCGAGAAGTCAAACTTGACAAATTAAGATGGTCCACTGGGAATAGTGAAACTGACATGAACAAGAGCTCAGACGAAAAGAGCCTTCGACTAGTAGCAGTGCCCGTGTGAATCGGACCGTGGCCTGGCGTGGGAGCGTGTGCTTGTCATGAAGAAACCGAACTGAAGAAGGAAGCGCAGTGCCCTCGATGGCTTAACGCCTTTCTAAGTAAAGTGCAGGTGGGGGGAAAAGGGGAGGCCCCCCCCCTCTGCCGCTACACAGCGAGTAGTCGCACCTCATGTGGTATGATGAGCGGGCAGAGGCGGCCAGCGCCCAGGGAGGACTCAGGTCTTGTGGGGAGCGGTTCTAACGGGGAAAGCAACTAGACCTGAAGAGGCCCAGAACTGCGAGGCATGGGCTAGGATGATCTGGCAATAGGTCGATCAGGGTGCGAGTAAGAGCCCGAGAATACCACAGACAAGACAAGCTACAGCGAGAGGCCCTCCGCTCCCACCGGGGCAGGCTTCGGCTTGGGATGCTTTCAGTGGCGTTCCTGCTGGAGGGAAGCGGGCGGGCTAGGCTGGGATCGTGGTAGTACTGGGATGTGCCAGCAGGGGGCAGCAGGGGCAGGGATAGGGTACCGACGGCCTGCGCAAGGACGACACGGGGGCAGGGTGGGTTCAAGAAGCAGAGTGGAAAGATGGCAGAAGCACTAGGGGGCTACCATCAGTGACACGAACAGCCACTAGAGGGAAGGGGTGTATTCTCAGGGCGAGCAGGGGGAGGGGGTGGGGAAAGGGGGGGGCGTGTCCCTTAGGGGTGTCGATGTCTGAGAGCTGGTGGGCAGGGGTCGCTTGGCACCGGCCGGTCCTCGTCCTGGTCCTTGTCCCTGGCCCTGGTCCTAGGCAGGGAAGGCCAAGGCGGTTGCGTAGATGAAATTGCCCGATGAAGGGGGGCGGCCTGCGTTGTGATCGGGTGAGGAGAGGAGGGGGATGGATGAGATGTTCGTTCACCTGCACTACAACATCAGTCTTTTGTACTGCACAAGTATGCAACCCAACGCTTGCCGGTTGATGATGGTGGTTGAAGCCCCCGCCTAGAACGTCTCCCCAATGTCCACCCGGGTTGTAATGCCACCCTTCATCGATCATGTTTGTCTTTCATGCAGGCGGCAAAACGCGTCCTCCACCGATGTAGGGTCCAGAGGTACCGAACGGCCATCGAGGCCGAGTGCGTACACGGCGGAGGTCGCTATCCGACCAGCTGAGTGAACGGATCTTTTCCATGGCCATTGGATTGACTTCGCTCCCTTGACTCGGCTTGGCGCCAGCCAAGCGCGCGACGCGAGCTCCCGGCTGTCCTGGGCATTGGGACAGGCGCCTGGGACTACCGACTATCGCTGGAGGGTGAATGACGGCCTACACACAGAGAGTAATTAACCCAGGCGACATTCCTTCCGGCGCCCCCTTTGTTCGCAGCCATGTCTCGGCTTGTAGCACGCCGCCGCTATCGTGACGGAATCCTGGGATCGAGGTGGTCTCATGGCCGTCCCATCCCTCAAACGCACAGGACCCAGTGGTTCGCCGGTTTGTGCAGCAGAGTTCGACAGGTTGGACTGAACGTTGAGAGCGCTAAAACGGCTTCGGCACCCGCCACCGACGTGACACGAGCCACCGGCGCCCCCCGTCTCGAGTCTCTCCCTCCACCGACCGAGACAATCTTGCATTGCAGGATTTGGCAGGGCCCGTCGTGTCCTAGCCGTCGTGGGGGGAGAGGGGCGGACGATGTGCACTGCCCGACCGGTGCACTGCTGTCACCGGACATCTTGGCAGCTGCTGGAGAGGGAGATCTCTTGGCCTCAAACAGGATGAGTTTCTTTGCACTGGTCCGCCCTTATCCCGTACCTGTCAGAGGGGCGGCGCATGGACGATGGTTGGACTGTATCAGAGGCCAAAGTCGTCACGTCAACATGACATGCTCTCTTGGCCAGGTGGGTGTGGCTTAGTGGATGAAACGCTCTGAGCGAAGGGGGGTGGGAAGGGTCTAGAAATGTCGGAGCGGAGGAGAACGAAGTGAGTCTCGAATGCGAAAGCAAAATCGGCTTGACAGTCCAGGGAAACTGTGCATCCGCTGAAAGAGGCAGTGTTTGCTTGGATGCAAAACGAAGATCCACGACAGTGAGAGATCCAACACTGCGATTGGCGTCGATCAAACCTTGACGTGCAGGCTCGACAGGTCGTGTGCAAATCTTCGTATCTGGCAGCAACTCCAGGCAAAAGCCGGAGGCACCAAAGTACATTCGTTTGTGGTCGAGACCGCTGTCGCAGTCGCCTGCCCGCCTGTGCGCCCTATGTCTGTCTGTCGGGAGACTACCGTAAAAAATGGCGACCGAAAGATGGCTGCGGTGTTGGGCCCCCCTCCCCCCTCCCCGATGCAGGTGGACATACCCTGTCGTTGTGACGTGATGTGAGTCCGCCCACAGAGCAATGAACGGTTGAGCTTGGGCGCAGAAGAAACATCAGGCAGCAGCTGCTGGAAGAGACCGATTCCGAGCAACGGGGTACGTTTGGACGCGGTTGTGGGTTTGTGACATGCCGGCTCCTAGTCATACTTCCCAGCCCAGACCAGTTCAGTCCCATTGGATGCCAACGACGACGACAACGGCAGAAACGCGAACGCCTGCCAACTCGTCGCTGTCGAGACGTGAGGCAGGGCTTAAGGGGCCCCAAGGGGGGGGACGGCAGCTTGTTGGGGCGCGGGCGGGCGGTTGCTGACGATGCGATCTGGGTCAGGGGAGCTTGCGATTGGCTGGCCAGATCTGGCACCGGGCTGGGCTGATCTTATTGTCGATCGAACGGGAACCCCAAGATGGGATTCTTCGGGGCCCATCGGGCTTGGGGGGCGGGGATGTCTCCGTTGTCAAGCTGAGAGGCGAGCTTGCGATTGGCTGTTTCAGCAACTGTCATTACAGCGTGCAACGTGCTGTCTTGGTTAAAAAAACCAGATGGATGACGCCGCACGCACCCCCTTCTCCAAACCACCCAAGCCCCAAGCCCCAAGCCCCAATCATTCAGTATTACCTTACCCCTTGCCGCTCGGCCAGGGGGTCGGGTGCCGCTGCCAGTGCCAGTGTTCGGTGTGATTGTTGTCTCTCTTTGTCGCGTCGCCGTTGGTATCGTCGTTGCGGCTGGGTGTCAGACACACACCCCCATATTGCTGCGCCTCGAGTAGTACCAGGCGGTTCTCCAGGCAAAGGGCCAGTCGATTTCTGTACCACGATGACAGCTGGGTCTGATGCCGGAGGTATGACGAATGACATGGCCCTGTGGCCAGGGACACGCCAGACGATAACGGCCAGGGCCCAGAGTCTGTTCATCTGCGTTGATCTGATTGACAGATATCCGAGAGGGGCGGGGGGCTCTAGGCTCTGCGTTTTGGGGTCGTCCCGGAGTCTCCTTGGTTCTGTCCGAGCCGGCATGTCTTACCCAGACTGCTGGATCCACGCCCCTTGTCTTCATCGTGGTCGACGTCCAGCTCCGCGTCCCCGGCTCTCGTTCTCGCCCGTCTGCGCCTCGAGAAGAGGCATGACGGAAGAGGCTCGTGGCTTGCGGTGCCGTGGAAGTCGTGTGTCGTGCCCCCTCATCGGAAGAGGGCTTCGCGCCGAAGCGGAGCGCGTGCAAGTGCCCACTGCGATTTTCTTTGAATGGGCTGACGTGCATGATCCCAGGATCGATCCAGATCGCTGAGCTGCGCCGCATGTGTAACGGCCGGCCGGGGGGACGACTCGACCGAGTCCTGAGGGCCACGTCGACAGGTCGGCCTCCATCGCCTTGTGCATGCATAGCTGCAGATGTGCATGCTGAGCTCGTGCCGATGTATGTATGTATGTATGTATGTTTGTATGTGTGTCTCGGCGCGGATGCGACAATCATCCTAGCAAGGTTGGAAGGCTTGATTTGGACACTGGGGCTAGTGACCTTGGGCAGCAGACTGGAGCTCAGCCGGCGCGCTGACGCTGAGGTGTTGTGGGATGAGCAGTGATCGACTTGCCATCACCCAGCAGGCTCACGGCTCCTGCGCCTGTAAGTTTTGGGAAGCTGTCAAAGGTCGCTTCCGAGGCAACCGGGCTTCTCATTGGTGGCTAGCCGACTCGACCCGTTCCTTGGAGTGGACACCTGTGTCGTGGGACTGGAATGGTAGCCGGCAGGAGCAAGTCATGGTGCTCGTGCCGGACGCGGTGCCCGAGCTGAGGTGCCTGTCGTGACTTGGTTACCTGAGTGTCCTAGAGGCTTTCCTTAGGAACCGGCGAGAATTGCCGTAGACGTGTACACGGCCAGCTGTGCTTTGATCCGAAAAGCCGCCTCCTCCAACCGGACCTTGGGAGACGTGCCATCGGGCAGGCATGCACGGGATGGAGGCAAGGGCGTGAGCATCCACGTAAGCCTGCAGCACCAGCAGGAGCTGGCACCGACGTGCAGGTGGCAGCTGGCGTCGGCGTTGGCGCTGTCACTGATGGCTGCTGTGGCTGTTGGTCGAGTGGGGCTCCCGATCATCTTCGGGGTGGGCAAGAGCACATGGTGTCCGGTGTATCCTTCTTTCCTTCTCCTCCCCCCCCCCCCCCACCTAAGCCAAACCGATGACTTGTCCAGCCAGGCAGCTACTCGGAAGGTTAGGTAGGCAGTAAAAAAAGGAAGGAATACTGAAGCTGAGGCCTCAGCCAGGCAGGCCCCACCCACCGGCTGGTCGTGCATCAGCTTCTATCCCGATGGCTCCAAGCGCTTGGCCACCCAGACTTGACACCATGCCATGGACGTCAACCCGCAGCTCAGTCGTCCAAAGCCAACTTCCTTGACTTGGGCTGCTTTCACCCCTCTCGCCCACACATACGTACCATGGGACCAGCACCGCACCACACCCGGTACTCAACCCCTACCATCAAACCATCAATAAGCACCCATAAAGGCATCCACGTCATCTCTGGCACGCTCCCCTGGGCCTCCACTGCAGTGAACGAGACCCCGGCGGAACAAGCAAGCAGGCCGGTGGTTGGTCCGGTTGGCTGCCTGGGGCGGGATGGAAAGGGATGGGATGGGACGGGTGCAAGATGCGAGATCTGCCAACCTGCCCAACCCACTCCTTCCGATATGCCACAACAGAATGGGGTCCCCCGACAACGCCCTCTATCGACGCCCGGCATGGACTACATGCCCACTATCTTCCGATGACATATCCGGCCATGGCCCGTCATCGTGTCCCAACATCTTGCCTTGTTGCATGCAGCCGCGAAACGTCACACGCCCGAATACTGCACTGGGCTTGATCGAAACGCTACCCGGCGACCCGGTTCTCAGCTCCTCGCCCCCCGCCCCCCCTCCTTCCCGCGCCCCATCTGGCACTGGCGCCCCCCTGACATATCTGGTGGTTTGCCTCGAGAGTCATTCGACACCTCAGCTGGTGCCCGTCCTGACAAATGCTCGAGGACCGGATTCAAGCCCGTGACCTCTCAGCTGCGCTTACTGCGCTTGATGCACTACCCACCGGCCAGTACCGTCGATCGCTGCTATTCACTTCACCGTACCGCAATCAAACTATCCTCCTCGCACCGGAACGCCACACACCTGATTCTCAGGGATGGACGGGAGACCATCACTAATCACAAACCCACGCAAATTCATCCCTGATTGGCGCTGTGGACTCCTCCGGCCCTGTGCTGCCCACTTCACGGTTGTACACGCCAATTTTGTGCACCCGCATTGGGGAGCACAATATCGACCCCTTACAAGTCCCAACAACTGCTGGAACTGGAAGCCCTGCGACTCAAGAGATCCTGGACGATAGCTCTGTCTGTCCAGTCACCGCCTCGCTTCTTTTTGCCTTTCTACCAAGGAGGGTGGCCGCTGATCATGGCCATTTGCTCATCGGAACTTGCTAACACCCGAGCGTGTCGTTGGTTCTCCCACCGATTCGTGCCACCGGCTTTACTGGTTTACCGGTGTGCCCAGTCTCACATAAACCCGAAGCTAACTTTCAAGATGTCTGAGCCATACCTTTGATCCCCTCGTCACAAGAGTACAGAGAACCGACATGTGGGGCACTCGCTGTCTGGCGGTCAGGATCGCAAATTTGACATTCCTGACAGGTCCGTTCATGCCCGCTCGGGAATATGGTTCAGAGGAATTGCATCAGGGACTCTTGGCATGATAATTCCCCATCCCCGTCACCATGCAAAAATCGCTCCCCTCGAACGGTCCGACAGCGTGGGTGCTCGTGGAACTGGGACGCCAATGCCCTTTCACGAGTCAGAGCCAGCTCTTCAGCCGTCAAGCAGCACCGAGCAGCACGCAAGGCGCGTCGCTGTTTCAGACACTTTGACCCTCTTGCGGCACGTTTCCATTCATGTTTGCCGCCTCGGCTTCGTGTTTCCCACGACGACAGGTGGCATCTGCAGCTTGACTTCTCAGGGCTACGGGTAGCCTACTCAGTCGGCCATCCGCAGCCTGGTGCACCCGCTGTCAAGTCGCGCCTGCTTACGCGGGCCTGGTGTGCATGGCTGTTGAGGGAGGACATAACCCTTCTGCTGAACAATGGTCTAGAGCCCGCCAATCCGCAAAGATTAGCTGCGCTTGGCAGGGTTAGAATCACCCTCAGAAGCCCAGCCGCATGTTTCCCGTATCGTCTTAGAATTTGGACATCCGGCTGCGACTACCGTGCTGTCGTGCGGCTAAGGCTCACATTCGTTCCAGCCACAGAAACAAATGGTGGCCCCACTGATCATTGAAATGCCAGGGGAGTTGTGAATGCGACAAGGCACACGGATGGCGACAAGCCAGATCTCTTGGCGAGTCAGTTGCGACATGGGCATGGGGCGAGCTTCTTCCTCGCAAGAGTAACTGGAGTAGGAAATGATCCCACGGCCGTGCCTTCTGCTTCGGGAACTCACAACGGGGCGGCAGAGCCCGACATGCCTGGGATCTGGGGCCTGCAGAGGGCCCCCCTTGACGTTTTAGACACTTGACTCCCAGGCGATCATCCGCTGCGTTCAGGGCAAAGACCACGAGTTCTTCAGGGGCCCGTTCGCATTTGTCAGGTCAGGCTGGTCTGATGAGGATCACCCCCTGGGCAGTGATGGACCCGGAACCACAACATGTTGACAAAGCGTACTAAGCCCGGGGTGTGGGAAAAGCCATCGAGCAACAGCCGAAGGGACTATCTTTGACATCCGAGACGGTAGATTTACACAACGATGAAGCCCCTTCCGGCCTCGATCAACGTGTCATTCCGACCCTACCGGTATAACAGCGTGCGACTTCTGTGGTCGACTGCCCGGTGGCCGAGCCATCAATAAGAGCCTCGATACGTTCGCAGCGCCTCTATGCTCAGCCCGCGGAGCCCAGGACCAGGTTTCTTTCTCAATCCCACGAGGCCACCTCAATTCAGACATGCCCGCGTGGAAGGCTGAGTTCCTCCAACTTCCAAATCTCAACGTCGACGTGCGACCGGTGGCGTTGTTTCGATCCTCATATGGAACTCTGCATGATGGATGTCGCCAATCTCGCAGCCTTGGACCGCTGGAGATGCGGCCCGTCCTCGTTTATTACTGGATATTCCGTCTCACCCCATGCGTGCCTTCGCAGTTTTAACCCAATAAGACAGACTTCGTACACCTACTCGAGTAGCACACGGCGGGTTCGACGTTAGCTGCACGACGCAGTGGCGTGGCTCTGATCTGAGCACTGTTGCCACATTGGCACAGGCTCTGGTGAGTCCCGGCGTCGCTGCCCGTCCACTGGTTTTCCCGGGGGCCCGGAAACACGTTCGCGGAACTCGAGGGACAATGTGCTCTCACACCAAGATTCAAAGCGGCTGTGTCGTGTCGCCGTCGCGCTCTCATGCCACGGCTGCTTGCAACAAGCCATACGCTTTCTTCGGCGTGTTTTTGTTTGAAAAGGGAGCTCGAGTAGACCTCAAACGATCCTTGCTGGCATGTATGTATGAGGCGATATGCGCGGTTCGATCGAGGATGATAACTGACATGGAACCTTCGACATGCAGCTCCGCGCCAAATCGGTATTCCCTTCCTGGGCAAGTAAATCTGCAGGTTCCAGTCCTCGACAGGACGGTGTTCAAGCCCGGCCTGATGGCCCTGTCTTCCGTCAACTGCCTTTGACAGGGGGTTCCATCGGAGCAAGTCGTGATGGAGGCACCGTCGCCCCCTTTTGGCAACAATCGACCAACAATCTTGACTCATGCTGGACTTGTCAAAGTCACACCGTTCTCCCGAACGTCGGCATCGCACGAGTCTGCAAGCTCCCAGACGAGTCCCATGCACCCTCACGGGTCTCTCTGTGCAACGAAGAGCGGATCTGGTAATTCAGTGGCCCTTTTACGATTCACAAGTTTCCAGTACTCCGTGAGGCTAATCTGACAGCAAGCATCCTACGAGGTCTGCACGAAAAAACCCGTCAGATTCGCCATCTTTGAAATTGGCGTCGACACACCGACAACTCGTCGCAGCCTCCAGGCTCGTGTGCGAGTGCTACGTCCCACCGTCACCGTTCCGTAACGAGTGGCAGACGCGTTGCATGTCCGCGACCCAAAGCGAGTTTCACATTACATTCAGGGTGGAAAGCATCAAATAGGACGCCGGTGTTGTTCCCCGAACGCATTCGTCCGAACAAGCACCAATGGTCTGTTGACGGGTTGGCAAAGCGCGCCAGTAGGGAAGAGGAGGCCACTTGCCGTGACATCGGCTGGCTGCGACGAACGAGAAACCTGATTTCCGTGACGGTGCTCCTATCAATGGTGATTCTGGGGGGGCCACTGCGAATGCAACGCCCATGCTCGAAGAAACCTTGACTTACGGCTACACTTGTTGGGAGCCACGGATTCCACGGTAGAAAGAATCCCGCTGAGGGGCCACCGCCGCCAAACACTGCACCGTGTTACGGCAGCGTCGCCGCCCCAGAGCAAAGGACACTCGAGGGCGCGGTGCCTCAGCTCCCTTGTGCTGGTAGCCTGTGGATCGTGCAGCAGCACAACACTGCCTCGGGCCTACAACGCAACCTTGTCGAGTGCTCCAGTGTCCGAATCACTCACCCCAGCGCTTGCCCTTCATGGCAGTCTCAATCGGGCCGGGCTTGACAGGCGCTAGGAAGAGAGGAGAGGCAGCACGAGGGTGGACGAGGACTCTCATGGGGGTTCCGTCTGGTCGCAGGCAGAATATCCAAGAAGGCGAATGTGTCCGTCTTGTTTGGCCTTTCCGGACCCGACCTTCTCGACATGGATCATGACAACCGCTCCGCAAAGAGCAAACAAGTCCCTTTGCTCGAATTGGGGTTGGCTAGGCTCAGGTCTACCCAAACTACCCAAGGGCAGGCAACGGTCGCCAGGAGAAAGGCGGAGGGCCCGAAGGCTCGCACTCAGGAACACCTCTTGGGCGTCCCGCACGCTGCCTCAAGGTATCCCCCGGGCGCGGGCCACCGAACAGGCAAACACACCCGATCCAAGATGAAGAACATGGAGTGTTGAAGCAACCCCTGCAGCCCTCCAGGCCCTCCAAGCCCTCCAAAGGCTCGTTCTCCGAATGAGATGGCGTTGTGCAATCCCGGTGCGACGCACGGAACGCCAGCCCTGATCTGGCCCAAGCGTCCTGTCAAAATCGAACAAGCGAGCGTGACAGGGGAAGTGGTGGGAGAGCAGAGCAGGTGGGGAAAAGGGTCCTGTCACTCTTCCTTTACCTCGGGATCGACGAATCGCAATGCGCATCCCCTTCAAGATCAAGATGCGAGTCCCGGGGGGCCGGGGGGCCGACATCGAACGGCCAACGTGCGTAACGTGCGTCGTGCGTGCGTGAATGAGCGCGCCCCCGATCTCGTTTACGCTCCCAGCACCGAGGGCCCCGCCCGATGCCGCGAGGAATGGCAAACTGTGCTGTGGCATGCATGGGTCGAAACCCCCCGGAAGACGAAATCTCCGTCCCGGTGCGAGGAAAGATTGACCAGTGGGCTTCTCGGGCTGGGCGAGAGAAAAGGAGGAGGGGGAGAGAGGATGGATGCCAGGTGCGCTGATCTCCTGCAAGATGACAGGACGACTCGATGGAGGAATTACCTGCTCACCTTGCCTCAAGCTGAGCAGTGGACTCGGGCAGCCACGAACGGGAGGGCCGCGATGTGTGGCGAGGTGGTTGTCCCCTGACAGGGGTGCCGTCATCGAGGCTGCCCATGCCATCCACCCGCCCACCACTGCCACCCTCAGGCCCCTGTCGTGTCGGGGGGGGGGGGCGAGGCAGAGGGCAAGACAAGACAAAGCATCCACCAACCCACCGGCCCTCGGTCTCGTCGAAGTTCCGACGGCCATGCCACGAGGCTAGATTCAGGGCGCCAGAGGATCACAGCTGAGCGTCAGCCGGGGGGCGTGGAGATTCCCGCGCTGCGTTGCAAGCGCAGCAAAACGAGTTGAGGTGACGTGATGTCGTTGTTTCAACGTCCCAGAAGGTCGAGGGTCGCGAGTTTCGACCTGTTGCCTGTCTGTGCCTGTCTGTGCCTGTGGCTGGCCCGGCCTGCCGTTCACTGCCACAGCCCCGTCATTAAGTGCGCTCGGATGGGACCGTCTCCGGATGAGTTCGTTTACTATCCCGTCTTGACTCTGTACGTACTGCACGGTGGCCTTGCCTGATCGATGACTGCCTGACCGACCAACCGACCGACTGACCAACTTGGGCAGTTTTGGCCGAAAGACAGGTCACCCATCCCATCACCCCTCACCTCGATTCACATTGTTTCCCTGTCCCTCTGTCATTCGTCATCGGCCTCCCAGACAGGCATGGGATGGACGACAAATTTGTCATTTCTGCGCGGAGCTCTCGCTTCGCTTCGACCCCTGCCTGCTCCGGGCTGCCCCCTGCCCATGCCGTGCCTTTTCGTTCGGTTCGGAAACCCGCCCGCTGTCTACTTGGTACCCTGCCTCTACTTTCACGACCAACGAAGGACCTTGCCTGGCCCAGGGTGGGTGGGCGTTCAGGGTTCGTCCTCTCGGCACAAGGTGCGAAACAGGCGTTGTCATCCTCAAGAATGGCCCGGCCGGCCGGCCCAGCCTGGCAGTTCGTTGACAGGCAGGCAGGCAGGCAGGCAGGAGAAGACACAAGGCGGCACAGCATGGTGAGCCGCATTGCCCCGGCCTGCTGCGCCTCGTTTTGACACCTGTTAATGTTTTGCAGTTTTGCAGTTGCAGTGTCATCCATGCCGGACAAGCCTCCCCTCCCCCTCGTTTCTGAACCACGACCAGGACCAGGACCGGGGATCTGCCATGTTTGTTTGCTTTGACAGACGCCCCTCATCCATTTCCTCTCCGCTCCTCACCAAGCTCATTGTTCTTCCCCTGCTTCCCATCCCGAGATCAAAGTGCCGAAACGGATCACGTGGGTCACTGCCTCGATTCGGGTGCAGCTTGCGAGGGCACGGCCGCCCAGGTTTCCTTTTACCACCTCTTGGCAGCGTTGTGGTATGATCGCGGGGACAGGCCGCAATGAGGCCTGTCAGCCATCTTGTCGGCAAGTTGGGTTAGCTGTGTGGCACTTTTGTCACGTCGTCGCGATGCCGCAGCTGGCCAGTGACCATCCTCCGGTTAGCAGCACGCCCTGCCACCGCCGACCGTGGGCCAAGGCACACGTCAATTGTGGCTACAAGGGGTGCGGAGGGCAAGGGGTCTAGGAGTGGCAGGTAGCGATTCGCCCTCGTCAGCCCGGAGTGTGCTCCGGACTCGACAGGCAATCGCTGTCACGTCGGAGATCAACATCGGCCGATGGGGGCCAGAACTGCAGCGAACAGCAACATGCCGACGTCAGGTAATGACACTTCGTCGGCAGGAAAGCCAGGGATGACGTTCCACCCCTTGCTGGTTGGTATTGTTGTCCCACCACGAAAGAGTCAGATGGCCTGCACATGTCCAGTCGCCATTGACCAGCCGGAGGCGTCAAATGCAACCCACACAACCCACACTGATCTCGCACGCCAACAGCCTTGGCCAGGGCGAGATCAACTTGTCAAATTGAAACTCATCAATTCCAGACCGAGATTTTCGTTTTTCTTTTGACCGTCGTTGCTCTCTGTCCCCGCTGGGCCGCTGGGGCAACGTGCCCTCCCCGAGCCGCCAGCCGTGGCATCGCACGACGAGCGGGGGCCGGAAGGGCCGGTCGTGCCAGATGCGCTGCTTGTTGCTTCTGCTGACATGCTCCGGCCCCGCTTGCGGCTTGAGGGGAGGACCACTCGGCCGACGCGGAGTCGGTTGACGGACGCCTCGTTTCAGGGGACTGTATGGTCTATCTGAGGCTCTGACAGCACTGGCAACGCATGGCTGTCTTGGGACGACTCTCGTGAGCGGCGTAGGGTGGCCGTATCCGGCTGCCCGTCTGGGCCCGAGGGGGTGGATGACTTGGCGTCCTCTCTTCCCTGAGTGGCTCGACTGGACGTGATCCCGTCTTTTGTCCGACAGAGGGGCTTGGGCGTGAGAAGGAAGCATGGACTTGGCCGGCGCGGGGCTCGTCGTCACATCCTGCCTGACTTGCGAGAAGGTGAGCGGGGCTGTCGTCTGTCCGCCCGGCCTGAACTGTTCGAGTCGAAACGCTCGCGCCAGTACATGTCGGACGAGGGAGGGAGGGGTCGGCCTGGCGCGCGTGCTGCCTCGAGCGCGGCGCAGGAGGTTCATCCCCGTTCTGCCTCGCGCTCGCTCAGGAACCCCGAGCCTGGCCTTCCGTCCCGAGATGTGTGGCCGGGACGGGACAGGGCGGACAGAGGGGGAAACAACCTGCTAGCCGCTTCCGGCGTCGCATCTCGTCTCGTCTCGTCCCATCGAGGAGAAGCGGGTGGCGGTTTGCTTTCTTGTTCATGGGAGTTCGCGTCTTCGACTGGATTTGGGTGTCGTCCGAAGGGAGGCGGCGACGCATTGTTTCCGTCCGATGTTGTGTCGTCGTGTTTGTGTTATGCGCCGGAGTCCCGTCTCGTTCGGGAAGATGCTGCGATTTGCGCGGCGACGCGGGGCACCGCGGTTTATGTGTATCGACGACGGCCGTGTTTGATGTTGATGGTCATGTTGAGATGTTGATGCGGCCGGTGGGTGGGGTGCGGCGAAGGGGGTCCTCTCTGCCCGCGAGACGGTCGGACGGGCTCCGTAGCGGCCGGCATGATGAGCAGAGACGTCTCCGAAACTCGAAAGACACCGCCGCGCGGGCTGACGGTAAAGGGATGGCATGCGGCATTGATCGTCTCTTGCAGCGCCACAGCCTGTCGTAACTGACCTGACCAGGCACCAAAGGGTAGTTACATGCATGCGACATCCGGCCCGTCTGACTGCTTCCGGGATCTCGAGATTCGTCCGTTGTACGGTACTGAACTGGATACAGCATGGTTGTCTTGCCGTGTAGGACTTGCTATACTCGTGAAGCCAGGCCCGAGCCCCTTTCCGTGGTGAGGCAAGGCTCACGACGGAACGAGCTTCGACAAGGCTGCCACCTGACTGCAGCCATGTCGGTGCAGGCTCTGGAATTATCCGTCTCTGATCCTGCGAACAAACTGTCGTAGGCTGGCCCTCGGCCTGGCCGGCCTTGATCCAGATGAGGAGCCTGACATGCACCACACGTTTGGCATTGATCAGGACATGATGTGTTGCTCCCACATCTGGCACGGGCTCGGATCTCTCAGCGATGCAAGGCCGTCGAGAAAGTCCTAGCCGCGCCCATCTCGCTTGTATTTCCTGTACCAGGAAGCATCACAGCCTGATCGATGCGTGGGGGTTTGCACAAGGCTACGACAGCGTACAACTCCAACGTCTCGTGCCTTCGTTTGGCCCTATGATTGTGTCTACGTGAATGAGCCATCAGCGTAGCAGAAACGCGTGGTTTAGTGGCTGCTCGGCGGTCCACACGAGGTACATGCTTGCCATTGTCGAGCAACCTGAGGCCCGTCTTCGCTGAGGAGTAGGGGGCATTCCGGTATGAGGGCGCTCGAGTGACTGTTGGATGTTATCGTGTCATTTAGATGCGCGCAGCCCAGAGTGAAGATCCTTTGCCCATCTCAAGGTCAGGTAGTTTGATCAAGGCGATGAAGTGTTATTAGATCAACCCAGGCGGCCAACGTCGCAATGTGAGCAGAAGGCTCCTTCAAGGGTGCCGAATCGTCGAGAGAATAGCGTCTACTCCTCGGTTGCTGCCCCGTGATCAAGACGGCGTGTGCCTTCTCGACTGGCGGTAACTGGCGGCAGGTAAAGCAGGCCCGCGGGTGTGTTGTGAGCATGGGCATATTGTGCTGTCTACTCGGCTGGCATCCCAACGAATCGAGCTGCAAAATGTGGTCGAACTCAAGTACAGACGTTTGACATGATACGTGTTCCCAGGCCGTCAGGGCCCTCCGGTCTAGGCCTGGCAGATCAGCGAGGAAGGTAGTCTTCTGAGCATTGGGAGAAGGCCATCTGAGAAGCGATATACCTTCGCGTGTGAATGGTCTGGGTTGCTCTGTCGGCATCGCTCAGTGCACTCTTCGGAGAAGGCACAATATGCCATAGTGCAGGAATGGTTGAAGGTTGAATATCGACACACGGCTCCGACCTCTGATCTATCGGTAGACAGGTCTTCTCTTTCGTCTTTATCATATATCAACTCAGGTAAGCGTTCTCTATAAAGCGTCTCACACATGGCCGTTACATGCTGGAGGAGACTAAACGGGGCGATGCTGAGATGACCCGGGGTGATCACTTGAACTGCCACCTGATGTGATTTGATTTACTGCTCTAGGCAAAGTAGATTTCGTAGTACACCCCTTCAACCACACGCCGCTTGCTGCGTGACATGCGCTTGTATTGGTCGCGGAGCGCTGAACTACCTTTGATGTTGATCTGCACCAGGACATTTGTAGAAACGTTCCCGCATGTTTCATGTAATTGGAAAACTACGTTTATGAAGCTAGATAAAGGGCACTGGGTGAAAGAACAGTGGATGGGTGGTCGCAACAAGAACATAGTTAGATCTGTAGTGTGCCGAGACCGAATCGGGCATGCATGGTCAAACCAGAGGCGAACAGCATGTGGCCCGTCGATGTTCCTCATGAATGAAAAACCCATATTTGAACCAGATGAGCCTGTTATGAGGCTTGATTATAACATGGCGAGACTCTCACGTGGTCAATGGATAGACGGGCAGACGTCAAGTAGGGCTCCGGAGCAGAGCATCCAACAGCGCGCGCAGTGTTCCAGGTGAAGACTTCCGCAGAACTCACAATCTCTTCACTTGACATGCCGTGTCGTATTTACTCGTGGATATCGTTGAAACCAGTGCATCTCGAACACTATAGGCAGTGCTTTTCATCGCCCCCGAGAGCCGACTTTCGCCAAGAGGGGTTCAGCGCGTCCTTGCACAATGGCGTTTCGAGAGGTCGCCATCGCACATTCAGGCGAATCAAGAGTCAGGCAAAAAATAGCCCCCATGTATATGACCATTCAACTTGTAGCGTGTCTCTATTTAGAGAGAGAAGAAAAAGGGAGGAAGGGGGAGAATGGAAGTCGCGGCTTCCATCGACGGAGGGCGCAGATGGCACCAGCCACGTGGCTCGCCCCGGGGACGAGGGTGGGGGGGCCTGGTGGCGCATGCTCACAGGCGACGTCAGGGGACGTGCTCCCTGGAGGTCAGGCAACCAACCACCATCCATCTCATCTTCACCCACGCCAACTTCACCTCACCTTGATCACTCGAAAGGTGACGGCCCACACGACCGCGTCCATCTCGGGAGCGATTCACACGTCGCCGCACCATGAAGCAGAGAGTCACGTTCGTCCACGAGCCCGGCGGCGGCCTCGACCCCTCGACCCTCGACATTGGCCAGCATGGCCTCAAGGGCCCCGACCTGCTGGCGGTCCGGGAGGACAGGCTCACCTGGGGCGGGGACGAGGTTCCCGAGGCATTCAGGGCGCTGTCCCAGAACGCCGAGGCCCTGCACGTGCGATGGGTCAGTCCTGCGGCCTACCGAACAGCGAGCCCGCTCGTCTCGCGACTGTCGCCCGGCCTGCACATCTTCTACACGCCCATCCAGGGACGGGACGCCAAGGGGTAGGCCTCGCCCGCGACAGCTTCCGGGTCTTTCGGTGTGTTGACATCTTTTTGCTTAGGGATCTGGTGTGCTCGGCCAAGAGAGAGGCATTCGGGGGCGAAGCCGAGGAATACTGCCAAGGCAACGACGTGAGTCTCGCAGACATGGCACCCCGTTCGCGACGTCGCATCTGACCCTCGACCAGCACTTCACGCGGCGGTCTACAGACAGCCACCCCGACTCGGCCGAGCTTCAGTACTACGAGCTGATAGAGGACATCGGGCCCTTTGTCGACTTTGTCACCCGGCACTGCGCCTCGTCCGACGCGGCGTGCCGGTCCAGGGCCGGCACCCTCGGGACCGCCGCCTCGATCGACCTGTCGTGGGACGCGGCCTCGGCGACCCTCAAGGCGACGGCCCAGTGGCCTCACGGGTCCCAGGCCCTGTCGGTCGCCCCGACGCCCGGCCACCGGACCGAGGTGGGCATCCTCGGGCTGGACGCCGCGGCGCAGGCCGAGGCGCACGAGCTCGGCATCTCGGGCGCGCTCACCGTGCTCGACTCGGGCAAGGGCCCCTCGCCCGTCATGTTCGCCTTTCCGGCGCGCCACCGGCAGGCCGAGGCCGGCTTCGACGCGGGGTTCCTGTCGCCGACGGGCCTCCACCCGACGCTGCAGCTCGCGCTGAGCGGGTCGCGGCCCCCCGTCGAGGACGGCGGCTGCGCGCTGCACGCGCACCTCACGCTCCCCAAGACCATCTTCGCCGACAGGTACCAGCTCTCGGACGACCTCTTCCTCGCGTCCAAGAACCTCACGGTGCTGCGCCGGTCCACGGCGCCCGTCGACCTCGAGGCCCCGGCGTACGCGACGCGCGTCTGGGGCTCCAGCGTGCTCCTCGAGCTGGCGCCGCCGGAGGGGCCCGCCGACGCCGACGCGCCCTGGACGGCCGAGATCCCGCTGCACCTGCGGTACCTGGCGCCCAACGCCGAGGGGTACGCCGAGGCGAGGGTGCCGTACCCGGCCGTGTTCTGGGCGTGCGACGCGGGCGCCGGGGTCGAGTTCCCGAGCACGCCGTTCGAGCGGACGGGGCTGGGCTACGACGCGCTGTTCGACGGGCGGACGGTCTTCTGGCACGTGGAGCCGCGGGCGCGGGCGGCAGCCGGGGCCGGTGCCGGGGCCGATGACGGCGGGCTACTGGTGAGCGCGGTGCGAGTGCCGGTGCTGGACGAGGGCGACGCGCCGTGGGTGCGGGTGGGCACGGCGGGCGCGGTGGTGCTGGGCTTCGCGTGGGTGCTGTGGGTGCTGGTGCGGGCGCTTCTGCGGACGGGGCACGGCAGGCGGGCGGCGAGCACGGGGAAGAAGACGCAGTAAGTGGCACGGCAGTGATTCGTAGCACGGCAGCCGGTTGTGATGACAGGCGGATGGGAGGGTTACCTGGGGGCACCTCTGGCGGCATGCGCAGTGTGCCGAAGCAGCCGGCCGGCCCTTATCTAATACACAGTCAAATGCGGCCCACTTCACCTCCATGTCACTCACTCGAACGCGCATCTCACATCACATGACCTCTCCCCAAAGCCCATCGCCCTCATCGTCCATACACCGAACAACATGATATCCTATCTCGTGGCCCTCGTGGCCTTCCTGCTCTTCGCCCTGGGCCCCCTCACGCAGTACCTGTCGCCCACGCCCCGCGCGACCGCGCCCTCGCCGCGCCCCTACCTCAACGCCTCGCACCTCGCCCTCGACGACGCCAACGCGACGGCCGTCGACTGCGCCCCCGACGCCTACGCCGTGCACATCTACTCGCGCGAGCCCCTCGTCCTCTACTTTGAGTCCTTCCTCACCGAGGCCGAGCGCGCCCACCTCCTGGAAGAAAGGTGCCTCCCCCTCCGTCTTGACCCCCTCTGCCTTGACCCCCTCTGTCTTTACCCAGTCTGTCTTATCCCCCGTCTTTACCCCCTCCATCTTTACCCCTTGCGTCTCTACCCCTCCGTCTTTACCCCCCTGTTCTCACTTCCCCTTACCTGCTGCCCCCAATATCAAGAGCTGACAGACAAGCGACCCCCTCTGGACCCTCTCCCAGACGTCCAACGGCGCCGAGACGGCCCACAACCCGGCCGTCCGGCTCTCCCACGTGGCCCTCCTCCCGCGCACCGACGCCGTGCGCTGCGTCGAGCGCCGCGCCGCCGCCCTGCAGGGCTGGCGGCCCGACGTCTGGGTCGAGCGCCTGCGCACCCAGCGCTACGGCGTCGGCGGCCACTACCGCCACCACTTTGACTGGGCGTCGCGCGGCGGCGGGTGGAGCCGCGTCAGCAGCATGATGGCGTGGGTGGCCGGGGACGCCGTCGAGGGCGGCGGCACCGAGTTTCCCCACCTGCCGGCCCGGGCGGGGTGGTGCCGGTTCGTCGAGTGCGGCGAGGGCGAGGGCGGGGACGGGCCGGGGGGGCAGGCGGAGCAGGCACAGGAACGAGAAGTGGAACAGGAGCAGGAACAGCACCAGCAACAGGAACAGCACCAGCAGAAGGGCGTCGTGTTCAAGGTCATACCCGGGAACGCCGTCTACTGGGAAAACTTCGACGGCAGCGGCCGGGGCTACGACGAGACGTGGCACGCCGGGCTGCCCGTCCGCAAGGGGACCAAGGTCGGGCTGAACATCTGGAGCTGGGGGCGGATCCAGTGAGGGCGTGCGTGCGTGCGCGCGTCACAGTCACGGAATTCCGACGAGGCGAGCGCATCGTGCCTTGGCTGCGGCCGGGTGGCCCCTTTTTTGTATCCTACCGGCGAGCTGACGTACAAGTAATGCATCACCGAGATCAGACCCAACACCGAGCATGAGACCCAACACCCAACACCGAACACCACGTCTCCGAGCCTCCGTCTCCCCAGCACCAGGCGAAACCAGCATCAAGGCAGCATCGGCATCAGCGTCAAGGCGGCACCCACCCCAGCTCCTCGATGGGCCACTGCACCCAGAGCCGGTGCTCCTGGTCCAGCTTCTCCCACACCTTGCCCATGAGGTGCGTCGACCAGCCGGCCAGCCACCACTGGTCCTCGACCTTCTTGATGAGGATGAGAAAGTGGGCGAAGATGGCCACGGCCTCCTGCGCCGGGTGCGCCCCCTGCAGCAGCGGCAGGAAGTCCTTGGCCACGGTCCACTTCCACATGATGACGTCCCAGCCCTCGAGGCGCACGCCGGCGGCCCCGGCGCCCGTGCCGCCGCCCTCCGCGCCGGCGACGAGGAGCGTGAGCACGCGGCGCAGGTGCTCGATGGCAAAGTTGTAGATTTCGAGCAGCGCCGGGTCGCGCACGGCCTTGTTGACGAGGCCGCTGAGCTCGCTGAGCAGCGGCGGGCCGGGCAGGCGGTGCTCGTACTTGTTGAGGACCCACCAGCGCTCGCGGCCGAGGGTGAAGACGGGGCCCAGGGGGCCGGTGTAGTTGTGCGGGTCGAGGCGCTCGATGATGGGCTCGTGGCTGCGCAGCAGGAAGAGCCAGTTGGGGAAGGCCGACTGGCCCATGAGCAGCGAGTCGTCGGTCGACTTGCGCGGGCAGCCGAGCGCGTAGAAGAGCGTCAGCAGGCAGAAGAGGTGCAGGTGCTCGCAGTCCTCCTTGTGCAGGTCGCCGCCCATGAGCGCGATGGCCACGCGCGCGCCCACCTGGTGGTGCTGCATGGCCTGGCCCACGTAAAAGTCGGCGCGGTCGTGCCGGTAGTGCGACAGGTGCAGCGCCGACACGGCCAGCACCGTGTGCATGATGTACTCGCAGTCGAGGGCCATGCGGATCACCGTCGTCTTCATCATCTGCCGGATCTGCGGGTCGGACCCGAGCGTGGCGTACGTGAAGGTCGTGAAGTTGTGGATGAGCTCGAGGTCCACCATGTTGAGCTGCGTCACCGACCCCGGGTGGCCGCCGGGGTTGCCGGCCAGGTCGAGCGACGACGGGGACCGGGGCGCCGACGTCGACGCCGCGTGCGTCTGCAGGAAGTCGCAGGCCACGGCATGTTTGATGCAGTTGCGGCACGACGGCTTGTGTTCGTCGCACTGGTAGCGTCAGCAGGTGATGAGGGTGCCGCGGTGGGTGGACGTGATGTGATGGTGGTGGTGGTGATGTGATGGAGGTGGTGATGATGGTGGTGATGGAGTTGACAGCAGTGAAGTAAAGGGTGCGGTATGGGGAGGACGAGAAAGGGGAGAAGAGGTGAGCGAGGTGAGCAAGGTGAGCAAGGTGAGCAGGCTCAGACCGAGGTGAGCCAAGGTGAGCCAAGCACGCCACGACGATGCCCTCAACCCCTCCACCCGAGAAATACGAATCGCCCGAGCTCACCACCACCCCGCACCACCAAGCGCAGAGCGAGAAATAAAAAAAAAAAAGTCAGAGACCAACCTTGATCTTCCTCTTCTTACACGTCCGACACCCCGTCCTCGACTTGGGATGCGACCGCCTCGACACCACCGTCGTCGACGCCGGCGTGCTGGTGCTCGCCGCGCCGCCCACGCTCCCGCCCGCCGCCCCCGCGCCGTCGTCAATGTCCATCTCCATCCCCGTCTCCGTCTCCGTCTCCCGCCGCCCGGGGCTCCCTCGCGCGGGCGTCCCCGGCGTCAGCGGTGTCGCCGATCCCGTGGCCCGCGAGCCCGCCGCCGATGGGCTGGGGGACATGATGCCAGCTTTCCGAGGCTTGGCGGCCCCTCTCCGTCTCTCGTGCGTGCGCGTGCGCGCGTGTGTGTGTGTGTGTGTGCGTCTCCTGCTGCGGGCCTCGAGCCGGCTCACTCTACCTGTACCGAGAGCCCCGAGAGCAGACGAGGCGCCAAGACCGGCTCAGTCAGGAACAGAAGAAGAATGCCCACACCCCCAAGAATGTGAACAAGTACACCAACTGGTTTGATGAAAAGGGAATAGAGAGGGAAGAGTCGAGCCGGTTCCCTCAACAAATCGACTGTGATCCGGCTTTCCGCGTGCAAGTGTCTCGAGCGTGTAGCGTGGGTGAAATCGACACGGGCAGGCCGGCCAGGAAAAAACACCCGGGTTTTACGAGGGGGCGCCTCGTATTTCAGCTCCTCTCGCTGGTCCCCCGCGCTAGAGAACTCGCGTTTCCCGAGCCCCGACACCCCCAGCGCTCGGCTTCCTCCGGCTCCACTCAGACGTCGATGGCTCTGTAATGCAAAGCGTCGTACCCGTCAATGGCGCCCACAGGTGCGACTACAGGCGCAAGCGTGCGCGTCAGTGCCCCGATCGTCACACTCACTCGTGCCCCCAGGCCGTCCGGTCCACTGACCGACTCGACTCGACCCGGCGAGACGAAATGGCAAGGCTGATTCAACAGCTTCATCCTCCCCCGCCCCCTGTCTCCAGTCACCTCACCCGCAGGAATACCGCCGAGGAAGATCCCGAACTCGTTCGTACCCGTTCATGATTTGGTCATTCCGCTGCCTTGAGCACTCCTATCAACCCAGTCCCGTTACCATACGTCGCGTCGCGTTGCAGCAGTCAGCCTGACTGGGCTGGACCCTGTCTCGAGTTTCTGCACCGAGACCCATCCTTATGCACACCTCCCGCGGGCCACAGACCACTGCATTCGTCGCTCGACCTGCCCCTCCGTCGCTGTCCTTCGGCATAAAACAACGCGCCGCCGCGATATGGCTTGGCTCTGTGCCGCCTCTACCGATTATCCATCACCAACACGGGCGCCTTCTTTGCTCATCAGCGCTTCTCCTCCACCCCCTGGCGTTCTGGCTGCATGCCCGCCAACCCCCCTCGACTTCCTCCATAGATCCGCGAAACGCCCGCCTTGGTCATCTAGTAAGTATTCGTCACGCAAACCCGCAGTAATCCAAACCAATTCGAGGCTGTATCGTCGTCGGGGAAGGCCCTCGCCATCCATGGTCATGACGGCCTTCTCCACCCTGCGTCGGTCCATCATGGGCCGGGGGCCTATTTGGCGCTCTTCTTGAAGGCGAGAAGATCCGCGAGGCTCGACAGCGGGCATCCGTGCTTGAGGAAGTCGTGCAGCAGCAGCTCCTCCGCCGACGCGCGGCTCTTGACGTCCACGCACAAGCACACCGACAAGAAGGCCTTGAGCTCCTTGCTCAGCTTCTCCGGCTTCTTGAGGCGCGGCGTGCCGTTGGTCGCGATCAGGTACAGCGCCTTGAGCGGCTCTTCGTTGAGGTACGGCGGCTCCGACTCGATCATCTCGATCGCCATGATGCCCAGCGACCAGATGTCAACCTTGGGGCCGTACTCCTTCTGCTTGACCACCTCCGGTGCCATCCAGTACGGCGTGCCCACCATGGTCGCGCGCTTCGACTTGCTCTCCGTGAGCTTGGCGCAGAAGCCAAAGTCGGCTGCGTCTTGGTTAGTCGCCCGTTGCATTCTGAACGAGGCCGTCTGAACTCACTAATCTTGACGTTGCCGCGGGCATCCAAGAGCACGTTGTCACTCTTGATGTCACGGTGGATAATGTTCTGCGAGTGGAGGTGCTGAAGACCACGGCACGTCTACACAGGTCAGTCAGTGTCCGTTTCCGCCTCATGACAGCTGCGTCAACGTACCTCGAGGCAGATGGTCGAGATTTGCTCCTCGCTGATGCTCGTGTTGCCGTCGATCACATCCGTCAGGGCACCACCCTCCATGAACTCCATGACGACCCAGAGCTCCGAGTTGTTGTTTCGCAGGAACGCATCCAGGAAGTTCACAATGTTGCGGTGTCGGCTGTCCTTCATGACCATGATCTCATTGACAATCAGCTCCTTCCTCGGCTGGTGTGCGAGATCCATCTGCTTGATGGCCACCTGGGCCTTGAGACCCTGCGCCCGCAGGAGATCACGCGCAATCGGCGACTGGGCCGTCTCCTTGACCTTGGCGACATAGACGGATCCGGACGCGCCCTGACCAATCTTCTTCTGCTTCGAGTACGACAGGTTGGGGTCGTCCTTGGAGACAGCTTCCTTGAGCTTCGCCATGACCTCGCTCTCAGACATGGTCGACATGCGCACATCCTGCTTACGCTCTGATGCCGGCGGCTTCGCTGACAGAGCCGCTTCCGCGGCCTTGACGCCGTCTGACGGCTGGGGCGCAGGTGACTTGTTCACGTTCAGAGGCTTTACAGGCGCGGGGAGACGCGACGGGGGCTGCGCTTGGCTGGGGCCGTTCTGTCGGGGCTGCGAGGCCGAACTGCCGTTGGGGTAACGCTGCTGGTTCGGGTCCGGTCGGGGTGGTGCTCTTTGAGCCTGGTTAGGATCCCGCAGCGAGCCGGAGCTCTGCTGGGTGTTGAGCGGCGGCCGGGTCGAGGCGGCCGTGGGAGGCGCGGGGGCGGGTCGCTGTGCGCGCAGGCTGCCGGCCTGCTGGGTGCTAGGTTTGGGAGCTGGCGGTGCGGCTCTGGTAGGGTTGTACCGGTCTGCTGGCGAGGGGGAAGAGGATCCGCCGCCGCCGTAGCCGCCGAGCTCTTGCTGGGCCATGGGCACCTTGGTCTTGGGAAGGGCAGCATTGTAGGCCTCCATGTCACGACGGTTGGCCTCGTCTATCTCACGCTGCCTCTGTGCCTCCATCTGCCTCATACGCTGGGCATCGCGGTCGCGCTGGTCGCGCTGCTGGAGCTCCCGGTCCCGGGCCTCCTGCATCTGCATCTGTTGGCGCTGGATCTGTTCCTGTTGCTCAGATGCCGATGGCTTCCTCTGACCCTGCGGGGAGGGTTGGGTGTTGTAGCCCGGCTGGCGCTGCGCCTGGGAGGGCGGCATCGGGCGAGGGGGTGCCACGCCGGCGCCGGCGTTGCCGTAGCCGAGTTGTTTGTTCTGCTGGCTGGACACTGGTGGTGTGGGGGTGAGGCTCGAGTACTGCTGGGGGTTTCCGGCCCGCTTGGTGAGGTCGGAGTAGAAATCGAGGACCTCAAAGACGGCCTGGGGGTTGCGCTCGTAGTCCTCCTTGGTAATGGCGGATGAGTTCAGCAGCTTGGACCACTCGGGCGGCAGGCCGACGAACTCGCCGGTCTGCGGGTCGAAGCCGACGTGGACGGCGTGGGAGAAGTTGGTGGGGTTGCTGACACCTCCCATGCCGGGACACGCGCCGTAGATGAGGTCAATCCACTCGTACAGGTCATCGTCGCTCTTGACTCGGATCTGCAGCGTCTTGGTCTGGCCGTCGTCCTCGCCGGGGCTGTTGGATGATCCGCTGGGATTTCTCTTGATCTCGAAGATGGTGCCCGCAGCCTCGACACGGCCCACGTTGACAACGTCCTTGAGGTACAGTGTGTAGGCCACCTTGCCGCCCTCCTGCTTGTGGAAGTCGAGCGACTCCTTGCGGAGGACCAGGAGCCTCTGCTTCCAGGGGTTGATGAAGTTCTTGCTCTCCTTCACTTGCGCCCAGCCCTCTTTTCGGATGGCGACGCCTCCCATGCCGTCGGTCTGGCTGGAGTTCTGGCGGGCGATAGGAAGGGAAATGGTGGATCCGGTGTAGGTAGAGGTGGTGGTGCTCCGGATGGGCGAGATGGCCATGTTGGCCATGCTGCCGGGGAGGTTGGCATTCGGGGTGAGGGCGAGTCTGGGTCTGTTGTCGGTGGGAGGTCTCGGGGCCGGGCCTGGGTTCATGAACTGGCCGGACGAGTAGACGCTGCGGTCGTTAGCCATTGTCGGTCGGCATGCGCGCACAGGCGAGGCAAAGGGGCGGTGGGTGGGGGGGGATTCCGGTCCAGGCGGGAGAGAAGGACAAGTAAGGGGAATCAAAGAGAAGGGTCGGAGAATTGATCGACTCCAGGCAAACGGCAAGCCTGCGACGACCTCGCGGATGTGGGCAGACTCTCGGGAAAGGGGAGTGGAATGGCAGCAGTGCAATGCAGTGCAGCGCAGGCGGGGAGGGGGAGGTGAAGTTGGGAAGAGCAGCTCAGGAGGTCAGGTCGTCAGGTGAATTGGCCGGTGGCCGGTTGGAGATCGGGCAGGCAGGCCCAGGGCAGCACCGGTAGGTACCCAGCGGGCCAGCCAAGGCAAGGCAAGGCAGGAGGAGTGGGATTGGTAGCGGGGGGTGGGTGTGGGCTGCGTGAGAGGGAAAGAAGGGGTCGAGCGCGGCTGCCATTGAATGGGCGCGAATCGAAATTAACCCCACTTGCCAACCAGCCTTAACTCCCATGTGCTGCCCCCCAGGCTCGGGCTGGCCAGGTGCAGGTGCCTGCTGAGAGAGCCCTGAACGAGGCCCTGCCGGGGCAGTGTGCCGGTAGGTACAGGAGGTAGGTAGGGTAGCCGAGCGGGAGGGGCAAAGGAGGCAATATTGGGGAGATGGGTGTAATGCGATGGGATGGGATACGGGCTGCAGTTCGGTCATTTGACGGAGGATGTCTCTCGTACCTTCTTTGTGTAGCCATGCTAGGATCTGTCGGCCGCTGCCTTGTACTCTGGTTTCTTGGTCCCCGTCTCGTTCGTTCCCGTCGTCAAATGCAGTGAGCGCCAGTGGGGGTGGAACAGAGGCTGTTTCGTGGGTCACGGCAAAGCAGCATGCGATGCGGGCACTACAAATGCAAATGCAAGTGGAGGCCGTGGCGGAGGATGCTTATGCTGCACCAGGTCGATTCGGGCGCATTCGGTATGTATAGGTAGGCCGCCTCTGCAGAAAACCTCTGGCTGTCTCAAGGAATCGGCGGCGAGGGCGGGCTGCGTTTGTGCGGTGGGTAGCACCGCTTGGAATCGCTGAGAGGAAATCGCAGCTACCGTGCAACGGTATGGAGGCGAACGGCCGAAGAGGGCGGTCGGGAAGGGATGCGCTGGCGGAATGCAGGATCGACTCCCGTGGGTCTCTCTCCTGGCTGGGTCTCTCGTCGATCGCCGGCGGTGGTGTCGTTTCGTTGTTCTCTGAAAGTCGTCAGACTCCCGCGATTTCGAGTCTTCTCGCGGCACGAAGCGGCAGCGAAAGGGCTGGAGAAAGGGCGAGAGTGACGAGAAGGATGCAAAGTGCAGTCTGAGCTGTTGAAGGGGGGGAAAGGCAAGGTCAAAACCACGGAGAAGCTGCCAGCCATCTGTCGGTCCTCCCTCCCTCTCGGTTGGTCGCTGCTTCCTTTGCTGTAACAGCTTACACCAGTAGATACACGGGTTGGGCAATGGTGGAGATCCACTTCAATGCTGAAAGTGAAGGACGCTGGAGGGGAAAGGAGGTGTCCGCCCGCCGCAGTGTGGTGTGGTCGGGCCCTGGTCGTTTTAGCGGTGGCCTGGTGTTCTCCGGGGCGAGGGGGGTATCGTCACAGTGCCATTCCATTTGTTTCCTGATGTTACCCTCCCGGTTCAGCCCCGCCAAAGGCACAGCTCGTACCGTTTTCAAGATCATCTCCAACTGTACCGCTACCGCGGCTGAGCGCCCTCCCCTGAACCCGTCCCGCACCAGGTTTTGGGCAGAAACAGGGTCGATGCTGGCTCCCCACGAGACGACGCCGGGCACTTCTCCTGAATCGTGTAAGAGGGAAACGCCCATGGCCGTTCGGCTCGACGCCGATTGCTGACTGCTCCAAGTCTCTCGGTCCTTCGAAATCTGATGGATGGGTGTCCTGTCGCCCACTGTCGAAGGACTTAACCGACGATGCCATCGCCTTCCTCCTTGCAGTGACTACACAGCATCTGATCGATCGATCGCCCAGACGAGTCCGGTTGAGGGCACCAGAAACGCCCCGAACCACGGCCCAAGACTGCGCCATCGTCAAGTCGAGACCTGCGACAAGAGTCATGCTGGTGTTCCTGCTGGCCCTTTAGTCCGATCTGATACTGTCGAAGGGAACCCAGGGCGATCAGACCCAGTCGGCCACGGAAGCTCCCTCGACGATGCGGCGCCATATGGCACACACACACACCCCCCTTGCGGAGACACAAGTACGGACATCTCTCCATCGAGACGGGGGGGGCAATTCTGCTCTCGGCAGAGTGCTCTTCTTCCACTTGGGCTCAGATCACACGACGTGGGAGGCGTTCATCTCAGCGCTGAAGACCCAGCAGCCCTGACAATCCCACCTCGACACCGCTACCCGCCGCCACACCACTACCCAAAAGGCAAAAGAGCCGCCGCGTCGCATCTCAGCGCCCCCCTCCCTCCCCCTTCCCCATCCCATCCCGCTGTCAGACACGCCGAGCCAGTGGTCCGCTGGGCTCTAGCCGTTTCACCCCTGCTATACTTGGCGCCGCTCTTTGATTGGGTTTCGGACTGAGAGTCGCGCGCGCTCACGTAGTGTCTGACAGCAGACGGCGGCCATTTCGTCGGTTTGACAAGCTCGCATCTTGACCAACGATGGAGAGACGCCGTCTCGAGGGCACCAAGCCGGCGACGACAGGCCTCGAACTAGCTAGCCATCAGGGGCCCCAGAAAAGGCTTCCAGAACGCCGCCTGAGTCCCTCCCAAGGCGATCATGTGGAGCACTGGCAGAGGCGTGGCGCAACACCAAAGCCAAGTGACAAGGACCATCCCAAGGCCGACTCACCATACCTATCACTCCAGCCACACTCTTGCCAGCCTTCAACCACCAGGCCCTCCGTCCCATGCGCAGCAGCCCATCGCGAACCTGCAACGACAACACAGCCAAACCCTCAACTTCCAAGCCACTCGCGTCACAAGCACTCCCGCGTTTCACCCCTCAACGCACGTCACATTTCGTTTCCTTCCACGATCCCTCCCCCCGCCCTTCCCTTCTCCTTCTCCTTCTCCTTCTCCTCTCCTCGTCATCATCAGCCCACGAACCCACCACCAAGCCCCAGGCCCAGCCAAATTTGCTCGTTTCTGATGCCCGGAGCTTGTTACAGGTCGCCCGCCGCCGGCTCCCCCGCCTGCCGCCCCTGTCCCTGCTTCGGATCCCGTCCGGGCGGTTGGCCGAGCGTCGTGCGTGTGAGGCGTCCGACGACGGCCTGGCTAGGACGTCTGGTCTGGCGTGAACGATCCGGGAGTCGCGCGGGTAGACGAACGAGCCGTGCCACTGCGACTTCTTGTCCGCGTGTTTGTACATATGTGTGTGTGAACAGCGCGCGATCTCCCGTCACTCGGACGCATGAGCCGACGGGCATGTGACGAATGAGCCAAGCTGACAGGCATGCACGCCACGACCCGAGCGGTCCCCTTCAGTCATGCCGGAATTCACTGCCATGGGTCTATGACACTTTTTCGATACACAACGTCTAATGCAGAGTAGAGAGCCGCATCATCCCAGCTTCCCGCCGCTTACAAAGCCCTTTCCTTTCCTTTCCGTTCCCATAGTCCCAAAGCCATCCCGGCATGCCCACGGTCCCCCAACCTCCGGCGGGTTAGGTATCTTTTTTTTAGCGGACGGCAACATCCACCTCCTGGCCCTCAAACACGGGCAGCTCGGCCTCAATGTCCTTCCACTCCTTCGTGCCGTCGACGATGCTCTGGACCGCCGCCACGATGGCGTCCTCGTCGGCACGCACCTGCTTGGTCGAGTCGCGGTCGCGCAGCGTGTAGGTCGAGTCCTGCACGGACTGGAAGTCGATCGTGATGCCGAGCGGGGTGCCGAGCTCGTCGTTGCGGCTGTACCGCTTGCCGATGGTCGCCGACGAGTCGTCGATGCGGCTCGAGATGCCGACCTTGCGGAGCTTCTGCGAGATCTTCTGGATGAAGGGCTTGAAGGCCTTGTTGGCCGACAGGGGCACGATCAGGACCTTGGTGGGCGCCACCGTCGGGGGGAAGGACAGGACCTGGAGATTCAGTCAGTAGCTGTGCGAGTACACACTTTCCTCAGGCGAGGGCATCAACTCACGCTGCGGGCCTCGTCGCCGCCGTCGCTGCCGCGGGTCCAGTAGGAGTGCTCGATGAGCGAGTAGAGGATGCGGCCGATACCGAACGAGGGCTCGATGACGTTGGGGGTGTACTCCCTCGTGTTCTCAACCTTCTTGCGGAACTCAATGGTGACCAGGTCCTTGCTGATCTCGACCTTGCCGTCGGCAACGCCGGCGACTTCGAGCTCGAGGCTGCCCTTCTCGGACAGCTGCTTGGCCAGGGCCTCGCGCTGCTCCTGTGTGGTGGCCTCGAGGGCGGCCTCGACGGTCTTGCCGTCCTTCTTGAACTTGGGGCCGAACTTCTTCTTGTCGACCTCGACCTCCCAGAGCTCACGGATGATGGGCTCGTCGAGACGATCCCTGACGATGAGCGGCGCGCCGGTCTTCTTGGCGTGAACAGTCAGGTCGTAGGCGCTCCTGTCGGCGCAGCCAACGCACTCGATCCAGCCGGACGAGGTGAGAAGCTCAGCATCCCAGCAGTCGGTGGCGTAGTGGGCCATCTCGTTCTGCATGTGCTGCCTGAAGCGGACCTTGGACTGGTCGACGCCGATCTTCTTCAGGAAGAGGGCGATGCGGGCAATGAAGTAGCCGAGGGTCTCGTTGTCGACCATGCCGGTCTTGACGGCCTCGCCAATGGTGACGCGCTGGATGTCGGTCTTGCCGGCGAGCTGGACGTCGCGGGCCAGGAGGTCGAGCTCGACGTTCGCGACCTCAGGGAACTTGGGGTGCTTCTTGCCGCCCTCGGGGTCGACGAAGTGCTCAATCTCGGCCATGAGGAACTCACGCACGCGCAGGAGGCCGGCGCGGGGGGAGATCTCGTTTCGGTAGGACTTGCCGATGGACGCCGAGGCGAAGGGCATCTGCTGCTGGTTGAACTCGAGCAGCTTGGCAAAGTTCAGGAACTGGCCCTGGGCCGTCTCGGGACGCAGGTAGCCGGGGAGGTTGCTGCTGGGGCCGATGGACGTCTGGAACATGAGGTTGAAGGAGACGGGGGGCGAGGGCTGGAGGCCGGTGGCGGGGTTGCGGAGGTCGTACTTCTTGATCAGCTCGCCGAGCTCCTCGCCGTTGTAGTTGTCAATCTTGGCCAGGACCTCCTCGTACTCCTGCACGACGGCGTCCTCCAGCTTGATGGCCTCGGTCTTCTGCTTGCGCTTCTTCTTCTTGGTGGGGTCGTCGACCTCCTCGACCTTCTGGCCGCGGGCCTCCTTGTCGCCCTTGAGCCGGGCCTCGAGCACATCCTCGACGAAGTGGTCGGCGCGGAGAATGTCGCCGTTCTTGGGGTCCTTGCACATCCAGTCGGCGAACTTGTCGACGTGGCCGCTGGTCTTGAGGACCTCGTGCGGGGTCAGGACGGTGCAGTCGACCTCGAGCATGTCCTCCTCGAGGATGAAGTGTTTCCTCCATGCGTCGATGATGTTGGCCTGCAGGGCGCAGCCGGGAGGGCCATAGTCGAAGAGGCCGCCGGTGCCGCCGTAGATCTCGAAGGAGGGGGTGAAGAACATGCGGCGACGCAGCAGGGCGTCGAGCACGGGGCGGTCGAGGGGCTGGCCCTTGAGGGTGGTGGCGGTCGAGGTCATGTTGTGCGGTTTCTGCTGGTTCTTGCGGGAGACCAGGACTTGTGTTCGGGCGAAGTGGGCTGTGGACGAAAAGGTACGTCGCGAGCACGAGGAGGGGGAGGGGTAGAAAAAAGTGGCCTGCCGAACTTCGCAGAAGCTGGGTGCGGAACGAATTGAAGTAGTGGGTGGTGGGGTGGTGAGAAGGCGAAGGAGCTTCATTACACTAATGGGGGGGCAGACTGTGGGTGAGTCACCGGCCTTGGCCACTGTCAGGGCATTTGACTGCTACAGGGCACTGATGGGTAGTGGTAGTGTGAGGGACGGAGGGAGCTGGCAGCTTCAATTGGGGGTAGAGACGGGACGCGCTTCAGGGCTGCAGGTGCAGTGTGTGACTCTTGTTTGTGTTTGCGCTTTTACCCTGACCTGGCGTGGACCGTGGAGCATCGATCGTCTCTGCCCGCAATAGAAATCGTCTCCCTGGCCTGGTATGAGCCCCGCGGCGCCGGCAATTCTTCGGAGCTGCCTGACCGCCGCCGAAAGGACCCCTGTCGCCGTGCCCCCAGTCGGGTCCCCCGCTAATGCGAAGCATGCCGGATTGCCCCGCTAAAATTTCTCTAATCCAGCCTGCGATTTTCTTCGACGCCGAAGAAGACTTCGCTCTCGCCCAGTGCGACCTGGGACCAACATCTCGACACACCAACTCCACAACAAATCCGACGCAATGGGTTCACAAAAGGCCGGCAGCCGGTCCTCCGGGGCCTCGCTGTCCCTCAAGACGAGCAACAAGATGAGACGCAAGCAGATGTTCATCGAGGACAAGAAGGCCAAGGACAAGGAGCGACACGAAGAGCGACACCGCCGCAGGAAGGAGGAGGCCAAGAACCCCGAGCTTCGCGAAGCCCGACTCGCCAAAAACAAGCCCCAGACTCTCGAGACGAAGCGAGTGTGGGACGATGTCGATGATGACAGCCTCGGCGCCATTGTGGACGTGGAGAAACTCAAGAGGCGGAGGCTCGAAGAGGAAGAGAAGGCCGCCATGGAGGCCATGGAGGTGGACGACGAGGAGGACGATGAGGACGACGACAACGACAGTATGCTCGACTCGGGTGAGGAGGACGACGAGGAGCGGCAAGTCAAGCTCGAGGAGAAGAGAGAGAAGAAGCGCGCGAAGCGTGACGACAGCCTGGCGCCCTCAACAACCAGCACCAACCTCGACCTGACCCCGTCCTCGCTCGCGACCAAGTTCCCGACCCTCTTCACCGAAATCCCGCCCCCGCCCCCTAAGATCCTCATCACCACCTCGCTCAACTCGACACTCCACCACGAGGCCGACGTCTTCTGCACCCTCTTCCCCAACTCGAACTACATCCGCCGCACCCAGCACCACTACGGCCACAAGTACTCTCTCCGCGAGATCAGCCGCTTCGCCGCCAACCGCGACTACACCTCCGTCGTCATGCTGCGCGAGGATCAAAAGGTCCTCACCGGCCTGACCATCGTCCACCTCCCCTCCGGCCCCACCTTCACATTCTCCGTCACCAACTTCATGGAGGGCAAGAAGCTCCCCGGCCACGGCAACCCCACCAACCACTACCCCGAGATGCTGCTCAACAACTTCAAGACGCCCCTCGGCATGCTGACCGCCAAGCTCTTCCAGACCCTGTGAGCTGCCACTCCCCCCCCCCCAACAAACCAATCCCCGGCAGCGTTGCTAACACGCGGCACCAGCTTCCCCCCGCAGCCCGAGTTCGTCGGCCGCCAGGTCCTGACGATACACAACCAGCGCGACTACCTCTTCTGGCGCCGCCACCGCTACGTCTTCCGCGACAAGCGCACGACGGAGAAGAACATCACCACCGCCGAGGGCAAGGACCTCGAGGGCGTCGAGGGCATCAGGGTCGGCCTGCAAGTGAGTAGCTTCTGTTCCCGAGCGAGACGACGCTTTTATTGACCAGAATCACAGGAAGTCGGACCCCGCTTCACCCTCAAGCTGCGGAGAGTCGACAAGGGCGTCGGCCGCGCCGGTAGCGAGGGCGAGGATGCGCTGCAGTGGGAGTGGAAGGGCAAGATGGAGAAGGACCGCAAGAGGTTCAACCTGTAAACCGGTTACGAAATACCCAGAACGAGACGAACAATTTCAAGTATTCAGACGCGAGACATCCGCCTCATCTCGGACGCCCGTTCAAGGGATTCTATTCGTGCATATTTCGCAATTCTTCTCTTGATTTGTCTCCGTTCCAAGCGCTTTTAGCAGAACAAGACCAAAACAAATGGACGGGAACGATATAACTTTGAGTTCGCCATAATTCGCCAGACCAAAAAGCCCAAGAACAAATCGCTCCTCCGAAACTCCAAACATCTAGGGTATATGAGACTGAACAGCACTTTCACTTCCGCTGTTCATCCCTGGCTGGTCCAGGATGAATCTAACTCTTGGTCTTGTGTTCAAGCATAACTGCAGAGTAGCTATTCAGAGTCAGCACTGACATCAGCAAGGACATACCCAGGGTTTCACGTACGCAAGGATGCCACCAATGGCAATGAGAACGCCAAAAATCGAATTGTCATCAATGCTGCGCCCTGAGAGCATCCAGCCCAAGGCCACGATGGTGCAGGTCTTGACGTGTCCCACCACGGTACTCGAGACAGGGCCAGTCTGGGCGACGATGAAAAATTGGGAAATGTTGATGAGGGATGCACAGAGGCCAGACTACGTTTTGAGTTGTCAGTATCGGTGCATGGACTTGAGGGGGCGCGCCTCACGATCAAGATGAGAATCCACCGTGGAAGGGCCACTTCCGACCAGACAGGGAAGTTATCCACGAACGGAATGGCGTAGAGCAGGAGGAAGGCGGCGATCGGCGCCTGGTTGTGCAGCAGCTGCATGCTGGACATCTCGAGCTTGCGGTGATAGCTGGCGATCCAGACGGTGTACAAAGAAGAGGCAAAGATACCTGAGAAGGCAAAGACAATACCGAGCACGGAGGTGTTGTTGACAGCAGCATCGCCAGTGGGACGCGAATCGTAGTACGAGACCATGCCGACACCAAGGCATGCCGGGACCAGGGCGGCGATGGCAGCGGGGGGCAGAGTGGCTCGGTAGAGAACAAAGTTCATGAGGGCCACAGTCGGTGTCAGTAGAATGCGGGCGATTTGGTAGAATGTAACTGATGAGTAGGCAAGTGACAGGTTGGGCAGGATGACGTTGAGGCACATGGCCACCGAGAGTGGAATCAGGGTCTTGATCGAGGCTCGTCGGGGGGCGAAGAGGGCGAAGGAGGGTCGCGAGAGCAGATGGAGCGTCAGCCAGGTGATGAAGAAGTGGAATGCGGCGAAGGTCAACTGGCAGAGCTTCAAGGACGGATCGGAGAAGATAGCCTTGTTCGTAAAGACCTTGGAACACCTGTTAGCTGGGTCCCTGAGGAGAACACAAATGGTGCCATCTCACAATTCCTATCGTAGATAGAGTGTTGATGACCATCCACAGGAGGGCCGTTCGAAAACTGGTTGGTCGGTCCTGGGTCTTCTCGTCCTCCTGGGAGAGGCGGTCTTCGTCTCTGCGACTGTCGAAGTCATCGTCATCTGTGGATCTCCACCGCCTCTCGTCGTCGTCTTCGTAGAGGGACTCTGTCTTCATCAAGACTTCTCGTTCATCAATAGTGCCTGTTTCGGTGGCAGAGGAGCCGAAAGACGGTGCGCGCTCCATGGCGGTAGCCTGGGTAGACATGGTGGGGTGTTGGACCAAACGTGTTAAACGATCTCGATGGGATGGAATGGCGGGGAGGATTCCAGTCTCATATACTTAATTGAGAATTCCCAGTGGCATGCGTTGACCTGGACCTGCCAGGGAGGCGCGCGCGTCTTTGACACTGGCTGTTGGTAGTTGGAGGTGTGTTGGTCCTGGGAGGGAATCCGATGTCAGGGCGCGTCTAAAAGTCCAGGCACTGGATGGAATGCGGGACGGGCTTGGGGGGTAGGAGATGTCTAAAACCATCCGCATGCGATTCTGCACACAGGCGATGGGATGGACGTTCCAACTTATGATGCCCCTGGGCGGCTTGCCGAGCTCACATATTCACACAGACCTAGGCTTCCATGTCTCGCCCAACATGTTCTCGTCATAGCAGTCGAGATGGGCGGAGGAGAGGTCAAGCTCAACACCCCACCGCGCTAGGACCTACAAGCAGATCCAAGTGCAGGTGCAACCCAGCCCAAGGGAAGGGACGACAGGGGGTGCCTTCCCAAAGTGGGTGGCACCCTTGGCGCTGGAAGGCACGACGAACGGACCTGCTCGCTTTCAAAAGAGGTGACCGACTTCACTGGCTGAACTTGGGTCCTCGTCGATAGCGCATGCGTTCCGAGTCCAGGACGGCCCTGGATGCTGTGAAACCATTCAAACAACCTCGGCGGCCCATGAATGTTCCAAACAAGCCGCACTTGTATCAGCTGATATCCATAGACCGTCGGATCCCTGGGACTTGCGGTCCGATCGTCATCATAACCCTCTCTCAGCGGAAGAAGAGCAAGCGAAAATCCGGGGACCGCGGAGGTACGCAGATGTGGCGGCACCAGCCTCCGCTTCCTCATCTGATGAACTCTCACCTGACTATGGGCAAAGATTCCTCCTTCGCAGCACTGCGCCCGCGATGCGACACACAGCAGCCAAATTACCAAGGTCAAGTTCGTCTTGGACGGTGTTCTGTCGGCTTCGACCGGAGTCACTGCGCTTCTCGACCGAAACAGGTTCAGTTGCGCACATCCTAGACCTTAGCTTTTCCGTCTGAACTGCATGACGGGAGACGTCTGGGGGTTGAAAATCATCGACTGATAGATATGATCCGTCGAACATGGGTCCCTGACTGGCATGCGTGCGCCTCCCTGCAGGCTCGCCACCTGTGTTGTCCTCCGACGTCCTTCATGGAGGTTCAGAATCCGAGTTTTTCAAGCCACAACCCGCCTGGCCGGCGATAAGCACCATCATACTGCCCGTCCAGTGTCACATCGCCCCCTTGAATAGTCGGGGATACCGGCGCCGTTGAGAACACACCGGGCCGTCGAAGGTCTTTGAGGGTATACGCTGTTATGTGCCAATGCTCGTAAGGTTTTCATGCTCGTTCACCTATCTTTGACTCAGGTGGTGTGACCTGACTCTCATCAGTCGCGTCATGGCGCAAGCCATTGAAGTACAGTCAGACGGGCTTGAATTTTGAGCGTGCTGCTTGCACGCCATGTTGCGTCCGTGGACGGGAAGAGGCAGATGCAGCAGCCCATTATTTTTCATTGGTGCGCGGATGAAGGTATCGCCATGAGCGGGTTCATCAGTTGATGGCGTTTCCAGTGTGCAGGCGAACGAAGTGAGTGAAGGTAAATGATTTGAGAGCTGCCAAGTACATTTTGGTAGGTGTAGTAGATCAGTATGCATCCTGATGTCACCAATGCCCGCGCACCAGTTGCTGATGAGGGACGTTTCGAGTACCAGGTCGCTTCGCATTTCAGGGGTCGAGTGCGACCCCACCTGCCTCGCTAGCGCCGAACATGCACGACTGCCCCTGACCCCAGTCCCCCGACATTGAGGAAACTTTTCAGCATTACCAGTCAGCGAAGTTAACAGCGCAAGGGCGCATGCAACGTGTTGCCTGACCAGCGATATCACTCACCCTGGAAACCACTGAGATATCTGCTAGAACTCGATCGTACCATCGACCCTCGGTCGACAAGTACTGGACGATATACACGGAGCAGGAGCGCCCGACCCTCGTTGTACCTGCGCTGCCTAGACCTCAGTCGTGGCTGCCCGTCATCGCAATCGCCGTCTTCGATTCAGTTTCGAGAACGCTCTGACCAGCCAAGACAAATCCACCAGACTTCGCGACCTCCCTTGCCTCAGCTTCACCTGGCTCGCGACGGAACACGCGAGCGTCCCGTGCTGTGCGCAAAGCGTGGCCTTCTCCATACACGATAGCCCGACATCGAAACCACCCTCGGGATGCTCGCCTATTGGCAGATCTGAGATCCCCGTCCAGGAATAGGTGAGCATGAGCATGAGCACCAGCCGGCCGTGACCCCACGACGCTGATCGCGGCTGGGGGTCAGACCCTGTTCTGTCTGTGACCTTGTGCTGAGGCAAACAATCTAGGGCGACACCCCTCATTCCAGACGCCTGGCCTCCGGTCTCATCTTCAAATACAATAGGGTCTTTCATCTCCTCCGCGCGCCTCCTCACCTAGGTCTCGCAAGGTTTCACCGCACCAGTGCCCCTCCCAACACCACTACGCGGAATCACGGCGACCTTCAGCTCGAAGAAGTCCACACTGAACCTCATCACTATGACGCAGATCAAGACCAATGGCGCTTCGGGTGAGTTATCGAGAAGGCTGAGCGGCCTGGCTTCATTCACTGACGCCTGCTGGTCTCTCAGCCTACAGTCACAGTCATCGCAAGTTCTTCGAGGATGTGGGCATCTGGAAAGAAGCGCCGCTGCTCACTGGCAGCACCAAGTTTAAACCGCTCGACGACGTGAAGAACATCATGATCACTGGCGGCGCTGGGTTCATGTAGGCCACTATCCTCGGGCGCAGCTGTACACCGACGGCGACGGCGCTGCATTTGCGTGAGAACGAACACATTGCTAACAGTTACAGCGCTTGCTGGTTCGTCCGGCACTTAACCCTGACTTACCCTGAGGCCTACAACATCATCTCCTTCGACAAGCTCGACTACTGCTCGTCGCTCAACAACACCAGGGCGCTCAACGAAAAGAGCAACTTCACATTCGTGCAGGGTGACGTCACCAACCCGAATGAAGTCCTCAACTGCCTGAAACGATACAACATCGACACCATTTTCCATTTCGCCGCCCAGTCTCATGTCGACCTCAGCTTCGGAAACTCTTACGGGTTCACACATACCAACGTGTACGGCACCCACGTGTTGCTCGAGAGCGCCAAGAGCGTGGGGATTCGAAAGTTCATCCACGTCTCCACGGACGAGGTGTACGGGGAGGTGAAGGACGATGATGATGATCTTCTCGAATCGAGCATCCTGGCACCCACAAACCCGTACGCCGCCAGCAAAGCCGCTGCTGAGATGCTGGTTCAGTCATATCAGAAGAGCTTCAAGTTGCCGGTGATCATCGTTCGCAGCAACAACGTTTACGGACCACACCAATTCCCCGAGAGTAAGTTTGCGATTCCGCCGACCTCCTGACGGTGTCTAATAGACTACCAGAAATCATCCCGAAATTCACTTGTCTCTTGAACCGTGGCCAGCCTGTCGTCCTTCACGGAGACGGCAGCCCCACGCGGCGATATCTGTTTGCCGGCGACGCGGCCGACGCTTTTGACACGATCCTGCACAAGGGCCACATGGGCCAAATCTACAATGTCGGATCATACGACGAAATCTCCAACCTCGATCTGTGTAGCAAGTTGCTCCGGGAGATGAGCATCTCGCAAGGGGCCCCAGAAGACTTCAAGAAGTGGGTCAAGTACACGCATGACCGGCCTTTTAATGACCACAGATACGCCGTTGATGGCACGAAGCTGCGCCAGCTCGGTTGGGAGCAGAAGACCAGCTTTGAAGAAGGCCTAAAGATCACGGTCGACTGGTATCGGCGATTCGGAGAGGAGTGGTGGGGCGACATCAGTCAAATCCTGACACCGTTCCCGATCGTAGCCGGCCTCGAAGTCGTTCCCGATAAAGGGGTGGTCACGGACGTGCCGCAGCAGGCACGGGAAGAGGGATGTAAGAAGAGAAAGGTTGACGGGCTAGACGGGACGGGCTACGCCGCACCCGTGTAGACGAGAGGAGACCTCGGCCAGTCTACACCATGGATCTGGCAGGATTCCTAGCATGATGATTTTGGGAGCGGGGCGTACCGGTTTGTGCTTTCGGTTGACAGATGGGGGTGGGTTCATGAGAGGATACAAGATAATACCCAGCGCACAAGGCGCTCGGCTGGCGTGGGACGGGGGGAGGCAGGGACTGGAAGTAAGGTTTCCCTGTCGGAAATGCCACTAGAGAAATAGACAAGTCAAGAGACATGGTCGTGGTCGTACACGCATGCCTGTTACCGAACTCGATGCCACGGGAAGGGTCCTGTCGTGCAGGCTCCAATAAGAGGAAGCCAGTTCGGCAGCACCGCTGCACGAATGACGATCGGGGGCTGCAGTGGGTAGTGCCGGGACGCGCTTCCTAGCTGCCGGTCGGGGTCTGCAGTGGCGAGACATTACCAAACGGCCAGTCTCGGACAGGTCTTCGAGAAGGCTGCGGCTCCTGATGGGTGCCTGACGAAGGCAGCATCCAGTCCGGGGCTCGTCGTCGGGCGCCATTTCGGACTTGGTGAGTGACACCAGCCGGGCCCGATTTTATCCTGGGGGTGGGACAATGATTGTTGCATGGAGAGAGTTGATGACGTTTTCTCGAGCCGGCTCCTGATCGTCGTCGCCTAGCTAGGGGAAGCTGTTGTTAAGCCCCCCCCCCAGTGCGCCGATCGGCGTCCGTGATCCCCTGACGGTGGACGGTTGCGGGCTGCCCTGCAGTGGCGGCCGTTTTGGTGGCGGGAGGGGGGGTGGTACGCGGGGGAGCTTCATTCCGGCGGATCGTTTCCGCGGAGGGCCTGGGCTGTCCTGACTTTGGATGGTTGCGGATGGGAGGGGAGGACCTGAGGGAGAGAGCATCGAGATTCGGGGGAAGCGGTTAGGGCGCGTGGGGTGGGGGAGTCAGACGGGGGGACGGGGGATGAAGGGCGGAAGATCCGGAGAGGAGAGAGCGTTGGTGCGTTTGTTCCTGGTGCAGATGTAATGCAATGCACATGCTGGGACGGGGATTGGGAGGGTTGTTGGCTGGTGTACCTATTACTTGAATGACAACGGTGCAGTGATTGAGCAGGTAGGGGCGGGTTTCTCCCCCGTTGGTAGCATCACCGCAAGAGCTTCATCCCATGCCAGGTAAATTTGGGAGGACGCGTCAAGGTATCCCAGGACGGGTCTGCTGGCAAGCCGTTCATCCCCTGATGCCCAGGGGTTCCCGAAAGGGTGGATGAACGGAGGTGGTACGCGAAGCGGGTTGCTGTGCCTGACATGGACCGGTGGACTGATGTCTTGACGCCGACATTTGGTGGAGAGGTGCTGAGAAAAACAGCTGTCAGCTTCTAGTCGATGCCTGTCGTCGGGGTTAACAGCACGACTCAGGCACCGACGGGGCGACGGGCAGGGCCTAGATTACCAGGGGCAAAGGGATCCCCCGAGGGGGTCGATGCGCTCCCCGGCATGAGGTTGACTGACAGCTGGCCGTTGACTGACCATCGCCAAGGTCTGGACGATTCGACGGGTTGACAACGCGCGGGACGGAGCATACGTTCAACTTGGTGTGTTCCACAGTTCCACATCACCATTCATTCGTAGCTGTCAACTAAAGTGACGTCTGGGGGCGACCCAGCTTGACCCAACTTTGGCACCGACTCCCTCGCTGAATCCCTCGCCCCTCCTATCTGCCGTGCCGTTCCCACTCCCCCGAGAGGCTAAGTCGAGCGTGAATCTGCCCGGGAACGCGAGCCGGATGAACGTGTCATCGAGGAGGGATTGTCAGATGCCCCGAGCTCACCGGGACGGACTGCGACCCGGCAAGGCCTGGCAATAAGACGCCGTCACATCACACTGGTCTGGATATCTAGACAAGTACGACGCCGGGGACTACCGGCGGCCCCTGGTTCCCTGCAGTGGTTGATCCAAGGCAAAGCGAGCCGGGGAGGGTCAGGCCCAGGGTCAGGGCCATCGCTCCTCCGCATGCATCTTGCAGCTCTGCGCTAGTCAGTCAGGAAGGACCAAACCCCCTTTTCGGTGGCATCACGACAGTGGTAGTGTGATTCTTCCCAGAGCAGAGCCTTGCTGGTGGGCGGCCGGAACAGGGCGTCCTGTGGGAGTGGATGCAGCGATGCTGTCGGGCGAGAGACTCCTGGTGGAAGGTTCGGCGCGAAGGCGTTGAAGGCCACGCGTTTGGCCACGCCGGCCCGTTGCTGGCGCTGCATAGCAGCACCTGTCAAGTTGAACCTGCTCCGATTCCGATTGACGTGGGCAGCCGGGAGGAGGTGCAGGCGAGGTGCTCCTTCCTCGAGAGACCAGCTTCCAGCCAGGCCGCCTGGAAAGGGATGTGATGCCAAGGCAGGCGCTACGCTGGCGCCCAGCCCCAGCGCCGGAGCTCGCTTCCTCTTCAGTGCTAATGGCCTCCTGGAGCTCTCTCGTACTGGGGACGTAGTGACTGCCAAACGAGCTACGACCCAGACCATCCTGGCATGGCATCCTGGCCCCCCTCCCTCCTTCCCCCCAGAGCCTGTCCCTTTCCTCCTCTAAAGCCCCCATGCGCCCCCGACTCGGTTCCGATTCTCCAGCTCTTCCGCACGGTTCACCCTGAACGACGACCCACGACGAGACAGAAAACCATCAGCCCACCATTCCTGTCGTTTCCCCCATCGCCAACCAACAGCCCGCTCTCCCTCCCGCCGCCCTTCGAAAGGCGCTGCCGCTCCCGCAGCCGCTTCCGCCACCGCCGTCCCGAGCCGCCTGCACGAACTGTCATGACGCCCTTGACGTCCCCGCTGCCATCACCAACGCCGTAGCTCCTCTGCGACAGCCGGCCACAGCGCCTCCTCGATGGCCAGGAACCGCCGCTCCAAGAAGCGCTCCGGTAACTGCGCCAGATCGCGCGCGCACCACAACCAATCGCTCGACGGCACCGGAACAGGCACCATGTCCACCCTGTCCACCGAGGGCAAATCGAGTGATGGGGGCCTGTCGAGCGACATGCTGGACAGCGAAGGCGGCACACACACCGAAATGACGAGCGTGACGGGCTCTGATGAGCTCAACAGCGCCGTCGGGGCTCTCGAAGCCGACGACGGCGACCCGGCGAATCTGAGCGACGGACACTCCACGTATGCCCCCAACGACGAATACCCTCCCGTCTTGGATGCGCATAGGTCCGAGGTGCCGTTCCCTTCCGATCGTGACATGGAAATGTTGGTTCCTCCCCTTTTTTTCATCCCCCGCCTCGCGTGCGACCGGCCCGCATATTCCACGTGGCGCAGAGACTGACATGGCGACACCGTTACACAGGGCGTCGACGCGATCTATAACAGAGCAAGACCTGGATTATCGATGGGAGCACGGCCGTCGCTTCTGCGGCCCGCACTACCACATACCCAACGATGAGTACGAACAGTGTCGGCAAAGCCTGATTCACCGCATCTATCTCGACATTTTCGACGGGGAGCTTTCCACCATCACACTGCATGATCCCGATAGGATCCTAGACATCGGCACCGGCATTGGCGAATGGGCCATTGGCGTGTCTGACGCTTTCCCTGACTGCGAGGTCATCGGCACCGACATATCCGCCATCCAGCCGACGTCAGTACCCGCGAATTGTTTCTTCGAGATAGACGACGCCGAGCTTGAGTGGACCAGAGAGCCAGACTCGTTTGACCTGGTTCACTTCCGCGACATGCTGGGCGCCTTTGAAGACTGGGAGTCCATCTACCAAGAGGCATTCAGGGTAGTCAAGCCTGGCGGCTGGGTGGAGCTGATGGATTTTGACGACTCAGGCGGCGCGCTGAAGGCGTTCCTCTCGCAATTCCCAGAAGAGTCGGACATTCACGCCCTTGCGAGGGATCTCGCCATATCGGCCACCAAAAGTGGCCGGCCGCGAGGACTGCAGCATCTGAGCCCTTCACTGTTGCACAGGGCCGGATTTGTGGATATTAAGATGACGGAGCATATCATCCCCATCAATATTGAAGCGGGCGGCGGAAAACTGTGGTTGATTGCTTGCGTGGACGGTTTGGAGGCCATGACGCTACGGCCGCTAACGCAGTACATGGGGTGGGATGGTGATCAAGTGAAGGAGGCGTGCTTCAATGTCGCGCGGGAGATGACGCGATTTGCGAGAGACCCAGTCAAGGCCAAGGGTCTCAACATAAATGTCCGAGTAGTTGTCGGCAGGAAGCCGACGATGCTGATGCCAGAAGAGCCGCAGGCGCCGCGGGAACACGAGGATGAGACAGGCATTGCGGCAGAGGTCATCACCCATGACACCAGGCTCGGCTAGTTCTGGATGGCGATTTGGTGTAGCAGACATCGTGGCTCGAGATAAGGGGGCACGAGGTGGAGGTCGACATGTTGGGATCGGATCTAGGCTTGCCGCCGCCTAGGATGCGATATGACAGAACGATACCCGCGGAGCATGGATGGATGGCTGGATGGATGTCCCATGCAGGCAGGGATGCTGAGATGCTTTGAACTGGCGCAACAGCGATGGGCGGCCGGCTGTGTGTTTTTCTTTGCGGCCGCATCGGGCGCTTTAGCTTGTTTCTTCTTCCACCATCTTAGGGTTGTTTTCAACAGGCGTTAGAGTGGGAGATGGATAGAGGATAGAGCCTCTTGTGTAGCGAAGGCCACCCAGACTCGTCGTTCTGGAAGGGGATGCCGGCCTTGTACATGTAGTCAATTGTCAGGTTCTAGGTAGTCTGTCGTGAAATTATAGCAGGTCCATGGCTACAACCCTGCTTCATCCGCATCACTAAATGGCCGTTTATGCAGAAGTGCCCTAGCTTCCGCATGTGCTGTTGATCACGCCCACGCCGGGCGGTCACAGCCAAAAGCGGGAGCAGTGCGGTAGCCTGGGCTGGCGGAGATCTGCGGTCGTGCACCTCGGGGCTCTGCAACTCCACACCACTGGCAAGAGTGGGGACCTCGAGCTCGCGCAAGCCTCCGCCAACGACATCATCTGTCCAGCCACCTCTGTCCAAGCTCTCCCCCATCGGCAACTTGCTGCCTGGACATCGACATCCTCCCCAACCCGCCACCTCCGCCGACACAATCCACCACCTCAATTCGCTACCGGAACGACGAACGAAGACGACGCCGAGCCCACCAACCGAGCCCACGGTGCATGGCAACACCACGCCGATAGACAGCCACCATGGCGCTCATCCCCCCCAACGGCCTCGGCGCCGCCCTCGACACGGACGAGCTGCCCCTGTTCGTCGTCGAGCGGGTGCAGCTGCAGTTCTCCGTCGCCGCCGACTTTGTCGCCGCCCAGGTCGCGAATAACGTCCTTGTGCTGGCCCTGTCCAACGGGCGCATCCTGCGCATTGATCTGAACAAGCCGGAGGACATTGATGGTCAGCCCGTCCTCGTGTTTGGGTGTCGTGGGCCGACAGGGCTAACGTTGTGGTAGATATCGATCTCCCTAAGAAGGCTTCCGAAGTGGGCGTCATCCGCCGCATGTTTCTCGACCCGACGGCGTCGCATCTGCTCATCTGCACGGCGCTCGGCGAGAACTACTACCTGCATTCGCAGCACAAGAACCCCCGGCCGCTGAGCAGGTTGCGAGGAGTCTCGATTGAGAGCGTGGCGTGGAATCCCTCCCTGCCGACCGCGTCCACGCGCGAGATCATCCTCGGCGCCTCCGACGGCAACATCTACGAGGCCCTCATCGAAGCGACCTCTGAGTTCTACAAGAAGGACATACGGCTGAAGAACCTCCACCGGCTGCAGGAGGGCCCTATCACCGGTCTCTGGACGGATGCTCCGCAGGGGAAGTCTGATGTCCGGCGGCTCTTGATCGCGCAGCAGAGCAGGCTGTTTCACCTGTCGGGAAAGATCGGTAATGGCTACGACAGCCACGGCTCGGTGTACACGAAGCTGTTCGAATCGGAGCAGCCCACCATCCACGAGCTATCACGCGCGTCCGGTGCTGCGCCGTCCTCGCTTGTTGTGTCGCCGGACCCGCCCGAAACGAATCCCTACGATGACGAAGAGCCTGAGAGAGCGTATGCGTGGCTGTCCTCGCAAGGTGTTTTCCACGGCAAGCTTCTGACGGGAGCAGACGCGGAGCTGGGCAAGAAGGTCTTTGCGGGCTCGAAGCTGCAGGCGAGAACGGATCTCATCCATGCGGAGGCCTCGAAGAGGAGGGGGTCGCCCGAGTTTGTGGATGCTATCGCGCTCACGCAGTGGCATATCCTGCATCTTGTTGGGGGCCGTGTAGTGGCCACAAACAGGTTGACTGGGGCGATCGTGTACGACCAAATCGTACTTGACGCTGGGCAGAACGCCCTCGGCCTCTATGTGGACCTGCAGAAGAACACATTCTGGCTCTTCACCAGCCAGGAGATCTTTGAGGTCGTGGTAACGGATGAGGACCGCAGCATCTGGCAGATCATGCTGAATATGCAGCAGTTTGACGGAGCGCTGCAACATGCCAAGACGCCGGCACAGAAGGAAACCATAGCCACTTCATACGGCGACTACCTGATGACCAAAGGCCACTTCCTTGAGGCTGCGGCGGTGTATGGGCGGAGCAACAAGCCGTTCGAAGAGGTGGCACTCTCGCTCATTGATAATGCTCAGCCGGATGCCTTGCGGAGGTATCTGCAGGCCAAGCTGGCGGCGTTAAAGAAGGGCTCCATCATGCAGAGGGTCATGATTGCGAGCTGGCTTGTGGAGATCTTCATGGCCAAGCTGAACTCGCTCGATGATACCATCATCTCGCAGGCGGAGCTGACCGACAACATGAACCCGAAACAGTCCAAGGAACAACTGCAAGATGTCGAAAAGGAGTTTCAGGATTTTGTCAACAAGTACAAGCACGATCTTGACAAACGAACAGTGTACGACGTCATCAGCAGTCACGGTCGCGAGCGGGAGCTGCTCTACTTTGCCAATGCGGTCAACGATTACAACTACGTTCTATCCTACTGGGTCCAGCGCGAAAGGTGGCCAGAGGTGCTCAACGTTCTGAAGAAGCAGACGGATCCCGAGGTGTTCTATCGCTACAGCACCGTGCTCATGACACAAGTTGCGACGGATCTAGTGGAGATACTGGTGAGGCACTCAGATCTGAAGCCTCGCAACCTGATTCCGGCGCTCTTGGAGTATAACCGCAACTTCAAAGGGCCGCTCGTCCAGAATCAGGCGATCCGATACCTGCAGTACATCATCAACCAACTCAAGTCGAAGGACGCGGCCGTTCACAACACCTTGGTCTCCATCCACGCATCCCACCCCTCCTCGGACGAAGCTGGACTGCTTGCCTACCTCGAGGCTCAGGGCGATGAGCCGGACTACGATCCCGATTTTGCGTTGCGATTGTGCATTCAGCATCACCGAACGCTATCATGCGTACACATCTACACCAGCATGGGCCAGTACCTCCAAGCAGTGGACCTCGCGCTCTCCCACGATGCCGTCGAGCTCGCATCTGTCATCGCCGACCGGCCCATGTCGAACCCGCCTCTGCGCAAGCGCCTCTGGCTAGCCGTGGCCCGCAAGGTCATCACGCAGTCAGACGGCATCAAGACGGCCATCGAGTTTCTCAAGCGCTGCGACCTCCTCAAGATCGAAGATCTCATCCCCTTCTTCCCGGACTTTGTCGTCATCGACGACTTCAAGGAAGAGATCTGCGCCGCGCTCGAGGACTACAGCCGCAACATTGACGGGCTCAAGAAGGAAATGGACGAGTCGTCGCAGACGGCCGCCAACATCAAGGTCGACATTGCGGCGCTCGACCACCGATACGCCATTGTCGAGCCGGGCGAGAAGTGCTACGTCTGCGGGCTGCCGCTGCTGAGCCGCCAGTTCTTCGTGTTTCCGTGCCAGCACTCGTTCCACTCGGACTGTCTGGGGCGGAAGGTGCTCGAGCAGGCGGGCGTGGGGACGAGCAAGCGGATCAGGGAGCTGCAGGTGCAGATAAGCAAGGGGCTTGTGAGCGGTGCAAAGAGGGAGGCGATGATTACGGAGCTGGATTCGCTTGTTGCTTCGGCTTGGTAAGCCCGTCCTTCCAAGCTGGTGGCTTGTTGAACTTGCTAACGGTTTTTTGCAGTATTCTGTGCAGCGACTTTGCGATCAAGAGGGTCAACGAGCCGTTCATCACGGCGAGGGACAACCTGGCCGAGTGGGTGGTCTGATTTCGGGGCTGGGGTGGGTTTTGCTGTACATACTTCGGGGTGTTGCATGAGCGCGGGTGTCGGGGAGTCCCCCGGGGGGGGAAATACAGTTCAGCTTTGAGACGTTGCGATGGCTTCCGGGCTTGATGTGAGGCACGGGCTTGTCATTGACCATAGCTGCAGTACTATAGGAACAGGGCATGACGAGGCTTCAGGTTCGTCGGCTTGTCCAAAATCGTACGATGGCGGCTAACAACAGTCTACAGCAAACACTCTCCCCGTCAAACCGCTTCCCGGCCCCAGCCCGTCAGGCGCGTGCTGTTCGGTCGGAGGGGTGTCGCGGCTGCGTCCTCAGATGTGGCAGACTGTCACGTCCGTCTTCGACCTGGTCAGCATTAGAATCGCGACGATGACCCCGTACAGCCCCAGCACCTCGGCGAAGATCAGAATCAGCACCATGCCCGTGTAGAGCCTCGGCTGCTGGGTGCTCGCCCTCACTGTCGGCCGCGTCAGTCACGAATCCACGCCGCGGCCGGATACGACTCACCGCCCGCATCGCCGATGATGCCGATGCTGAAGCCGGCCGCCATGCCGCTCAGCCCGACGGCGAGCCCGGCGCCGAGCTGCAGGAAGGCGGAGTAAAGGGGCGTCTTCTCCTTGAGGTCGGAGGCGATGAGCACCGAGGCAACAAGCCCGTAGATGGCGAGGATCTGGGCCATGACGGCGCACAGGGTGTTCTGCATGAGGCGGTCCGGACGGAGGATGCCGGAGGAGAAGATGGCCGGGGCGGACTTTGCGGTGCCGTAGGCGGCGCCGATGACGGTGAGGGTGATGGCGGTGCAGCAGCCTAGGGCACCGAAGACGGGCTGCTTGGGTCAGGGTGCTGCTGGTTTGGGGGGGCTGGGCTGGCGGGAGCTTACGGCGTAGGCTGGGCTGGAGGGGGGGCGGCGGTCAGATGGGCCGTGACACGGGCAGGATGAGGGGGTTAGGAGTGGGCGTACCAACGATACATGCTTGCGGCGAGATCCATGGTGGGCTCTGAGGAGAGGACGGTCTGCATGAGGGCTATCGGGTGATGAAGCGCGTTGAAGCACGAGGAAGCCTGGCACAGGGAATGGCTCGGGAAGAGATATAGATGACTTATTTCAGGCAGACGTTTAGGAGGGGTCGGTAGGTTTGGTCTTCAGGCTTGGTCTTCAGCCTCAGCCTGATTTGCCTATCGATTCGCGGAAGGGCATGCTGACGACGTATGGCTGGCGCTGTGCCTAGACATGTCATCGGGGCCTTCTGGTCACGTACTGCTTGCTGTATCTAACCCAGGAGGCCTGTCACTTGCGGCCTGTCACTTTGCCTGGCGTGTAACAGAGAGGGATACGATCTTCGAGATGAGGTGTAAGCGGGGCATCTTGTGCCAAGGCGGATGGTGGCTGTTGGCGACCTCCCGAGATATCACGACGCTGTCCAGGCATCCAGATAAAGCAGGCGATGATTGGTGTTTTGAGCTTGTGGTGTCTGAACCTGCAACCTCGTAGCACTTGAGGCTGGTCAGGGGTACAGCGGGTGCTGCCTTATGTAAGCAGGATGAACACGCCTGGACCATGTCCCTCTTCAGCACCCACCCCCCCCTCTTTCCCTTCCCCTTGTCTCCTGGTCGCCCTCCGCTCGCCCAGCACATCACGACGATCATCTCCCGTCATCGTCGAGAGAGACCAAAAGCCGCTCTGCCGTTAACCCGTCGTCTGAATTCTGAAGTCTGAAATCGGTCTGATAAACCATGGGCGAAACACAACAACAGCAGCCTCAACCTCGGGTACTCAGAGAAGTCCCGGACGAGCCCGCCGATCGAGGCCCGATCGCTCGGGTCTTGCGACTCAATTCATCATCAATTGCCAAACAACCTCAGCTGTCGTCAGCTCCGGGCTGTTGACGACGGGCGGCGGACGAAGCTGGCGCTTCCCCTATCTCCCTCCTTTGGGGCACTCCCTGCAGATTGGCGATCCAAGTCGGCTTGTCCATGACAAGCTTTGTGCAAGCACTCTATTCGCCTTGGCTGAGGAAACGGCACCGAGATCTCCGTCCGGGGACGCGCCATGTATATTGGATCCCACCGCGCCTCGTTGCGCTGACGACTCCAGCCCTACGGCCTACAGGCTGTCGCAGCAGTGGCCCTCCGATTCGGGCTCCTTGCCTGAACGGCGCAGGTAGCATGGCTGCGGCGGTTCCAGACCTGTCTGATGATCCACGCAGCCGTGTCAGAAGCCGCTCGGCTCCCTGGCGCCCAGACGTCCTTCGTGTTTCAACACGCCGCCGACGCCCTCTCTTTGGTCCCCTGACTCGACTCGAGCGCACATTGACACACCGCCCTCACACCCGTCTACGGCTCTTCATGGGGACTCTCAAGCGAAGAGCCCTCCCCGCAGCATGATGGACGCCCAGCATCTGTTACTCTGTGAGACTGTCAGGGTCAAGCTCGCTTTCGGTCCCAGCGAAGCAAGCCACTTGGCAGTGTCAGTCAGCGTACCGTGCTCGCCTCGTGCCTTGCCTGGACTGTTGTTCTATTCCCAGAACCTGCGAGACTTCGGTTTCTCGTCTTCTCTCGCCCTGGACCTTGTTCATGACTTTATTTCTCCTTCCTTACCATCACATATTATCTCCGGCACTGTCCGACGCTGCATTCTCCCATTGTTCCCTTGTCCTGACTCTGTCCGTCTATCTGATCGCCCGCCCAGTAAACCTGCTTGCTCACCATCACCACCACCCTGTCGCTAATACCGGTGTTCCTCTGTCCTACCACTGTTCTTTCTCGACCTATCCATCGAACGACGCACACGCAATCCAGTCGGTCTGCAGCTGACGACTCCTCACGAGCGACGCGTCCTTTGCACCACAACCCGGAGTCGATTCCGCCTCACATCCGGCACAGTCCCTCGTTAGACGATCGCTGCATTACGTGTCTGGCAGTCAGTCCGATGGTCTTATAGCGCAACTCCCATTTCCTAGATTCTCCCCCGGCACCCGCCCGCCTGTGAGGTGGCCGGCTTTCCTCCTTGCCGTCATGAAGACAATACCATTATGGGTTCTCTCGGCCCTGCTGTTGTCTTCGACCGGCGAAGCTGTCGCGTTACAGAAGAGAGATGGCAGCCCCGCGCGGGTCATCGGGTTCGACCTGGAAAGTAAGATAGTGCAGGCCCCGCGCGGCAAGAACGGTATGCGGCGGAGAAACACCGTCACGGCTTCCTTAGACAACCTGGTATGTTCGACGCCATGGGCCAGCCAAGCCTTCACTGACTGAGACTTGTCAGCAAACCCTGTACTTCGTCAACGCCACCCTCGGCAACCCTCCGCAGCAGTTCCGCCTTCATCTCGACACGGGCAGCAGCGATCTCTGGGTCAACACCCCCACCTCTGAGCTCTGCCGAGAAGACCCCAATCCTTGTGCGATATCAGGCATGTTCGACGCCAACCAGTCCTCGTCCTACAACTATCTCGGCAGCTACTTCAACATTTCGTACGTTGACGGCTCCGGCGCCACGGGCGACTACGTGACGGACGACTTCAACATTGGCGGCACCGTACTCAACGACTTCCAATTCGGCATCGGCTACGAGAGCTCGGCCGCGCAAGGCATCTTGGGCGTCGGCTACCCCATGAACGAGGTCCAGGTGGGCCGCGCTGGAATGGATCCCTACGACAACATCGCCGCGAAGATGAAGTCCCAAGGCCTCATCCAGTCCAGCGCCTTCAGCCTGTATCTCAACAGCCTCAGCGCCTCTACCGGCAGCATTCTTTTCGGGGGCATCGATTCTGAGCACTTCATTGGCGAGCTACAGACCCTCCCCATCCAGATGCACGCCGACATCCACTCCGAGTTCCTCGTTACGCTGACCGAGGTTACCCTGGGTTCCACCACGATGGGTTCCGATCTGGCCATCGCCGTGCTCCTCGACTCGGGATCCTCCCTCTCCTATCTTCCCGACGCCATGGTCAAAGAGATCTTCACGATGGTCGGCGCTGTCTACCAAGAGGAGCAGGCCGTCGCCTTTGTGCCTTGCGCCCTCCGCGAGTCCCCCGCCAACATGACCTTTACCTTCTCCCAGCCCAAGATCACCGTACCCATCAGCGAGCTCGTCCTGGACCTTCTGCAGATCACGGGCCGTCAGCCGACATTCTCCAACGGCGCCCCCGCCTGCCTCTTCGGGCTCGCCCCTGCGGGCCGGGGCACCCATGTCCTAGGAGACACGTTCATGCGCTCCGCGTACATCGTCTACGACATGGAGAATAACGAGATCTCGCTCGCGCAGACGCGTTTCAACGCCACACAGTCCAACATACTGGAGATCGGTACGGGCCGCAGAGCCGTGCCGTCGGCGGTCACTGTCGCGGAGCCCGTGGCTGCCACGCACGGGTTGAGGGGCGGGGGCGCCGCGGCCTCGCAGAGCGCCGGGCCTGCGCTGGCGCCGCTGGCTGGGTCACTTGTTGCTGGAGTTGTGGGTGTCGTCATGGGTGTCGTGTCATTTTTGGTGTAAAGCATTAGTAGCATTGGATGGCGATCTTTTTGGGTGCATTGCGACGGCGTTTCACAGAATGGGTTCATTGGAGGGTGCCGGTCTTGATGACAAGCATCGTATGGGTACATACATATGAGCCACCAAAAGGCATAGCGAAATGCAGCGTTGTTTTTGAGATGGATCTGTCCTGCGAATGTGACTCGTAGATGCCTTGGGCAGAGTGATGTTGGGATAGCTGCGTCCTGTTCGTATCTGCAACGCGAGATCAGGGGCTACCAGGAGCCGACTCCCGTTGAGCGTTGGTGCCGGTCATGGTCCGGCCTTCGTACCGGATAGTAGCATTTCTACCTCATTATCTGGCCTTATCAGCTTATCCATCATGCTGACCAAGTCGGTGCCGCGACTAGTCAGTGCGCTAGCAGAGCCAAGTCCCTCTCACCCAATCACCCATACTGGCCAAGCTGACGGTACTTCACCGCGTTAGCAGCACCACCGCATCACGGAAACGGCAGTCCAATCCTGCAAGCGCGAACATGAGGCTTCCCAGCTTCATCGACCCGACCTCGAATTAAGAAATTGGTGCTCCGCCCCTCTCATCGCCAACAATCACGTCCGACTACCTCGCGTGCGGTCGCCACACGACACCTTCCCCCGAACGTCTCCCGATCGTCTCTCGACAGGCCTTGCCGCATCGCCGCGGCGACTCGGCGCACCGCCATGGCCGCGCAACCATCAACATCCACGTCGGCGTCGACGCCCACGCCGTCAGCCACCCCCGTCGGCGCGACAGCCTCGTCATCAGCAGCGGCCTCGGCCCAAGGCAACGATGACGATCCCCAAGCCGAAACCCCAGCTGCCCCCCTCGTCCGCGACAAGGAATCGTTCCAGAAGATCCTCGTCCAGCGCTACATGACACACGACTGGGAGAACCAGACCGCCCAGGGCATCGCGATGAGGGGCAACGCCGACCGTTTCGTTCTGCTCAATCAAAAGATCGCCGAGTACAAGCTCGTTCGCGAGGGCCAACGTCAGGGCTTCCAATCCTCCTTCCTCTTCGGCAAGGGCTACGACGGCTGGGGCAACGGCCACACCAACATAGATCCGCGCATAAAGACACCTTTTCCCACACAGCTGCTGTACCCGGCCTACAAGCCGCGACTCGGCAAGCGGCGGTCGCCGCCGCTGACGTGGAAGAAGAAGGACATCAAGAAGCAGGCCGAGCAGCACGAAGAGCTGGTCCCCGTGCGGATTGACGTCGACCTCGATAAGCTGAAGCTGCGGGATACCTTCACCTGGAACCTGCACGATCGCATCGTGCCCCTGGAAACGTTTGCGCAGACCCTGCTCGAGGACATAGGCCTGGAGCCGGGCCCGGTGAGCAAGCAGGTCCTCGACACGGTAGCTCATCAGATGCACGACCAGCTGATGGACTTCTATCCCTTTGCCTTTTCCGAGGAGGACGCGCTCGACCCCGAGCTTCCGTACTCGGCGTACAAGAACGACGAGATGAGGATACTGGTCAAGCTGAACATCACCATCGGCCAGCACACCCTCGTGGACCAGTTCGAGTGGGAGATCAACAACCCTCTGAACTCGCCCGAAGAGTTCGCCGCCAGCATGGCCCGCGACCTGTCCCTCTCCGGCGAGTTCACGACCGCCATCGCCCACTGCATCCGCGAGCAATCCCAACTGTTCACGCGAAGCCTGTACGGCGTCGGCCACCCCTTCGACGGCCGCCCCATCGAAGACCCCGACCTGATCAGCGCGTTCCTGCCGTCCCCGCTACCCGCCGTCTTCCGGCCCCAGCAACAAGCCAAGGAGTACGCGCCGTACCTCTACGAATTGAACGACATCGACATAGAGCGCAACGAACTCGTCTTCTCGAGAGAACAACGGCGGCAGAAGCGGTCGATCAACAGGCGTGGCGGGCCTCAGCTCCCCGACCTCAAGGACCGGCAACGAACCATCCGCACCCTCGTCGTGTCGTCTGTTCTGCCCGGGGCTGCGTCCAGCATCGAAGAGACGACGCTGTACAAGAGGGTCGCCGGTGCGCCTGGCACTCGCAAGAGGCCTGGAGCCCGGGACGGAGAGCTCTCCGAGTCGGACGAGAGCGACGACTCGGGCCCCGACTCGCCGGCCATCTCACAGCTCGGCGGCACCGCGAGGACGAGAGGCCTGCGCGGGGCTGCGACGGCCGCTCAGCAGCGCATGGCGAACCTGGGACGGTCCGAGACGCCCGAGGCGAGCGTCATCCATCACCACGAGACGCGCAGAAACGCCGGTCGTTACGGCCGTGATCGTGACGATACAGAAGAGCCGTCGACGATGATCATCACGCTGAAGATCAACAAGGACAAGCTCAGGAGATTCCTTCAAAATCCGAGGGCGAGAATCACGCCCAGCGGGTCGCAAACGCCAGGCACGCCGGGCTTGAATAGGGCGCCCAGCTCGATGCCGCCACCCTCGACGCCAGCCTCGAACAACCAGATGTTGCCCAAGGCGGGCACGCCCGCTACCTCGCAAGCTTTGCTTGGTGGTGTCGCTGCGCCGAACCCGGTCGAGGGCCAGCCTCCCCCGCCACCCGTAAGATATCCCCCCTGCTTTCCGTCGCCCTTCTCCTAGGAGTTCCGTTTACTGACAGGCGATTTCAGCCTCCCCCACCTGAATGGCTCGCCCGAGGCCTTCAGGAACTCCGCGAAACCTACCCCCACGACCAATTCGAAGGCATCATGCGCCACTCCTGCATCAACCCCGAGACCGAGGCGCCCGTCGTCGTCCCCGCTGGCCAACCTACGCCGCCCGGCTTCCGGTGGATGTTCCTTCCGCGCATTCGCTGTACTGACTGCCCCGGCAAGTCATACACGCCCGGTCCGGAGATGACGACAGGCAATTTCGAGCGGCATCTGGGGCTGGGCAATCACCGCAAGAACGTCGACAAGCGGTGCGGGTTCGACACGCGGCCGAAGCTCAAGACGGAGGCGCCGGGGGCGTAGAAACGCCCTACGCAGCCTGCGCCGGCGAAGCCCGTTTTCCTGCCTGCGCCGGTCGGTATTTGGGCCTCGGGGCAGCGGTTCGCTAAGGGCACGGGCATGCCGCCACCATTTGCCCACGTCCCGTCCCCGGCTGGGCTTGGCTGGGGTCGGAAGGGCGCGGTGCCCCCTGCCTCGTTGCCTACGAGCCAGAACAGGCCGTCGCAGAGTATGCCACCGCCAAGGCGCCCCTGGACTGCGGGTAGGGGTGCTTCCCAGAGCGGCGTGCCGCAAAACGCCCAGAACAATCATTCCGGCGCGCCTCCACCACAGTGGCCGGAGAATCCACCGGGCCCGAATCAGTACGGACACCACCCTCCCGGACCGGGTCCGCCTGGTACATGACGCAAGACCACACGCCTTCCTCTCCCGCTCGCCGCCGACCCCCCCTCTTCCCGGCCAGGCCCGCTCTAGCCAGCCCAAGAACGTCTCGCTCCGCAAACATCAGACTACCCCTGTACTATACGACCCCGAAAAGACAGTGCGCCCTCATTTCTAATCCCTGTAGACAAGCTGTTCACGCGTAGCGGGCCGGGCGGTTTGGCATCTTTCCACGTTATCTCTCATCATTGTTCAACCTTGTTTTTTTTTCCTTTTGGCTTTTTTTATGGCGGGCGCTCGGTATGGGATGGGGGGAAGACGGAGAAGAAGACACGGGGTTGCCGTCGATGCGGTGGGTGGATGAATCGCAAGAGATACGAGGAGCTTCGGATGGGAGGTCAGGTGTTGGTAGGGGTAGACAGAGGAAAATACCAAGGGCTGAGGGCCTGTTACTGCCATGTTTGGTCCGGATGTGCATGCCTCTGTGGGGTTTATGTCGTCTGATAAGGCGGGCGTGGATGTGATGGTTGTCGACAGACACAGTTGCCGCAGCTCAGGGATATCTAAGGAGGACTAGGCCTGCGAGGCTCTGGTCGAGTAGGCCGTGGGAGTGTCGACGCGAGGCCATGATGCTGTCCTGTCTGCCTTTGTTTTTGTGCATGTATCAAAACGACCGTTCAGAAGATGATGCGGCTGCGTGTTCTAAAGCGACCCAACTCTGGGTGCCTTCTGCCATTCTCCCTGCTGCTCTGACACGTTCTCCGAAGACCGTTCTTACCACCTGATGGCCTGACGAGGATACCATCACAGGGAAGAAGTGCCACGGTGGAAGTCTCGTCAGTTGCGTGGTTTGTGACGCGACTAGGCTTTCGATACGATATATCAGACTAGATTATTAACTTTCTTTGTGCTCATGTACGAATGGTCGAATTTTGGAGACTTCTCAACCGCCGAAGCCGGCCGTAAGGAGTTTCCCAGCAGCATTACAGCTGGATCAGCCACCGTCACCCGGTTCCCTCATACCTCATCGTCGTCTTCATGGTTCCCTGTTGGAGATGTGACAGGGCGCCAGTCTTATGGACATTCAACCACAGGCTGTCGACCTGTCTGCTGTAGCTTACGTAACGACAGGTGATGTGATCGCTCGTGTCGACCTTGTGCTTGATGCAAGTGAGGCCAGACTGAGCAAAGACGTCCACCGCACATTTCATCTGAAGGACGCTTTTTGAAGATTTCACTTCCATCTCCGTTCGACCTGTGCTCCAAAACAAAAACCAAAAGGTGTACGTGCTCCCCATCTCCAGGTATCTCGCTACGTGCTGACGCCGCCGGTCAGACATCAAGACATTCGGAACATCGCTCCCACCACAATGGCTACCCCCCTTGCCGCTTCGCCCGAGGGCCCCTACAAGCTCTACTTCGCCTACGGCTCCAACCTCAGCACCACCCAGATGCGCAGCCGCTGCCCGGCCTCCACGCCCCTCGCGCTCGCACACCTGCCCGCCCCCTGGACGTGGCTCATCAACGAGCGCGGGTACGCAAACGTCGTCCGCGGCGCGGACCCCGACCCCGCGCCCGACGCGCCCGGCGTCTACGGCGTGCTCTACCGGCTGCCGCCCGAGGACGAGGCGCTGCTCGACGGGTACGAGGGCGTGCCGCACGCGTACGGGAAGGCCGTGCTGCCCGTGCGGGTGTTCCGGCCTTCGGAGACGGAGGGCAGGGGGCTGGGCGAGGGGGTCGTCGAGGACGCGCTGGTGTACGTGGATCATCACCGGGTGGGGAGGGCCGAGCCGCGGGAGGAGTACGTGGCGAGGATGAACCTGGGGATCAGGGAGGCGACGGAGAGGTTTGGGCTGCCAGAGGAATATGTCGCGAGGGTGATGCGGCCGTTCATCCCGGCGGCCGCCCCTGCGGACGAGAGCCGATGAGGTACAAACCGAGAAGGGGTGAGAGACCAGGGAGCTCTGGGTTTCTCGTGGGTAGAGGGGCGGTATGATGTAGACATTGGTCGATGAGAGGATGGCCATCTCTGCCTTTCTTGTCGGCTGGCTGGGGTAGCACAGCAGTAGTCCATCGAGACAAGCTTCGGGGGAGCATAGATTTTCTGCAAGCAGCTCTTCCTCATGAAGCCAGGGGCAGCGGGGAAGTGAAGCCATGTCACCCTCAACCTGGAGGGAGCTCCCGGGCAGCCTCCAGAGGAAGCTCCTCGGGCAGCCTCCAGAGACGGGGCTCATCAGAAAGCAGCTCGATTGCTGCCCATGATAATGCCCCGTCGCGACGCTCGACGTTGCGAGAAGCTCGGAAGAGAGCAAGAGATGGCGACCATCACGTAGGGGCGGCATCCCGAGATGCCCTGGCCTGTGACAGCTCGAGCAGAGTCCCGAGAGCAGCTCGCCCTACCTTACGTACCTACGTCACGATAGCTCGGGATCATGTACTCCGTCTCACAAGACGAGCGCAGAGGTACCTGGCGCCAGACGGAGTGACAAGAGCAAAGAGGGGCAGTGGGCGGCTTGGGCGCTTCAGGCTGCCCCGCCCCGAAAAACATGCACTTGCGCTCGCACTCCCAATCCCACTGTCCCACCTCAGACTGGCGAAAATACAGCCAACACCCTAAATACTACCCCTCCTTCCCTACCTCGTGTGACACTCTCCTCCCCCCACCCACCACCACTCTTCCTCGACCGAACCTTCGATCGAGTCTTCCCCGTACCCCTCCCCCCCCGAAACCCCTTCCATCAAGTCATCGAAGCCATCGAGAAATCAGTCACCATGGCGGAAAAGCAGGAGGTCGTTGGTGAGTTTGCTCCTTGCCCCTCGTGTCGTCGCCCGTTGCCCCTCTGGTGGATGCGTCACGTCACCTCCAGCCGTACCCCGCCATCCGACAACAGAGCTTCGGACCGCCGCCACGCGACCCCGGAGACGCGCGAGAACCTCGCACGCTCGCCGACTGCCATGATACCGTGCTGACGCAGCTCGCAGACTACACGCTCAACAACCCCGACACCCTCACCAAGTACAAGACGGCCGCCCAGATCTCCGAGAAGGTCCTCGCCGAGGTCTCCAAGCTCATCGTGCCCGGCGCCAAGATCGTCGAGATCTGCCAGAAGGGTGACGCGCTCATCGAGGAGGAGCTGGCCAAGGTCTACCGCGGCAAGAAGGTCACCAAGGGTGCGTTGTGCTGCTCCTGACCCCCTTTCCCCCCCTCCCCCCCGGCGCCGCGAGCTGTAACTGACCGCGTCACGCCAGGCTTCTCCCACCCCACGACCGTCTCGCCCTCCGCCTTCGTCACGCCCTACACCCCCCTGACGACCGACGAGTCCGAGGCCGCCCTCGAGATCCAGGCCGATGAGCCCATCAAGATCCAGCTCGGCGCCCAGATTGACGGCTTCGGCTCCATCGTCTGCGACACCGTCGTCGCCACCAAGGATGGCGAGGTCTCCGGCCGCACCGCCGACCTCATCCTCGCCACCCACTACGCCAACGAGCTGCTCCTGCGCCTGATGCTGCCCCCCGGCACCCTCGGTTCCGAGGAGGACAAGGCCAAGGCCGCCGCCACCAAGGCGCCCACCCAGTCCAAGATCACCAGCCTGCTCGAGAAGGTGGTCAAGAGCTACGACTGCAACCTCGTCGAGTCCACCACCTCGTGGCTGTTCGACCGCAACGAGATCGAGGGCAGCAAGAAGATCGTCCTCGCGCCCGCCGAGGGCTCCAAGGGCGAGGGCGTCCCCGAGCTCGGCGAGGTCTGGGGTGTCGAGATGGGCGTCTCCCTGGGCTCCGGCAAGGTCAAGCAGTTCGAGAACCGCACCACCCTGCACCGCCGCACCCTCCAGACCTACGGCCTCAAGCGCCCCACGTCGCGCAAGATCCTCTCCGAGGTCGTCAAGAAGTTCGGCACCTTCCCCTTCAGCCTGCGCCAGCTCGAGGACGAGCGCGACGCCAAGACCGGCGTCGTCGAGTGCGTTCGCAGCAACGTCTTCCGCCAGTACGAGGTCGTCGGCGACAAGGACAGCTCGCCCGTCGGCCGCCTCCTGACCACCATTGGTATGTCTGCCCCTGCCATTCTCTGTCCCTCATTTTCTCTGTCTCTCATCTTCTCTCTCTCTCTCTCATTTTCTCTCTCCCTCCCCCCCTCTCGCCCCGCGAGACAGGACCAGCTCGACATGACGACGGCAATGCTGACCAGCCACAGCGATCACCAAGAACGGCATCACCAAGCTGGGCGCCGCGCCCGCGCTTGACGTGAGCAAGTTCAAGACGGACAAGAAGATCGAGGACGAGGAGATCCTCAAGATTCTTGAGCAGCCCATTGCCAGAAATACCGGCAAGAACAAGAACAAGAAGAAGAAGAAGAAGCCCGCCAAGAAGGCCGCCGAGGAGAGCTCGGAGGAGGAGAGCGACGACGAGTAGGCTGGTGCGCGCACCGAGTGGAGCAGCGATGAGTGAGCGGGTGGCTGTCGAGAGGCGGATGAAGGTCTCGTCGCGTTGACCTGTGAAGCCGACGGGGCTTGCAAGGGACCCACCAACTTGTTTTCGTTTGCTGGCCCTTGGCCCGTCTGTCCGGCTCACGATGTGGGACGACACGATCCGAGAGCATCTGGCCCACGTTTGGCGGCACCACAACGTTGAGCCTCGAAGACACCGATGCACGCGCAGTACGGAACAGGCTGCTGCTGCAGCCTGATTTTTGCCTCGATAGCTAGCTAGCTCTGTGTGTCGGCAGCGGAGAGGGCGCCTCGAGAGCCCGATGCGGCCCGACAAGGACCAGAAGAAAAAAAAGAGACAAAAAAAAAAGACAGTTCACCGGTCGCAAGGCGTCTTGGCCTTGGCCCCTGTGATGAGGGGTATTTTTGGCACTGTGACGATGATGAAAGCACTGGATGCGGTCATGTGGGATGACTCGCCGATCTGATGTCTAATGGGGGCATATCTGGTGGTATCTCTGCATCTCCGTCCCTCTCATTTCGGGGGGGGGGGATTTGTTGAAATCGAGGGGGTTGGGTTGGGGGCCGTGGCAAGGCATGGTGGTATGCAGTGCTCAGCTCCTGTGCATGTGGCAGCCAGCACACACAAGCCCTGATTCAGGGGCTAGGGGATCGTGATGAGGGGGCCACGGTGAAGGAAACGGGCACATGACGAGAAGGGGAAGAATGGAAGTGAAAAGCTGCCCGGATATCTCCTCCCCATCACTCCGAAGTCCCCATCGTATGCCGCAGGGCCCGCGAGAAAAGGAGACGCAGGCTCGGGTTGCCGTGGCAGTACGAGTGTGGGACTGTCGGACGTGGTGACCCCTGGATTGTCGATGAGCAATGACCTGAGTCGGCGGGCGGGCAAAAGGTGGCCCAGAAAAAAGGGCTTCTAGGGGGGGGGGGGCAGGAGGCTCGGGGGAGTGATAGGCGGCATGGCGCCGCCCGAGTGGTGCCTACGGACAAAGGCTCCGAGTACCGATGGGCGATGTATGATGCAACTGGAAGAGGAGGTAGGTGGGCAATGATTTTGGCGCCGCTGAAGGTTCCTGATGATGTCCCGAGCCAATCTTGCTCGGTCTGGAGCGAGATGATCTGGGGGATGCACCTGGCAGAGGAGCAGTGCGTGCCCTGAGATATCGTCAGGGGCTGCCAGCTACGCGTCTGGGCGACTTGATGACGGGCAACGGGTGGTGCAGGGCTTTGATGCTGATGATTAGTCCCTCGATCAAGCATGGCCTGACGCTGATGAGGCCTGGAGGAATCTCTGGAAAGAGCCGTCTCGCAGATGCGAGCTCGAGGACGGATGAGTGGTGGACGTCAGCCGGCGGGTGGTCAAGTGATGAGAGCGCATGTGAGTGAGGCTGGAGTGTACTGTCCGTCTGCCTGACGCCCCCTGAGCATCCCTCCGCTGCCGGGTCATATGGCGGGTCACGTCCCAGGCCGGGCAGGCACGTCCAGCGCCTCTTGTCCTCCGGCTCTGGATGCTGCTGCCCTATTATTGCCGGATGCACTGTAGGGTAGGCACGTACCGTAGGTGACTGGAGCTGGGGCGAGTAATGACCTAAGCCTGCGCTGTGGATGACTGAGACGCCCCCCCCGAAGACCCCCGTGCTCCCCCCCCCGCAGGAGCTCTCTTGGGTGGCTTGACCAAGGCACGGCCACGCTGTTACGGAGCCTCTGCGCCTGCGAGAAACAACTTGGGACCTTCTCGCAGCTCCAGCACCTTTCCCTTTCTTCCTACCCCCCCCCTGATCAACCGCGTCGAGAAAGGGGGATACGCGCAGCATTTCCAGTCGCTCGCCACCCCGGAGCATCAGAGAAGTAACCATTCAAATTTTCCACCGACACGAGATTCGACGCTGACCCGCGCGCGCAGGTGCATTTCTCGGCATCCTTTTCGTCAGGAGAGCCCCAGCCAGGGGGGGCAGACAGACAGACGAGGCTCGAGTCGAGTCGAGTCGCCAGGTCCCCAACCTGGAGTCGAGGGCGCAACGCAAGACCCCGACCACACGATCGCGCGCGCCCCCGGCGGCACGACCAACAGACGCCCGTCGTATTGTTTTGCGTCCCACCGCCGCGATAGGAAAACGACAGAGACGGAAGAAGGAGGTGGTTGTGGTGGAGGACGAAGAAGGAGAAGGAGAAGAAGAAGAAGAAGAAGAGGAAGACTTCGAGGAGGAGCTCCGCAAGATGGCCACCAGCACGCGAGCGACAAGGTCGCGGTTCTCGAGCCCGCACCAGCTGCCCGCCGCCAGCCTCTCTGGGACCGGCCCGGGCCCGAGTCCCCTGGAGGCGTCGAGGAGCGCGGCCCACGACGCGACGTCCAAGACGTTCCTGCAGAAGTGGCTCGAGCCCTCGGTGCAGAGCAAGCCCAGCTACGAAGACCACGGGCTCGTCAAGTACGGCGTGACCGAAGGCATGGCGCCGCTCGGCGAGATGCCCAAGCCGACGCCCGCCGTCGTCAAGCGGAGGGAGGGCCAGCCGGTGCGCAGGATCATCCTGAAGAAGAGCACGGCGCACTTGCACTCGACGACCCCCGGGACAGCCGCAGCCGCAGCCGCAGCCGCGACACCGACGCCGCCGGCGACAGAGACCGAGTCGGATCGCAAGCCTTCATTCGACGCCGGCGTGGCAGGGGCGGGATCGGGACATGCTGACAGCGACGATGGTGGTGCGGGTGCGGATGGTGGTGCTGGTGCTGGTGCTGGGGCGGCCGCCTCGGTCGTGCCGGCAACCAAGCATGAGTCTGCTGCCTCCGCCTCCGCCAGCGCGACACCCGTTTCTCCCTCTCCGCAACCTCTGGCCCAGGGTGCACCAGCACCCGCGGAAAAACCTGTGCGACGAGCTCTTCCCACCAACGACTCGGACGACGAATTCGACCCCAAGGCCGTCCACCCGAAAACACCGTCGCTGCGCAATTCCCTGCCCAGGAGGAGCTTCAACCGGGCCTCCACTGGCCGTCGCACCTCGACGTCCACCTCCTCTTCCCACCCACCAGCCGCCATCTCGACCTCGACGCCCGCTCCCGGCTCCGCGCCTGCGCCAGCCTCCGCTTCTGCTCTCACCCCTACCACGGCTTCCGCTCCTGCTCCTGCGCCAGCTGTCACCACAGACGACGCCCACGTCGCGCCTGAGCAGACGGCGCCGAGCAAGGAGCGCATCGGGAGGGTCATTGAGCACGCTGTTCGCGAGGCCCTCCATCACTGTCGCTATCCCACCGCCTGGGCTCTGCGCAGGCTGTACGACGAGAAGTCATCAGACGCTCATTTTCTCGCCCTTCTCGAGTCGATCTTCTCACAGACGGCAGAGTCAGCCGCCGTCGATGAGTTCGCGAGACTGGTAGAGGCGAAGAAGAAGGAAGGCAGCAAGGGCAACCACGCTCGCGAACACTTTGAGCCGCCTTCACCGAACAACCTGGCCGCCGCTCACAAACGCAAACGTGCGCCTTACGTTCAGCTCATCACTCTCGATCTCACCAAGGCGAGGCAGCCGAGCACACCTGCACCTGCACCCGCACCTGCATCAGCACCTGCCGTCCCGTCTCCTACCGTCGAGGCCTCAGCTCCCGAGCCGCCGACGCCTGTCCTCGAGACGCCTTCGAGAAGGAAGCACCGGTCACGGAAACAGCACGCTGCCTCGCCGTTCACCATGGACCCCTCCGGTGTCAACGGTAACGCCCTTGTCACCCCGTCTCGGAGGCGTGCCCGTCGCGACTCGGCCGGCAGCGACTCGTCCGCTCTGTCGGAGCTCTCAGGCTCGCCTTCCTTGCCGTCGCCCACGCCCGTAGCCGTCCGCGACCGCGACGTGGAAGACGCCGCCCCTGTCAAGAGGGATGCCAAGGTTATTTTCAACGAGCTGCGGCCCAGTCGACAGCGCAGCGCAAAGGCCGCCGCCAAGAAGAGCGTCGCGGACCAGCAGCCCGCCCCGTCAGCGCCGTCATCCTCGGGGAGCCCTGCTCCTGCTGATGCCACCATGACCGACGCTCCTTCATCCCCGCAGTTCGCCGACGCCGTTCCTGCCCGCAGACCCGTCGGCAGGCCAGCAAAGGGATCCAAGGCGACCCGAGCCGCCAAAGCCATGGCCAGGGCGGCTGCGCAAGAGAGGAAGCTGGAGGTGGGCCCCCTGGAAGACGAAAACGCAGCCAGGCGTCGGGAAGCGCGACGCCAGAGCAACTTTGCCGGCACCACGCCTCCCCAAGAGAGCTGTCTTCGCGGCGAGGTCGTCATCTCCGACGGCGCCAACGCGCCCGAACCGCCCTTCTGGGAAGAGCTGGAGGCGCCCGTGTCCACGCCGGTGGCCGGGCTCCCCGCGCGCAAGACGCGCCAGTCGGTCGCGGGCACCGCCAGCGCGCCGGGGACGCAGGCCAACGGCAGGACGACGCGCTCCAACAAGAGGGCCTTTGACGAGCTCGAGGCGTCGTCGCCGATTGCGCGTTCCTTCCCACCCGACGTGGCGTCGAACGTGAACTCGTCCAGGGCCGGGACGCCCGTCAGCACGCGGGCGGCGAAGAAGCAGCGGACAGGCACCGGCCTGCGTGTCAAGTCATCGTGAGTTTCTTCCGGGTTCGGATCGAGGCGCATCTCCATGATGACCTCACGCGTGCACTTTCGTCATGGTCCTCTTTGCTCTAACATGACCCTCTCTCTACCTCTAGGCCCAAGAAGAAAACGATCGGCACGGCAGCAGGTGTGCCTCGCCAGAGCGGCGAGGGACACGCCTCCTCGTCCAACGGAGGAGGCCACTTCAACTCGGTGAGTGCTTGTACTTCCTCATCAATTCTTCCCCTCGCCTTTCCCGTCAAGGAGGCTGGCTCCTGTCTCGCTCAATCCGGCACGATCCATGCCCTCTTCCCCCCCCCCACACTCCCTCCCCGTTCTCCTCTCCTCACCTGCGCGCGCCGGGCCTCAGGCCAAGCATCCCCCTCGTCGTGCCAACCTGCCGCCCGCGCGCACAGGGTTTTAGCGACCCAGCTCATCTCCCACTTTTATTTGCCGGCTCAGCATACGCCATCCCGGTCACCTGCTCCAGCTCCCTCGCCCCCCTGCCCCCTTCCGCGGATAAGTTGGCTAACCCCCCCTGGCGCCAGGATGACAACGACGATTACTGCTCGGCGTGCGGCGGAGTCGGCGAGCTCGTCTGCTGCGAGCACTGCTCCCGGTCCTTCCATTTCGAGTGCGTCGATCTGGGCGTCGACGAAGATCTCCCAGATGAATGGTATTGCCAGCGATGCATCGGAACCAGACACCCGACCAGGGCGTCCGACAAGAGACCAGGCCACTTCGGTGCCCTATTGACAGTGCTCGACAAGACCAACCCCGGCGCCTTTGAGCTTCCTCGGGACGTCCAGACCTACTTTGAAAACGTACGCGCTGGTCCCCAGGGTGATTACGAGGAAGAGGTGCCCGCGGCACCCAAGGTCCCCAAGTACGTGACAACCCTCCCCCTTCCTTCAGCCCCATCGTGTGCATGTCGGCTGACCACCCGCGCAGGAAGAGGGGTGGTTACGAGGAGGCGCCGGATTTCCACAAGGTCCGCGACGCAGATGGATCGCCCGTCTTGTGCCACAGCTGCCAGCAGGCGACGTCGAGCGACCGCTCCGTCATCCCCTGCAGCGCGTGTGGGCTCTACTGGCATCTCGACTGCCTGGATCCGCCGCTGGCCATTCCGCCGGTCCTGCGCACCTGGGTCTGCCCGGCACACAACGACGACCTGCTCGCGAGACTGCCCGGAAGCCTCGCGCCGGCTCACAAGTACCGCAGGATCCGAGATGCCGCCGCCATCACCCCGGTCTTCAGCCGCGGCATGAAGAACAACGGCTTCATCGAGGTCATCAACGAAGAGCCCGAGAACAACAGCGGATGGAACGACGTGAGCTCCTTCGGCCGCGTCTACCGCCTGCCCGAGAAGGGCATCATCCTGGACTTTGTCTCTCAGTATGTCGCCCGTCTTGTGATCACCAAGGCACACCAGCTAACCGACCAGGGTCCTCCACCACAAGCGTGACGACCCCGCGCCTCCGAGCGAGCCGCAGGATCCCGCGCCCGCGCCGCCCGCCGCGGTCCGCCGACCGTCGGTCACGGACCAGCAGGCGGCGCTCAACCTGGCCCAGCTGCAAGAATCCAACCGCGACGGTGTTTCCCAGCTCACCGAAGCACTCTTGGTACGTTCCTCTGTCGCTCGGCTGGACCGTGTCGAGAACTAACAAGCCTGCAGGATCAAGCCGACCCTACCGTCCTGGCGCTGATCGCCCGCGGCGACGCGACCAACCTTGCGAGCGGCAACCTGGAGCGGCGGGACCAGCAGAGCCTGCACGCCATGCTCGCCCACTGCAAAGCGATGGAGGAGCGCATCAATGCTGCCTTGGCAGCCGACGCCCCGACCACCGGCGAGGGCGACGCCCTCTCGGCGAAGAACGAGCCGGCCGAGGCCGACCTTCCCACCCCTGCCACGACGGCGCCCGATAACCTGGAGCCCTCCAACGGCAGGTCGTCCCAGGGTGACGACGGCACCATGGACGTGGACTGAGCCGGCACGCCGACCCTCTCGACGACACCACCACCACAACAACGACAACAACACTTCTGTTTGAGTATAAGACGCAAGACATGTCAGCATCGCCTCCGAAAAAGGAACGGCGGGTGACAACGAGCAAAAAATCGGCCTTCCCTTCATTCTCGGCTTTCATTACCTGTTTTTTTTTCTCCCGCGTAAATTGATTCCCCCCACATTGGCGGAACGCCCGGCGTTAAGGGAGGACGCGTCTCATTTCATCCCCCCCATCTCTCTCCGCGCGCTGCTTCCCGCGGCGTTCGCCACCGGTAGGCGACGGGAGCTGCGGGATCGGGGGGAATGCGACGCTTCGGCATTTGGTTTTTTCGACTACTATTGAGCGAGCCCCTGGCACGACGGCGCAGAGGGCTGCACGGGTTCGCGGGGAACGCCCGGGGACTCTCTCCCGGTGCTGTGGCCCTCGTCCTGCGTCCTGACGAGTCGTGTCGTGTCGCCGCGAGGGCGAGGGTGAGGAGGGGGGGGAGGAGGAGTTTGGGCGATGGACACGGCAAACGGGATACAACGATGAGCGCAGCGCGACGGAGCGTGAGGTTTCCCGGTAGGCTAGGGAACGTGTTGTATCATACTTGCTAAGAATACGTTCACCGAGATGCGCCCGGCGTGACGTGACGTCTGCTGTGCACTGCACGTGAATGGAGACTGCTGACACTCGGCAGGCCATCATGGTGTCGCTGTTTCGCCGGGGGGCCGGCGCCCGAGCCTGACGCGACGGCTGCGAGCTGGCTGGCGTACCATCAGCGAAATGGAGTCATGGCATAATCAGTAGCTCGCCGGCCTCGCAGCCAGATGGTGTTGTTCGCGTTGGCCGTCAGTGGATGGATCACAGCTCGGTTGTGTCATGCACGTAGAGCCACTGCCGAAGCACCACATTTCGAGACAGTACCCAACTGTATAACTACAATTTTATTGGAAGCAAGGCTTCGTCAAATGACATGTCTATAAGTTATGGAGCCCTACCAAAGCCAGATTCAAAGCTCCGGGGACCTCTGCGCAAGCTGACAAGAGAAAAACGCCGAGACCGAACACCCCTCTAATGTCCAACACCTCTATTCGTAACTCTTGCTCCTCAGAAGCACAACACTATTTGCAACCCCGCTCCTCAGAAGTCCGGCCCAGTGACAAATGCCTAGTGCCCAACACCCCTATTCGTAAGCTCCTGCTCCTCAGAAGTCCGGCCCAGCGGCAAGTGCCCCCTCCGCGCCGCCAGCGCCTGCTTGACCGTCGCGAAGACCCCCGCCATCTCCGACGCCGGCCCGGTCATGACGGCCGCGGGATGCACCACGCTGTACACGGCGATGGCGAGCGCCATGGGCACGGCCTCGAGCACGTAGAAGTAGGCCTCCTTCGCGATGAGCGGGTTGTCGATGGCGTGCCCCGACGAGAACTCGACGAGCCGGTACACGATGCGCGTCGTGATCATGGCGAGCGAGAAGTACAGCGCCCAGAGCAGCGGGCGCCACGCGCCGGACGTCTTGCCGCCTAGGGTCTCGGCGCGCGCCATGTCGCGGTGGAAGAGCAGTGCCAGGCCCAGGAAGAGCAGGATGAAGAACTCCTGCAGGGCGATGCCGCCCATGTAGACGTGGATGGCGCGCATCTGGTCCTCGGGCGGCGCGTCGGGGCCGGCCATGCTGCCGCCGGCGAGCTGGACGGCGAAGGAGACAATGTCGAGAGCGACAAAGAGGGCGGCGAGGGCGGAGGCGGGGAGGCCGAGGAGGGCGCGGTTCGGGTGGAAGAAGTGGATCATGCGGCCGAGGGTCATATAAGCAAAGGCGTTGACCCAGACGGGCGCCAGCAGGATGAAGATCTGGAAGACGAGGTAGACGCCGCTAGACTGCTGGTGCTTTGTGCTGATGGAGCGGAAGAGAAACGCCAGCGTCTCCCAGATGCTCGCCATGATGATAACCCAGCACCATGCCTTTGCTGTGTGTCAGTCGCTGGTTCCATGATGGGATGTTTGGTGTGAGACGTACGGACCTTCTTGTGCTTGATGGCTTGCCAGATGTGGATGGCTGTCAAGACTGCGAACAGGACGGCGAACGCAGCGGCGGCCGCGAAGCTGGGGTAGTAGTTCCAGAAGGCACCGCACTCCCCCGGCGGGATGTGGCCGTTGGCATCGGGCTTGGCGGTGGTGACACAGGTCGGAATGGCAATGTCGATGGTCTTGGCAGGAATGGTGACATGGTCGTCCGTCACTCCAGGAATCGTGATGTGCTTCGTCGTGGTGAAGTAGCCGGTGGGCACGGGTGCTGCTGGAGAAGAGGCTGCTGTGTCTTGTCGTCTGTTTAGGATTTGCGAAGGCGCTGGTGTGGGCGAGGGGCCTGATGGCAGTGCGAGAGCTGTCATGGCGGAAGCCAAGAGGAACAAAGACGAGCGCATGTTGGGTGTTTAAAGAATGAAGTAACGGAGGAGTGAGGAATGTGCTTGTCGGGCCATGGCTCGTCATCCTGGGCCCGACCGGACGGCCTTTATGCGAATTGAAGCTGTCGCGCATCCGTGTAAGTCGTCGACTATTGTTGGCTTTCGCGGGTGCCTGGTCGTTCACAGCCCCTGGTCGCATGCTGCCGTTCCGTCGAGATGCGAGCCGGCCAATCGCATGACACGCCGCTCAACTTGCGCGTGCCACCCTTGTTCGCTCCCGTTCCTGCGCCTCGTCTGAACCCCCTGGACGTCAGCGAGGCAGAGCACAACTCGCGCGTCGAGTGTTTTTTTTTTTTTTTTTTTTTTAGTCCTGGCGATGTATCTTAGGCCATTTGCATTGAGAACCATTCCTCCTGCGCCCTAATCGGCTGTCCTGGCCCCCTCATCAGGAGTAGTACCTTTCGACGCGTCATGACACTCCCGTCCTCTCCCAACACGGTCTGTTCTTCGTCTAACATGACCGAGTCTTGAACACGCCGTTCTTCCGGCGGCGGCGGCGCCTCCGCCTCGTAATCAGCAACGTCTTCGATGTCCTCGTTCAGCCTCAGTTGGAGCCCGTGCTCCATCTCGATCGCCCGCCGTCCGAACGCAAGCATGCTCTCATTGTCCCAGAGACTCTCTGTGCCATACGCCTGCGTTTTCATGAGGCGCAGCGCGGCGGCTCGCAGCTTCAGTGATCGGCATTTGATCACGACGAACGCCAGCAAGGGGCTGAAGCCCATCTCGAACGTGAACTTGGGGGTTGCGGGTGCCTCTTTTGATGCCTGTCGCAGCGAGTGGGCTTGTCGCGCGAGCTCTACGATGGCGCTGAACTTGTCAAGGTGCAGGTCGTACACCATCTCCCCTCGCGACAGGCACGTGTCTATCCAGATCTTGGCCACGTGCCATTTCACCTCGAGCAGAAGTTCGAGTATCATCGTCCGCGCGCATCTCCGGGCATAGCGCGGGGTCTGCTTCCTGTAGGCGTGGAACGCCGTGGCCCAGTCGTCGAGCGCCAGATCGATGTCAACTCGCTCTTGCATCGTCGCTAGGTCGGGCTCGCCGCTCGCCCAGTCCCCGAGGCGGTATTCGTCCGCAGATCGAACAAAGCGAATCGCCCGCAGGATCAGCGGGTCCAGAGCCGTCTGCGCATTCGCTACATCGCAGAATGGTGCATCATCATGAAGGGCCTCGCAAGCTGCCATGGCCGGGAAGGTCTCGGGACGGGCACCAAAGAAGAAGGGAAAGACGCCGAGGCGAGAAAAGGCAGGTTCCAGATGACCGCGGATGACCGCCGACTCGGCGCCAGCTCCGTTCATGATGGTGATGCCATGCCGGCAGTGGTCGATGGCACCCCGGAATTCACCACGGAGCATATCGATGCAGGTGAACAGGATGCAGACGAGCAAGACCGTCTCTTGGTTGTTCGTCGTCCTCAGCTGCCGGATCGCCTCATTGTAGTGCTTGACGGCGAACGCGTTCTTCTCGCCGGCGGGGTCGAGCTTGAACTTTTCGTACAGGGAGCTGATAGCCAAGACGGCGTGCCTGGCCGCGTGCTCCTGATGGACGACCTGGGCGACGAGGTGGGTCCAGAAGTAGCCGTCCAGCGGGCCAGCCAGGACGGGGGCGACGACGGTGCGGAAGAAGCTCAGGGCCCGCAGGTCGACTTCTGTGGCGGACTGGGTCAGAGGACGCCCGACCCGAAGCAGCTGGTCCCAAGAGTACGTCCCCGTGGGAGCCGCGGCGTAGCCATCGCATTTCCTGCCCGTGGTGACGCAGCGGCTGCAGGCAGGACGAGCCTCGTCGCACTTGACTCGGCGGATCCTATGTTGGTCAGCGTACCGTGTCGACCGATGATGTGTGTGGGGGTAGCCTTACTTGCAGGTCTTGCAGCCTGTCTTGACCTTGGTGAAGCCGTATCGGGCCATGGTGGGGGAGCGAGCGAGCGAAGACGCGAGGTGACCTATTGGGAGAGGGACGCGCGAGGCGAGGCGAGGCAAGGCGAGGTGAGGTGACAGCTGGCTCGGAAAGCTCAAGGGGTCCTCGCCTCAAGTAATTGTGTCAAGGGGGACATTTTTGCTAGGCCACTTGCCACGACGTTGAAACGAGTAGAATGGTGGCCAGGCAGATACCAGAAGGACAGGAGAGACGGGCGAAGGAAGGAGCTTCGTCGTCGAGGCGGGTCTGCAGGGCTTAGTGTGAGTGGTGAGTGGTGAGAGGGATAAGGAAAGGTACGACCGGACCCCGGCCCTTGCACTTGCACTTGCTAAAACCCAATCCACATGCGGCGGGGCATTTGCGACCCGACCAATTGGGTGATGCCTCTTTCAGGCCAATGAGAGGTTCCATGAGAGCTCAGGGGTATATATGAGGCCGACTGGATGTCACCTCCGGGCACGACCTCAGAAGCACATCAGGCTCGACGTGGCGCTCGACGTGGCGCGCTCGACGTGGCGCCAATAGTCAGGCGGCCGGATATGAATGGCCACGAGCTGTCCCGACTCGCCAACATGACCTGCACTTCTCACGCAGACATCCAAGCCGTAGCCTGCCTTCAGCCCTGATTTGACAAGCTGGCGACTGTGCGACGAGACGTCCCAACGAACGTCGGCTTTCGCCATGTCGATTCATCCGCCCCGGCGAGACCACCGCAGCGTCCTGTCAAACCATGCCAGCGGCTTCGGCGCTCCAAACGATGGCCTTGACGAGGCTGGCGCCGGCGCTGGGTGTACATAGATGACCCCAGGCTTGCCCACCCGGTGGTCGATCTAACGGTTCCCCTCCCACCACGCGATTTTCATCCGCCTCCCCGTGCCCGTCCTTTGGGCCATCAACCGAACGACACGTCGACGGGTGAGATTTACGCAAGGTGGTAGACGCCTGCGCGACATGGCGGAGGTGGTCCAGCATCATCCCCAAACCCCCCTCGAAGACGGCCAGTCGGTCGTCAACATCACCAACAATCACTACCACTGTAAAAACAGCCCCCCCCGAGCCCCCAGCCCGGCATTGACCAGCAGAGTAACGAGCCTCGCAGACCACTACACCGCCGGCGCCGATGCCGCGCAGCCGTCGGAGGCCGACAGGCGGATCGAGCAGATGCTCGCCGACGTCGAGGCCTACGACACGGTGCTCGACGAGATCGCGCGGATCCGGCAGGAGGACGACGAGGCGGCGCGGCAGCGAGAGCTCAGGCGCAAGCGCCGAAAGGAGCTCGAGGCGTGGGTCGCCAAGGTCGAGAGCCGCTGCGAGTGGAAGCGGAAGAAGGTCAAGGCTCTGATCGCGGCGGCCGGGGGGCCGAGCAAGGAGGCGGCCGCCCGGCAGATCGAGTGGTACCCGGCCGCAGACGACCAGGCAGCCGGCGACTCGGCGTATCAGACCTAGGACTCGTGTGGGTGTGCCGTTGCGGCGGGGCCAGCTCAGCCTGCAGGCGGATGCAGAGGAGACGTCTCTGTCGTTTTGTGTTGGATCCTACCATCTTCTGTGTTTACTTTGGCTGATCAGTCCAGATGGCGGCACTTATTTCTTCGAGCCCCCCGTTTCTGTTGTATCCTACTTCTTTTTGTTATCTCCACATGATCGCGTACTGTTGTCTTGAGCACGCAGTATTTCCGTTTCTTTGAGCATGTAGTATTTCCGTACACCCAATGCCGGCTGTCTCCTCATCGGCTTGATTGGGACTGTGCTGTTTGTCGATCAACGCGAATGCCAACCTCGCCCTGTTGTCGGAGCGCCATGCCCTTCAGAGGTGAACACAGAGCCTAGGTCAACAGTCAATGAGATTGCCCGGAACACTGCATTCGGACCTTGTCCAGAAGAGGGGCATCATCACCCAGCGTGATGCCTCGGACAGTCTCGATGAGGATATGACTCAGATCCGTCCCGAAGCACCTTGGAGGTCAGCTCAGGTACAAGCGTCGTGATGGTCCGGCAGAGACCAGGGCACTGACTTCATAGTCATCATCTCAGCGCAGAAATAGTCCAGGTCCCGCAAGTCTGCCCCAAGCACGTCGGCAGTACCGACACAGTAAACGCGTGAGCCACACCATAGCCAGGTTCGCCTCACACGCCTGCACCGCTCTAGTTCCATTCTCAACCGTTCAGCCACGACGCCGGTTTCATACGAACACACACAGAGGCCAATGGGACAAACAGCAAAAGTCTTCTACAAGAAAGGCAAACTAGACAGGCGTGCTATCAACGTAATGTAATGCTTCCCTCGCAGAGGTTCGTTCGTCCTGTTCATGTCTCTCGCGCGATTTCCTGTCACACGCCCGCCGCCTCCGAACCCGTCCGGCCTGGGCGCACTCTTTTCGTCAGGTACGGCAAGAACAGCCGCCCCCGATCCGCCTATATACACAAGCCCCGCGGGCAGAGGAACGAGGGCAAGCAGGCCAAACGCCCATCCTGCGGCCGGTGGAGTCCCCAGAGACACGTACTCACACAAAACGAACCCTCTCACATTGTCTCAAAGATCCTGCAACGCCGATGTGCCGATTCCGTTCCCAAAGTCTTTCCCTCGTTGTTGCATGTTGGACGTGGACCGCCATCGCCAGGTGGCGGCCCCTCTGATCCCTCTCGGGGGGGGCAGTGAGGAGAGCGCCGGCTGTCAAATCATCTCTTCGCGGAGGCGTTAGTCTCTGACCATCTTGCGCTTCTAGCGACCACGTCCGGGATGGGATCGACCTACTCGGCCGCGTCTGGCGTTGACCTGCTCCTGCTGCATGTATGCCATGTTTTGCATGCCGTTCATGTTCTGCACGCCGCCCATGTTTCCGCCGTAGCCGTATCCGCTCGGCATGCCCATGTTCATGCCGTAGCCTGGGGCGCCGTAGCCCGGGCCGGGGCCCATGCCGGGAGGGATCTGGGTCGCCGCCGGCTGGATCGGGCTGCCGTTGGGCATGTTCTGGTTCCTGTAATGATCGATCGACGGGCTCGGGCTGTAGCCGGCCTGCATGGGAGGGAAGAAGTTGGGAGGGGTGCCGCGCTGAAGCATGTTTTGCTGGTACTGCAACTGCTGCAGGTTGGCCGGGGCCGGGGGCATCTGGTTGGACGGGTTGAACATGGCGGGGTTCTGGGCCCCGTAGGCAGGGAAGGGAGCCATGCTCGCATCGGGTGCTTCGTTCCGCTGGCCACCGAAGCCGGCATCGTAGTTGTTGGGGTTGGAAGCGGGGTTCAGCGGGTTGTAGAACTGCTTGTTGCCGGGGGCCGCCTGCTGGTGGCCGTTGAGGTTCGCCTGGCGGGAAGAGGGTCGCTGGCGCTGCTCATTGTCCCGGGGACCACCACCGGCCGAGTTGCGGGTCGACAGGCCAACCTCGTCCATGAGACGCTTGTAGCCCTGGCCGGGCTGCGCCTTGATGCGGACCAGGACGTTCTTCACGTTTTCCACCACCTGACTGCGGATGGTCTCGTCGAAGAAGGGCGTCGTGAGCACCTTGAAGATGAGGGTCGCGCCGCAAGCGTGGTCGCTGAGGATGGCCTCCAGGACGTGGTCCTTGGGCGTGAAGAACAGGGCCTTCAGGATCGTATCCCGGGCCTCGGGCTCCGCCTTCTGGTTGATGACCTTGAGAACGGTCAGGTAGGCAACCTTGTGCGTGCAGAGGTGCACCAGGTAGGGCACGAGCTGCGGCGAGAGAACCGTGCGACGCTGAGGGAACGTGCATGTGTCGAGGAACCACGTGAGGAGCAGAGCACCGTTGGCGTTCGTCGCCAGCTGCACGCTGTGCAGAGCAATGACGGCGGCGAGCATCCTCTGCTGGTCCTTGGTGGAGTGGTGGCTCTCGAGGCAAGCCCTCATGGCGCGGGCGCCGTAGCGGCCCTGGCCGACGTCCCACAACCGGCTGACCATGGTCTCGAAGATGAAGTCGTTGTAGGGGGCGCCGAACTTGAGGCAGCCCTGCAAGACGTAGTTTCCGTACTGGTCGAGGAAGAGGCCAATGGTGTAGGGTCGAAGGTGCTCCACGATCAGCATCATCTGCTGAGGCGTCTTGCAAACGTCGATAATCTTCTGGGCCGCCCAAGTACCGTTCTTGTGAACGCCAATCTCGGCCATATGGGGCGCGATCTCGGCCAGCATGGCGTCTCGCAGCTCATCCGAGCAGTGCTCGAAGAGCTTCTGGACGACCGTGTTGCCGAGATAGTCAGAGGACAGCTCGGCGATCTCTGGGAGCATGTCGACGGCGATGTTCTCAATCTCCGACTTGGACAGACTCTGGTTGTCGATCCTCTTGCGAATGTCGCGCAGCTTGGGGGCATCGTGAACTCGCGAGTGGGCGGGCTCACGGATGGGGGGGATCTCCTCGGCGAACGAGTCAAACTGAACAGCGGCCTGGAGGTTGCAGCTGATCCTGTACACGTCCTCGTCCGAAGCCTGGAACTGCTTGACAATCTGGAGGATATCGGCGATCGACTCCTGCAGAGAGGGAGCGTTCGGGGGCGTGTTCACGGACCAGGTCGGTGCAGCAGAGCTCTCCGTCTGATTCGAGGCCGCGCCAGCGCCGCCCTGGCCGTTCTCCTGCCCCTTCGCGAAGGGGTCAGGGCTGGGCGAGGGGAAGACGCCATCATGGCCGGGGGTGTTGGAGGCGGACGGGGGCTTGGCAAAGTTGATGCGGATGGGACCAGCGCCGGGGAAGATCTCCTTGCCGTTCATGCTCGCCTTGGCGGTGATGGCGCTCTCGACGCGCTCAAAGTTGACGAAGCCGCAGTTCTTGTGGGTGAGAACGCGCGCAGACAGGATGGGTCCGTACGACTTGAACATCTCGGTCAGCGTCGAGGTGGTGGTGGACGTGGGAATGCTACCCAGCCACAGCGCACTCGTAGGTCCCTCGAGGCCCTGGTCCTCGGCGTTCAGCAGACCGGCATTCCGGCTGTTGGACCGTCCCAGATTCATCGCAGCAACGGCCTGCGGCAGCTCGTCGTAGTCCTTTTCGTCGGACATGCGAAGTTCGGCGGACGAAAGCGACGGAGGCCCACCGCCGTTGTTCGGGAGGTAGGTGCGCATCAGCCGGGAGCCGGGGGTATCGAGAACGCCAGCGGTGCGCGCACGAGGGCGGCTGGCCTGGTTAACGAAAGCCTGGACGGCCATGTTATGGCTGTGAATGGCGGCGTTGGTGGCGGCGAGCTGATCCTGTAGGTGGGCTGCGTACTGGCTCTCGAGAATCATGCCGTCCATGTCGTCGTAATCATCCTCCTCGTCGGCGTACTTGTCCTTGTTGTTGACCGAGTAGGAGCGGAAGCGACTAGCTTTCGACAGGTCATTGTAGTTGGCAGGAAGATAGGGCGTTGCGAGCTGCGCTCGGGGCGGCTGCGGGGTCTCGGCGAGGCCCAGGTAATCGAGAGTCCTCATGTGAACATCGTTCTCGCCTGCTCCCTCCTTCGAGAACTGGGACTGCGCGGGGGAGCTGGGTCCGTTGGAGCCGATGCTCGCGATGCTGGCCAGCGTCGAACCGCGCTCACGACCGACACCGGTCGGGTTCCAGCTGCTGAAAATGGAAGGGCCGAAGGGGGAGCTGGTGCCGGGCACATGGGCGAACGGGCTTCTCTGGGGCATGGAACCGGCACGAAGGCGTGAGAGCAGCGCGGAGCTGCTGGAAGCCTGTTCGGTGGCATCGAGGCCCGGCGAAGGCGACTTCAGCGGGGTGTGAGAGGGCGTGGCCCGGTTGGACCTAGACAAGCCGGGAGGGAGATTGGGCCCGCCGGGTGAGAAGCGGGAGGGCACAGTGCCAGCTCGGGCGCGGCGGCCTTGCGGCAAGCTGTCGGGGGTGGTATGGGGAGGAGCGAAGTCGGGGAAGCCGTCGGTGGGCGACTCGGGAATGTTCTCGCGGAGAGGCGTCGAGTTGCCGCTGGTGGGGGGGCCACCCCACGGGTTTAGCGGCATACCCGGGATGCCCTCTTGCGCCTGAATCTCGCGAGCCCTGTTGATCGGGGTGTTAGCACCATGCGAAGTCGGGTCGACTTCTTGCGAAGCACGGGGGAGCTGAAAGTGGACGGAAGGCGAGCTGACGAACCTCTTGGAGAACAACCTGCTGGAGCCTGGCATATCGTGCGATGGAGAGCCAGTCCCTGATCGCGAGTTGGATGCCATCTTGCCGGGAGGGTTGAGGCCGGGGGGCAGACCAAAGGAGGAGCGGACGCCGGAGGCGAGGGCGGAATCAGCGGGAGAGGTAGATGAAGGGGAGGTCGAGCGAGTCTGGGATGCCGACTGTGGCGGGTACCCAATGGGCAATTGATCGGATCTGGGAGTTGACATTATCAATTACTGTTACCGACGACGGTCATCAGATGATTTTCTTTTCTTTCCTTCTGATGACACAAGCGCGCCGGGGCGATGGTAATCTGTTGCCGGGGCGTTGGAAGAGAAAGAAAAAAGTCGGTACGTGGGGGAGACCAAGCAGGCGCGAAGTCTCGTGATTCCCGTGTTGGCAGGAAGGGGGAGCTACGTCGACGGGAACAAGTGTTGCGTCCGCGTCGGGTTACGTAGGCAGCGCAGGGTGCCAAGGGGTCGAAGCCGGGGAAAGCAGGCTGGATGGACGGGGCCTCGTGTCGTGCGTGGGAAGGAGCGTCGGTGCAGAGCCGTGTGTTGTGCGAGGTATTACAATGGAGAATCTTATCGGAAGGCCTTCAAAGGCAGGCGAGTCGAGTCGGTCGAGTGGTCGGGTGGACAACGCAACGGGTGTCGTTCGTTCTATTTTGTCGGACGGTCAAGGAATGTCGGGGCGGAAGCCGTTCAACGGTGATTGTGCGGCGTAGGTCTGTTTGCCTTGTGTGTCTGTTTGTTCTTTCCGCAGGCAGGCAGGCAGGCTGGCTGGCTGGCTGGATGCTGTGCTGATGGACGAGTTTTGCGGCGAGGGCAAGGACAAGGTCGAGGTCGAGGCCGTCGCGGGAGGGCTCAGCGAAATGATGCGGATGCGTTGCTCGCTGCCCTGTTTTTTTGCTCTGGGACTGGAGACACCTGGAACAGGCGACTGGGTCACGTAGCGGGGACCGAGACCAGGCAGAAGCAGGGCCGTATCGGGGTTCGAAGTCAATTCGTCCTTCCTCCCTGGATCGTGTGAAGCGAACAAGGAGAGCGGAGGGGAGAAGAAAAGACAAACAAAAAGGTATGGGTGTCAATATACAGACGGCATTAGTAGGAAGGTGATGCGCCTGGAGAATAGGATGGGGGTGAGAAGGGGAAGAGGGCGAGGAGGTTTGTAACTCGGACGTGGACACTTACTTGCCTTGGGCTTGGGCTTGGACTTGGGACCGTGTGGATGGGATGAGGGGGTGGGCCCCCCCTTCGATGCGAGCACTGTGTGCCTCCTGTTTCCTACAGTGTGCGTGGCCGGGGCACGGTACAGAGAGAGTGGCCCGGGGCGTGGCACGCAGCGAGGGAGCATCCACTAAAGGGCCCCATCCCGTCGCCCCGGACAGTGCTTGCTTAACAGTGCGAGAGGGGTCAGGGGAGGTGCCCTGGCCTCTGCCCACAGCAGCACAACACAGCACGTTGCGCACTGCAGCTGCGCTGGCGCCATCTCAGGCAAGTCACCACAGCGTGAAACGACCAGCGCCGACCTCGAGCTCGCCATGAGCTACCGAAGCAGGCATGTCGCTATCTTGGGCGTCGTTTAATTTCTTGCCATGGCGCCACTGCCCGGAGTGTCGAGTTCTGAAATGCTGCAGAAATGCTACAGAATTAGCAAACTACCTTGGCTCAGACATGCTGGTACCCGTCATTGCCTCTGAATGTAGTTCATCTTGAAAGCGAGACCCTTGCTCGGCATGGCTGTATGGTCACCTCCCCCAAGCTATGACCTGATACCATCGAGCCATGTCAGCCAAGACGAGGAGCTTGCTTTACTTTACCATCGACGGAAGCGAGCATATCGGCTCGCTTCGTCGCACAACGAAAGACTGCATCCAACCATCCAGCCAAAATATTGGCCTTGACTTGGATCTCCGCCTCTCTGCTTGTCCACTCCAGAGCAACAGCCACCAAGCCCACAGCACCAAGCCAGAGCACCAGCGAGTCAGCAAACCCCTATTCTCTGCGCCCACTGCCCACCGCCCACCTGTAGCTCCCATTCGCGGGTGCGTGCAGCAGGTAAATTGTCAGCCGCGCTTGAAACCCCCTCGACTGTCTGGCAACTAGGTCCCAACTCGCCCTCCCACCCCGTCACCCTGTCAGTCCCCGGTGCTGGGACGTGATCGGCACACACGCGATCGGATCAGGGGGGGGGGGGGAGGGCACCCAGGGCCTTGTTCGGGTTGTCAGGTCACCACCACCACCACCAGCCGCCGGGGGGGTGTGTGGGCGGCGGGAGGATCTGCCGGCCATCGAAGCACGCTGGCCCCTTTTCCCGCCCGCTCGTCTCGCCTTGCCACGCAATCAAGCCACGACGTCCACCCGACTCCAGCACGCATTTCTCAACGGCGCCAGAGAAAGCAAGGAGACAGACGAGGCCGACAGACAGCCAGCCCAGTGGGCGAACCAAAAATCGGAGAAGCAAAGAGAAAACCCCCTGAACGCCCCCCCTGTCCCACGCCCTCCAGCCGCCCATTGGCCGCCCCTGCCGCACCACCACCACAGAGACCAAGCTCCGCCTCCAATCACGGCCCGGGGATGCGCTGCTTGTCAGAGACCTCTGCTCCCCCAAAAAAACCTGAAACATCACAATTGGGGATGCGAATGCGTCGTCGGCCCCTGACGCCTGCCTCCGCCCCGCCCCTTGGTAGACCGCTTGACGGGCACATCCCGATCACGTCCGTCCCCTTCTGGGCATGGAGGGCCGCTTTCGTGAGCATCCGCGGGTGACATGTTGATGAAAGCGCTGCTCGAAATGCTGTTTTTAGGTCGGTCCGTGTGCTCTCCTGGACGGGCCCTCAAGCCTTCTCCAGTTCTCTGTGTGCCAGGTCCACGCAGAGGGGTCCAAGCTCGCATGTCACGAACGCCTCGCTTCAGCCTCGGCCAGCCACAACCATCCCCATCAATGCCTCTACGCCCGTCGCCGTGTTGCCGTCAATGCCTATGCCGTGAGAAACCTTCCGGGGTGGCAGACCGTGACATACTGCCAAAGCTTAAAAGTAATGCATCCCTGCGTCACCCTGATTCGATCCGCGGAAAACCTCCTCACTGCTCTCCGGCGAAGCTTCTGCCCGCCACGCCGCCACCCACATCCTTACCAGCAACGGCGCGCGCCGCCGTCACGCGATGACTCGGGACGGCCCCGGCCCCGAGTCAGGGGCCGCGTGACTCGGCGCTGAGCAGACCTTCACCATGCTTGAACGAAGCACCCCGATGGCCTCACAATTATGAAACACCGCGATACCCTCAATCTCAATCTGGCTGGTAGTACAAAGTTTACATCACACATCACGAGCAACTGCAACACGAGAGGTGCCAGGTTGTCTTGAACGTATTGACATTTTTAACATGTGTATCTACAAGAACGCTTTTCCGAATGAACGCCGTTTGATTTCCCAACGCCTCGTAATTCATCATTGCGTCAAATCAGTAGTTGCTCTCCCCTCATGCCGACTTCTCGTCTCGCTCTCAGTTGTAGAGGTCGTCGTCACGAGCCACCTCGTCGACGGCGTCCTCCATGTCCTCGTCGTCGTCCTCCGACGGGAGCTCGCTGTCCTGGTGGTTCGGCAGCACGACGATCTTGTCGTTGATCAGCTCGACCCTGGCGATCTCGCCGTCGCGGATCTGGCCCCGCAGGATGAGGATCGCGAGGCGGTTGAGCACCTCCTTCTCGATGAGGCGCGAGAGCGGGCGCGCGCCGTAGGCCGGCGAGTAGCCCGCCGCGCCGAGGTAGTCCTTGGCCTCGTCCGACACGTCGATGTGCACCTTGCGCTCGTTGTCCGCCAGCCGCTTCTGGATCTCCTTGATGCGGATGTCGACGATGTTGCGGATCTCGCGCCGCGTGAGCCGGTTGAAGATGACGGTCGAGTTGATGCGGTTGAGGAACTCGGGGAGGAACCACCCGCGCAGCGCGTTCATGACCTTCTCGCGCGTCGCGGCGTCGACCTTGCCGTCCGGCTGGGTCGACTGGGTGAGGTACTCGGCACCCAGGTTGGACGTCATGACGACGATGCAGTTCTTGGCGTCGACGACGCGGCCCTGTCCGTCCGTGATGCGGCCGTCGTCCATGAGCTGAAGCAGGACGGTGAGGACCTCCTTGGCAGCCTTCTCCACCTCGTCGAACAGCAGGATCGAGAACGGCTTGCGGCGGAGAGCCTCGGTGAGCTGTCCGCCGGCGTCGTGACCGACGTATCCAGGGGGGGCGCCGATCATTCGGCTCAGGGCATGCCGCTCTTGGTACTCGGACATGTCGAACCGGATCATCGACTTGGGGTCGTCGAAGAGGAACTCGGCAAGCGCCTTGGTGAGCAGCGTCTTACCAGTGCCGGAAGGACCGCAGAACAGGAAGCTGGGCGGCTGGTTGGGGTTGGCGAGGCCAGACCGCTGGAGCCGGATGGCGTTGGAGACCGACTTGACAGCCTCCTTCTGGCCGACGACGATCTTGCTGAGAACCTTCTCCATGTGCAGGAGCTTGTCCTTCTCCGTAGTCTTGAGACGGGTGACGGGAATGCCCGTCCATCGTCCAACAATCTCGTTGATGTGGTCCACAGACACGATGTCCGTAACCATCGAGCCTGTGTCTTGACCGGTGGCGCTCAGGGCGGCGTCGGCCGCGGCCTTCTTCGCCTCGAGCTCCTTGATGACGGCGCGCTGCTCGGGGATGGCGCCGTACTGAATATCGGCGGCCTTGGCGTGGTCGCCGTCGTTGGCTGCGTTCTCCAGACGCTTCTCGAGCTCGTCGAGCTTCGTCTTGGCCAGATGGATCTCCTCGCCGCGCTTGATCTCGCTGAGGTACTTCTGGCGAAGAGGCTCCAGCTCCTCCTCGACGTTCCTGGCATCCTTCTTCGCCTGGGCGAGACGGGTCTGCGAGGCCTCGTCCTTCTCCTTCTCAAGTGCAGCAATCTCAATCTTGATCTGGCGAAGCTTGCGCTCGAGCGAGTCGATAATCTCGGGCTGCGACTCGCGGGCCACGCGGACAGCCGCGGCGGCCTCGTCGATGAGGTCGATGGCCGAGTCAGGCAGGCGTCGGGATGTCAGGTAGCGACCGGCGAGGTTGGCAGCAGCCACGAGGGCGCTGTCGAGAATGGTGACGCGGTGGTGGCGGTCGTACCGCTCCTTGAGACCTCGCAGGATGGAGATGGTCTCGGAGATGGTGGGCTCCTTGACGAGGACCTGCTGGAAACGTCGCTCGAAGGCGGCATCCTTCTCGACGTACTTGCGGTACTCGGCGAGCGTGGTAGCTCCGATGCAGTGCAGCTGGCCACGGGCCAGCATGGGCTTCAGGAGGTTGGCGGCGTCCATACCACCCTCGCCAGACGATCCGGCACCCATGAGCAAGTGGATCTCGTCGACGAAGAGGACGATCATCTCCTTGGAGTCCTCAATCTCCTTCAGGACACCCTTCATCCTCTCCTCGAACTCTCCGCGGTACTTGCTGCCGGCCACCAGCGCACCGACGTCGAGCGACAGCAGCTTGCAGTGCTTCAGGTTGTCGGGAACGTCGCGGTTGACGATGCGCTGGGCGAGACCCTCGATGACGGTGGTTTTACCGACACCGGGCTCACCGATCAGCACGGGGTTGTTCTTGGTTCGCCGGGACAGGATGCGGACGACCCGGCGGATCTCCTCCTCTCGGCCGATGACGGGGTCCATGTTGCTGTCGCGCGCCATGGCCGTCATGTCGATGGTGAACTTGGCCAGGTTCTCGTGCTCCTCCTCGGTGTCGGCGTTCTTGTTGTCCACCCTCTTGGTGCCTCGGATCTGCTGGACGGCATCCTGCACCAGCTTCGGCTTGGGGATGTTGGCCTCGCGGAGGGCGGTCTGGATGTTGTGGTCCTCGGAGAGGGCGGTGATGAGATGGTCGATGGCGATGAAGCTGTCTTTCTGGACCTTCTGCAGCTCCTGCGCCTTGCGGAGGACGGCGTGGAAGCCGGGCGCCACGGAGACCTGGTCGGGAGGGGGGTCTTGGCTGGGGAGCCGCACGAGGGTCTTCTTCAGCGCGCGGTCGAAGAGCTGAGGGTCGCCGTGCGCCCTCTCGACGACCTGCCTGAACATGGAGGCGGAAGGGGCGGGACCGTTCTGCTGGTCCTTGCTCTGGTCTGCGGGCGGGTCGAGGAGAGAGACGGCCAGATGGACGGGGAGAAGCTGCGAGTGAGCGTACTGCTCAGCGAGGGCCATGGCGTCCTGGACGGCCTTCTCGCCTCGGTCGGTGAACTCCATGCGGGAATTCATCTTGTCTGTTATGTGATGCGTGGAGCGAGTGTGTATGTGTTTGTGTGGTTGTAGTTTGGTTGCGTGGTAATCGTGCGAGTGGGAAACGGAATGTGCGTCGCTTCGAAGCTCAAGTAGTGATGAGTCTTCTACTCGAAGAGGGGTATCATTAGTCGTATCACCTTTTGTCTTTGAAGTGAGCTAGGCAGGATAGCGAAGGCAGCGAAGCTTGAGGTGCTGTCGTTTTATGCAGAGTTCAGACCGCTCGAGCAAGTTGGAAGTGGGCCAAGCTGGATGCAGCCTGATGTAGCCTGATGTTTCCAGCAGCTCCGGCAGCTGTCGTAGGGCAGCGACGGGAGCGGACTGGAAGGGCCTCGACGTCACTGGAACTAACTCGAAGCTACTGAGCGGCCCGACCAACCACGGGCCGCGGGGTTCTTTCCTTATCGTCATCCTGATCTGACCGACACGTGCTGATACGGAGAGCGCCGTTCCAAGTCCAGGCTTGTGGCTGGACGAAGATCACGTGATATTTCAGCCACGGTGCCAATGCCCGACCGCTGCGCTCCGGGATTTTTCTGATCGAGCTACGAACGGCGATCAGGACATAGGGGACCGACCTCACGATCCAACGGCGCCCACTCCCACACGCCCGCAACCATGAACGCGGCACCAGTCTTCCGCTTCTCCCAGCTCTCCCTGAGCGCGGGCCTCCTCCCCCGGACGACGTTACGAAATGGCCACACGTGGTCGCGACGCAGGACGCCCAAGCCCGAGCTGTCCAACTTCGCCCCCGGCCACGGCGAGCAGATCTGGGTCTGGCACCACCTGACCTCGCACCAGATCATCTACTCGCACACCCAGCAGCTCGACGTGCGTCTCTCCCACCCGATTCCGGAGGGATACCCTTGAGGGTACAGCCTGCTGACCGTACACGCAGTCCAACCACGCCCTCAAACAGCTCCCCTTCATCGCGAAAAAGTCCACGCCGGCCAAGCTCCGCAAGGACCTCTGGCGGCCGATGGCCCTGATCCAGTTCCCCGCGGGCGCCGGCGCCGCCGGCCAGTCGGCCTTCCAGAAGCTGCGCGAGTACCGCCGCCGGCACGAGCTCGAGTGGGGCGACGAGAAGCTGTACCGCGTGTCGCGGGATCCCAAGACGGGGGCGCTGACGCGGGCGACGCGGACGCGCAAGGAGCGCGGCTTCGCCATCCACGAGCAGCGCGAGAACGCCATCGCCGACATGGCGGCCGTGCTGGCGGGCGGCGGCCGCGGGAGCCGGCTGTGGGTGAGCGCCGCCGAGCGCGCCCTCGTCGAGGCCGGCGGCGAGCTGCGCGGCAAGAGGTGGTCGACCGACGCGCCGAAGGAGGGCAGCAAAGACCGCGAGCTGCTGACCGCCACGGTCTTCTGGCGGGATCAGCTGGACCGCAACTTCGCGAGCGCGTGGAGCGACAACGTCACGCATCAGCTCTTCGAGGACGCCAAGGCGCTGCAGGCTACCGAGCCTGCGGACGTCGAGCAGCTGGTGGAGACGGAGGGTGCGAAGGTGGCGTAGGGGAGAGGGGGAGAAGAAAGAAGAAAGAAGGAGCAAGAGAGAGAGGGAGAGATAGAGAGAGAAATGTGTGTGTGGGGTGGGTGAGGGAGCAGCAGTCTGCAGCTGCGTTCTGCGAGCGTCCCGCACTCAGCTTCGTGGGATTGTATCACCATTTGGCGGTCATCTCGAGTCACCGTCCAGCCTGTTGTAGACTATTGTACGAAAGATCAAAACGTGTTCATTCATTCATGGGCGTTGCCCTGTCCTGGGCTCTCAGGCCCACCTCGACCGTATATATGTGTGCAGTCCCCTCTGACCTTGCCAGGCCATGTCCGACAATCATTTCCTAAAGTACGTATCCGAACCTGAATCCAAATCCCGATCCCATCCCCGTGGTAAATGTTCCCTAATAGACAACATGCTAAACAAAGAGCAAAGTAGCAGACGCTTACACCCGCAGGGCGAACTTCTTGAGGTACTCGTAATCGGCCACATTATCCTCGACCGTCTTGCGGATCACCTTGGCGCCCTTCTCGCCGTACTTCTCGTTCCACTCGCGGTCCTCCGACTCACGAGTCAACGTCTTCTTCTGTGGGGGTCAGCAAGGTCGCCCTGCACATCGTTCAGGAAAGGGACGAGACAACTCACATGGCTCGGGTCGCGCGCCCGGAGGTTGCAGCTCGACAGGGCGTCGTCGTGGAAGCCGACCCACTTGGCGAACTTGTCCTGGGCGAAGGCCGTGTCCTCCTTGCTCCAGTTGAGCATGCCGTCGTTGAAGTCGAGGCCGACGCGGTCGCAGTAGGCGCGCAGGACGCCCTCGGGGTTGTCGAGCAGGTCGTCGGCGTCGATGACGGTGATGTTGGAGCGGTCGATGAGGCCCTCGCGCAGGAGGAAGTCGAAGAAGCGGCGCAGCTCGTCGTAGCCGGCCTCGGCGGGGTCAAAGTTGTAGAAGCCGGTGACCTCGTCCAGGGGCGGGACGGTGCAGCGGAAGTAGGAGGGAATGGAGCGGCGGGGGTGGCGGATGAGGAAGGTGAACTGGAAGCGGCGGAGGATGTCGACGGGGATGACGGTCGGGTTGGTGGGCTCGCTGGAGGCGCGGCCGGCGACCGAGGGGGCGATGGCGGCGGGGGCGCCCGAGGGGGGGAAGAGGTAGTGGATGATGTCCTTGATGAAAATGCGCTTGGCGCCCTGGTGGTTTGTTAGCAGGGCGGTCGTTGCGAGTGACGTAACGAGAGATGCGACAGAGGGGGTGAGAGCCGGGCTGGCGGGATAGCAAAGAGCTTCGTGGGCGCACGAGGCGGAGAAGCTCTGCAATTTTCGCGAGGCGTGAGGTACGATGCTATAGCTTCATGTCCAGGGCGGAGCCGAATTGACAAGCCGTGGTGTGGTTGCAGGAAGCTCTTCGCGGGTTGTCGCCAGCACTTGCTAAGCGTCATGCATGAAGCTCAATTGAAGCTCTCACGACTTGTACGACAAGAGAGGGGCGGGGTCGGATGCAACACCACGACAGCTTCGAGTGAGGGGGAGGGCAAATTGGAGAAGGCAGAAAACGTACCCCTTGGCTGGACTCGTCAATGCTCTCTAGGACGTCGGCATAGGTGGTGTTGGCGAAGCCGGACGATTCCCTCGTCTCGACGTCGTCGGCGTAGCGGGCGCTGAGACGCTCAGGCCCATAGTAGAACGCATCGCCGAAAGGCTCGTGAACGCAGCTCAGCACATCCCTGCGGGTCATGAAAACCTGGGAGGATTCCAGTCAGCTTCAGTGACGTGATGGCAGTGAAATAAAACTGGGTCGTGAGGATTTGGGGAAGCTCAACACGGCAAGCTCCCGGGCGTCTCTCAGTCATCATCATCAAAACGTACCCTCTCAAAGGCGGTCGAGCACGCCCGCGGATGGGTCGCGCAGAAGATGGGCTTGTTGGAGGTCGACATGACGGTCATGATGGCTGACGGCAAGGGCTAAGGCGTGCTAACGGCAGGCAGCTCCAGTTGTCAGGGTGTCGTGATGGCGTGCTTGCGAAACGAGAGGTTGTCGTGGGCTCTCGCGGAGGACAACGGGGCAGGGCAGGCAGTTGATAGGACGAGGGGAGCGATTGCGCAATGTCGTGATGGGGTGAGAGCGATGGCGAAATCTCAGGATGAGGGGGATGACACGGATGCGTGCTCGGGGAGGGTGAGATGGGAGGCGCCATATATAAAGCCCTTCATCCTGTCGACAGCTCGTTGCGCAGAGCCAGACGGTCGCAAAGCTTCCTCGTCCAGACTCGCCTCCCGCCGTCCAATCGAGCTCTGCGAAGCTCTGCAACTGGCTGGTTGCCCCTCTTTCCAACAAGCTCTTGTCCACCTCTGCCACACCTCGTTGCCCACCCACGCCGGGGCAAGGGACAGAAAGAGCTCATCACCTGGCGAGGTACGGTACGTCGAGGTACCGCCGGCGGAGGTATCTCGGAACTCTCTCAACCAGGCCGCGAAAAGTTGAGCGTCGCAGGGCGTCCGTAACCAACAGAGTCAGAGCCTGGCATCGCGACCGGCTGAGAGCCCCCGGCGCAACTGCTGCGACCCACGCCCACAGCGCAAAGTACCGACTCAGCAGATCCAGCTATTGCCAGCTCCGCTCACGCCCGTAACACATGCGGCCTAGACGTCATAGTACCCCCCGTCTTTTCGCCCGGGGCCAATTGTCGCTTCCGCACCGGGGACGCTAACGTTTCCGCCGAGGGGCTCTTGGGGGCCCAGAACCGCTTTTCTCCCCGGTGGCTCCCTGATGGACTGTTCAAACTCTGTCCGCTGGCGCGCGCGATACTTGTCGTAGACGTACCGCCCGCGACATACTTCCGGACGACTTGTCCAGATGTGTCTCTGTGGCTCCCACGTCCCCCTTTCGGCGCAGCAGCCTGATGGCACATGCCGCGCCGAGTGGGGGTAGAGTTGCTGACGACCCTCCTTGCCGGCCTGCTCTTTATGCGGTTGGCACTCGGCTGAGATGCCGCGAGCAAGGACATCGCATGGCCAAGGGGAGGGGTAAGAGGGGATGCGCGACGGGAACGGAGCGTATTGCTATGCTAGGCCTGCCCAGGTGGGTTTGTTTTCGCTGCGCCATGAAAATGCTTGATGTGGTGCGTGATTCCGATATGTTCGGCTCTGGGATTCTGATATCGCTGGCTTGGCTGGCCCCGTGTCGATATCGGACTTTTTGCCGGTTGCCAGAGGCTCGGCTGCCTGCCTGACAACCTGAGACGGGTGATATCGTGACAACCAAACCACCAAAGGGGGGTTCTGCCCCAAAACGTGCTGCTTCAACTGCGACGCGGAAACGCCACGACCCAGCCATGCATCCAGAAAGGACCAGCAGAATCTTCAGCGTGAAAATCTTCCAAGGTATCCATCGGTACCAGAACCTGCTTGCTCCATGTCTCATGACCCCCCTGGCATCGCCGACCACGCCGCGCTCAGCTTCACGCCGACAGGCATCTCCGGTTTCCATGACCAACAGAATAATCACGCCCTCCCGCGTCCATGACCCTGTCGCCGACGCATCTCTACCTGAAAAAGACATGGCCGCCATGTCGTCTTGCGTCCGGTGCCGCCTAACGTCCAATAGATGCTCTGTGCCACCCCCAGACGCCCACTCTCACGTAGCTCGACGCCTGAGGACGGGCTCGCCGCCCGCGGCGAGACTGCCCATCGCCCTGGGCCCCTCGCGTGATCAGGCCTGCAGCCGACTGCGGCGGGACGGCAGGTCAAGCACGACCCCGGGGGAGGCGAGGCAGCGAGGGAAGCCTCGCCCACAGGCCCCTGGACGTTGGCGCCAACCTCTCGCCCTCGCCGGCCACTGGCTCCTTACCCCCCCATCCGGCCCCATCTCAGCTCGAGGGAGAGCGCAGAAAAAAAAAAGCCTTTCCCTCAGGTCCGTGGGTCCCTCCCTCCCTCCCCTTACCCCCGAGATCGCTGGTCCTCCCAGCTCCCAAGCCACCGCCACGCCTCCGCCACGCGCGCAACCCCCTCCAGTGCGCCGCGGACCCGCCCGTCCGGATCACGCACGCGGTGACCCTCGAACTCGACAAAGAAGATGTATTGGAACGGCTTCTCGAGGCTTGGACGGCTGTTGATGCTCGTCAGGTTGAGGCCCGCCACGCGGAAGGCGGAGAGCACGTCGGCCAGCGCGCCGGGGGCTGTGTGCGGCACCATGAAGGAGACCATTGACTTTGTGGTGCCCGCGTCTGGCTGGCGGAGCTTAGGCGGGAGGGGGGTCTTGGAGGGCTCGGTCGTCTCCTTTCGAATGACGAAAAAGCGAGTCGTGTTGTCGGCGCGGTCCTCAATGCTGGCAGCGAGGACGTCAATGCCGTGGAGTTGCGCCGCGATCTCGCTGGAGATGGCAGCACTGGTGCCGGACTCGTCTTCGGCGACGAGGGCGGCGGCACGGCTGGTAGACGAGACGTCGATGGCCTCGATCCCCTTGAGATACGTCTGGAGGAAGGCAGAGCATTGTCCCCATGCCTGGGGGTGGGAGTACAGACGGCGAACATGGGATAGGTCGGTGAGGGGCTTGGCACGGGGCTTGGGCGGGTGCGGATCGGAGGCGGTGGGGGTGCAGGCGCCGGAGCCGGGGGCGGAGGAGCCGGACAATGCAGCAACGGGTGCCATGTCGGCACGGACTGATTCGAAGGATTCAGAGGCGGGCTGAGCAGGGGATGCTGCGGTGGCGTTGGGCGGCAGACGACCAACAAGAAAGTGGTGGACGTCCAAGTAGATCTCACCACAGACAGCGATGTCCGGAGAGAGCTCGTGGCGATCAGCGAAGCAGTCGAGGGTGAAGACGACCGAGCCATTGGTAGAGTTCTCAAAGGGCACGACGCCGTAAGCCACGTGACCGGCTTGAACGGCGGCAAAGATATCTAAACGTGTTAGGTGAGTGTGCGACGATGGAGGACGTGGTGCTTACCGGGGATGGTAACGAGCGGTTGCAGGTCCCATTGACCCTCGGGAAACATTTGAAGCGATGCCTACGAATGTTTAGTTCACGTGGCGACAGAGAGACAAGTCGGGGGTCGGGGGTCGGGAGTTGTGATGCGTGGCATGGCGGTGTACCTGGTGGGTGTATGAGGCTTGAGGGCCGAGGAAGCCAACAGAGGGCCTGGTGATGGCCTCCTTTCGTATCGACTCCGTCATGATGGTACCGAGTCGGTCTAGGATTAAAAAAAAATGGAATTCTCGCCCTCGCTGAGTGGAGTCGCTTCAGAGGACTGGGGCGACCGTTGAGATGTGTGCCACGGCTCTGAGGAGTCGTTGGTACGGTGCAACGGCGAGGGGTTGGGGTCAGGCAGTCGGCCGGATTGGGTAGGACGATGGACGGGCGGGTAGCGACACGAGGTGTCCGTGTAATGAGCGATACGAGCAGTCGATGCAACTCTGTCCGACAAGACGAGGCTGACGATCAACTGCGGTGTGAATGGCAATGAGAGGTCGTGGACGTCGTCGTGGTGCTTGGCGAGGGTTTTCTTCTTTGAGGGTTCCCCGCGGGGCGGCATCGGACGAGCTGTAGCGTCGTTGCGGGTGCCACAGGGCAGTCACAGCTCCACTTTCGCCTTCCGAAGAGCACAACTCCAACGTCAATGCTGGGCAAGGACGACCTGCTGCCAGATGCTCTATTGGTGACATCATGGTGCCTGCCTGCCTGCCTGCCTGTCTATTTCTTTGATGGGAGTGGGACTGCCGTGCGCCTATTCCTCATCCACTCTGTATGCTCTATCGCTTTGTCTTCGTGCCTCTGATGGAATCAACCACGGGCAAGATCATCACCGCCCGGAAGACTGACTCATATCACGACAATTCGTCCACCACCCTCATCAGAGCGCCCGACCACGACTCCATGCGCAGAAGACACCCACTGCTTCTCGTCTGCTTCCTGTCACTGCTTCCTGTCCATGGCCGCCTGCACCAGCTCGCGCCCCCCCTGAGCCCAGTCATCCCAGCAGTGGCTCAGCGTGACCGTGTCCCTCCACAGGTCCTCCGGATCGCCGCCGGGCGGCACCCCGCCGCCGTTGCCCACCTTGCCCCTGACGGCGCCCTTCTTGAACAGAATGTGCCACCTCGTGACGCCCTCGCTCTTGAACCCCAGCCGCGTCGCCAGCTTCATCGACCCGGCGTTCTTCGAGTTGGCCCGCCACTGCACGCGCCGCAGCCCGAGCCCGCCCTCGGCCGGCCCGTCGAGCGCGTACCGGACCAGCAGGCCGGCGGCGTTGGTCGCGACGTGCGTGCGCTGGTACGGCGGCAGGATGTACACGTAGCCGATCTCCGTCGTCAGCGTCGCCACCGAGCTGCGGAAGTACGACATCATGCCGGCGAGCTCGCCCTCGTCGTCCTCGGCCGACGGCGCCCGCGTCTTGTCGATGATGGCAAAGGCGAAGAAGGTCGGGTCGGCCTGCACCGTCTGCTCGACGAACTCGGTCACGAAGTGCTCCAGGCTGTCGTAGGGGCCGCTGGGGGTGTGCATGAAGAGGGCAGGGTTGGCGCCGGCGACGGCGTGGAACCGGGCGGCATGGCGGTCTTTCTGGGTTGGTGCATGAGCTGGCCGGCCGCGAAGAAACCATCATATCACTGTAGTGCAGGAGACACTCACGTCAAAGGGCACCAGCTTGATCTTGTCGTTGGCGAGGACCTTCACGGGGAAGCAGAAGTCGGCGTTTGTTTCCTGAGCGGCAGACATGATGGCGGTGGCTGTGTGAGGGTGCGAAGACGGCAGAGATGAGGCAGCAGGTTTGATCGCGTTGGGGCGTCAATGGCACGGCAGCATGATCATGATGTTGTTTCCAAGTTCCGGTACCAAGAATTCTCTCTCGGCGGCTTACTGTAAGGGATATCATGTGAGTCACGCGGTGATGCCATTGGCTTCGCACTCCAACGGCTTCGGCCGGCTCTGCATAGAGGCTTGGGAGGGCGGCCTCGGCGGCGGGGTGGCCGGATCGGTGGACCGTCAGCGGCCCGCCTCTCGTTGCGCCGAACCCGGAAGGCACGTGCTGACAAACCAGCCTCAGATGATCCCCTCCCATCCCGAGGTCGGCAAAAGAAACCGAACACACGGCAGCCATGCGGACGCTGTGATCTTCAGGGTCGCTAGCAGGGCCAGCAACCAGCAAGTGTCGGGCTAGTTAGTCTGCTAGCACATCGACGGGGAGGCCGACCAGATGCTCGGTTCCGGCAGGATGCCATTTTGCCGTACGTCGATGGGACGAGCAGGTCGGCAGGAAGGCTGTATCCGACAAGCGTGTTTTGTTTGCTTGCTGGTCGGCAATAACAATAACACCAGCCCGACATCTCCGGGACCAGTGTCGAAGGTGAAAGATGTCCCTCCTCGTGCTTTGGCCTTCACCGCTCAGGCGGAGGGCGCCGAGCCAGCACGCAGAGCCTCTGATGCAGAAGCCGAGAGGCGGCGCAAAGGATAATGGCCATGGCCACGTCCTGTTGACGACGACCAAGACGAAACGAACGGAGAAAAACAAAAAGAAAGTCTAATGTGATTCTGGTACGATGTCGGGCGCTCTGGAGCCTAAGGCGGGAGAGAGAGATGCACGATGCGCGATGCTGCAGCAAGGCAGCAGGGCAGAAGACGAGATGGTGCCACCCCAGGCCAGGGATCCATCCATGCGGGACGGAAGGAAAAAAGAGGCGGATGCAGGGAAAGCGCCAAGCTGGTGCCGAAACGTGCGACGCGACCGGTTTCATGTCCAACCCGGCCAGCGCCTCCTTTTTAGGCCCCCCCCCCTCCCCTCCGGTTGAGCCTCGGTAGCCAATGAGGCCACCCCCTTTACCAGAGCATCGTCAAGTGGCCTGAGTGACCTGAGTGACCTGAGTGGCCATGGCAGTCGCGGGCCTGTCGTGGTCCCCAGATCGTCTGGACATTGGGCGACAGCAAAAGAGGACAGGCCGGGGTCCACGGTCTCATGGCCAGCAGATGGATTCCACCGCGTGGTGCTGCTGCTGACCTGGCGAGTGGAGGGGCGGTGAGCTGTGTGGGCGGGCGGGTTGCAGGTATCAGGCGAACATGACAATGGGGGGCCTCGCTGGCTCGACTGGCTGGCGGCGTCTCCCGGGCGGCATCACCACGGCGGGGCACAAGACACATACATACATTGTGGAGGGGAGCCCATCCACGGTGGCAGGTCGGATTCGACTGAAGGCTGCCGATGAGCATTTCAGGTTAATAGCTTGGGGGGCACAGATAGATGGATCGGCCGGAAACTCAACGGCCCTTTGGCCTCCTGCTGAGACAGGTGACGGTCGGTGAGTTTTGCCGTCGCTGTCCTTCCCTATCAGCCAGAAACGCGAGCCAGTGCCACGCTACGCCGTGGCCTCCCGGGTTTTGGTGAGCAAACGGGCACCCGTCCAAGGGATCATGCCTGCCCTGCGAGGGGCGGGATGGGGCCGAACGTGGGTGGGCGGCGGGGACTGCACGATGGCGACGGGGACGACGAAAAGGGGCGACGTCAACAACAGCCTGAACACGAAGGCTCTCGAGATGATGTCCATGCCGTCATGTAGCAGATTGGGAGAAGCGGCATCACATAGCCGTCCTTCCCATCTCTGCTGCTCCTCTCCGAGAGGTCCCTCGGGTCGCCTGTTGGTAGCATGGTCGGAATGTAGAGGCTGCCCGCTTGCAGATCATGACCGGCACCGTGGTCAATCCCGCAGATCGTGTCGTGCGGTTGTGGGTGAGGTGAACCCAGCAACGCAACAACAGCACATCGGATGAGGTGTGGGTTGTGAATGCGGGATGCAGGTGGCACGCTCCCCCTCTTGCGCTCGTTTCGAGGTTTCATGCTTCCACGCCAGCAGCCGCCAGCGCTGATGTCTCGCGACAGGGGGGGGAGGGGAGAGAGCAAGGGAGCCAATCGCCGTCACTTGCCTGCTTGGCCCTTCCGTCGCTGCTTCCCATCACCCACACTGGCTGACCGCACTGAGCTTGCTCGGTAAGGCCAAGCAAGACCCGCCACTGAAGTGTGGAGCGCCCGCCTGTCCTGACTCCTGAGCGACCCTACCTTGCCTACCCAGGTTACCCCAAGGCAAGGCAGGTGGGCGGGTGGTACCTTACCTGCGCAGGGCACCAGCGGCCGAGCCTCTCTTTCATTAGCCCTGGTCGCCCTTTCCCTCCCCCGTTCCTCGTCCCCTTCCTCCTGACCTGACTTGAACCTCAACTTTCGACGTCGGCCATCCTCGATCTCCTCTGTCCTCCGTCGACAACACCAGCACCTCCGCCTGGCTGCTGCTGTGTCGCTGCAGATCACGAGTTCTCGCGATTGCCTCCCCTCGTCGTCCGTTCTCCGTTTCTCCGCCCTCCACGGCTCCGCGCTCCTTTCCACCCGCCCTCTCTGCGTGACGCGCTCCAGGCGAGACAATCCAGAGACAATATCCCCCCCAACGCCGCATTCCACCTGATCTCCAAACCCAACGGCTCATCTGCGAGACCACCGGCATTCGCATTCGACCTCCGACCTCGTAACTTGGACCTCGCACCTCGCACCTCGCACCGCCACCATCATCCCGAGTGCTGGTCAACATGGCCATGCTCGCTCCGAAATCGTCATTTCCCGCCGGCCTGGGCTCCAACGGCGCCAACATGGTCGCCAACATCTCACCCGCCTCCATTGGCCCCGCCAGGAGAGCTCCCACCCTGCCCAACTCGACCACGTCTTTCGCCAGTCCGACCGAATCCGAATTCTCAGAAAGCGATGGCCCCGATGCAGTCAAGAACTGGGACGAGGAGCGCGTCTGCGAGTACCTCAGGAGTGTCAAGTGCGGCGAGTACGAGAAGCTGTTCAGGAAAAACCACATCAACGGCGAGAACCTGCTCGAGCTCGACAAGAACGTCCTGAAGGAGATGGGCATTGACAAGGTCGGCGACCGTGTGCGCCTCTTCCTTGGCATTAAGAAGCTGAGGACCAAGGCCTACGCGAATCAGAAGAAGAGGAATAGGGTGCGCTCCTTTCCTTCGCAGTTCATGCCCCTCGTCTCGTGCTCTCGACTAACAACCGACGCAGGATTCCTTCGGCGGCCTCGACTCACAGTACATGCCCTCCGCCCACTCGCCCCGGCCCTCCGGCGGCCCTCCCACTTCGTCTTCTGCCGGCCGAGGCATGCCCACCCCTCCGATGAACAAGCGATACTCCCGCCAGATCGACATGCCCCTGCCGCTCGACACCTCAAAGTCCTCCTCGCGCCCCAGCTCGCCTCTGCCCGGCTCCGACGCGCGCCAGGCCCGCCAACGATACGGCCAGAGCCCCGGTTACATGAGCAATGCCGGCCCCAACGCGACAAGATCTCCACATGAGCTACCCCAGGCGGCTGGTCGATTGGTAACATCCCATACCAGGAATCAATCCAGTATGGATGGCTCACTGATGGCTGGCTTACCACAGAATCAGGATGTTATTCGTGTCATTTCTACCGGAGGCGTAACCAAGGTCGTCAAGATTGCCGACTGCAACACGTGCGAAGAAGTCATGCGAGTCACATTACGCAAGTTTGCTTTACGCGAGGACCACGAGAGGAACTACTGCTTCTGGGTCCTTGCCGGCGTCGACCCCGACCCGAGCCAGTGCCGACGCCTGGGCGACACCGAACTCTGGCGCATCATCAAAGACCAGAAGCGTCCCGAGCGAAACCGTCTCATCCTGCGCCGTGTGCCCGCTGGCGAGCCTGGCATGTCAGAGCTTGAGCGAGCCGCCGGCATCGCTGTGGAGGAAGCGCAGCAGAACCACGCCCGGGCTCTCGAGTCCGTTGACAAGAGGAGTCAGGCCAAGGTACAGAAGCTGCTGGGGGAGCGCTGGAACGATGAGCTCCAGCATCCCCTCTCCCCCGTCTCCTTCCAGGACCGTGAGCGTAACGTTCACAATGCCGCCAAGGACCTTGAGCGTCCGGCGTCTAACGACTCGTCACGCCCGCGGGGGAGGAAGGCAGTGCTTCGCCAGTTCGGCGGCCTGAGACCCCCGAGCGAGCTTATCACATCTGATCTTACCTCCTACTTCCCCGACCACGCCAGGGAGGATATTGATCGAACGGCGCGCCTGTCAATGAGGAGATCAACCCGCATGAGCAAGGTCAACAGCCGTCTGAGTGTTGCGAGCAACCTTAGTTTTGCTTCGAGCATTGCCGACGCCCCGCCCATCCCCACGATCGCGGACACTTGGTTGACCGCCTCTGCTCAGGCAGCGAAGCCCCAAAGCCAGGCCGCTCGCCAAGCTGCCCGTAACACTCACGCATACCGTGATTCTGTCACATCATCGGTGCTCGACACGCTGCAGGAGGAGTCGCCCATCGAGCCCAACCGCAAGTCGTATGTTTCGTTCGCCGACAGCAACTCGGACACGGCCGCGGTGAGCGTCACTGATCCCGATGGCAACGTCACGAGGAAGAGCTTCTTTGACGGCGAGTCAACCATCTCGACGGGCTCGGGATCCGTTGAGCAGTTGACCCAAGCACTCAACGAGGACGGCGAGGACGCCGATGAAGAGCTTCAGAGCTTCCTGGCCGGCGAGTCGTGGTCGGACGACAAGTGGATGAAGGGTGCCCTCATCGGCCAGGGCTCGTTCGGATCCGTCTACCTCGCTCTGCATGCCGTTACCGGCGAGCTTCTTGCCGTGAAGCAGGTTGAGGCGCCGGCGCCAGGTGCCAACAGCCAGAGCGACGGGCGCAAGAAGAGCATGATCGAAGCCCTGAAGCGCGAAATCAGCCTGCTGCGCGACCTCAGACATCCTAACATCGTGCAGTACCTGGGCTGCAGCTCGTCCTCCGAGTTCCTCAACATTTTCCTCGAGTACGTCCCCGGTGGCTCCGTGCAGACCATGCTCAACTCGTACGGCGCTCTGCCCGAGCCTCTGGTGCGCAGCTTCGTCCGCCAGATCCTGACCGGTCTGTCGTACCTGCACAACCGAGACATTATTCATCGCGACATCAAGGGTGCCAACATTCTCGTCGACAACAAGGGAACCATCAAGATTTCCGATTTCGGCATCTCCAAGAAGCTTGAGGCATCCAACATCCTCAGCGGGGCGAACAATAACAAGCACCGTCCCTCGCTCCAAGGCTCCGTCTTCTGGATGGCGCCCGAGGTTGTCAAGCAGACTTCGTACACTCGCAAGGCGGACATCTGGTCTCTCGGCTGCCTGGTCGTCGAGATGATGACCGGCTCTCACCCCTTCCCCGACTGCACCCAGATGCAGGCCATCTTCAAGATTGGCGGCGCCATGGCCGCTCCCACCATTCCCGAGCACGCCAGCCCGGAGGCCCAGAAGTTCCTCGCTCAGACCTTTGAGATTGACTACAACCTGCGTCCGAGCGCAGACGAGCTCATGCTCAGCCCTTTCTTGGCACCCATTACCTAGATTGCCACTGCGGCGCATGTTCCTCTGGCAGGCCCGTTGGTGAAGAACCCATGACCATGGGCGACGACCACGTGTTATTTTCTTTTCACTCTTTTAATCAATTTAAGGACGGGGAGCAAGGCGGAGCTCCTTGTGGAGCAGGATGGTAATCAGCTTCATCTGCGGCAAGCGTAAATATCGATGATGGCTTTGACGATCTGGTCATGTTGGCTCGTAAAGAGCCGGGGATGTAGACGACGGGGCGGGGAGCTGGGGAGCTGTATACTATCTATATATCCCGATGATGATGACGACATGGAAATGGAAGTAGAGATTTGAAGTTGCTTTATCTGTCTGATTCTGCAGTGATGAAGTGACTGTTCTTTCTGCTTTGGGTTGTCCATCGTGAGTAAGGTTCGCAGGTGCTCATGCTCGGCAGCCCCTCTCATGGGAATCTTCGTAGACGGCAAGTATGGTCATGGGGTATATTGATCAACGAAGCAAATGGGTCAAACTACCTATACGGCTCTGCGAAAAGTGTCCCTCCAGCTGAACAAGATCCATCTACCCTCATGGCGCAAACGAAAGAGGCGGACAGACATTCCACTCCCCTCATTCCGTCGCGGAAAAATACATGCAGACAGACAAATCGTCGGCGGTCTCGCCGCTTGGGAGAAAGAAAAAACCCAGTCCCCCGTCCCGTCCCGCGCAGCTCATCATCTCGTAGATCACCGTGATAACAAACACACTTCTTTTGGCCCGCCCTTCCCTTCACTCGTGGCGTATGCGAGGAACGCTAGCCTACTCTGAATCGACGTCCATCTCGTCGCTCTTGGCCGCGGCGCGCCCCCGACGACTCCGCGTCGGCCGGGCGGGCGCCTCCTTCTTGGCGGCCGGCCGGCGCGGCAGGTCCGCCGTCTTTGTGGCGGCGCGGGCCTTGCGCCCGTTCGCCTTTGCGGACGGAGGCGGCGTGGGCTCCTTCTCGTCGTCGGCCTCCTCGGGCTCGGAGAGCTCCGACGAGCCCGGGTCCGACAGCGCGGACGAGTCGTCCGCGGCGGTGGCCTTCTTGCTGCTGCTCTGGGGTTTCTTCGCGGGGCTCTTCTTCGTCTTGGCAGGGGTGGCCTTGGGCGGCGGCGCCTCGTCCTCGCTCATCGGGTCCGAGGCCTCCGTGTCGGACGCCTCGGGCGCCTTGTCGTTGTCCTCGTCCTCGTCGCCGCCCTCGTCCTCGCCGCCGCTGCCGGATGCGTAGTCCCACTCGGCGACGCCGTCTTCCAGCATCTCGTTGTCGTCCTCGCTCGAGTCCCGCTCCGTGTACTTGGACTCGCTCTTCCGGCTGCGGCCGCTGCGCCTTCGGTTCGCCTCGTCGATGACGGGCGACGACGCGCGCGCCTTGGAGGGTCGCTTCGGCTTCGCCTTGGCCTTCGCGGCGGCCTTCTTCTTCGGCGCAGCGATGGCGCGGGACGACTGCGGTTTCGGCTCCTTGGTGCGGACCTTCTTAACCGCAGGCGCGCCTTCGCCTCGCTCGTCGCCGGACTTGCGCTTCTGCACGGACAGGGTCAGTTTTGGATTCACGCGCGCAGAGACTCAGAGAGGGGTCACGAACCTTCTTCTTGTCGATGGACTTGAGGATGACGTCAATCTTCTCCTCCATGCCGTCGGGGATGTACTGCTTCTTGGCAATCTCCTGCGCCGTGTTGTGGTCCGTCAGCCCTACGTAGATGCCCGACGGCATGCCGACCTTGCCGGGATACGCCTGGAAGACCCAGGCCCGCCGCTCCTGCCACTTCCTTATGACGGCCTGTGCGAGGTCGCTCACGACGTAGAGATTCTCGCTCTTCTCCGGGTCGAGGTTATCTTGCGTCTGCTTCACGCGCTCGGCGTACTTGTAGATCAGGCCCAGGTTCGACTCCGTCGCCACGTGGCTGACGTAGTAGATGAGGTACTGCGCATGGTCGGCCAGGTTGTCGGCCTCGTTGCTGTAGTCCGGGTGGTGCGCCAGCAGGGGGATCAGTCGCGCCAAGATGGCCTCCATGGGGTTCTGCGGGTTCCCCGCCATGGAGTGCACCCTCGAGCGAATCCACGTCTCGATGTGCTGCTTGAGCTCGGTGATCGGCTCGAAAGCCGTCAGGAAGATCATCGTGTAGAACCGGTGGCGGAGCCTGTTGAGCACGAGGTACTTCATGAGCTTCTCCACGAAACCCTTCCGGACGGCAGGCTCGGAATCCTGCACCATGAACGCCAGGGTGTGGAAGTCCTTGTGGTTCAGGCATTCGTCGAGGTGCTTCAACGTGCACAGCTTCAGGATCAGCTGGCCGGCGAGGAGGCGCAGGCGGGCGCGGAAGTGCTTTGGTGTGTTGCCCGTCTTGCTCACCTCGCCCTCCTTCTTGACGAGCGTCATGAGCAGCTTCACGACGGAGGCCGCCTGCGCCTTGGCTTGCTCGTGGTCCTCGTTGCTGCGAATGCGGTTGACCGCGATGCGCAGCGAGTACATCTTGGCCTGGAGCTCCTCGCTCAGATCAGCGTCATCTACCCAGGCCGGGTCGCTGGCGGAGGCCTCCTGTCGCGTGGTTCGAACAATGTTCTGGATGGCCATGTCGAGGATCTCCTTATCCTTCTCTTCAACCACCTTGGGGGCCTGGAGATACAACTGGGCGATGCATTGCAGCTTGTTCAAGAAATGAGGCGCGCCATACTCAAACTGCTTCATGATCTTCTCAAACAGGACTGTGGCCAGAACCTGTCCCTGCTTGTCGTTCTTGGCCAGGAGGATCTTGACCGCGTACTTCGAGGCCTTGACAGGCCGGCCATACAGGGCGTAGTTCGTCAGGGCTCGCGTGAACTTTTGGGTGTCGGGAATCTCATCGGGATACTTCTTCGCGAAAGATGAGCAGGCCCTCAATATGTCCACGATGCTGGCGTCATTCGGCTTCTTCTCCGCCGGTGCTTGTTCGACGAGCTCCTCGCAGAGGTCGCCAACAAAGTTCTTGAACATGTCGGGGTTCCGAGCGGAAATCTCGTGCAGAATCTCGTGCGCGATGGGACCGAGGCTCTCCTTGTTGCTCTTGGAAGACTCCAAGATGGCCGAGAGGTGGCTCTTGTTGAAGATGACACAAGCGGACCGGAAGAGGAAGGGCATGAGAGTGTCAAGGGCAGCAGCGACATCTTTGTGGCTGCTGTTTTGCATGCGCTTCACCAGCTCCTTGATCGCTCCTCGCACCGTCTTGTAGTCACTCTGGGAGCTAATGGCGAACCTGACAAGCTGGTAATTTCTGCGGTCGTGCGCCTTGGCGAACTTCATGTAGTCCGACTTGACTTTGAGAGGGTCTGGGAAGAACTGTCCGATGTACTGGATCGTCTTGTCCAGCGACGCGGTCCTCTTAGGGCCTTCGGCGTCCATGACGCCGCCGTTGTAGGCTTCACACTGTTTGATGAAGGCTTCCAGGACCTGGGCAAACTGAGGCTGTCTGGCCTGCATGGTGAAGAAGGCCTTGCGGGCCTGTGTGTCGAGCGACTGCACAAGCAGGAGGATCCTCTCAGTGCGTATGCTGTCTTGTTCCGAGGGCACGTTCGTGACGGACTGGCTCTGGCTCGACGTGTTCTTGGCGCCCTTTGTCTTCGTTGGTGGGTATGAAATGGGCAGCAGGTACTCGAAGATGACTCGGTCGATTAAAACGTTCAGCTCGAGATCGTTCGCGTACCAGGCGTTGAAGATGGTCGAGGGAATTCCCTTGAGAGCCGTGACGACGAGCTCCTGTCCGGCAGCCAGCTCACCCGCGCCCACGCCCCAAAGTTTCGCGAGCAGCGTCATGGCCTCGACGCGAATGGCTGACCGCTTATCGCGACACCGATCCAGCAGGCTGCGGATAATGGGCGTCTCTTTGTCAGTGCCACCTCCAGAGCCAAGCTTCAAGACAAAGTCGCGGAAACCGAAGAGCTCGATCGTCTTGACAGCCGCCAGCCTGACCCGCTCATCACCGTCGCCCAGCTTCTCGGCAAGGGCGCGAACCAGCTCTGCCTGCTCTTCGCGGCTCAGGCCGATACCGCCCGCCGAGGTGGACAGAATGTAGCCGACCGCTGTCGTCCAAGCGGCACGAATTGCTGGGGTCTTGTCCCTGCTCCGCCCGATGAAGCTGGTGTACGCTGTGTGGTGAGTCTGTGCGAAGGACTGGGGCGACAATGGTGTTGTGAGAATGCTGAGGGAGGACTGGGCGGGCTCTTCGTCGGCGAGACGCAGAGGGGGGTAGGCGGCCGGGTCCAGAGTCGGCACGGGAGGCGGCCCAGCTGCTCCGATGCCAGAGATCATGTCTCCCAGCGTTTCCGTGGCGATCTGCCGCAGCTCGATGTTATCCGCTGAGAGCTCGGCCTCCACCTGGGGGATCACGTTTTGCAGGACCGAGGGCGCGGCTCGCCAAAGCTCCTTGATGAGCAGGTGCGCCTTTCTCAGCTCCCTGACCTCGGAATCCGTGGGCCCCCTGGGGGCGTCTTCGTCCTCATGGTCGTCGCTGTGACGATGTCCGTTGGACTTGGCCGCAAACCGAGACGCGTCAATGATAACGTCGCTAAAATACTGGCTCACGTAGTGCACCATCTTCTCGGAGCACTGCATGCAAATTTCCTTGGCCATGACATAGGCCATGGGCTCGGACTTGAGAAGCAGGGTCGACTGGCTGCTGCTGTTGTCGCGCTCCGGTCGCGAGTGGGCGCCGCCAGGTGGTGCGGCGCGGAGGAACTGCGCCATGATGACCTCGATGATCTTGGGGCTGATGCCGCTCGACTCCTCGATCAGTGTGATCAGCATCTCCGACATGCGCCTAGCATTGTCCTTGGACACGCCATCCTCGAGAGTCGCATTCGACACGGTGTCGAAGAAGGTGGAGAACATGCGCAGCAAGAGGTCGTCGGCGCCATCGACGTCGTTGATGAGGAGGATGCTCTGCGTGTCGTTGAGGGAGGCCAGGACGTACTTGTGCTGCTTGTAGTACGGATGTGACTGGTCGCCCAGGAAGGGGAAGACGTGAGAGACGACCATGCTGAAGAACATCTAGGCGCGTGACGTCGTCAGTTGAGGCCCGGCAGTGAGAGAAACGGCAGTGACAAACCTTGAGCTGGTCGGGTGTGAAGGGAGCATTGGGGGCAGACAACTGCAAGATGTCGGCAATGCACGACGCGGTGTAGGCACGCACGCCCTGGTCCTTGTGCGCCAGGAGGTTGCGCTGGCCGAGAGCCTCGCAAACGTCGGACAGGGACTCGAGGTCGACATGATCCTGCTGCAGCGTGCCCAGCTCTTCGGAGAGCTTCTCGAGGCGCTTGAGGAGCACGGCGAGGGCAATGGGCCTGCCGAGCCTCCACGTCAGCTCCTCGTCAAACTGAAGGCTGACGACCTCGCCTGATTGTGCTTGGTCGTCGTCGGAGTCGCGCTGCTCGTCCTGCTCTGCGGGCTCTTCATCTTCGACTTCTTCCTCTGGCGATTCCTCCACGGCCTCCTCAACTTCCTCGACTTCCTCAATCTCTTCCGGTTCGGGCTCGGGCTCGGCGCGTCCGCGGCGACGTGATGCACGCGCCATCGTTGCGCGGTGTGGGCTTCTCTCTGTTGTGGTGCCGAGGGGAGGCGGTTCGTCGTGTCCCAAGCTGATCGCGGCGCGTGCGGGGGATGGAGTTCGCGCCAGCCGCCGTCGGGGCTTTAAACTTCGCGACGGGGATTCGAAAGTCGCCGATGAGGGTATCTGTACTAGACATGTATCGGAGGAAACGAGAGGTCCCTCAATGGATGGTGCTGGGATGGGTGTCAATGACGGGGCAGGCGAGCTGAACTGAGGATCGCGGACGACTTGGGGAGCCTGGGGAGACTGGCGGATGGAGGTCAGATCAGGTCTGTGTACCTGGGCGGGAAGGCAGCTCAATGGTACAAGGTACTTTCCATCCCTCTCGGGGGGACCAAGTCGCCCAGGCCCAGCGCTCGTGCAACGCGACCGCGGCGCGTGCACCAGCCACAGCCACCGAGAGCTGTAAGTGGGGCTGGCCCTGTGGTCCATGCTCCTAGACATCGTCTCGGCCGCCCCACGCCCTGAGCCCGGATCCGCGAGACTCATTTTCAGCCACATCTCCGACCTCATGTCCGTTGTCTACCTACCTACTGGATCCTGAGAGCTCCTTGATGATAGTAACTGACGACTTTTAGATGTACGGTTTGAAGATGAAAGCAACCGCGAGGCGCCGCGTCCCAAGACGTCTAACTAGGTCGGTGCCACCACGTGGTGACGCCAGCCTTGCTATGTGAGCCGCCAGGGGGTTTGAGAATCGACGGAGCACCGTCTATATGCTTAAGGACACTGCATCAATCAGCAATTGCCTCTGCAGGTAGTTCCTCTGTCCTAGGCGGATTTATATCACAGCATAACATCCCCCACGACGCGAAGCCCGTTGTGGTCAGGGTTGTTGCCTTCCTGTGAATACGTCTCGTAGATATTGGCTGACAACGGATAACATGTGGTTTTCCCCGTTCCCAGAAATCAAGTTCTCGGGAATATAGTGTTGACAACGGATGCCTTGAACATCCGATTCAGCTGTGCACTAAGGAGAAGCTATCAAGTCAAGCCAGGGCGTCGCATCACACCCACCCCCTTCAAGCATGTACTTGTTCCTCCGTAGCAGGTTGCATGCTTGAGCACCACAGTAGTAAGACCGTGACTCGCCATCCGTGTATCCATGAAGGCATCTTCCGCGGTCATTGCAGTATACAGTTCTTCTTGCCTCAACGGCATGACCACAGCTTTAGTAGTCGGTATAGACGTTACACATGTTCTGGGACTTTATCGTCATATTCGTCGCGTGCATCTTTTCAGAAGCACATACAGTAACTGTTGGGCGGTCAAAGTCGAGACTGGAGAATACCGAGACAGCTGATGCTGAGATGCGTGGGCGGTGATGTTGTGGCAGAGTTTGAGGAGACAGAATGAGACAATGTATGTATTTGACATCCACTGGCTTGGACGACCTTGAGTCCTAGAACATTCTTGGGGTTGCCAACATGCCTGGAGTTGGCCTAAGTTGGGAGGCGATACTGTCCCCTGAGAGCGCTTTGTCCCAGCACTCAAGGCTCATCAACACTTGAACCATGGGAGGAGGATCTATCAGAACCGCTGTGCCAGTTCTTTCGCGCCCGGCGGCTGGCCGAGGAAACCCAGCCTGGAACGTGATCAGTGATTCACCACCAGTCGCTTCATTCCATGGTTCGTCCGCCACTTGAACACTTCCAATAATAGGAAGTTGATCAAGTATGTGGCCAGCCTTTGGGCGTTTGTGGGAGCTCTTCAGGCTAGCTACCATCTAGCGGTGCCAACCGATTAACCCAAACCCGCCAACATCCAGTCGCGAACAACCAACGTCCCAGTACAATGGTGCCAACCGCTCAACTCAATCCCGCCAATAACCAACAGCAAACAACCAACATCCCCGTACACCGCCCCCAAAGCCCGCGCGCAGGAAAGCCTCACAATCTGGCCAGGGCGGGGTAAGGCTAGGTTCCCGACTTAAACTGTTTGTTTCCCGTCCTTTTTACTGCCTTCTACAAGGTTGCCATGGTGCACATTGCATTGCACTCATCTTTCTCGCGAGACACAGCAAGCACAATGGCTCTCGAACTTTACATTCCATCTTGCATCCGCGAACCAGCCCACCCTTTCCATCCCCCGCCACTAGACAAGCCTCTTCGCATCCAGATCGAGGGCCCCTTGGTGTCCGTCAAGAAACTCCTTCCCGACACGCCGTGGCACGTCAGCTACATTCCCACGTCTTTCCCTCAACCTGCCGGGCCGCTGCTCGCAGAGCTGGCGTACGAAAAAGTCTACGGCCACACTGTTCGCCGTGACGTTGAGGGTGACCTTGTCGTGCGCGACGAGTACCTAGGCTGGGTTATAGAAGCAAGACCGCGAAGGTAAGCTTCATCCACCTAAGCTATTTGTGCCCCTGACGATGAGGTTGTAGTTTGCAAGCAGTCTGTTGACAATGAGTTCTAGCGAGATTGACTACTATGGTATTACGTTTGATCACCTGGTTCCCGCCGACGACCCGAATCCTGAGGTGCTCCAAATCAACATCAATGAAACGGACGATGACGAAGGCGCGTACGCGAACAAGTACCTGCCGTTCGCTGTAGACTGGAGGGAGTTAACCGGGAAGCGGATCTTAGCCGTACCAAGATGCTGCCAGCTCAGAAAGGGGACGACTGATCAGCTGAGAATTAATGACGGAGTAGATCGGAGGGACCGGAGGAAGAAGGAAGAAGCTTTGGGCGGTGGTGAGCTGCAGTAGAGCGAAACGATCGCGGAAGCTTGATTCTTTTTTTTCGAGATCTTTTATTCTCATGGAATGAATACCAACTGCCAAGTACTTAGTCGCATTTGCCCACAGGACCTCAGCCCGTGTCGGCCAGAGCTAAGGTCGTGTAAAATTGGCTTGCGCGTATGGCGTATTGCAGCGATCCCCATGCTGCTCAATGGCCTCTCCGTACGAGCCGTCAAAAGCGTCTTCGCGGCCTTGATGTCGCTCAGGCCAGCGTCGTGCGCGGCGCCGACGGGGCTCTGGCTCTGGTTGTTCGGATGAGTAACGGGTAATCAAGACTTTCCTGCTTCCAGACAGGCAGCTTCCTAACATTCGGCGCTGCCGTTAGGGTTACCTATTCTCACCTCATGTTGGTGACGGGGATCGGACCCTTGCTCAAGTTCCAAATGTTTCCAGTATCATCCAGTCCGCCCTGAACGGCGTAGTTGCGCTATGCCCGAGATCAGCTTAGGACATGTGATGCTGGCAAGCTCGTCTGAGGATCCCTGGGCGGGCATCGACGGCTCTCGACTCCTTTTCAAGGACTTGGCTCGTCATAAGCACATCCCCTTGACACTGATGCTAAACTACATTTCCATGCATTTGAACTGCTTCTAACACGAGAAAGGCTCTCCGCTGGTCAGACACTCGTTTCTTATCAGCAGTCACATTGAAAAGCGTTGTCCGAGCCCCACCAGGCATCGTAACACTCACGGGTTAGATTCTCTGGCATAACTTCCTTCCTTCCTACACGTTTAAGTCACCGGTCTCTTACACCGACAAGTCAACTCCTCCCAAGCACTAGCTTGTCTCTCTGCTTTCTCCCCTCTCACCTCCATTCGTCTCGGCCACAACAACGAGTTAGTACTACCCCTAACTGCCTGCCTACCCACCCCGACCCAATCCACCTTGAGCAACCACATATCACATTCTCTCACTCTTATTGTCGCGGCCACTCTGACAACAGAACGCCTCCAGGCCACTCCGCGACCCACACTCTCTACCAACTGCTCATTCAAGCCATTCTGTCCTCCAGGTATGCCATTCCGTTTTATTACCACGCACTCCCCTCTCTCGCAAGCCATGGTCATGAGGATTCATTATCACCATCAGTCGCTGCAGACTTGTCGGTTAAGATAGCCACGCCGACCTCGCGAGGGTTAGAATCCTGCTGCGTTGCGTTCACTTGACGAGTAGTTTTGTTTTGAGCTTCGCGACGCGCAGCAGTTGCTGCACTCCTTCCTTGGACCAGTTGCCCCATATCCCCTTGCTCGACAACACGGCTTGGTAGTTTCTTGCATCAGCTATCCTTTTACTTCTACCCTCCTGCCTCTACTCTCTACCTCCACCTCTGCCTTTACCTCCACTTCACCCTCGCGTATCCTTCGCGCCGGCCTTGGCTATTTTCCGCCAACTCTTTTCAAGCTCGTTAACTGACTCCTGCCTGCTCTGGCTTTGACTAATACCTTCACTCTAGACGTTTACGCTCGTTCAGCACACCAGTAAGTATAACCCCATCCTTATGTTTTCCACTGAAGTTAATGCGGTATATGCTCGCATTCTGTTTTCCATCAACTGGCAGTCGCGGTACTGAGAACTGATATTTCTATTCTTCTCCTTTGCGTCGCGATTCTGTTTTGTGAGCTTCCAAGCTTCGCGTTCCTTCCCTTTCGCACCTTCCCTCCTACACCCCAGTTCATCCTACGCAACGCGATACACATCTCCTCTCGTGTCTTTCGCAACACCACTACCTCCCTCGCGCTCTTCACACACACATCACATCACTGCCACTCTCTGCTTGTTCTCTGGAATCCCTACACAGGTAATCAGTCTTTACGTTTAAGAGACTCTATTTTCACTGTTATCCCCTGTCAATACCTGTCGCGCCTTTCCTTAACGGCTTATCATCTCGCGTTACCTGCGAGGGTCTGGCTCCCGTCTGCTCTAGCTACTCTTTCATATTTCGTCCTTCACGTTCCTTCCTTTTTGTCTGCACCATACTGACCACCAAACTGACCACCAAAACAGACACTCAAACCTTCATTCCAGAGCAAGTAAGTGAAAAACGGTTCTAGATATTCTCACCGCTAACCCTCGCAGTGGAGCAGGCTCAGGCCATCAACACCGACAAGGTGGCGCCTCGCGAGGAGGACCTTGGTCTTCCCCAGGATCCCGCCCCCACCACCCACACCCGTCCCAGGCGCAACAAGGATCCCTACATCAAGTACTTCCGCGGTAAGATCTGCGTCATCGGCTGTGGTGCCCTCACTCTCTTCCTGGGCCTCGTTCTCGTCGCTGTCGGTCTCGGTCTCATGGCCTCTGGTACGTTTCCCTACCGCAAGCCCCCTTTGGCCGCCCCGTCTGACATGACCCAGGTCGCATCTCGGTCAATGTCAAGGTTCCTGATGCTGCCGTCACCAACAAGCTCGTCAACCGTGGCGTCCACGCCGGCTACTCCTATGTCTTCCCCAACACCACGGTCATCAACTCGACTGGCGGCGTCCCTGAGGCCTACGGTTCCCAGGTCCCCGCCGTCAACACCACCGTCTCCCTGACTAAGACTGCCACTGCGTTCGCTACCCTGTCTGTCAACGGCACTGCTGGCGTTCATGCCACATCTGGCGTTTATGTCACATCTGGCGCTCTTGCCATTACCGGCTCTGTTGCCCCTGAGGCCGTCACGTGAGTTTCCCTTGTCCCTCTGATTTCGTAACATGTTCTGACTTGGCGCTAGTTCTGTTGATGCCAGCTCTGTCAATGCCAGCTCTGTTGATGTCAGTTCTGTCGATGCCGTCACCAGCACTCTGGTCGAGACGATCAACGGTGGCACCATCACTCGTTACCGCAACGCCACCCACACGCTCACTCAGTACCAGACCGTCACTTCTGGTCTGACTGAAGCGGTCGTCGAGACGATCCTCGCGACCCAGACTGTTGAGAATGTCGAGACCGTTGTTGGCAGCACTCTGACCGTTGTCGAGCACAGCATGGCCACGCTCACTGTGACGGCGTCTCCTTCTGTCGTCACATCTGTCGTGACTTCTGTTGGGTCGCCTGCCATGACTGACGAGATTGTCTCCTCTGCTGCGACTGATGAGACCGTCTCGTCTGACGCGGTTTCTGTTGTCATGTCTGCCACGACTTCTACTCCCAAGTCGGCCATGGATTCCACCACCTCGTCTACTGTCTCCTCGCCTACCAGCAGCAGCACCTTCAGCTCTCCCATCAGCAGCACCTCCAGCTCTGTCGTCAGCAGCACCTCCAGTACTGTCATCAGCGAGACGACTGTCACCGTGACCCCTACCGTCTCTCTGACGACGACCGTTACCGAGCACGCTCCCACCGACGACATGGCCACCATCATGGCCACTACCACGGTCGCCGGCGGCACCACCACGATCCGCATCACCCGCGATCACACGGTGTTCACCACGCTCATCCCCGTCGTCACAGAGGCCCCTGAGACGTGCGCCCCCGTCAAGACGGTCTTCATCACTGTCACCCAGACAGCCATCCCTCTGCCTGTGGCGTCCACGACGGTATACCCCACCACATCCATCATCACCCGTTCCCACGGCATTATGACGGTCACGTTCCTGACCACCGAGGTGCAGACCGTGGTGCAGACCCTCTCCACGGACATGGACATCCCCTTCGCCACGTCTGACGTGCTCGCCCAGCCCGGCACCCCCATCGGCGCGACCTCCTCTGCGAGTCTCGACGTCGACACCGTGACGCAGACGCAGGTCCTCACGCGCACCGCCACGAGCATCGCGACCCGCACCATCGAGGACGTCGCATCCAAGACCCTCACCTCCAGCGTATCCATCTTCACAACCCTCACCATCCGCATGGGCACCACCACCGTCGGCGGCGTCGTCACCGTCACCGTCACACCCCCTACCCCCTCATCCGTCCCCCACCGCAACACGACCGTCTACGAGACCCTCACCCAGGATCTCGCCACGACCATCACGAGCAGTGTCTTCGTCACGCCTGCCTCAGCACCCATCACCCTCTACAGCACCGTCACACGCACCGCCCTCGTCACGCGCACGGTTCTCACCACCATCGACGGCTCGGCCGTCGAGCAGCACGTCACCGCGCAGGAGACGCAGACCGACGTGCTGACCATCACGCGCACCGTCGGCCTCAACACGACCGTCGTGGTGACCGCACCGGTCGGCAACGGCACCGCGTCCGCCACGGGATTCCTTCCCGGCGCGAACGCTACGGCCACCGCGCCCTTTGAGGTTTCCGGCGGCGAGAAGCGGTCCGATTTCACGGGCGGCGCTGTCCTCTCGCTCGTGCTGGCTCTCGCGGCGCTTCTGTATCTGGTCTAACCGGTGCATTTGTCCTCTGACTCTCACGAGTCGAAGGCAACACAATCCTCCTCGGCTTTCACGGGCGGAGGAAGGAACACACCCGGGATGGTATTCCTAGGGTTTTCTTTTTTTGGGGCGTTCACAGGTTCTCCGCGCAAGGATGCGCTGCCCAAAGGGTTTTGGGTGAGCCAGTCTTTGGCCAGAGTTGGATGGAGGGTCTTCCCGCGATTGGGCTACCTTTCCCTTAGGGATCGTTGGACCAAAGGGGGGCTGCTTTGGGTCTTTCTCTAGGCTGGTAGGCAATGGGCATTAATCATGATGTGTCTGATGCGTTTGACGTGACTGATGTGTGATTTCATAAGATAAGACCTGATGAGATTGTGTTGAACTTTCGTCTTTATTAATTTGTTGACCTGGCAGAGGCCTGAATGTCGACCCCTGAGGGTCCTACGACCCTCAGATCCTTAGTTCTTCGCCACCTTGAGGATCCTCTTCTCCATCTCCTCAAACGGGTCGACCACCTCGCCGTACTTCTCAAACACGCCCTCCCGGTACCCGACGTCCACCCGCTCGACGGCCTCCTCCTCGCGCCAGCGCGCGCCGATCAGCTCGTCAAACGTCTCGCCGTCTTTCCTCTCCCGCGCCCACACGGCCTTGTACGCGCCGCCGAGCGCGCAGGCGTTGCCGCCCACGTCGAGCCGGTACACGCCCTCTGCGCCACCGAGAACCTCACCGAGCACCTGCGCGATGGCAGGGTTCAGCGACCCGCCGCCGACGAGGTACACGCGCCGCGGCTGCGCGGGCAGGCCGTCGCGTGGGCTGTGCACGAGGTTGCGGCTGCGCAGGCGCATGCTCAGCGCCTGGCTCTCGACGATGACGCGCGCGTCCGTCTCGGGCGTCCACTCGCCCTCGGCCTCCTTGAGCTCGCCGTCCTTGGAGAGGGTGTGGCGGTACGTGCCGGCGCGGATGTTGGGCACGATCTCCGGCCGCGGGAAGTACAGGCCCAGCTTGCGGTCGTCGTCCTTGGCGGCCTGGCCGAGGGCGGGGGTCGAGGTGACGGCCTTGTTGAAGCCGGCCCAGGGGTCGTCGGGCGAAGCCTCGTCACGGCCGACGCGGTCGCGGATCTGCTCGCGGGCGAGGCCGCCATTCTTGTAGCACAGCATGAACATGTACTGGCCGGGGGTGGTGGGGTGGTTCATGAAGTGGTAGCTAGCGTCGGGCTTGTAGATGGGGGTGATCATGAGGAAGGTGCTGCTGGTGCCGAGGCTGACGATGGCGTCCATGGGCCGCAGGGGCAGGGCGAGGATGGTGGCGGGGTTGTCGCCGGTGAAGGGGGTGATGTGGCAGTCTTGGGCGAAGCCGTGGCGGCGCTGGAAGTAGGGGGCGATGGTGCCGAGGGAAGCACCGCCGTCGGGCTCGGGCTCGCCGAGCTTGGCGCGCAGGTCGGCGGCCTTGTCGTCGCCGCCTGCGGCGAGGGCCAGCAGGGACGGGGACCAGGCGGCGGCGGGGATGTCCCAGAGATTCATGCCGGTGACGTCGCTAATGTCGAGGGGTGCGATGCGGCCGAGCAGCAGGGAGGCGAGGAAGGAGGAGACGAGGGAGATGCGGGCGGTGGCGGCGTACATGTCGGGCAGCTTCTGGCGCAGGCGCATGATCTGGGTGCCGGTGAAGCGGTGGTGGGCGGCGCTGCCGGTGGCCTCGGCGAGGCGCTGGGCGCCGCCGAGGTGGGCGTCGAAGAGGTCACATTGGGTCTGGGTGCTGCCGTCCTGCCAGTTGGGAGCGTAGGGGTGGGAGAAGGCGTCGGCGAGCTGGTCGACGAGGGGGGCAGCCGGGTCGAGGCGGGCGAGGAGGGCCTCGGCGTCGCGAGACCAGTAGGTGCTGCCGTGCTGCTGGCAGGAGCCGGAGATGCCCTTGATGCGGGCGACGGCGTCGGGGATCTTCTGGCGCAGGCGGTCGAGGACAAGGTCGAGAGCCTCGAGGAAGAGGGCGACGGGGGCGTAGACCTCGTGCTCGGCGTCGTTGGTGAGGACGCCCTTGTTAAGGTGGTACTTGTCGCCAAAGTCGGCGTCAAAGTCGACCTTGACCTCGGCGGCGACGGCGAGGTCGGACTGGACGACGATGGCTGGGTGTGTCAGTGCCGGTTGAGGTGATGTGCTGGGGTTGAGGTTGACGATGGGAGAGGGGCAGGTCAGGTAGGGGCTATCGCGAGGCAGGAAGAAAGGGCCATCGTGAAGCAGGAAGGAAGGGCCATCGTGACGCAGGCAGGAAGGGCGAGTCGAGAGGCAGGAACGACGCGATGAGGGGCAGGAGGAGGAGGGGCAGGAGGAGGGGCACCTTTGAGCTGCTGGGTCGACAGGTCGAACCCGAGATACAGGGGGCCTTCGCTGGACATGGCGGCGGAGGCAGAGGCAGAGGCAGAAGCAGACGGACAAAAATACAGACTTGAGCAAGACCTCAGAAAAGAGAGCAGGAGTTTCGTTTTCGGCCGGCTCGCCCTTTAAGACCGCCAGATCTCGTGCGACCACATTTCTGGGTCAGGTCCCGAGCCGCACATCATCGTGACGCGGGGGTATGCGGCGGCTGTCTGGCCTGGGCCACCTGCCCGGACGAGACGGGCCCCCAAATGCGTCGCCAGGAGGGTCCGCTCAGCCTTGGCCGACGGTGGAACCCCGTTAGCACAGTTAAGCATTGGGGGCCATTTAGGCTAAATGCAGAGGCGCCCCTAGCGCCTGCTCATGGTGCTGGCCGGCTCTCGCCTCAGGGCCCTCTCGACAGAGCCTGGCCCCCTGAGTCCCCTATAAAGTGAGCCGCATTGCATCTGTCGCCTGTCAGCCCGGCGGGTCGGGTCGGGTCTCGCGCGCTTCTGGCGTGGCTCATGCGCGCCAATGGTGGCCGCTGCGCTTTTTGCCCAGGTGGGCTCGGAGTGTCGCCGTTAGCATTACCTAAGCACGTCCCTGGCGAGCAGGGGAAAGGCCCCAAGCAGAAGCTCACGATAAGATATCCTCCGAACTCGGCCTGCAGATACGGCCCGCTCCGGAATGGCATCACGCATGCACCCTGCAGCAGCTTGCCTCAACGGCGATCAAGAGAAAAATGAGATAGAATAAAAGCAGTGGGCCCCAGCAGAAGCTGCCCTTTTGTATCAACCCCCGACCCAGACGGGAGCCCTCGCCGAACAGAACAGCTCCCGGTCAGAAAACCCCCAAACGCCTTGCCCGTGCAGGTCGCGGCCTGCCCCAGCCATGCCCCGAAGAAACGAAACAGAATCCGATACAGACGAAATGGCTTCAGATCACACGCCGAGCGAGCCCTCACTGCTGCTTCTCGTGTGAGTGGCTGTGGCCGTTGCCGTTACCGTGGACGTGGCCGTTGCCGTTGGCATGGCCGTTGCCGTGGCCGTGGCCGTGGCCATCGTCCTCGTCCTCCGGCTCGGGCGACGACCGCTGGCTGACGTCCCCGGGGATGTACTCGTCGAACTTGTCCGCGACGGGCGCCTCGCTCGGGACGTAACGCACGCGGACGCGCCGCACGCCGCGCACGCGGGCGCCGACCTCGCCGCGGACGGCCTCCTCGACGGCGCGCGCCTCCTCGACGGTCCAGTCGCCCGGCACGGCGAGCTCGACGTCGACGAGGTAGTTCTGGCCGGACTTGACGCCCGAGACGTCGCGCACCTCGACCTGGCGCCAGGCGCCGGCGCCGCGGGTGTCGATGCCGCGGGCGGCGTGCTTGCGCACCGAGGCGGCGACCTCGTCGTCGATGCTGCGGTCCGCGAGCTCGTACAGGGCGCCGCGCGTGTTCTCGGCGCCGGCCTTGACGACGAGCAGCGAGATGAAGAGCCCGCCGACGGGGTCCAGCCAGGCGGCGTTTTCGATGACGTTGGCGCCCAGCACGACGGCCAGGGTCACGACGCCGGTGAGACTGTCGACGCGGTGGTGCACGGCGTTGGAGGCGAGGACGGACGACTTGCGCTCGCGAGCCACTTTCATGGCTGGGGGACGTCAGCAGATGCTCGGCAGGAAAGGCAGAAAAGGCAGCAAAGGCAAGAAAGGGGTAGCAGGGGCAAAGGGGCGGGGAACGCACTCGCATGGTACAGCCACTCCTTGATGGCGACGGTGCCGGCGGCCAGCCAGGCGGCGTGCAGGCTCGGGCCGACATGGCCGTGACTGTGGCCGCCGTGACTATGTCCGTGGTGCATGTGGGCGATGGCGTCGGCGGCGGCGGCCGGGTCGAGGAAGAAGTGGGCGTGCAGGGACAGCAGGCTGCTCCAGAACATGAACAGGCCGCCGCCGAGCAGCATGCTGGAGACGCCGAGGGAGCCGAGGCTCTCGACCTTGCCGAAGCCGGCGGGGAAGGCGTCGGTCGGGGGCCGCAGGCTCCAGGAGACGGTGGCGAGGGTCAGGACGTCGGAGGCCAGGTCGGTCAGGCTGTGCCAGGCGTCGGCGATGAGGGCCTGGGAGCCAAAGGCGTAGCCGCCGGCGCCCTTGGCGAAGGCCATGCCGAGGTTGGAGAAGAGGCCGATGCGGGTGATGCGGACGCCGGCGTCGTTCTTGTTGGACGAGGTGAGGTAGGTGTTGTCGTGGTGGTGGTGGTGGCCGTGGCCGTGGGAGTGGCCGCCGTGGGCGCGCTTCTGGTCGGCACCCATGGTGAGGGTGATGCTGGCGGAGGACGTCGAGGGGGAGGGGAAGAGTCGTGCTTGTGTCGGTGCTCGTGCTGGCGGCTGTGCTCGTGCTCGTGTGGGCGGTCGCGTCGGCAGGGAGGCGCTGCAGAGAAAAGCGCGTCGGGAGGTGATGCTGCTGGTGGAGCTGAAGCTGAAGCTGAAGCTGGCGGGAGAGGGTTGGCGGGGACGGGCGGTTATGTAGGAACGGGCCAGAGGCGAAGGAGCGGACGGAGGGGAAGAGAGCGTGTGATGATTGGCAGCAGAAGAGAAAGCTGAGAAGGAAGCTGAAAGGGATGGGGGTTGTGGCCGATGTGGCCTCTGTCTCACGGAGGCAGAGGAGCAGCGTTGAACGAGGCGACGGAAGACGGGCCTCCAGGCGGACGGATACGTGCCGGTGGCTGCAGACGTCACACTGGCGCTGGTGGTGGTCCTGCTGCCCGTGCCTGTGGGATGCATAGGGGATGCTACAGTGGACGCGCCCCGAGGCGGGAGGCGCAGGCGCTGGCGGCCGGCCAGGCGGGCCTGGGCAGACATGGCAGGGAGGGGAGGGGGGGACGGGGGGCGCGGGACGAGGGTGCCGCGCGGTGCATCAGTCAGTCTATGCGGAAAAAAAATTTAAAACAGAACGAATGATGCTAAGAAAAGGTCGATGGGGATGGAGGTGCGAACGAGAAGCCCGCTGCTCGCCCGTCCGACTGCGGCATGACGATTTCCCTCAGTGTGCCGCTCTAGGTCATCGCGCCAGGTCGGGCCAGGTCAGGCCAGTTCAGGGCATCCCCTCCGCTGTGGCCGCTGGCATCAGCCCATTCCAGGCGCAGCGCCCCGCCTTTCCCGTCCGCGAGCCACGAGCCACACAACCCCACCTGCTGCGTCAGCTCGATTCCCATCGTCCTCGTGGCCCGTCACGGTATCATGATCATTTTCGCAGCACAGACGGCGGCATGATGAAGCATGACAAAGAGGCCGCGACGACTGGACAGATTCTTCAGCCCTCCCCTGGACCCCTTGACTCGATCAAAGAGATGCGCGACCTAGCCCTGCCTCCCGGCCCCTGACATGGCGCGCCCACCTCCCGATCCTCCCCACATCGACTGCCGTGACAGTCCTGCGACAACCCCAGGCACCTAACTGAGCCACCGTCTTTGTCATCAGCGGGTCTGTGCCTCGGTAGCCCCCCGGAATGTGGGCGCCCACGCTAATCAACCCGGTGGTGCAGTCAGCGATGCATCCATGACGCTGTGAGCCTCTCAATTGACTATCTGGAGGCACTGAAGCTTCATGATCACCAACCCGGCAAGGCTGACCCGGCACATCCCCCTTCACACCAGGCCGCCCTCCCGGCTTACGAGTCCGCTGCAACGTTTGACGGACATCCCCTGCCGACCATCAACCCCAAACACGCGTCACGGCATGACGTCCTCGCCCATGCGCAAACCTCTCATGCGCATCCCCTACACCGAGCTCTTCGCGCCCCCGACCCTCGTCCCCCGCAACGCCAACACCCTGCCCGGCGCCGTCGCCGCCCTCCAGACCTTCCTCACCGCCCCGCCCGCCCCCGGCCGCTCCCCCGCCGCCGTCGTCCTCTCCGGCGCCGGCCTCTCCGTCGCCAGCGGCCTCGCCGACTACCGCGGCGCCAAGGGCACCTACCGCGTCAACAAGACCTACCGCCCCATCTACTACCACGAGTTCCTCGCCAGCCACGAGGCCCGCAAGCGCTACTGGGCCCGCAGCTTCCTCGGATGGACCTCCCTGCGCCGCGCCGCGCCCAACGCCGGCCACCGCGCCGTGCGTGACCTCGCCCGCCTGGGCCTCGTCCGCAGCGTCATCACCCAGAACGTCGACTCCTTCCACCCCCAGGCCCACCCGGACCTCCCGACCCTCGAGCTGCACGGCTACCTGCGGTCCACCGTCTGCGTCACCTGCCGATCTGAGTTCCCGCGCGACGAATTCCAGGAGGACCTCGCCCGCCTGAACCCCGCCTGGGCCGCCTTTCTGGAAGAGGTCCTCGCCTCGGGCGCCCTCGACTCGGAGGACCCGCAGGAGCGCAGCGCCCGCGGCGTGCGCACCAACCCCGACGGCGACGTCGACCTCCCCGGCGCCCCCTACACGACCTTTCGCTACCCGGCGTGCCCGTCCTGCCTCGCCGGCCCGCCGCGACAGCAGCAGACCGAAGGGGCAGCGGCCGCGCCCCACGTCGTCGAGGTCGACGCCGACGGCGCGTGGAAGCCCAGCAGCACGGCGGGCGTGCTCAAGCCGGCGGTCGTCATGTTCGGCGAGAGCATCCCCGGGGCGGTCAAGACGGCGGCGGAGGAGGCGGTCGACGCGGCCGGCAAGCTGGTGGTGCTGGGCACGTCGCTGGCGACCTTCTCGGCGTGGCGGCTGGCCAAGCGCGCCATGGACCGCGGCATGCCCATCGCCATCGTCAACGTCGGCGGCGTGCGCGGCGAGGACCAGTTCCTCGCGGGGCTCGACTGGAAGCAGACAGGCGAGCACAGGGTCCGCGTCGAGCAGACCACCGATGTCGTGCTGCCGGCCGTCGTGGACCGGCTGCGGCGGAACCCCGGCGTGGGCGCTGCGGCGGGGGAGGGCCCAGTATCCGGCGTAGGGGACGCAAGGGGGGCCAGCGACGGGGCGTTCAAGGACATGTTATCATAGACGGGCCGGGCAGTGTATTGTAGAGTAGTTGTATATTTTTTTTTTCTCTTTCTCGACATCTCGGCCCGCACAGAGGCAAGGCCCGCTTAGAAGAAGCTCGACATGCCGGTTGCTTGTGACTGCTGCGTTTTGGGGACCGCCTCGCTTGCGCTGGTGCTCGATGCTTGGGCGGCGGCCTCGGCGTCGGCCTTTGCCTTGGCGTTTGTCTTTTCCTTGCGGACGGCGTCGTCGCGCTCAATCTCCCGGAGGACTGTGGTTTGTTAGTGCGCTGGGCGATAATATAAGGAGTGTAAGGGTAAAAAAGGCGGAAAAGGAAGGGGCCAAAGGGGAACGCACCATCCTCCCAGCCCTGCTCGCGCTCGGCGTCACCGGTGCCGAGGGCGCGCTCGACGTCGACCTTCTCGCCGCGCTGTATCCTCTCGACGACCTCGCGCAGGATGCTGACGCGGGCGTCGGACTGGCGCATGAAGGCGTCGAACGACTGGCGCATGGAGATCATGTTGATGGACATGGAGCCGATGAGCAGGAAGATGACGATGTAAAAGGTGGCGGGGTTCCACTCCTTGGAGCGCTTGGGCTTGACGCGTTTGATCATGGGGTCGTCGCGGAGCTTCTCCTCGCGGCGGAGGGGTTTCGGGACGAGGGACTTCCAGAAGTCGGCCGAGGCGACTGAGGGGAGGGACGACGAGTAGCGGGTGTGGGCGGTGGTGGTGGTGTGAGATGCTGTGAGGCGGCATGGCGGGAGGGCCGTTCGTGTGCGGAGGGGCGGGGCTGCGAGCAGCTTCCGGGCGAGAATGCGGGTCATGGTGGGCGGATCTATGTTTCTGCTGCGTGTGGAAACGAATGCGATGGGTGTTCGGGATGGTGGTGAAGGTGAAGCAATTCGATAGAGTAGGGTCGTGGTTGAGGTCTGTCGGTTCGCGATGGAAGGACCCAACGAACGGGGCCATGAAAAAAACGGGGTCCAATTCGGATGAACAAGTCATGGCCCGTGCGTTCTTCCTCAACTCGGAACTGAAGCCGCCGTTGCCCCGGACAACCGGCTCAGCTAAGCGAGAGACATCCCCGATACAGTCATTACAGGTATTGATACAGGTGCTGCCATAGCTATTTTGATACAGGCACAGGACCAGGGACCTTCCACCACCGCGACGTCACATCTTCAATTGCTTTTGCTTCTGCTTCCACCCTCTCAGGCCTCGGGCCATTCCACCTTCCTCACGATTTATGACGGCATGCTTAGGATACGACACGCCCATGGCTTCCCTACAGAACAAGGTCGACGCCGTCAAGGCCGCCATCACACCCACCACGACATGCACCTCCGCCACGACAATCCTCCTCAAGGAGCTCCTCGTCGCCGACACCGATAACACACCACCCCCGTCCGCCGCCCATGCCCCCGCGAAACCCTCGAGGGCTGCCTCCGCCCGGCCCAAGACGCCCTCCGCCGCGCGCAACACCACAACGACAAAAGCGACCAGGCCAGACGAGCTGTCGAGCAAGGACAAGGCCGCCCTGGCGACCCACGTCGTCAACGCCGGCCTCAAGGCCCTCACCGAGACCGCCAGGCCACAGGCTCCCGCCAGCTCCGCCGCGCCGCCCGCCGACACCACGCCCAGGAAGCGCTCCGACGCCGAGCCCAGGAGAGGCCTGCGCCGCTCCAGCTCCATGCCCATGTCGCCCCTCCAGCCGCGCGCCCTCAACCGCGTCGCGACCTCACCCGTCCTGCCCAAGACCGGCAGGCCCCAGTCTGCGTCCGGCCTACCCTCGTCTTCGGCCGCCTGCCTCCCCCTCGTCGAGTGCCTGCGCGTGTCCTTCGCCTGCCTGAGGTCGCTGCACACCGCCGGCAAGATCACCCTGCCCGACGGCCAGCTGGAGGCCGGCATGTCTTCCTTCGTCACGAAACTGCTGGGCGCCGGGCTGCAGGAACACGCGCACAGGGAGTTGGCTATTTTGAAGAGGAGGTTAGAACTGCTGGACACGACGACGAGACCGGGCACAAAAAATGACAAGACGACGTCAACGACAAATACAGCGGCCACGACGAGTGCCATGGCATCGGGGCTCGCTGAGCTCCTCGACTTTGGCACCATCAAGGTCTCGGGGGCCGTTCTGGGCCTCGTCGTCACCGCCCAGCTGCAAGCGCTGCGGCTCATTGCGGCCGCGAAGAAGCCCGCCATGATCGAGGCGGCGGTGCCCTACCTCGGCGGCCATCCTTCCTCTCCCATCAAGCTCCTCTCCAAGTACGCCGCCGAGTCGGCCGCCGCGAAGAACAAGGCGGCACGCCAGCTCGAGCAGTTCTCCCAGCTGATCTTGTCTCTCCCTCCGAGCGTGTCCAGCAAGGACGACACCCTGGCGACGGAGATCCGGCTCAGCTGCTCACCGACGGCGGCTTTCCAGCTTCACTCGATCGGCTTCGAGTACCGGCTCTGCTGGTGGGAGCTGGCAGGACACAAGGCCGACGTCGACACCGATCTCGTGCTGCCCCTGTCTCGATGCATGGCCGCCTTCGTCCGCCGCTGCAAGACACCCACGCCCGCGTCTTTCCAGGTCGCCCTCGACGCGCACACCCTCGTCAAGGACGCCTGCGCGCGGCAGCACCTGCGGCCCTCCACGACCAGCGCATCTCCGCTGACGGCCATCTACCAGACGCTCGGCACCTTCGCGCAAAGCGCGCGTCTCTTTGGGGAAGCCGCCACCTGGGTCGCCATGGTCAAGGCACAGCTCGACCCAGAACGCGATTCGGCCGCCAAGCGAAGCTCGGTAGCGGCGCAGCTCCTCGCAGTCAACGCCAAGCGCGACGACCTGCCCACCGAGGACCTCGAGTCTCTGCTGAGAGAGGTCATCGCCGAGCTAAAGGGCACCCTCAAGGGCGACTCGACCGAGCTCGAGGAGCTCATGGCCCACCTGTCTGCCGCCCGACGATCCGTCGTGGGCGTCCTGGTCCACAAGGAGGACGCGCTGCCGCGCCAGGTCACGTCGCTGTGCCACGACTTTGTCCTTCGGTTCCCTCACTTTGCCCTACGCTGGATGGGCAAGGCGCCCGCGCGAGACGCCGACGCGAAACACACGCTCCGATACGAACAACGACGCCAGACGCTCCTCACGACGGCCACCCAGATCATGGACTCCTCCTTTGTCGTCTTGAAGACCAAGATCTCCAAGGACGACATCGCCTGGGAGGAGCTGGACGGCACCCTCCAGGACTGCCTCACGCTCCTCGAATACGTCGGGGAAGCGAACCTGCCCCCCCAAAAGGGCGACGCCACCAACACCTACCCCGTCAAGGTGTCCTCGCTGTACTTCTTCTACGCCAACCTCGTGCAGCGCAGGGAGGAAAAGGAAGACGGCAAGGCTGTGCTGCGGCCCATCAAGCGCTCCATCGACGCCGTCGCCGACCGCTCCGCCAAGGAGAAGGAGCGCGCGCAGCTCGTCAAGAAGCTCGAGCGCTTCTCCGAGCTCACCAGGTCCGCCGGCCGCCTGGGCGAGGCCCGCGACGCGCGCAGGTCCATATGCACCAACATGGTCGAGGACGGCGTCCTCGCCGCCGCGGCCGCCCGCCTCAACGACACGGCGCCCGCCCTCGCCTGGAAGGCCGACGCCAAGACCGAGGCCCTGTCGCGCACGCTGGCCGCCATGGTCAAGCTCGACCAGGCGTGGAGCGACTGGACCTTCTTCCTCGCCGAGCTGGAGCGCGCCGCCGTCCTCGAGCACCTGATCCAGATCATCGTCTCGGACGCGTCCAAGGGCTCGAGCAAGCCGACAGGCCTCTCGAGCTCCGTCCCCGACGCCCTCCTCCGGCTGTACACCCTCGAGCGCTTCCCCGTCCGCAGGCTGCGGACCCTCTCCCTGCTGCTGGCCATGAACATGGGCGAGCAGGACGAGTTCCAGAGCCTGCGCGCACAGGCGGATACGACGCTCGGCGCGTGCCGGGGCAAGGCGTTCGGCGACGACGCCTCGCTGGCCAAGTTCCTCCCCCATCTCGAGGCATACATCGCGTCCATGGTCGCGCTGGCTGACGTCGACTCGACCGCCTCCACCAAGGAGCTGGAGGGTCCCGTGTCCTCATGGCGGGCCATCGTCGCGCGATGCACGACCATGGACGACATTTACGCAAGCATCGACAACCCCGAACAGCTCCTGAGGCATCTCGAGTCTGTGGAGGCCTTCGCCAACTTGCGAGGCGACGACCATCTCCGACTGGCTGTTCTGGAGCTGTCGACGGACATCACGCGCATGATGACAGACTCCTCCGTCAACGCGGCCATCCTCAGCCACAGCGCCCTCGCCGACCACTACGTCTATCTCGGATACGAAGCGAAAGCGAAGGAGATCCTGTCGAGGGCCGCCCTCCTCGCGTCGCCGGACGGCACCGGGTCAGAGGTGGCGTGGGTGAGCCTGCAGCTGTCGTCGGTCGAGTACCAGCTCGCGCTCCACAACTACAACGAGGCCGAGGCGGCGCTGGCCCAGGCCAAGGCCGCTTTCGACAAGCAGACCACATTGCAAAAGGGCTCTAGCCTCCAGCGGCGGCTGCTTCTGGCCAGGGCGACGTTCGTGTACTCTCTCATCGCCATGGGCAAGGGCGAGACGCACCAGGCGCTGAACTACGCGAAGAACAACGTCAAGCTACTCTACTCCAGCTGGGCGAAGCTCGAGGCCCGGAACCCCGCCGCCCAGGAATCCTCCCAGCTGTCCGTCTCCACGGCCGACGACAGCACGTCTTCGCACGCCCAGGCGAGCGTCCTCCAGGTCTCGGACGGGCCCGACTACTGGGCCCTCGCGTGCGCGCTCCTGCGCAGCATGTTCCACCTCTCGGCGGTCTACGTCCACATCGGCATGTTCCAGGAGACCCTATACTACGCCGAGAAGGCGCTCTCGATTGCCGAATCCATCGACTCCCTCTCGCACAAGACGCAGGCCCAGAGCTGGATCGGCTCGGTCTGGATCAGGGCCAACAAGCCGGAAAAGGGGCTCGACCTGCTCAACCAGGCCCGCGAGACCCTGACGTCGCAGAAGCCCTCGCGGCGGACGATGCGCCTGGCCTGCGAGCTGAGCGCCTCGTACGGGCTCCTGAAGGACCACGACAGCGAGGAGCAGCTGTTCCAGTCCGCCGAGGCCATGCTCAAGATGCTCGCCAGCACCGGCGGCATGGTCGGCCAGGTCGGCAGCATCACCAACGACGACGTGGCCGAGAAGATGCAGAAGCTGACGCTGAACGAAGCGGCGGCGACGACGACAACGACGACCCGGGCGACGCGCGCCACCCGAACGACGAGGGCGACGCGAGCCCAGGCGGCGCCCAAGGTGGCGGCCAAGAAGCCGACAACGACACGAGCGCGGGCCGCGGCACCCAAGGCGGCCGCCCCTCCGGCCGCCCCCAAGTCCCCGGCACTGCTGACCTCCATGCTCATCAGCAAGGCGCTCGTGCACCTCGACAAGAAGGACTGGGCCGCTGCCCTGGAGCTTCTCGACGAGTCGCAGAAGTCGTCCGTGGGGCTGCGACAGTCTCTGACGATCCAGGTCAACAGGGCCGCCTGCCTCATCGGGCAGAGCCTGGAGGAGATGCTCCACGACTCGGTCTTCTCCGTCGTCCAGGAATCGACCATCTCGTTCCCGGCCGTCGCCGCCATCGCGGGCACCGAAAAGGTCGCCGCCGACAAGGCGGCCGCCGCCTCGCCTCCCGCCAGGAAGCCGCGCGCCAGGGCCATGACCGCGCAGAAGGACGCCAGGGAGGCCGCGGCGCTCGGCTTCGTCGACACGCTGCAGAAGGCGCTGGAGTACCTGGTCGAGGCGCACTCGATGGCCTTCGTCACGGGCGACGGGCACCTGGTGCTCCGCATCTCGGCGCTGCTGCAGAACACGACCATCTTCCTCTCGGCGGCCTCGAACCACACGGCCAAGAGCCTGCCACACATCGACTTCGCCACGTGCTCGATGGAGCTGGCGCGCAACGTCACCTGGCGGCGCACGCGCAAGATGGTCGCCGTGGAGCAGAGCAACGCCCCCTTCAGCGACTGCTCGTGGCCCACGGCCCTCGCCCTCCGGGACACGCGCCGCCTGAGCTGCGGCATCACGACCGACGTGGCCAAGTTCCAGCGCGACTACGTCAACGTCATCCCCGCGGCGTGGAGCGTCGTGTCCATCTCCCTCAGCGAGAACCGCCACGACCTGTGCATCACCAAGCTGCAGGCCGACCACACGCCCTTCGTCCTGCGCCTGCCCCTCGAGCGCGCCGTCTCGCGCGACGCCGACACGGAGGTCTTCGACTTTGAGCAGGGCCACGCCGAGCTCCTCGAGGTCATCCGCCTCGTCAACGCGAGCTGCCACGACGAGGGCCGCGACTGGTCCGCCAAGGGGGCCAAGGCCGCCTGGTGGGAGGAGAGGGAGGCCCTCGACGGCCGCATGAGGCAGCTCCTCGAGAACGTCGAGCAGATCTGGCTCGGCGGCTTCAAGGGCATCTTCTCCCAGCACCCGCGCCGCGACGACCTGCTCGCCCGCTTCCAGGCGTCGTTCCAGAAGACCCTCGACACCCACCTCCCCTCGCGCCGGCAGGTCCGCGGCAAGAAGGTCAACAAGGCGCCCAAGATCACGCTCGACCCGAGGATCCTGGACCTGTTCGTCGGGCTGGGCGACCCCGGCTCCCCGGACTGCGACCTCGACGAGGCCCTGACGGACCTGCTCTACTTTGTCGTCGACATTTTGCAGTTTCACGGCGAGAGGAACGCGTACGACGAGATCGACTTTGACTCCATCATGCTGGAGACGTACGACGCCCTGCAGGCCTACTACGCGGGCCTCAAGAGCTCCGAGCCCGCGGAGGGCGCCCACACCATCCTTGTCCTCGACAAGGCCCTGCACGCCTTCCCCTGGGAGTCCCTCCCCTGCATGGACGGCCTCGCCGTCTCGCGCGTGCCCTCCATGGCCTGCCTGCGCCGCCTCATTCTCGAGCAGCAGGGAGACCCGGCCGCGGAGCAGGCCGCCGCCCCGCTCCCGGGCCACACCGTCTCCGCCAAGAAGGGCACCTACATCCTCAACCCGGGGTCCGACCTGCCCACCACGCTCAGCACCTTCCAGAAGCCCCTGTCCGCGCTCGACGCGACGTGGCGCGGCATCGTGTCGCGCCCGCCCAGCGAGGACGAGTTCGAGGCTGCGCTCCGCGACTCGGACGTGCTGCTCTACTTTGGCCACGGCAGCGGCGCGCAGTACATCCGCGGCAAGACGATCCGCCGCCTGGACAAGTGCCGCGCCACCGCGCTGCTCATGGGCTGCAGCTCCGCGAGCCTGACGGACGCCGGCGAGTTCGAGGTCCACGGCCCTGTCTGGAACTACATGATGGCTGGCTGCCCCGCCGTCGTCGGCACGCTCTGGGACGTCACGGATCGCGACATTGACCGATTCGCTGGCCGGCTGTTCGAGGAGTGGAATCTCGTAAGCCGGGGGTCATTCCCGGTGGACAAGTGGTCGGCCAAGAGGGCCGAGGCGGCCGTCAGCGACGATGGAGCTGGCGCGAGGACATCGGTCGTCGAGGCCGTTGTCAGGGCGAGGGAGGCGACGCGGTTCCGGTACATTACTGCTGGGGCAGTCTGCGTGTATGGCATCCCGGTTTACGTCCGTCCGGAGGGGCGGTGAATTATCTGTTTCTTCTATTCTTGTACTTAAAAAGGGGCCGGCAGGCTGCATTGCGAGGCGTTGGGGACTCAGGACGCATGGGACCGGCTGTGGCATAGCGTTTGGCTTATCGTAGAACATCGAGGCATGATGCCGCCGCATACTATTTTCTCCCTGCCTCGCCGTGAACGTGATGAGTGTACTTTCCGCTTGGACGCGGCGTCGCTCAACCGAAGCTCCGCGATTGGACGCGTACGTTGGTGTTTACGCATGTTTCCGGTCGTCTACTATCGGCGATGGGATGCGAGACGGGGATGAGGGATCAGGACGGCCTTGTGGGCCCGAGTGCTGTGCTCGTTCGTGGAGGAGATGCGATAGGGTTGTCGGCCGGAGATGAGGGTGTTTTTTGGCAGGGCGATGCTACGTGGGAGCCGGCTTGGCGGCGTGATCGATGATGAGGATCAGGGGGGTATAGTCGATCACGGGGATGAGCGACTGTTGTCATATTGGTGTTCTGATCTGTAGTCCGAGTACCTCCTTCCCACCTGGGGTCTGGATTCGAGCGGAAGTGGACGAACACGCCGCCGCCACGAGGTTAGGGGAGCAGTGCCGCAGGCTAGGGCGATCCCCCCCCCCGGCTCATGAGCACGGTGGTTGTGGTGTACTTTCAAGTACGAATGGAGCAGCCAGCGAGTAGTAAGTCGAACAAGGTCATGGAGCTTCACGGTCACGGATGGCGCACGGCGGGTGGCTAGACTCTTGCCGCGGCGCTCTACCCAATACAGGTTCAATGCGACGGTACATGGTACAACTTGCCATGGAGTGCAAGGACAAGGGCGGCCGGATCAGGGCCGAAGACATCAAAGCAAAAGAGGGCGACGCGGGGCCACGGCCGCCGAAGGTCCCCAATAACACTGCTGTTCTTGCTTGCTGTTGTACGCCTCGGCTCGAAACGAAACGAAACAGAACAGGGGCATGCCCTGCGGTGTGGTACAATGCGGTGCGGTGTGGTGTCTTGGGTGGCAAGGTACTTATTCGCATGGAGGGTATATAGCGGCCGATGTTAAGGCGGGTGTGGTGGGCTGCCAGGCGGCGTTCGCGTGAGGCCTGTCCGGACTCCGGAAGGGTGTTGTGCTGTATCAAGACCTGGTCACGGCGGCTATTGTCGCGGCGGATACGTATCGGCCGAGGTCGTTGTCTGTCGAGAAAACCGGCGAACGCATCACGCATCATGCCTGGTGGTCGTCCGTGGCAGCAGCGGATGGTACGCAACGTAGGCACGGCCACGATCTTGCGATGAGGTTGCTCCCATCGAAGCAGCCAGTCGTCGCCCATTCGCCAGCCAGGCTTGTTTGCTTTGTGGCGCATCTTGAGATCATCATCTTCCGAGTAGACACATATGGTCCAGCCAGGTATGTCTGACCACGTCCCGGCTTACCACCCTCTCCATAACTCCATAACAAAGGAATTATGAGTGACACATAGACTAGGAGGCGCATGGCGTCCTGGCGAGCGAGAACGACACGGCGCTCGCCACTGTTGTCTCTCGAAAAGGCGGTCGGTCGGTCTGCTGTTGGTGGACGATGGTACGAGATGTGTGCCACCGGAGCATACGGCCAACCTGTCAAAGCTGCCGTGGCCTGCGTCCTCGGCCGTTGTCAAATGAATGCTGTGCGAAGCGAAATGGCGTAGCACGAGGAGGCGTCGTCGCTACGAAGGCTGGCTCCCTCGTCTCGTCTCGCCGTTGCTGCCACGATTCCTTCGTTTTCAAGGCTGCTTGTGCTTGCCTCGCGTCGTGGCGGGGGCCATGCCAAGACGCAACATGAAGCTGTGACAGGGATGGAAAATGGCCGAGGGGCTGGATCTGATGTGATCTGAAGCACCAAGCGAGGGTGATCACACAGCGTGTCACAGCCCGCAGACAGGTCTCGTGATTGACGGGATTGATGGCTAGGAGTGGAGTGACGGCCGTGATAGCCGGCTCGAGTCTGGGGGAGCCTGGACGACCGCCTTGGCAACCTTACATGATGCGATGCGTGTGCGTGGACGTGATCTGGACGGCGTTGGCGGTTGACGGTCGACGGATGGTCCTGGGCGTGGCAAGGCGGGAGGAGGTCGACTGCCCAAGAGACCGCCCAATGGACCGGTCCATGTGAGGTGGGATTGGCGAAAATGCTCCGAGATGTGCAGGCAGCGGGCTGGCCTGCAGGCTGGGCAGAGACCGTGAAGGGTCAAAGAGATGTTGCTGGTAGTCCCCGCCGCCAGCGCCCGCAGAGCTCGTGCCCTGTACCCTGATGGTTGCGTAGTTGTGCTTTTTTTTTTATTTGCCTGTTCTGCTAGACTTGGGTTGTCGCGGCAGGGTGGGTGATGAGGAAAGCATTTGCAAGCAATGAGCTAGCAGCTGACTGACAGGTTTGACAGGAGACGCCCTGAGTCAGTATCGTGCGTGTGCTGGTATGCTAGCATGATGGGCTGAAGAAGGTTTGACATTCGTCCCCGTGCTTCTCTTCTGATGCGGTCTGGCCCTGGCTTCCTGAGGCTGTGTTGTGCTGATGCCCGGGGGGGGGTGATGGAAACGAAATTGATGCTTTCTCCAAAAGTTGGAGACATTGTCGAGGGATGATTGAGGAATTGATCTGCGCTCCCAGGACGAATGGATAATGGCTGAATGGCTGGAGAAAGCTCGGTGACGACCCAAGAGTTGGAGGCACGGAATTTGCCAGGAGCACAGGGCAGGGGCCCCACTCGACCCCAGCGATCTCGAGGCAATGTCTCGAGTCACTGGTCGCATAGTGGTCCGGGCGTGACTGCCAAGTGGATATTGTCGAAAAACGCCGAAAGACCCGGTGGGGGTGGGAGACAGAAACGGTCCTAGTGCAGCAAGAGCATGCGGGTTGAACACGACAGAGCGGGGCAAGAGGCAGGGGTAGGTCAAACCTTCTTGCCCTCTCTCCCAGGGGTGGCAGCTCCCAAGTGCCAGCAGCGTGCAGGTTGCCCCTCCCCAGCGAGCCAACCATCTAGCTTGGGCAGGTGTCCCTCACTCACCATCACCAGGGCCTCTGCTGCCCCCAACGTGAACTTAGATCATGTACCGGGTCTACCTGGCTGTTTCGCGCTTGCCTCGCCTCACGCGTTGAACTCATCGCCTTCATCCCGGTCTGCTGCCTGCTTCGCCTGCCTCCCTCGCCTGCCTGCCTGCCTACCTCAGTCACCTGGGGTACCAACCTAACTGAACTTGGTTTCAGTTCATGAGCACCTAACGTTCGAGCAAGAATGGCGTTGCTGCCCATCCACCACCCACCACCACCTCTACCTCAACCCATGGTCGAACCAGCTCATGGTGGCATCGTCACGTTGCCATCATCGAGGCGCGATTAGGCCCTCCCCCCATCCCGAACGATATCGGATCTCCCCTTCTCTCCGCTTCCCGTCACTTCATCAGTGGCGTGCCTGGCGGCGCCCCGCTGGCTCGCCCCGAATCCGCTTCGATGTGTTCCATCGCTACCTGAGCTTCTTCCGGCGTGTCTCGACGTCGGTCTAGATGCTAGACCTGGTGTCCAGATACCAGGTCTGGTTGGTCTGTTTCTGCTACCTGGCACCTGGCATCGCACACCGTCAACCGCGGCGATCTTCCGCGGCCGTTTCTCCCTGGCAAGGCCTTGTCTGGGGCATGGGCCCGAAATAGTTCACTGCGAACGAGCCATTCCGTTTGCTCAACTCATCTGGCACAAAATTGGAGAGAACACCGTCAGGGCGAACTCGAGAGGACAGAGCGTACACAGCAATCCCAGGTACCGCCGATCACGCCCGCCAGAGGCCGGGGCGACGTGACCCCCCAAGACCCAATCGCCGACGAAGTCGCCAAGTCTGTCAACCCAAACGCCGACACCCGTCCAGCGCATCCCTTCCGTCTGGCCGTTCGCCATGCCAAACCGTCGTCATCGTCACTCAACTCAGCCCAGTGCGGCGCGAGGCGAGGCGACGTGATGCCATGCCATGCCAGGCGATGCCATGCCCGATGTACGCTACCTTCGGCACCCTGTACAGGACCCTCGGAACTTGCCTCTAGTCGATGACCGCTGCCACGCTCCAACCGCTTCGCCTCAAGCTATTCTCCCTCCATTCATTGGGCGCCTCGCCCGCCATCTGCCAGACCACCACATGGCCCCCTGAGAGCTCATCCTGGAATTTGTCACTTGCTTCTTGCTGGGCACCCCCGGCAGCCCTGGACACCCGCCTGTCGGCCCTGGTCCTGGACGCTAGTGTCAGTGTAACCACCAGGGGGAGGGGACACTGGAGGGGAAGGGGGGGGGTGGTTTCCGTTCTAGGCGGTCGACGATTCGGCCGCGACATCGTCACGTTCACGTTCCCGTCCCCCATCCCGTCTCCCTCCAGGTCCCTCTCGAGGTCGATCATGGAAGACATCCACTCGTCCGAGAGACACAAACGCGCGTGGAATTGCTTCCGCAACCAAGAGAAGGACGGCTGACGCTTAGTTCTTTCTATCAGACTTTGGCTCAGGCTTGGCCTGAACCCGCACCTCAAACAGGCGCCCGGCAGCCCGGATCGACCCCGTCCTGCCCGTCCTGCGCTACTATACCAACCCTGGCGATGTTAAGGGCCGGGGGGGCGTTCACGACTGTGTGGACCGGGATCACATCCAAACACGACGCTACCGTCCTCACCATGCAGTGTACGCAAGCACTGGGGTCACGGACATACATGGCTACTGTGGCAAGTTACCTAGGCGGCGCATTGTCATCGCCTCGCTTTTAATCAATCTTACTCTCTGTTACCTCCCTCTGCCGCCGATACATGCACGCCGCGATCCCCTCCCCCATCCCCTCTCAACCGCACTCGACACTCCCAACCTTGATCCGGCCCTGCTGCGCTGCGCTTCTCGTTCTTTCACCATCCCCTGGTTCAGGTTGCTGTGGTAGCTAGGGCCAAGCCAAGCCAACTCTGCCTCGCGTCCCGGCACATCGTGCCCGCTACTGCGCCGTCGCAAGACCGTCCACAGCCCGGGCCGGGACAGACCCCCCTTTCCTACCTAGGCTGTCCTGATTTCTAGGCGACCCAGGTCACCCCCGATCGCCCACGCCCAGCGCCCTACCGTGTCCCACCTTCGCATCTCTCTCTCACTCTCTCAGGCCCTGGTCCCCAGTGTCACAAGGGAACGAGCCCGGCGGCAAACCGCACCGCTGCCATTCTACCCCACACTTGTGGACGCTCAAGACGCTCCTGGCCGTCGGCGGGCGAATGGCACTCAACCTGGCCTTGACCCCCGACCTCCGCGCAATCAGACAAGACCCATTAGACTACCTCGAACTACCTGGAACTCGGTATCCACACCCACACCAACTCCAGCTTTTAGTACGAACTGCCCCCCATCTCACTCCCGTTTGCCGTTTGTCGTCGCAAGTTGCCCTGCTCTCCACAGACAAAACAGCCACACGTCCCGCACGCGCGCACCCGGGTTTTCCAGCTCTGTCTCGTGGCCCAAGACACCATCACATCCGCCCACGACGCGCGAGCTCACCTGTACCGACGTAGCATGGTCCCCAGGCTCGACCTTGACCCTTAGCACCCTCTGCGGCTTGAGAGAGACCTTCGTCGGCGCATAGGTCGTCGAGCCGCAGAACGCGATTTTCTCTCCGCGTGCGGGGAGTCGGATTCCGCAACCATCCACCCGCCGGCCTGAACACCCACGGACGCTGGCCATCGCCGCCTGCCTCTTCACAACCAGTCTTGTGCGTTCACGGAGCCGCCGGCTACAGCATGCACACCACCACAGCGCTCATGGACACGTCCCACTTCGATACCTTCGACTTCTCGGACCAGACGCTTGGGAATCATGGTTCCATGGTTTTCCTGGGCGATACCGAGCATACCGACGTCTTCTCGACGTCACAGCAACACGCCGCAAACTTCTTGCCAGCACCAGGCACCTCCGTTCTGACCACCCACAATGAGCTCGAGGGACCCCGCTCAGTTCAGCGAAAGCAGAGCCTCATCGGTTCCGGGGACGAGAGCCCGACGAGTGGCCACGGCGAGCCCAATTCTTTTGAGGATGCCGGCGCCGATGAGTTCGGCCTCTCCACACAAGGGATGGGCGACGGCACTGACCTGGGAGGCAAGTCCAAGGACGAGAAGGCAGACATGACGCCTGCATGGAGCGAGCTCAAGACCAAGGCCGGCAAGGAGCGCAAACGGCTGCCCTTGGCCTGCATAGCTTGTCGGCGCAAAAAAATTCGGTGTTCCGGTGAAAAGCCAGCCTGCAAGCACTGCCTGCGTTCCCGGATACCCTGCGTATACAAAGTCACCACCCGAAAGGCTGCACCGCGAACTGATTACATGGCCATGCTCGACAAGAGGCTGAAACGGATGGAGGAGCGCATCATCAAGATCGTACCAGGAAAAGACCAATCCGGCTCATCTCCCAACATCACAAGGGCTGTCCTGAAGCCTTCGATACCAGGGACGGCATCCGTGTCCAGCAAGACAGTCTCCAAGAAGAGACCCGCTGACGAAGCCTTTGGGCCTGACCTGGACAATTGGGCGCATGGCCCTCCAAAGAGCAAACTTGATGGCGTGGACAAGCCCACGTCACTTCAGATTCAGGAAGCAGAGGAAAACAAGCTGTTCCTGGCTGGCTTGGATGCGTTGCCGCCGAAAGACATCCAGGAACACCTTGCCGAGGTATTCTTCGAGAACATTTACGGCCAGGCCTATCACTTGCTCCACAAGCCGAGCTACATGAGGAAGTTAAAGTACGATCTCTCCAGCGTTCTCATCAGACCTTTGCTAATCCTCGTGCAGAGCTGGTACCCTGCCTCCAGTCCTCATTCTCTCCGTCTGCGCCATTGCAGCTCGGTTCTCTACGCACCCAAAACTGAACTCGTCCCCAAACTTCCTTCGAGGCGAAGAATGGGCCTCGCATGCGCGGGAGATCTGCACCACGAGATACGAATGGCCTAACATCACCATCCTCACATGTCTCTTAATTCTCGGTCTCCACGAGTTCGGCACGTGTCATGGGGGAAGGAGTTGGGCGTTGGGCGGCCAAGCCATTCGCATGGCTTTTGCCTTGCAGTTGCACAAGGACCTCGAATACGACCCACTCGGCCAGACAGGAGCCTCGCAGCTTAGCTTTATCGACCGCGAAATCCGACGAAGGACCATGTGGGCGTGCTTCCTAATGGATCGGTTCAACTCCTCGGGCACCGATCGGCCCATGTTCATCAAAGAGGAAACGATCAAAATCCCCTTGCCCATCAAGGAAAAGTACTTTCAGCTGGACATGCCAGGACCAACAGAAACGCTGAAGGGGGAACCATCTCGAACTCCGACGCCTGAGGACGACTACATGCCTGATGCCAAGGACAACATTGGGGTTGCGGCATACATGGTTAAAACAATTGCACTCTGGGGAAAGATCATCAGCTACCTGAACCAAGGAGGAAAGGAGATGGACCCGCACCCGATCTGGAGTGATGAATCTGAGTTCACTCAACTCACCAAGGATGCTGAGGATCTCTTGGAAAGCCTGCCGGAGTCGCTGAAGTATACCCATGAAAACATTCAGCTGCACGACACGGAGAACATGGCGAACCAGTTCCTTTTCCTGCACATATCGATCCAACAAAACATTCTGTTCCTCAACAGGGTTGCTGTGGCGTTCCCAGGCGGAGCCGTCGCTCAGGACACGCCCAAGTCATTCGTCACGACAGCAGGTGCCAAAACGTTCGGCGCTGCGAACCGTTTGTCGGAGATGTTGAAGGACGCGGAGCCCTATCTCGTCGCCGCCCCCTTTGTAGGTTATTGTGCCTTCTCATCAGCCAACATACACATTATCGGCATCTTCTCCGGGACGCCATCAGTCGAATCAGAGTCCAAGAAGCATCTCACCACTAATGTCAAGTTCTTGACCAAGATGAAGCGCTACTGGGGCATGTTCCATTGGATGGCTGAGAACCTGCGTGGGCAATACCGAAGCTGCGCGGATGCGGCAAGGCATGGGGGCTCAACCACAGACAGCACTACAGCATCGTCCATTTTCCAGTATGGCGACTGGTTCGATCGCTACCCGCACGGCGTGTCGCAGACCGACTTTGAAGATCCGGCCTCACACAAGAAGAAGGAGAAGGGTGAAGATGCTGTTCTCGAACAGAAGGCAGAGCTCCGCACCGTCGAGGAGTTTTTCACCACCCTTTCGCCACCACACAGCACAGAGAGCAACAGGGACACTGGAAGGCCACCCGCAAACAAACGAAAGCCCGTTGCAGCTAGAAAGCAGAGCGTGTCCGGGGGGCCAATGTCCAGGGCAGAGCAGCAACAGCACCAGCTCGAGCCTATCTTGACGGAGTTCAACGGAGCTGTCATGCCGGGCCAGCTGGGCTCTGGCCGATCGACGCACGCCAGAACCATGTCCGGGCAACTGGGCATCCAAACAAGCGGGGCTGGGGAGTTTGACTCGCTCGCTATACCCAACTCCCAGAGCACTTCCTATCATGCCCTGTCGCCGATAAGCCCTGTTGCCATGTCTCAGTTCGGACACCAACATGGTCTGTCGGGACCGGCAGCCTCAAACTTCTACTCGACTGACCTCATGAGCATGTCACTCAACCAACAGGTCAATGGGATGTTGCAACCCCTGGACCGACAACTCGTCTTTGGCGCGTACGCAGGCATGGACCAGGGAGACTTTCCACAACAGGGCATGCTGGATGGCGTGAACGACTGGGAGAATGTCTCGGCTGGCGCTAATCGGACGCCCAGCGTCGGTCCCAGGATGCAACGGCCTGGCGTCAACGGGCAGCAGATGAACAGCCACGGTGGCATGCATCGTCACGCGCAGCAGCATCAGGCCCAGCAACAGCAGCAATTCCCATCGTATGGCGGAGGCGGCGGACAGGAGGCGTCGAGTGCTTGGTTTATGCCCTTCAACTTGGAGCCTCCCGAGCTTGGACAAGACATGGGATTGAATCTTGACAGCTTCGGTGGCATGTTTGGCGGAGGCATGGGCACGCCTGGCGGAATGGGTAGAGGGCATCCAGGAGGGCGGTGAGGGCAACGCACATGATGGACCATGAGAAGTGCCTTGGGTCATTTTCCCCACGGCCGCCGTCAAGACTGCTCGGCGCAAGCAGTGGTATAGACGAGACCACGTGTACATCATGAGAATAGGGGCTGCTGACTCTTTTGAGAGCATTATTGAGCAGCCAGGGCGTTGGATCGTTGAGTCTAGATACCACTTTGCGCACAATGAAAACGACGTTAACAAGAAATCTCTGTTGGTATCATGGTTCTCAATGCAAATGTCCGTTCCATCTATCCCTGTTCACACCCGCCCAGCGAAGCATAGCCAATACATTTTGTTTCCCCGAGGCCATCCTACTCGGCGTCCTCCTCGGCATCGGCCAACGGCGCTCCTCCTTCGCTCTGGCCCTTCTTGGCCCTCGACCTCTTCCTCTTCTTCTTCTGCACCTCGGCTTCGGCGCCGTCGCCGGCACCCTCGGCCCTCTTCTCCTCCTCTCTCTTCTTCTGCTTCGCCTGCTCCTCCTTGACGAGCCCGTCAAAGCCAAAGGTCGGGCCGGTCCGCTCAAACTGGCGCCCGAACGTGTCGCGGCGCCACTCGCGGAGGCGGGCCTTCTTGCCGAGCCTCTTGCGGTCCTTCTTCTTCTTCTCCGCGTCGCGGAAGGTGGCGAGCTTCTTGAGGCCGGCGTAGTTGTTGAGGGCCGCGTCCGAGGGCGCGAGGAGGATGTCGCGCGCCGTCATGCCGAAGGCCTGCGGCGACGTCTCGCGGTAGCGGAAGGTCAGCTCGGGGTCGGCGGGGGCGACGTCGGCCGTGTCGACGTCCATGCGGGCGTCGACGAGGGCCTCGATCTGGGCGCGCTCGGCCTTGGCGGCCTTGCGGGCGGCGAGGCGGGTCTTCTTGTGGTCCTTGGCCGTCGTCTTGCGCTTCTTGGAGGGGGGCGCGTCGGGGTCCGAGTCTTCGGAGTCGTCTTCCGCGGGGCCTTCCTCGTCGTCGTCGTTGTCGGAGAGGGAGAAGGCGGGCTTCTCCTCCTGGCCCTCAAAGTCGGGGATGATGTCGTTGATGTCAATGTCGTCGTCCCACTTGGGCTTCTTGGGCTTCTTCTTCTTGCTGCCGCCGTCCTCGTCGTCCGAGTCGGAGGCCGCGTCGGCGTCGGCGTAGTACTCCTCGCCGAAGCGCTTGGCCATCTCCTGCTCCCACTTGTCGTCCTCCCAGTCCTGGCCGAGGAACTCGACCCACTCGTCGCTCTGGACCTCCTTGCCGCGCAGGCCGGCGGCCTTCTTGATCTTGCGCAGCTTCTCCTCGGCCTCCTCGACCTTGAGGCGGCGCAGGCGCGCGCGCTCCTCCTTGCGCTCGGCCTTCTCGACCTCCTTCTGCTCCTTCTCGAGCTGGCGCTGGCGCTTGCGGCCGGTGGCCTCCTCGCGGCGGACGGAGCGCGCGGCCGTGATGTCACGGGCGTACGAGGTGAGGAACTCGTTGCTCTTCTGGGGGTCCTCGAAGCGCATGTTGTAGGCCTGCTCGAAGTCGTCGGCCTTGTCCAGGGCGGCGGCCTCGTCGTCGTCGTCGTCCGACTCGAAGGCCTGCCAGTTGCGGCCGTCCGCGGGCACCCAGGCGCGCGCCGACATGAAGTTGGAGAGGAACGTCTCGGGATCTTTCTCGGCGTTGGCGACGTCGGCGTCCGACACCTTGTTGACCGTCTTGGCGCGGGAGGGGTGCACGCCGTCGGCGGCGGGCTTGGCGGGGGTCTTGCGCTTGACGAAGTCGTCGTCGTCGTCGCTGTCGTCGTCGTCGGCCGCGGCGGCCTGGTTGAACTCGGAGACGATGGACTTTTTGAGGTTGTGCTGCTCCTGGGCGTAGGTCTGGGGCCTGGACTCCTCCTCGTCGTCGTCAGAGGCGCCGACGTCGCCGGCGAGGATCTTCTCACGGTGGTAGTCCTTCAGGCGGAGGGGCTTCTCCTTCTTCTGGGCGGGGGCGGCGTCGGGGGTGTTGGCGTCGGCCAGGAAGAAGGAGAAGTCCTTGTCGAGGACGCGGGGGTCCTTGTTCTTGATGGCGCTCAGGGTGGCGGAGATTTGTGCGTCGAGATCCTCGGTGGCCAGGAAGCCCTCCTCGTCTTCGGTCTCGGAGTCGGACGAGGATCCGGATTCGTCGTCGTCGTCCTCTGGGACGCCCTTCTGGGACTTGTACTTTTCCTCGACTGCAGCGTGTTAGCACGGGGGCCGTGGTAGGATTGAGGTCGGGCAGTGAGTGGACTGACGTCTTTGTCGCTCCTCCCGCTTCTTGTTGTGCTCGAACTTGCGCGCGTACTCCTCGTTGACCTTCAGCTTGGGCGCGGCCAGAGATGCCCCTCCATCTTCGTCGTCGGAGCCGCTGTCGTCGAGGAGGTTGATCTTCTTCGCAGGCTTGGCGTCCTTGCCCGCGAGGGAGGCGTTGGAAGCCATGATGCTGGTTCTGGGGGATGGGCTGGTCGCGGTTGGGACGCAATCAGCAGTCTGCTAGCGATCGGGACTTGCAGTGATCGAGAATCCTGCCTGGGCTGCAGCTCTGGTCAACTTTTTTTCCTGAAGGGCCCAGGATGCCGATGGATCGCCCTGAATTTTTTGGCGGGGCCTCCTGTGCCGGGTGGAGCGCTCGAATTCGGCGAAACCCCGGGCCGGCCATCTGCAGGCACCTACCTGTATTGTAGGTACTTTTAGGTACCCAGGCAAGGTACGGTACAGTAGGTACCGCACCTGCCTACCAACCATTAGGTACCGGGAGCAGCGTAGCACGACAGCACTGGCCATGTGACCCTTAGCGTTCCTGCGGAGCCCGCTGGCGGCTGGCGCTGCTGTCGCCCTGCGCTGCTTCGCTTGCTGCTGGTGGCTGCCCGGACCTACCTGGACTGATGAATGCTTCGTCATTGTTGCGCCTCACTACCCGCTGTTTCACCAGCAATCGACTTCCCTCTCGCACCCAGCACCATCCACCGCTTACAGCTGCCTTCCATCAGGCAACGACATTATAAACATTCGTCTCGCCAGCACACACTCGCACCTCGGCCAGTGCATCATCGACTCGTCGACCACCGCGACATCGCCACCGATTCGGCTCTTATCTGCCCGCCGCCGCGATTACGATGGAGGGATCCGGAAACTCTGCCCCCAAGCCGAGCAGCAGCGTCAAGCTGGTGCTGCTCGGTGAGGCCGCCGTCGGAAAGGTAGGGGACTCGAGATGCATCGCTATGCCCGGACAACGCAGCTAACATGAGAACCCCCCCCCTCCCAGTCTTCGCTCGTCCTCCGCTTCGTCAACAACGACTTCCAAGAGAACAAGGAGCCGACCATCGGAGGTAAGGACTGAACGAAGAGAAGCCATCCCTGATGTCCCGTCCGCATCCGCTAACGGCTTGCGCGCAGCTGCCTTCCTCACACAAAAGTGCAACCTGCCGACCAGGACGATCAAGTTTGAGATTTGGGACACGGCCGGCCAAGAACGCTTCGCCTCGCTGGCGCCCATGTACTACCGCAACGCCCAGGCCGCGCTCGTCGTCTACGACCTGACCAAGCCGACGTCGCTCGTCAAGGCGAAACACTGGGTGGCCGAGCTCCAGCGGCAGGCGTCCCCGGGCATCGTCATCGCCCTCGTCGGCAACAAGCTCGACCTGACCAACGACGGCGGCGCCGGATCCGCCGGAGACAACGACGGCGGCGACGACGACGAGGCCGACGACGACGAGGCGCGCGGCGACGCGCGGAAGGTCTCGACGGAGGAGGCCAAGACGTACGCCGAAGAGGAGAGCCTGCTGTTCTTCGAGACGAGCGCCAAGACGGGACACAACGTCGCCGACGTCTTCACGGCCATCGCCAACGCCATCCCCGAGACGTCGCTCAAGAGCACGAGGGGCCCGGGGGCGGCCAACGCCGTGAGCCGGGGCGCCGAGGAGCAGAGGGTCAACCTGAACCAGCGGGACGCGGCGGCCAAGGACGGGTGCGCCTGCTGAGGCGGGGTGTTTGACGCCCTGGGACGAATGGCGAGGATGGAAGAGAGGGAGCGCCCGAGGGGCAGAGGCTGCGGGGGAGCTCGTTGAGTTGCCATGCTTTGGGCGGGATGGATGAGGTCTGCCGGTAGCAGCCTGGACGTCTTCATTATTCGGGAGTTTTTAGTGTCATTCATGCGTTTGCTCAGGCATATCTCCCGGTATCTAGTAATCGAACGATAGCGCAGCTCGCTGTACGCCTCACTTGGGACCTCGTCGTGCTGGTCGTGTCCTGCCCCCCGTCCCCTATAAATCACTTTGAGACCGATATTACCTGGTTGATTATTGCCATGTCGAGGCAGTCGGACGCCCCCATAGAAACAAACCCCTCGGTACCTCCACAGAGTCGTACAGATACCCAGTGGGTTCACCGAACACACCGAGGGAGCCCCCACATGATTGGTGCACCGAAACGCGTCCCGCTTTTTATTCCTAGACTTTTCCGCGCGCCTGAGCATCCGAGCGTTGGCAGCCACTTCACGTCACATTTGCTTGCCGCAGCAACTGCCAAACCCTTTCCGCATCAGCCTGGACGACCTCCCTCGAAGATATCGACCCAGAACGACGGCAGGTGCCTGCGCCGGAACATGGAATCGGCCACGTCGCATTGAATCCGTTTTCCCTTCGTCAACGGGCCACGTTCCTTCCTCACCACCACCACCACACGTCCCAGCGCCTCTACAGCATCCTCCAACCCCCACCCATGCGATCGACGACCTGATCGCCCTTCTGTGTCGGCGACATGGCCGCGTCTTTAACGCCTGCGCAGGCAGAGCTCATCAGGTATGTCTCTCCTAACCCCCGCCGGCTGTCGTCTCGATGCTGACCTCGCCCTCCCGCAGCTCGCTTGCGCCCGAAGACATACCCACCAAACTGCGATGCGCCATCTGCAGTAAGCTGGCCGTCAACGCATTCCGCCTGCCCTGCTGCGAGCAGGCCATCTGCGAGACCTGTACGAACCCACAGCCCAGCCAGTGCGTCACCCTTCTTCCGCTAACATGCCCATCACCAGGCCAGTCGACGCTGCCGCCCTCCTGCCCCGTCTGCGAGCACTCGCCCGTCTCCGCCGAGGACTGCACGCCGCACAAGTCCCACCGAACCACCATCCGAGTCTTTCTGCGCACCCAGGAGAAGAAGCGCGAGGAGAAGGCGAAGAGGGAGGCCCGTGACTCGGCGCCCGCGACCCCAGTGGATGCGAAGCCCCCCACCACGCTGCCCGTCACGGCCTCTCAATCGCCTGCTGGAGAAGCCGCGCCGGATGCGACGAGTGTCGCGCCGACGACGACTGAGTCCTCGGACCAGGCCACCGCTGCACAGTCTGGTGATGTGATGCAGTCAACAGAGACGGACGCGGCGGCTGATACGACTGAGCCTGCCACTCAGGTAGGTTTTGGGAAGCGCCAGTCAGTCTCGAGCGCAAGCTGACGGACTTTTAGGACGCCTCCACCAACGACCAGACCCTAATCACCACAAATCCCGAGGGCGACGCATCGCAAGACAGCACCGGCGAGAATGGCGAGAATGCCACCGATGAGGCCGCAGTTCAGCCTGTCGAGGGCGATGACGACGCCGAGAACGGCGATCAGGCCGAGGCGGACGACAACGTCAACAACCAGAACCCAATGAACGGAGGGTTCAACATGAACTTCGGCAACGGCGGCGACTTCAACCAGATGCAAATGATGATGGCCATGCAAAACGGAATGGCGCCCAACTCCTTTGGCTCGTTCCCCATGATGGGTAAGTTCTCCTCCCCGGCCGCGTCCACCGCGTGTCGCTGGCCCCTACTGACACGATCAGGAATGGCCGGCATGGGCATGGACCCAATGGCGATGCAGAGCATGTACATGAACGGCGGCTTCAACCCTCAAGGCATGGGGATGGGAGGCTTTGGAGGTGGTTTCGGCTCGGGAACCAATAACTGGAACGGACAGCAGTCATGGAATTTCGGCCAAGATAATTACAATTCTGCAAGTGCTGCTGGCATGGGATCGGGTGACTTTGGAGCATATAACTCTGGATTCCAGCCAGGCTACAATCAAGGTGCTTATGGCCACAATGACTACCGTCGCAACAACAACTTCGGCGCGCGGGGACGCGGCAGGGGCCGCGGGTTCTACGGGGGACAGGGTCGCGGCGGATATCAACAGTACGGCCAGGCTTCTGCCTTCGACGGCCAGCAGCAACAACTGCAACAGCAACAACAGCAACAGCAGCAGCAGCAGTTTGGGAACGGCGGGTCAGCACAGGGCTCAGTCTCGGGTGCGGGCGACGCCGGCGGCGCGCAGGCGTCGTCTGCGAGCGTGGACGAGTTTGGCCGCGAGGTCCGTGCCGAGGACTCACAGGACAAGGGGACAGACGGCCAGGCCAAGCCGGGCCAGGGCGCAACGGAGTTCGATGAGGCTGGCAACCCTATCAAGCAGGGCGAAGGACCCGCACTAGCTTCTCAAAACATGTCTGGTCAGAACGTCGTAGGCGGTGCGGCCTACGGTGGTGATGCATCGGCCGGCGGCCACGGGCCAGCCGGCTCGGGCATGATGCCACCAGGCGGCCCCGGCCAGGGCATGGGAGGATTCACGCCCCCCGTGCCCGACGTGCCGCTTAACGCGCCCACCGGCCCCAAGGCCATGCGCAGGGGACTGCCCAACACGAGCATGCACAACCTGCGGGCCCTCGGCTACCAGGTCGACGAGGAGCGCGACCGCAGCGCTTCGGTGAACGGCACCGGGCTGCCCAGCCCCCGCGAGGACCGCCGCAGGTCGCGCAGTGGTTCGGCCGTACGGCCCAAGGAGCAGGACTCTGGCAGCCGCCGGGACAGGAGCCGAGGCCGCGAGAAGGAGAACGACATCAAAAAGGAGCACGACAGCAAAAAGGACCGGGATGAAGAGACGCGGGAACAGCCAGACGTTTCCGTATCCCGCACCGCCAGCAGGAGTCGCAGCCGCGACCGCAGGAGCGACCGACATCGTCGCAGGCGGCACCGATCTGCGTCGCGGTCGGGAGACGAGCGCGACGACGACCATCGCCGCCGCAAGCACAAGAGCCGAAAGCACGACGACGACGACGACGACGCCGAGGTGGAGGACGCAAAGCCGCGCCACAAGGACGACGGCGGCAACGAGAGCAGAACCAGGTCCGCCTCGCCCGCCGAGTCGAGACGGTCCGGCCACCGCAGCCGCCGGGACCGCGACGACCGGCGCCGCGACAAGGATCGGGACCGCGAAGACCGGGACCGCGACCGCGACCGCGACCGCGACCGCGAGAAGGAGAGGCACCGCGACGACGACGAGTACGACCACCGCCACAAGTCGAGCCGTCGGTCACATCGAGACCGGGACAGGGAGCGCGAGCGCGACCGCGACTACGACCGCGAGCGGAGCGATCGCGATCGCGACCGGGAGAAGGACCGCAGCAGGGACAAGGACCGCGACCGCCGCAGGCGCGACAGGGACCGCCACCGGGGCAGCAGGAAGCAGTCGGCCGAGCCGTCGTCGGCGACGGACAAGGGGTTCGACCCGCCGACGGGACCGCGGTCGGGACTCGAGATCAAGGGCGGCGGGAGCGGCAAGGCGTCGACGGACCGGCGCGAGTCGACGAGCAGCACCAAGACCAAGGACCCGCACGCGCTCGAGCGCGAGGCGCGCAACCGCGAGAGGCTGCTGCGGGAGACGCAGCGCATGGCGGGGCTGGCGTCGCTGGCGGGCTCGAAGCGCGGGCGGGGCGGCGAGGAGCCGGACGAGGGCAAGCGAAGCCGGCGCAAGGGACGGCGGAGCGAGACGGTCGGCGGCGACGAGGAGGAGAGGATGCGCAGGCTCGAGGCCGAGCGGGAGGGCGGCCGGTGGGGCTAGGCGCCCCGTCAGAGAAATGGAGATCGAAGGGCGAGCGTCGAGGACCGCCCTCCGAGAGCTCTCCGACAGACTCGGTCGCGGTAGGAGCTTGGTTTGCTGAAACGAGTCTGCCTGTCCGCATGTCTTGTCGTCTTGCTGGTTGACTGAAGCCGCCCTTTTCATTTGGCGGGGGCGGCTCGCTTGCGTTGCATTCATTGGGGAATCTGGCCCCTAGATTTGGGGACGGCACCGAGAGGGGAAAAGCTGATGTCCTTCTCAGAGGGACTGTCTTCGTGTAGAGTAGGCCGTGTTGCACATGTCGTATCGACGCAACTCTTGAATGCCAAATTTGAGACGACTTCTGTGTTGTATTGCTGTGATGAGACTGCCGACCTACGTGTTACGGGTCTTATGTACGAGTATGTCCATGCAGTTCCTACCCTTGGCTCTCTTGCTACAGGGTCAGCCAGCCTAATAGTTTGCTCTCTCATCGGTTGAGTGACATACTTTCACGTGTCAGGGACCTAATGTCTTTATCGTCTCTTTGAGCTGAAAATTGGCCATGGCTTACTTTTAGGCCGTGGCCGTCTTTTGGCTACCTCGTTCGACTTTTATAAAGGACTGGGTGTGGTGATCCAAAGTTGAATTAGTTAGCGAAGCCTAGGTGAAGAGCTGTGCCACCAAGTACCGCCGCTGTCCTGCATATAAGTGCTCACTTGGCCGACATACTGGTTCAGCATGGAAAGCTGCATACTACTATGACTGAAGGAAATGCGGTCTCGGGCAATGCGGCCTCTGCCGGCGCCGGCGGTCGGTTCGAGGAAGGGTCCGGCGCAAGTGGCTGGTGCCCCCGGCCCGGTGCGGGGGTGAGCACGTCAGCCACAGCCCCTCGTGCCGGCACCCCCGCCGATGGCGTCAACCCGGTCTGATTGGGCAGGCACACTGCATGCTGCCATGAGAGTGACGAGGTAGGAGATGAACCATTGCTACTGTCTCTCTTTCTCTTGCTCAGTCTTCCTCATCCCCTCCTTCGCCGTCGACTCATATCGACTACTGAACGACATCCGGCCTTCGGTAAACAGACACCATGGCCTCTCGCTCGGCCGTTGCCATCCTGTCCATCGGCGACATGGGTGTCGGGATCGCCAGGCTTCTCATCGCGAAGAACTTCACGGTCATTACCAACATCAAGGGCCGGAGCGAGGACACGGCCGCAAGAGCACGTGAAGCGGGGATTCAGCTCGTCGACTCTGACGACGAGCTCGTCTCTCAAGCCTCAGTCGTCCTCTCCGTCGTCCCGCCTCGCGACGCCATCGCAACAGCCCAGCGCATCATCGACGCCCTGCCCGCAACGCCTGCGACGGAACCCCTCTACTACGTGGATCTGAACGCCGTCTCGCCCTCCTCGACCAAGAACATCGCCGCGCTCTTCGCCCGCGCCCACGCGCCCGTCCACTTCATCGACGGGTGCATCATCGGCGCGCCGCCGCGGCTCCTCTCGTCCCCCGACCCAGGCACCAACGGAACGCTGTCCTCGTCAGGGGGGGCAGGTGACGCCGACGACGACGCCCAGTCCGGCTGGTCGGTCCCCGGCATCCCCACGTCGGGCCCGCACGCGCTCGTGTCGGTGCCGTCCGTCGGGGCGCGGCTCGCCGCCGTGCTGGGCGCGTCGCACATCGGGCCGGACGTGGGCGCGGCGTCGGGCCTGAAGATGTGCTTCGCGTCGCTGAGCAAGGGCCTCACGGCCATCGCGGTCGAGTCGTTCACCACGGCGCACCGCCTCGGCGTGCTGCCGCAGCTGCGCGCCGAGCTCGCCGCGCGCCTGCCGCTGCTCGCCGACCAGGCCGACCGCGCCGTCGTCACCATGCCGCCCAAGGCGTACCGCTGGGTGCGCGAGATGGAGGAGATCAGCGACACGCACCGCGACGCCGGCGGCTTCGCCGACGAGGCCATGTTCCGCGGGGCCGCCGGCGTCTACCGCGTCGTGGCCGACGACACGGTGCTCGGCGAGGAGAAGATCGGCAAGCGGAAGCGGGGGACCACGGTCGAGGACCTGGCGGCGGCCGTGGCCGAGGGGCTGGACAAGAAGAGGAAGAAGACGGAGTGACGGCTGGCCCCGGGGATTTGGGGAGGGGGGGGGCTTGCAGAGGATGGGATTTGGGGTTTTGGAGGGGCCTTGCTTTGGGGTGGCTGCTAAGGATAGACGGGTTCGGCTGCTGTTTTCCGGGGGCCGCCATGAGATGTTCAATCCAATTGAGGTTGCGTACGCTAAGGAATCTTTATTAACCTGGGTTAGACCTCAAATCAGACCTTCTCTCGCCAGTGAACCGACCTCAGTGTTGCACCATCACAACATGTCAGACCAGAAATCGCAGACCGGCCAGACGGTCATCAGCATCTCGTTCATCAAGCGCAAGGCCGGCACGACGCCCGAGCAGTTCTACCACCACTGGGAGAAGGTGCATGGCCCGCTAGTGCGGCCGTGGATGAAGAAGCACGGCTTCATCTCGTACACGCAGGTGGGTTGCATCGCCGGTTTCGCTCGAGACCTGCCTGTCGCATGCTGCTCTTCGACCGGCCCGTCTGACGCGCGCACAGGTCCACGCCACGTCGGCCCTCAACGACGGCGTCGCGCCCATCGGCCCCGAGAACGCGGGACCCAGCCCCCTGGCCGACTACGACGGGTGCGCCGTGTTCGAGGTGCCGAGCATGGAGGTCTTCGCGGCGGCGTTTGGGGACGAGTACTACCGCGGGACGATCGAGCCGGACGAGCACAACTTTATCGACAAGAAGGCCGGCGTGACGCGGATCCGGGGGGAGGTGAAGCAGATCCTGTGATTCAAATTCTCGCCTGTATTTCTCCGCCGCCGCAGGGTATCAATAGTCTCGCGTCTGCGTCTGTCTACCTGACGTACTTGTTCATGAACCTCTTGTGGAAGTCGGACCGCAGCAGATCCTGCAAGCGTGTTAGCCAAACGTCCCCCCGGAGACGAGACGCGCCAGATCGAATTACTCACGTTGATGAACTCCTTCTTCCCCTTGTCCTCCGTGCCGCGCGCCTGGTTCTTGAAGACGACGTCGTCGTCCCACCGCCGCTTCATGGCAAAGTCGGGCTTGTTCAGCAGCGGGTTGCCGAGGGCGATGTCCTTCTCGCGCGCGGCCTGCTCCTCGGCGGCCCGCTCCTGCTCCTCGCGCTCGCGCTTCTCCGCCCGCTCCTTGCGGATCTTCTCCATCTCGCGCTGCAGCTCCGCCTCCTCGTCGTCGCTGTCGTCGTCGCTGTCGCTGTCGTCGTCGTCATCGTCGTCGTCGCCGCCGCCGTCGTCCGAGTCGGCGTCGATGTCTCTCGTCTCTTCTAATATCCGCCTTCGTTTCGCGGCAAAGTCCTCCTCGTCTGCTTCGCCGTCGGCACCGCCGCCGCCGCCGGGCCCGTCAAGAGCGCGCTTGACGCCGCCCGTGGCGGGGGGTGCGTCGGAGGGGGGCAGGGGGGTGCCGTTCTTCTTGGCGGCGTGGGCGGCCTCGGCGGCGAGGAGCTCGGCGGCGAGATCGCGCGGGGCGTCGTCTTCGTCGGCGTCGCCGCCCTGGCCGCGCTGGCGGAACTTGAGCTGGGTGTGGGCGGGCAGGAGGCGCTGGTGGTAGGCCGGGCCGCGGAGGGCCTCCTTGCCGCGGGCGGGGTCGAACGTCGGCCTGTGGGCTGTAGTCATGGTGGCCTGTTGTGTGTGTGTGTGTGTGTGTGATTAGTCGTGTTTGACTGCTGTCGAGATGATGGGGGTGGTGGTGATGACGATGGTGGTGAAGGCGATGGTGTTGAAGATGGAAGGAAAGTTAGAGACAAGCCTGGCAAGCCAATTCGGTTGGCGTCGCGACGACAGTGGCAGCGGCAGGCAGGCAGTGGCAGACGGTACCCCCGGCAGGGCCATGGCACCAGCTGGCCGCGGCAGCAGTTCCGGCCGTCACCGCCTGGCAGAATTTTCAGGGCCCCGCCGATGGGTCTAGCGCATCCAGGTCACTGAAATCCTTCCTCAACTCATGTCACATATCACAGGTATCGCTGGTCGCCTTGAGCTCTTACCTTACGCCTAAGAGCATCCCGACCGAGACTTCACACACACACACACACACACACACACACACACACACACACACGCCCGCCAAGATGCCGCGAGAAGCCGAACCCTCGGTCAACGAGAAGGAGTTTGTTCTGAAGGCCCTGCAGGAAGGCATCAGGTTAGACGGCCGCCCCTTCGACCAGTACCGCAACATCGACATCTCCTTCGGCGATGAGTACGGCGTGGTCGACGTGAGCCTGGGCAAGACGAGGTACATCCCCCTCTGACATGGATTCGCTCATCATCATCAGCCGGCTAAGCATCCGCAGGGTCATCGTCCGCATCTCGGCCGAGGTCACGGTCCCCCACGCGGACCGGCCGTTCGACGGCATCTTCCAGCTCGCCACGGAGCTCTCGCCCATGGCGTCGCCGCACTTCGAGCCCGGCAAGCCGACGGACACGGAGATCCTGCTGTCGCGGCTCCTGGAGAAGACGATCCGGCGGTCGGGCGCGCTGGACATCGAGTCGCTCTGCCTCGTGGCCGGGGCCAAGGTGTGGAGCGTGCGGGCCGACGTCCACGTCCTCTCGCACGACGGCAACATCATCGACGCGGCGTGCCTCGCCGCCGTGGCCGCGCTGCGCCACTTCCGCAAGCCGGACGCCCAGGTCGAGGGCGAGACGCTGACCGTCTTCACGGCGGCCGAGCGCGAGCCCGTGGCCCTCGGCTGGCTGCACTCGCCCTTCTGCGTCACCTTTGGCTTCTTCGGCGACGAGGGCGCCACCACGCTGCTGGACCCCGACGGCCGCGAGGAGCAGCTGCGCGTCGGCGCCTGCACCATCAGCCTCAACAAGCACGGCGAGGTGTGCCAGGTCTCCAAGCTGGGCGGCGAGCCGGTCGAGGCCACGGCCCTGCTGCAGTGCGCGGCCGTCGCGGGCCGCAAGGTCAAGGAGCTGTCGGACCTGGTGGACGGCAAGCTGGCCGAGGACGCCAAGAGGCGCGACAAGGGCGGCCTGATGGCGGAGCTGTCGGCGGAGAACGCGCGCGTCGCGGGGTGAGGGGGAAGGGGGGGGAAAGACGTGTAAAAGAATGAATGATACCCAGTCGACCATCTCGCAACCCTGATGAGAACCTGATGAAAAAAACTCGCTCCCAAATGACAAAAAGCCCAGCACGTGCTATGCTCGCTCCCCAGCGCCTGACGCCGTCTATGTCTTAAGTCGCGGCCATGCCCAGAATCCTTTTCCTTTCCTACATCCCTCTCGGTTTCTCTCTCAGGTGGTCCCTCGGTTTTCTCTGCAGGGAGGGGATCCCTCGTTTTTTTGCAAGGAGGGGGTCCCTCATTTTTTGCTCCAGGAATCCCTCGTCCTCGCTCCCGGGATCCCTCGTCTTCGCTTCAGACAGAGGCCTCACCGCATGACCGGGGGCCGGCCCTCCTTGTTCCACTTGACGCGCGAGCGCACCCACTCGACGGCCTCGCGGACGCCGGTGCCGGTGAGGGCGCTGACGGGCAGGACGCGCGAGTCGCGGATGCTGCCGGCCTGCTCGCCCTCGAAGACGCGCTTGACGAGCCCCTCCTTGATGCGCACGACCTCGACGCAGTCCTCGCGGTCCTGCTTGTTGGCGAGCACGAGCACGGGCACGCCCTCCGTGTCCGAGTGGCGCAGCACGTCCTCCAGCACGGCGCGGCACTCGGCGAGGCGGCCGTCCTCCTCGTCGCCGTCCGCGGCACCGGCCCGCGCCGTGTAGCCGCCGTGCTCGGGGTCCTCGACGAGGTGGCCGTCGCCGAGGTCGGTCGAGTCGAGGATGAAGACGATGGCGTGGGCGCTGGCGTAGTAGCTCTGCCAGAGCTTGCGCAGGGACATCTGGCCGCCGACGTCCCAGATCTTGAGGTACATGTCGGGGAGGTCGATGGTCGAGACGTTCTGGCCGACGGTGGGGACCGTGTTGAGCTTGGGGTGGGGGTGGGACTCGAGGAAGAGGGACTTGACCTGTTCGTGGAAGGTCGTCTTGCCGGCGTTGTCGAGGCCGAGGAGGATGACCGAGTACTCTGAGGGGGTGGTCAGCGTGCCTTGCCTTGACCGTGGGAGGTGGGAGATGATGGGGGGGGGGGAGGGGGAGAGGAGGGGGAGGCGGACCTTCTTTGCTCGTCGCGAGCAGGTAGAGGCTCTTCGCGAGGTGATACATGGCGGCGGGGGTCCTTGGCCGGACTGCGCGGCGTTGGGTAGTGGTGGTGGTGGTGGTGGTGGATGCGCTCGGCGAAGAGGCTCCGACATGAGGTTTCGCGATGGCGTTGGAGATGCGACGTTGCGATGCAGGCGCGGGCAGTGACAGGGGCTGACAGGAGCCGGCAGGGGCTGACAATGAGCGGCAGTGATAGGCAGTGACAGGCAGTGACAGGCAGCGGCGGGGATCCGTGCATGGCATTTCAGGGGGCTCCACCGCCTTCAAATCCACTGGGCATCACTTACACCACTGAACGACAAGCTGAGGTGCAGTTTGTGGGAGTTGCAGCGATTCTTCTTACTATCTTTCCTTCTCTTCCGTTACTAAAAATCAAGAAAAAAATCAGAAGATAAGCAAAATCAACATCAATGGGCCTGCCGTGTTTTCAAGACCATGTTCGCTCTTCACCAACCCGAACCAGTGCCTCTGTCTTGATGCACCAAACTCGGTCAGCACCATGACCACACCACCCATCGCTTCCCATGATCAAAGTCCTCTCTCCCTCTGCTCAGGCCTTCTCGGCACCACCCGCGAACCATTCCTTCAGCAGCCTGATGTCCTCGTCGCGAAGAGCAGCCCTGTCAGTCCCGTGGAGCGAGATGACGTGCGCCACCAGGCTGTCCGCCCTCTGCGCCTCGGGGGTAGGTCCGCGGGCCTCGAGGATGGCCGCCGCCTGGTCCGGGTCGTTGACGAACTTCTCCAGGAGCTGCAGTTCGTCCGCGTCGAGCACGGGCGCGGGATCGTTGCTGCGCGCGATGATTTCCCGCGCCAGCGTGTGGTCGGCCAGCATGGCTTCGCCCGAGGGGCCGGTGTACGTGGCGGACATGATTTTATGTGGATGGATGGAGGGTGCCTCGGTGGGTTCTATGAGCTCAGGTTTTTCAGTTCAGATGAGCTCAGAGGATGTTGTATGTCGTTAGAAAAGCGAGAGGCGCACACCGCGACCTCGACACGTTATAAGCGCGCCTTTTGGCGTCTGCCTGATCCGATGACATCAAGTGCCTGCCATCATTGGCCGCAGCTTCGCGGCTGGCTGGCTCTCTGCCGTTGATCCGATCAACCTGCGGCACATGGTAGGCCGTGTGCCATCAATGTAGAGTGTCGAAGGGGGCTGCCGTATTGTCGTATAGCAAAGACATTGCTGAGCCTGCGTCGCGAGATCGGCCAAGCAGTCGACAGCAGTGCCGTGACATGGGATTGAAACCCGAACATGACACGAAATAGCAATAAAGCCAGGAGGAAAGCAGCGTCATCACTCACGGCCCATGTACCTCTGGCGGACATGGCTTGCCCTGAGCCGAGCAGTTCTCTTGAGCCATACTTTACCCAAGTCGCTCAGTTGCATCTCCTGCTCATCCACCCGATCGATCATCCACCACGAGAGCGTGTCTCTCGCGGGCCTCCGGCGGGAGTGCCACACGGCTATCGACGAGGTCGGCACTGGACACGGCACTCGTCGGACCCCGGACTCGGGTCATTGAAGGCCGGATGCGGGCCCCACCTCGGCCACCGGAGAGCGACCGATTCTAAGGGAATGAGACAGCGAGTACCGAGAAGAGGTGACAAACCTGGACCTGCGCTGGGCATTCGGCGTGGGAGTGTCTGGAGAGCCTGAACACCAATATGGCTGGCTGGCAAAGGACTAAACTGACTGCCACAGATCACCTAATGTGACCTCAGTTCGTTCACGCAGTCAAAGTCTCAGGCGAGTCAGACACAGGTCAGCAAATAGATACACCTCCCCACATGCCGCTTTTCACCCCGAGTTGGCCCCGCATGGTCCCGAACGCATGTGCCCACCGCGACGCCTCTGCAGCCATCCACGCGTTCTGTGGGTGTGGGCTCGGTGGGATTCCTACCGATGTCTCCATAGTCCTCGCTCGTCTTAGTAGAGCCCCACGGCCCGAAGCTTCACGATCAAGTCTCAGAGCCTCCAAGTCTCAAAGCCTCCAAGCCTCCACAGATCTCAGCATCACGTCACGTCATACCTCCTGAAAATTGACACCTGTAAAGCTCTCCTCTGAGTCTTAGTCCTGAGCCCTCGCCGCCGCAGTCGACGACGAAATGGCCGCAGATCCACCGGTCCCCGAGGACCAAAAGGTCGACAAGATATACGCCACCATCTTCAACCCGGCCTTTGCTGAGAAGGCCGAAAGCCTTCTGCCAGCCCTACACACCTGGGACGTCAAGGCCCGGGAGGTCATCCGGTTCGAACCGGACGAGACCGCCTACTTCAAGCTTCGCCCGGTCCATCACCTCTCCATCGAGGAGCTCGCCGACACGGCGTGGGGCAAGGGCGACGACTTCATCCTCGACTTTGGCTCTCACAACGTGGGCCATCTGGACTTCCACCTCGGCGCCGAGGGCGTCAACATCGACGCCCCCGCGCGGCTGAGGCTCACGTTCGGCGAGACGCCCTGCGACGTCACGGAGGAGCTGCACCCCTGCCGCTCCTGGATCAGCACCAGCTGGCTCCCCGACGAGGTCATCAACGTCGACTGGGTGCCGTCGGACGTCAAGCTCCCGCGCCGCCACGCCTTCCGCTACCTGCGCGTCCAGGTCGTCGACACCTCCCCCAAGTACAAGGTCAAGCTCAGCAACGTGGTGACCCGGTCCGCGAGCTCCGTCGCCCCCGACAGCCCCGTGGCCCCGTGCCCCGTCGCCGACCCCCTCCTCCGGCGCATCGACGCCGTCAGCCAGAACACCCTGCGCAGCTGCATGCAGACCGTCTTCGAGGACGGGCCCCGCCGCGACCGCCGCCTCTGGACCGGCGACCTGCGCCTCCAGGCCCTGACCAACTACTGCACCTTTCAGCAGAACGACCTCGTCAAGCGCTGCCTCTACCTCTTCGCCGCCCTGCCGCGCGAGGACGCCTCCCTGCCCGCGTGCGTCTTCGAGAAGCCCAAGCTGACCCCGGCCACCGACTACATCGTCGACTACGACGTGCTCTTCGGCTCCGTCGTCCACGACTACTGCGTCGCCTCGGGCGACCTCGACACCGGCCGCGACCTCTGGGACACGGTCCTCGGGAGCACCAGGGCCGCGCTCGCCCACGTCACCGACCGGTCCGTCTTCTCGTGCGCCGCCGCCCCGGGCTGGAAGTTCCTCGACTGGGCCGAGGGCCTGGACCGCGACGCCGGCATGCACGGGCTGCTCATCGTGGCGCTCAAGGCCGTCAACGCGCTGGCGGCGCTGCTCGCGCGGCCGCCGCCCTACGAGGACGTCGTGGCGCGGCTCCTGGCCGCCGCCGAGGGCGCCTTCTACGACGCGGAGAGGGGCGTCTTCGTCAGCGGGCCCGGCCGCCAGGTGTCGTGGGCGTCGCAGGCGTGGATGGCGCTCGCGGGCGTCCTGGACGCCGACCGCTGCAAGGCCGCGCTCCTAAACGCCATGGCCGACCCGGCCGCCGTGAAGCCGCTGACGCCGTACCTGTACCACCACGTCGCCGAGGCGCTGAGCGTCGTCGGCGGCGAGGAGGAGTGCCTGCGCCTGATCCGCGACTACTGGGGCGGCATGGTGCGCGCCGGCGCCGACACCTTCTGGGAGTGCTTCGACCCCGAGGACAGCCGGAGCAGCCCGTACGGAGACCACCACAACAACAGCTACTGCCACGCCTGGAGCTGCACGCCGAGCTACCTCTTGCGGGTCAGGCTGAAGGGGTGGCTGGAGGCTCGCGAGGGCTCGTCCTGATGGTGATCCCGGCGGGGGCCGATTCCACCTACCTACCTACCTACCTACCTCTGATCATACCAAGAAAAAAGTCTCGTTTGGCATCTCGTTTGGCATCTCGTTTGGCATTACCTGATAGCTTGCGGCGGACGTGGCCCGGCCCATGCAATGTGGCTTTGGTCAATCCGATGCCTCGAGGATGCTGTGAAACAGGTCAAAAGCAGGTTTGCGTCGACTTTCCCATCTGACACAGCTCATAAAGCCAGGCCCAGACCGTCCGGCGAGGGAGCAAATGTGCGTCATGGGAGCTTTGATGGTCCGAATTGTCCGCGCTGGGGAATGAGCACGATGATCTGACACCCCGGCTCCGGTCGCTGACATGTTTACCAAGGATAAAGCCCCAAGAATGAGGTCCCGAAGCTTGTAGGTAGTACGACTGGATCCAGCTAGGTAAGCTAAGCTTGAGATGATCCGCCAGAGCCGTGCCGTTGATCGATGACCGGCGGAGCATTTCTTCCACACCACACCCCGAAGCTCCCTTACCTTACATCACATCACAATCCACCCTAGGCAGTCTAGCACTCTTGGAGTAGGGTAACAATTCGAGCATAATGAGTAGGTCATCTTCGGCCACCGACCCCATCATTGCCAATGACGCGACCGACGAAACAGTCGGACGCATGCGCCACTGCATCTGTGTGTCTTGCCACGCTACGGCTTGATTTCTGTCTGTCGTGTCGTGGCTGCTCCCGGGCATTCTCTTCTCGCATCTGATCGAGATTGTGTGCTACCGCTATGACGAGTCCGAATGACGATGCTTCACGTCACTGACGACAAGCTCCGACAGCTACCCCTCAGCTTTGTGCGACCGGCACCCTACCTCTGTTATATAGCAATACTCAAATGCCTTTCTTTGCTCTGAGAAATTGGCCCTTCATCGAAACCGAATTGACCAGTGCCGCAATTTCTTCCTTACGATACACCTAACGAAAGCCGTCACGACCCGCTCTAGCCATCATGGACTCGCCCATTCAGGGAGATATCGCTGACCAGCGTGCCTCCAACACCGACCGCAGTCGCGCGAGGATCCTAAACGAGCACAAGCGTCGTACTGGGAGCAATGAGCACCACGAGTCCACTGGCCCTTTGAGGGAGATCATCAGTGAGAACAACACTGGCAGCTCGACAAATAGGAGAACCAGCAGAGCTGACAGACGGCCGTCACAAGACCAGCAGGACAGCCTCTACAAGTACATCAACGTAAGTCTCGCAGGCTTCCGACGTGTTGAAATTCCCGCCAGCTCACACACGTCTAGTGGGAGGATCCTCTGCGCACCCTCGGCGCCTACTTTGGCGCGCTGGGCGCTCTGCTCGCGACGCATTACTACCCCTGGACGCAAGTGGCCCTCAAGTACGGCGCCATCGCCCTCGGAGGTACGTGACCATCTCTGGATGTTTTTTTTTTTTTTACGATGAACGAATTCTGACCTCCACCTGCAGTTGTGTCCGTCACCGAGTTCGTAAACAGGCAGTTCACGTCCGAGACGCTGCTCGCCCGCCTGCGACCCAGGCAGTACCACACGATTCCCGAGTCGACCCTTAACGCGACGCTCAAGGACATTCACGACTTTGTCCAATATGCTGTCGTGAAACTGCAGAAGGTCGTCCTCGGCCAGGACTTGGACAGAACATTTGCTGTACGCACCCTCCTAACATGAAACCTTAATACAGATGCGAAAATGTGAGGCTGACATGCTAGGCAGGCTTTCGTCGTGCTCACCGGCGTGTACTTCCTTAGCGGCATCTTGAACCCCTTCGGCTTCGCCGTGCTGGGCCTGACTTCGCTGTTCGTCGCCCCTCTCGTCACCTCGTCCCGAGGCCGCGAGGTGGCCCAGGAGGCCCGAGTCCAGGCTGAGAAGCTCGGCAACGCCGCCGCCGAGAACGCCAACACGCTCGTGCAGGAAGGCAAGGCCAAGGCATCCCAGGGCTCGGCCAAGGTGCAGGAGACGGCTGCCGGCGCGCAGCAGCGTGCCGGGAACCTGGTCCAGGGAGGTCGGCAGACTGCCGCCAACGCGGCCGGCCAGGCTCAGGATACGGCGTCCCGGGCCTCGCAGGCCACGGCCCAGAACGTCAGGAAGCTGCCGGAGATCGGATCCAACCTCTTCAGCACTTCGTCTGGCGCAGACGACTCGGCGTCCGGCGAGCCGAAGAACTACACGCATGAGGCTTCATCCGGCGAGAGCGGCGCCGGCCCGAACCACAACGATCTGAGCCAGCGCGTCAACTTCACCACGCAGTTTCCGACTACTGCCACGTCCGGTCAGGGTGGTGGGGATAGGTTGGGGTCAGTTCCTGGCACGGTCTCCAAGTCCCAGATCTCGGAAGAGACCGCGTAGGAATGAATGTTCAGCAGCCACGGGTAGTAAACATTGTCGGAGGAGAGTCAAATTGAACGGAAACGAAACAAATGGTTAGCGATGTTCATTATGATAGCACGGAGTTAGCGGTAAAAATTGAAGCTAAATAACGACAGCGAAGCGTGTTTCAGTATGAAGTTGACGGCTTTGGTAAATCTTCCCGTGAACTATGTCCAGTCCTTCCTCCTGATGTGACACTGCCGGCAGCAACATCAATTCCAAATGGACAAGCTGGGGGATGTGCGCCCCATCGTGCACTACTCTCTCGTATGACCCCTAGGTTCTAACCGAGCGACAAAGTACAGCCGCGAGTCTGACCTTGAGCAACCCAGCTAAAACCTCAACTACCAAGACAACGCCAAGCTCATGACAGGGGCGCTCGGTGGCTGCTGACCCGACCTGTAGCTATTTGATGTCACAATGCTGACTCGATGGCCTGTTTCGAAAGGAGCGCCGTTCGGTGCAAGCTTGCACGGCTGGTAAAAGCAACATATTCGCCGCTCCAGGTCTCGATCCCACTACCTGCAGTCCCCTCCACATCTCGGGATAAGCTTCAGGTAACGGAGTTGATATATGAGGAGATATTCTACCCAGAGTGGCACCCCAGAAACACGGTCCGCCGTGAGTTGTGCTGTCAATACCACGCCAGTTGAAATTGATATTCTGTTGCTCAAAAGTACACGAGGCGATGCCGTCACCACAGGACTCTGCCGAGTTTCTACCTATGGTTAGCTCGACCAAAGCCCAACAGCAAGTCCGGCACTCAATACAAGCGGATGAAGAAGGACATCGAAGATCTGCTCCGATGTTATCATGAATATGCCGAGATGGTGTAGCCCATTTGGGTGGTGAGCAGAACCAATAATCATTTTCCTGAGGACTTTCAAGGAGGGGCAAGCCCTGAGGCGTCTGGTCGCACCACGAACTGAGTGGATTTCTCGCTAATCGCTTGCCAGGATTTCTCATGCATTGATCAGGCGAATACCGGACCGGGAATTCTTGCACTGCCGATCCTTCCGTCGCAGTGTGATGCAATGATCAGTCTGACCGACGAGAGTTTTTACGAGCGGGCTTGGTGTTACATCGAGGTGCATCCATTGCAACCTTGCGGTCTGATTGGCCTTCGACTCCGGTACCATCAAAGCGTGCTGTTGAAGCCAGACCAGTTCACTGATGTGTTGATTCCGAGTTGATACTGAAGCCTGCCGGGGCAGATCGATATTATCCGCTATCAACAAGAAGCCAAGTTAGGAGAAAGACCGAGCAAAGGTCTTCTTCCTTGAAAGACAGATAGGGCTCTTCAAATAGTCTGCCTGTTCCTAAGAACGGGTGTAAAACCGGACACGAAGGACTCTGTTTGGCTCGTTGGAGACCAGATCGTGCCTCACGCGATGAAGGATCCTGAGGCCGCGATGAAGATTGTACGGGGCGAGCCGGTTACTCACGAGGATAATGTGCAGAAGTAGTTGCAGCAAGGTGTTGTTGTAGGCGTAAAAGGCATATGCTAACGAATCATATGCGGTACGATTCAGCGATATCAGGGACCTGGGGCTGTATATGAAGTGAAGCAAAGGCTGGTCCCGTATGGCAACATCATTTTCATCCCATGCTGACTTACGTGAACGGCAATCATGTTGTAGCAGAGGGCGTAAGGTCTGAGAAGTAGTAAATTAATAGGATCTGGCTTGGTCTGCGGTAATTCAGTAAGATACCTTTTCCGATGCGAAGCCACCTTAGGGGATCAATTGCAAAACGTGTTGAACTCCCCGGTTATCAACTGTCCACCATGACCATCCAAGCACATACGACCATACCTATTGGAAAACTCGGGATCCCGTCCGCTCTCCCCTAGATAAGCCAATAAGGGCTGGATCAGTAGTTGGGTCGGTGACGACCAGCGAATACCCGGTGTTGTATGTTTTTTTTTTACAATTTTTGCTGTCCATCATTTTGTGTAATGGGTGGAGGAGTCGGGGAGTGGGAGTGATTTGAGCCCTTGGGCCTTTTCGGTTAAAGCGTTGTAGTTCCGCGGTCCGTAGCGCAACCCTCATTAGGCTAGCGCCGTTGCCGCTGTTCTAGGCATGGACTCAGCTGACCAGCCAAGCATCTGGCTCTTGTCGAGAAGTCTTTCGGAACGACGTGCTCTTCTTCCTCTTACACTTGATGCCCATACTACTCGCCCCGTGTGGCACTGTCTACAGTCCTCTGTCGTACTTCATCTCACTGTCAAATAAGCCACTAGCCCCGGGTCCCGATTTGGGACCAAGACAGGGGGATGACTAGTGGCTGTATGCCAATGTCTGCACTCGCCTGTCACCTCTCACCGGTGAACAACGTACTCGACATATAAGCTGCAGCAGCCGCCCCCGCCGGGTCTCAGCATTGAGCACCTTAGGATACAATATATTCCACGACATGAGCCAAGCGGGCGCGACCAAGCGCGGTCGTTTGAGCAAGCCGAAAGTACGAACTGGCTGCATCACCTGCAAGTGGGTATATTTCTTGTGGTGAAGGCGGTTAGGGGTTGTGGTGCACAATCACTCGACTACCTTACTGTGCCTCCCTGGACTGCGTTGCTGACAAGCATATTTCCCCCAGGACCCGGAGAATAAAGTGCGATGAAGCGAAGCCTTCATGTCTCCGGTTAGCCGTGCCCCCATTATGTTCTCTAGGTTCCGTTCGTGGCTGACTCTGGACATCTCCCCCCCACCAGGTGTACCAGTACTGGGAGGGCATGCGACGGGTATGCCTCGGTACGCCCAGCTGGCATTTCAGCGAGTCAGCCCTCGGGACCGCTGTACAGACGTCGTCGTATGGTTCCAGATGACAACAGGGCGCTGGAGTTCTTCTACCATAGGACGGCGCCCCAGCTCTCCGGTTTCTTCGGCCGCTCGTTCTGGGATGTTGTCCTCCAGTACAGTCTGACGGAAACATCGATACGACAGGCCGTCATTGCCTTGGCCACGCTCCACGAGGAGTCGGACGCCGCGTGCATTCCGTCTCAGTCGGAGGCTGTCGGGCGCGGCGGCCGGCTGGCGTTCGCCTTGAGATCATACGATCGAGCCATCAGCACTCTGCAGAAGAGAGCGCTGGGTACGGGCGTAACGTCCCTCATGGCTCTCGCCAGCATTGTGTTTGCGTGCTTCGAGTGTCTGTTGGGCGACGCCCAGGCTGTCGCCGTACACGTCACGAGCGGCATCGGTGTGCTGAAAATGGTCCGGGAAAGCTCTGGCGAGCCCGTCGGTGCGTGGGGCGGGCAGTATCGAAACTTTGAGGCCTCTTTCGTCGAGACACTCATAGCGCCTGTTTTGTGCACGCTGGGCATCTGCGTGGCGGCGGTCGGTTCACCTGGCGGGCTGCTGTACCTCAACCCCGTGGACAGCCAGGGCTGTCCCGTCTTTGAGGAGCCGTTTCATGAGCTATTGCAAGCGAGGGCCGGGTTGACCGATATTGTCACTGCTGCTGTGAGGATCGTTCAGGAAGATGGTGCCAGCCCCCGAGCGATCGAGAGACAAGCATCCCTCCGGAGCGTGCTAGGTCGGTGGGAGGAGAGGTTCGATGACCTTGTCCGACGTAGGGAGTCCTCCTGGAGCGATCAGGACAGAGGCGGCGCTGACCTCATCCGAGTCATGTGGCAAAGCACGACGGTCGGGCTCGCGGTTGGTCCGGCAGCTGACGAGACGGCATGGGACGGGCACAAAGCAGCCTACGAAAACATCCTGAGACTCGTGGAATCCTTCATTGCACGTCAAGGATACTCGTCAGGCAGCGACTCGACCTTTCATTTCGAGATGGGGATCATTTCTCCGCTGCACCTGGTGGCCTGGAAGTGCCGATGGCCGGACCTGCGGCGCAAGGGGCTGACCTTGCTGCTCTCGTGCTCCCGGCGGGAGTGCCTTTACGACGCCAGGCTCTATCATGCCGTCTTCTCGCGCATCATGACGATGGAGGAAGGCGAGTCCAGCGTACTTGCAGTGCGGCCCAGCGCGCCCTACGATCTGAACGCGCTGCCGCCTGAGCAAGCTCGCGTTCACCATTTCTACTGCGAGCCCGGTCCGCGAGAGGAACGCAGCGATACGCACATGCTGACAGTCGCCACACGATCGAAGTGGCCGGACACGGCATGGCATCTGCACACTGAGCCGCTACGTCTCAGTCGGGCTGAAGCACCGGGGCAAGCGGGTCGTCTGTCAGCTTCGGTCACTTCCGCCACCTCAAGGCTTCCTGTTGTTAATCTGTTCAGGACAGGGCCAGTCCTTCCACTGCCGGCAGTGGAGCGAGATACACAAGCAGCTGCCTGACGGAGAGATGACGTTTACGAGAGCTCGGGGCGGCCATTTTGGGAACAGAAGTGCAGTACTTGAGTGGATTTTGCCGAGATCACCCACCCGGGCAGGCTCTTCGGGATTCACATTTTCACGCCAAACTAGCAGAGCTTCCCCTTTCAGTAGTGAGCCAGGTACATCTTCAACAACATTAAACAGTTTCCGATATGACATGTTAGGTTCAGTGGTGGCCGGAGCTGATTGGTTCGTTCGTACCCAACAGTGGTCGTACCGGGCTGCCCCACTCAAGACCAGGTATAGGTGCCGTAGCAAACCACAGACTCAACCCCCCCCCTTATTTCCCATTGCGAACCCTACTTTACCTTAGGTGCCGTAGACACCGAACTGGGAACTCTGACGGAAGTTGGCATCAAACATAAATACAACGGACTCGCCCTTCTATGGAACAATTCGAAACCATGAGCTTTTCATCCTATCTTGGGTCGGCTCTCCTTCTTGATTCTACTACGACTACAACACGTTCACTCCATGTCATCAGTCGAAATGCAGTGCCAACTTGACACGGATGGTAATTCACAGCCGACGAGTCTACAAAGAGAAAACGAACGCAACGCTGAAGTGGCCAAAGAAGGGCGATATCCTAACGATGAAGCATCTGAGCGAACCGAAACTCCGTCCCCTCCGCTCGACGGACCCCAACTAGACGGATCACCCAGCTTGGCCGGATGGAAGCTAGTCGTCGTCACTACCGGTCTTTGCCTGGCTGTCTTCTGCATGGCCTTGGTATGTCTTTCGCAGCCTGACCTTTTTTGGCCCCTTTACTCTCAGATAGGCGGGCAAACCAGAGAGTTCCTTAGAAGAGAAGTGTGGAACGCTGACCTGTGTTCTGTCCAGGATAACACCATCATCGCAACTGCGATCCCCCGAATCACCGACGAATTCCAAGCCTTGGACGACGTAGGCTGGTATGTGCTTGGTGCCTCCAGGCCCATCGACGAAGTATACTTCCCGTGGCACGGCAAGACGCTGACTCAACTCCTGTTCCACCACGTATAGGTACGGGTCCGCATACCTCCTTACCACGTGCAGCTTCCAGTTGCTCTTCGGTAAGCTGTATACATATCACTCGGTCAAGATCGTCTTCTTGTTGGCCATCGCCTTCTTCGAAGTGGGCTCCCTGATATGCGGCGCTGCGCCGACATCGACAGCGCTGATCATCGGCCGCGCCATTGCAGGCATCGGATCGGCGGGCATCTTCTCTGGGGCTGTCCTCATCATCGTCCTCAGTGTCCCCTTACGCCAGCGACCAGCATACGTCGGCATCCTCGCCGCCATGTACGGGATTTCCAGCGTCGCCGGCCCCCTGATGGGCGGAGCCCTCGCCGATAGGGTTTCGTGGCGCCTGTGTTTCTACATCAACCTCCCGCTCGGCGCCGTCACCGTCCTCTTTGTCGTCCTATTCTTCCACCCTCCTCCTTCGCACCACGACTCAACCGAGAAGCCGCTGTGCTGGACGCAGCACTTATCGCAGTTTGACCTGGAAGGCACAGCGTGCTTCCTGCCTAGCGTGATAGCCTTGCTCCTGGCGCTGCACTGGGGCGGCTCCAAGTACCCGTGGTCAGACGGCCGTATCATCGCGCTCTGTGTTGTTTTCGGAGTCTTCCTCATACTGTTCGTGGCTGTCCAGGTTTGGAAACAAGACCGGGCCACCCTCCCCCCGAGAATCATGTCCAACAGAACCACCTGGAGCTGCGCCACGTTTGCCTTCTGCTTCGGTGGCTCTTTTTTTCTTCTCATCTACTACGTAAGTTTCCCTAACGCCCTTGTCTCCGGCACATGGCGCGGTTGCCTGTATCGCCACTGAGAAATCCGCGGCTCACGCACCGTCTTCTAGATCCCAATTTGGTTTCAGGCAGTCAAAGGTGCCACCGCCGTCAAATCCGGCATCATGAATCTACCCATGATCCTCGGGCTGGTGGTCGTCTCTGTCCTGGCGGGCATGGCAGTCACCGCCATCGGCTACTACACTCCGCTGATACAGTCGTCGTCCGTTCTGATGAGCGTCGGCGCGGGCCTCCTGACCACGCTTCGAGCCGACTCCGGGTCGCAGCATTGGATCGGCTACCAGGCCCTGTACGGCATAGGCTCCGGCCTCGGCATGCAGCTGCCCCTGGTGGCGGTGCAGACCGCCCTCGCCGAGCGCGACATTCCCATAGCCACCGCGATCCTGATGTTCTCGCAGACCCTGGGCGGCAGCATCTTCGTGCAGGTGGCGCAGAACGTCTTCACCAACGAGCTCATCGCGGGGCTCCGCGCTGTGGGCGCCGACGCCGACTCCGTGCTGACCGTCGGGGCCACGGAGCTGCGACGCCTGGTCCAGGAGGAGATCTTCCCGCAGGTCATAGCCGCGTACAGCGACGCCCTGACCCTGACCTGGCATGTTTCGGTCGCCATGGCAGCGGCCTCCTTTCTCCCCGCGGTGTTCATCCCGTGGAAGTCGGTCAAGGGGAAGGCGGTCGAGGCCCCCGCGGCTTGATCTGTTCTTCACCGGCCCCCTTTCTGTTGGTGTCACGGTGACGAGGCATCAGAGAGCCGTGTAGGTAACGACTATTCTGGCCTTCTTTGCCCCTTTTGTCTCCAGCCCACGTGTATACTAGAGTTTTTCATCCTTCTCGTGGTGGCTGGCATTGCCTGCTTGTGCATCAAGACCTCGTTGGCACCGGCGACTCCACGGGGCCAGCAAACCCAAAGCTCAGCGCAGGAACCCGCATTGTTTGAGTCCTGTCCGATTAGATAGACGTTGCGCAGTTAATTCCACGGTATCCTCGCACCCTCGAGCACAGATGACTGGACGTACAAATGCGGACGCGCAGCGGCGGGCGCGGGCGAGGGGGAAGGTCTTGCGCATACGAGAGATGGCTATAACTCTTGCCAACTGGAAAATTGAGCTCGACCGAGTCATATTTGACCGCATCACCGGTCGGAGAGACGCGAGATGAACCACCGCCGTGGATGCATCAGACTGCCACTGACGACTGATCGGAGAATGATGTTTGCGGTGCCTCGTATCAAAGCATCAGCGACGAGGATCTTCGACGAGATGTCTCCAATGACGGTGGTATGACTCTGACTGCGTAGTTCTCAAAATCATCAAGGCCAATTGCTGTGGCGTGGTCATAAGCCCGCAGAGGCTCGGCTCTGGTGGTCGTAAAACGGCATCCTAGATACTGCCACATTACATTTTCCCACGACACCTAGAAGGATGAAGTCGGAGGTAGGTTGAAGTACATGGACGAGGAGGGGAGACCGAAGGACGCAAAGACGAGGCTCCGGAGTTGAGGTTGGGCTGGATCAGAGTCCGGCTTTTTTTGAGGGGGGGTATTTTTTGATAAGCAATCTGAAGAAATCGACTTCGGCTATACACGCTAACTCACTGACACAATAATCAAGAAGCTGTTCTCTGGTCTTGGTTCAAGGTTGGCCAGTTTTCTGGCGCTGGTGTGTGTGATAAGCAAGGGCGGCCCGGGCAAGCTCATCCTCAGGAGCACCCAGAAAGACCTGGCGCCTTTCCTGTAGCCCCAGCGGCCATCGCTGCTCTGTATTACCACGGCCGGGCGCTTTCTGAACATGATTAATCATTAAAGAAGGGGGAACAAAGTACCAAGTAGTTTCTGTCGAGGCCCGGCTATCTTTTTAGACCCTCTGACACTGGTGGGGTTCCAGGGGCAGGGGTTGTGTCTCGGGCGCTGGTCGCAGAGTCGTCAAGACGGTGACCGATGGAGATGCGTCACCTCACTCAACCCAAGTCGCCTTCCGTCGAGTCGAGAAAGATACAATCATAGGATTTTTCTCAAGAGAAGTTGCGAGTGGGGATGCATTTTTGAGATGAAGGATCGCAATAGCGACGAGAAGTCCAACGGTATTTCTGACTGACAGTCGAAACCACTCTGAATTGGGTTAACCGCATGATGAGTATCCCACGAACGCGAGATCGGCCGACGATGAGACGATGTATTCTGATCAGATGTCAAGCGTCAGAACGCAGGCTGGGAATATGCATCAAGACCCAGGTTGGTGATGCTATCTCCAAAAATGCATTTACAGCGTTCGTTGCCGTGCCTCACGATCCTCGACGTAACAGCCGGCACCGCACCAGCCCGGAACCCAATGCACCGTGGGAAGGCCAAAGAGAAACGCCAAAAAAACACCAAAGAGGTTGAACTCTCGTCGTCGCTGAGAGCGAGCCGCCCGCTCGTCCCAAGCAGAGTCGCATCGCCGTCCGATGCCTGTTGAAACGTTAGTGAGACCGTCTGATCTACGGCCCATGGGGGCGCCTCTGTGTCAGCCGGTCTTGCGACGGCGGGGCGCCTGTCGCAGCACAGGCGCCGGCCTTGGCTTCAGCGCAGAACAAAACCACCGGCGCCGCCATTTAACGGCCGTGTGCCCCCCTCTGCCCTGGGTTACTTGGTTCTTCTTCCTGCTGGTCTGTCTGCTGGATTCTGAGTTGTTGCTTCCGATCGTTACTTTTTTCTTTCTTTCTCGATTTCGACGGCTGGGCTGTCCTTCTTTTCTACCTAGTTGATTTACCTCTTTGACGTCCAGTGGCCGGCTACTCCCTCCGACTTGAAGCACTCCTGGATACCTGATCCTCTATAATTCAGCGGGATTCGTTTTCAGAGTGCATAACCCGACGACAACGCGGCTCTCATCATTCCTTACCACAGACCCAACTTCTTTTTCGGAAAATGAACACCATGAGGCTCTTCATCGCCCGCCTCCTCCTGGCCCTGTGCCTGTCCCACGCCGTCTCGGCCGGAAGACTCTCCGGAGACGCTTCCGACTCGATCGTCGTGGCCCGGCAGGACGCCGCCCCGGACGCGGGGTCGGCAACCGGCAGCCTGGACCAGCCGCAGTGCCTCGAGTACTCCCGGACGGCCAACTTCTCCACCATCGGCTCCAACACGACGCTCCGCTCGGCCTTCATCCAGGCCTCGCCCGTCGGCACCCACTCCAACCTCAACTTCCTCGCCGCCATGGTCGTCGCGCTGCCTCCCATGACCGCCAACGTCGCGCTGAACGACGCCTGCGGCAACCTGACGACCATCGCCGCCGTCGAGGCCGACAGGAACTTCTCGCAGGGCAACATTGTCGGGTTCACCACCTCGCTGACGCCCGATGCCATCGAGGGCGGCTGGCCGGTCATCTTCTGCATATGCGCCGCCGTCTTCGTCCTGGGCATCCCGTGGTTGTTCATGCTGGGTTGAGCTGTTTGTCTCCCTGTCGGTCACGCATGTCCCAGAGATGGTCTCCTCGGGCGGTTTGGCAGAGGATCAGACTGGGCCACGGTGCAGATTAGCTCAGGAGTTGGGGGAGTCTCTAGTGCGTTGGACAGATAATGCCGAAAATGATAACTATGCTTGTCTCCCGTTGACCGAAACTCGTGGTACCATCTTATCTACCTGTCCAGTGATGAATAGATGTCAAGACGGTACAAAGGGGCGGATTGCCTGTCGTGCATCAAGACGCAACGAAGCCCATCCTCTCGCAGGTATCGACGAACAAAAAGTTTAACGGAGCCACTGCCTGCAGGCGCCGGCAGGGGGCGTGTGAAGAGGACGTCCTGTGGCCGCGCGGGCGATGAGATCCCGTGGACGGCGACGGCCGATGCGGCGGCGTACACGATTGAGATGCTGCTTCGTGGAGATAGAGTGCTGGAGGGCAAGGGGGGTGTTTTCCGGTTTCAGTCGGGACGGCACTCGCTGAGAGAGCAGGTGGGTATCTTCCGGAAGACGACTGGACGAGAGGTCGAGCTCGTGCAAGACGAGGAGGTAGAGGATGCACAGAAGCGATTCGAAGAGGCACGATCGAAGAGTCCGCATGCCGTGAGGGGCTACATCAAAGAGGCTAGATCTTTGGCCGCGGGAAGGGGCTTGTGGGTTTGCAGGAAGCCGGTGTATCGGCTTGATCATCTCAAGCATACGGCATTTGAAGAGCACGTCGTCGAGCGGTATGGTCTCGATACGCCCGCAGAATAAATGACACGAGCAGGACTTTGGAAGGAACGAAACCAATGTATGCCAAGGAACCTGGGATATTTCTCTAGGTCCGCCCACCAAGCTGGCCAGCCGTAAGTCTCTGTTTCGTCCTCCGGCGTCTCAACGGAGATGTTCACCACGAGTACGCATCAACCTCGAGCTCAAACACAGTCTTCTCCCTCCGACCAGCAGCAGCAACCTGGGCCCGTACAAGATCACACAAGCCTCCAGGACCACAGACTACCACTCCAATCCTTTTCCAGCCGGCCTTGACTTCACTCATGAGGACAGACTCAACATCTGTTCTCGCCCCGATCTGGATCTGCTTCTCCGCGACATCTTGAAGCGCACCCTCGAGCGTCTGCACAAGACTCGAAGCGCTCTCCTGGACCGTCCAGCAGAGCCTGAGGTTTGGATGAGCCTTCGTCCACGGCAGGATACCCGTGATCCCGATCCCACCAGCGATCAACACGAGGCGATCACTTCTCAACACCGACGAGGGCGAGGTGTTCCGATAAGGTCCGTCGAGAAGCGTGAGCAGCCCCTCATGGCTTCGCAGATGCTTCGTCATGCCAGCAGACCTGCGTATCAGTAACGTGATACCTGGCGTGGCAACTTTTCCTTCAGAGGCATCCGCTAACCTCACGCCGGCCTCGCTCTTCTCGACATCACGATCCTGCGGCGGCTCCGTCGACTCCGCCTGGGAGGAGGCCGCACGCGGCGGCGCCAGCATCGCCGACGGGACCACAGAAAACGGATGGTTCTCCCACGGCCGCAGAGGCCTCACGGTCGGAAAGTACACATACACCTTCTGGCCCGGCGGCGTGCCCCACCGCACCCCCGGGACGTCGACGCGGAGATACCCCTCCCCCAGCTCCGTGACGGTCGCGCGCCGCGCGCCGGCCCTGGCCATGCGCAGGACCCGCACGAGCCGGTCGAAGAACCACACGGCCGACGCCGTCCACAGCCACACGGTGAAGCCGCTCATGACGGGAAACCTCTCGACGACGTGGTACCAGCAGGCGACGATGACGACGATCGCCATGACGATGTGGCTCAGCAGGAAGACCTCGTACGCGCGGCGGCGGAACCACAGCGTCGAGACGACGATCATGATGCACGCGAAGAGCGTGCCGACGACGCCCCACGCCCAGTAGGCCAGCTTGGACTCGACGTCGTAGATGCCCATGTCGCTGTAGACGGCCACGGCGAGGACGGTGTGCAGCAGGGCCTGCAGGACGAAGAGGCGCGCGACCCAGCGGTGGAGGAGCAGGAAGGTCGAGTGCGGCCAGTCGGTGAGCCACAGCAGGAAGTTGTTCCTGCCGGCGAAGAGGATCAGGAGGGGCGCCATGGCGTAGGAGAGGACGCCCGTGCGGTACATGAGGTAGCCGGTGATCTGCTGGCCCCTGTTCTGGAACCAGAGGTGGGTGTCGGTGGTCCTGAAGTTGACGGCGCTCAGCACGACGTTGAGGAGGACGAGCACCGCGATGTAGAGGGCCTGTCCGATGGTGGGAGCGTTGCCGAGCTGGAAGGGTAGGGCGCGGGTGTGGTAGGTGCCGATGAGGCTGGGGTAGACCAGGTAGGGGCGGAGTTTCTCGAAGAGGGTGTTGATGTAGGGGATATGTCCGAGCCAGGTGATGACGATGGGGAGGGCGAAGCCCACGTTGAGAATGATGAGGCTGGTGGTGTTAGATAGGGGTTGTCAAGACGGGAGAGAGGCGTACCCAAAGGCGTTCATGTTCCAACCTTCGTGGTGCATCGTGGACCACGTGTCGTACAGCACGTTCCAGAAGAATGGCGGCGTCACGGTCGAGTTGATCGTCTCCCCGTGACCGAGGACCCTCTCCGGCGGCTCGGTGATGTTGGCCAGGGCCTGGCGGTAGCTCCACATGGGCTCGACGGCCGGATCGCCGGTCGTCGTCTTCTCCCAGAAGGCTTCAACTTCAGACGTCGACAGATCATCGACCTCGTCGCACTTGGTCTTGATGCACCACGCGAGGGAGGTCAAAAAGGGGACGTTGTCGGCGCGGCAGTCAGGCGAGGTCATGACGTGGGCATGGTGGTCGTCAGGGTCACCGTGAACGACGGAACAGTCCAGGCGGTAGGACGAGAGGGAGCCATAACAGGCCGTCGCACAGAAGGGCTTGTTGTCAAAAGAATCGATACCCGTGAGGCCGACGGAGGCATGGGCAAGGCCCGGGATAAGGCCCAAAGGCAGGACCACAGCGGCTGTCTTCATGACTGCTCGCCTGGTGTCGAATCCGGTGAAGAATGGCACTCCAGCATCCCACCTCTCTTTCTTCACAGCAGCTGGAGTCTGATTTATGGACCATGGACCCAGTGCTGAGGTATCGGGTCGTCTGGCTTGCACTTGTCTCCAGACCCCTGGAGCCGGTGTGCTTACTGCTGACAATGCACTCTGTGACAGCCAATATTGTCTATGGGTGGCGTTGCGCGGGAGCCGGCTTCATTATCGCAATGGCGCTGGTTGGTCAACGCCCACATTAAGGATGCGCGGATATGAGCACGTTTCGCCGCGGGATGTCTTGGCTCCTCCGCTGCATCTTCTTCACGCGTGTAGGAATACAACCACCCATGGCCAGAAGCTGCATCCAAGGTAACGCTGTCACCTCATCCCGGTCACATCGGCACTGATAGAGTATGGGAGGATGTGTGGAGCTACATGGTACACGATGCGACATGCCACACCCATGCATCCAACACGTCTATTCGTCTACATGCCAGCCTCGTCTACATCTTCGGAGCATCGGTCGCGAACCCGTCGACAACCGCCGTCAGCAGCCTGTTGGCGATGGCGGTGTGCGGTGGCAGGCGCAGCGAGCCCTCCTTGTAGCCCTCGGGCGCGGGCTGGCCCATGCCGCTGATGCCCGAGCGCAGCGCCTCCCTGACCTCGTCGATGGGATACCAGTTGGCGCTCTCCAGCTCGGGGTCGTTGCCCAGGTCGATCGTCTCGCCACCCGGCAGCGCCTGGGCCACGGCGCCGATCATGAGGCTGGCAGGGTACGGCCACGGCTGGCTCGAGTGGATGGCCACGCGGCCGACGCGGACGCCGCTCTCCTCGAACACCTCGCGGCGGACAGCGTCCTCGATGGACTCGCCGGGCTCGAGGAAGCCGGCTAGGGTGCTGTACATGTGGGCCGGGTATCGCTTCTGGCGACCGAGGAGCAGGCGCTTGCCGTCGGCCGACACGACGGCCGCGATCATGGTGGGGTCCGTCCGGGGGAAGCTGAGGTTGGAGATGCCGACGCGGGTGGGGCAATCGGCGCGCGGGGTGCCCGAGGCGGCGGTGGCGCGGTCCGTGGGCGGACAGATGCGCTTGAAACCGGCGTGGCCAGAAAGGGTGCGGGCGCCGCAGCCGCCGCAGAACTGGTTGCGGGTGTTCCAGTCGATGGTGGAGCGGGCCTGAGCGAAGAGTGCGGCTGGCAAGCTGTCAGGAGAGTGGTCACGCAAGGGCAGGGCGGGCGAACGAACCTGAATGGGCGTCGAGGGAGATGTGTATCCTGGCCTCGAGGAAGGTCCTGCCTCGGGCTTGCTGCTCGTCAATGAAGGCCTGGGCAGCCTGGGCGTAGGAACCCTTGGGCGTGACATCTACGGCGAAACAGGGGCGACCCTTGTGACCCTTGTACTCAAAGTCGACGCTGCCATCGTCGTGGAGACCCAGGAAGAGGATCACGGGGCGGGTCTCGGTGGAGTCAAAGTTCTTGATGAGGTCGTCTTCCGAGGGTCCAAAGGGGTCCTCGCCGGTGACGGGTGAGATCTCCTTGTAGGTGACGGGAGACAGGGTACTCGGGTTGTCGACCAGGGGGGTGAGGTTCTTGATGGCGAGGAAGCGGGCGCCGTCAAGCTGGAAAGCCGTCCTCAGAAAGCCAAAGTCGGTGCGCAGCCATGACAGACGGTTGACGGGGTTTCCGGCGAAGTAGTTGATGGTCTCGCGGCCGAACTTCTTCGAGAGGGACGACTGGGGGTCGTCGACCGGGGGGAGGAGCTGGGGGTCGGGGTGAGGAGCCATGCCGAGGTATGATCGGGTGTGAGCCGTGAGACCGGAGGTGAAGGAGCGGTAGCGGCAGCGAGTCAGCAGCGATGCCCTGGTGTGGAGGGCAGCGAGAAGGAGTGAGGACGGAATGGTGGGAAGTGGTGCAAACTGATGCTCGTGAGGGGGTTGGTGAGCAGGAAGTGAAGCAGATGTCCCGATGTCGTGATGGAGAGGATGGATGTGAGTGCTTAATAATCACAATCGCCGGGTCGGATGGGATGAAGATTCGTGGGGCCGCGGCAGCAAAGTGTTGCATCACGACTCGATGACGCTAACAGAGCTCCGATGCGGAGCTCCAGCAGCTCGGTGAGCGGTGAGCGTGGACTCCGCTGCTTCGGCGGCCATGGCGGAAGGAGGTTTCGCCTCTGGGGCGATGGGCCTTTCGATGGGGGAGATACTCCACGATGGTGAAGAGATCAATCAACTTGGGATGGATGAATGGACGATGGGAGCAATGTCGTTGATTGAGGGAACACAAAAGGCCCCACCTGGTTAGAGCAAGAGGTCGTGAGACCAACGTTGGAGGTACGTACCTCGGTACCTCTCGAAGGTTGATGGCATCTGCCAGGGTTAGGGTATGGTCCCCTTCTCCATACCTAGCTCGGCTTCCACTGCCGCCACCATCCTTAGGTAACCAGACACCAAAACAGGCACCTGAAAGGGGAAAGCCCCGCGGGACAGCATCGGGTTGGCCCCCCCGCATTCCAGATCGCCCTGTGACGTCGTTTTCGTCCGCTAAAAACTCTACCCTTGCAGGACCTTGCAGGGCACGTGGGACTTTAATGACGAGCCACTGAATTTTGCGCCTGTCGCCCCCCCGAGGGGGAAGGGGGGGTGACGACCGGAAGTAGCACCGAGGCAGCTGAACCTCTGGCCTCCACACTGGAAGCAGCACAATGGGCAACTTTATGACCAGGCTTGCATGACGAGAAAAGTCTGCTCCAGCCTTACCCATCTCCCTACGGCACACGACCAGCAAGACGGGAGTCAATCGAGCCACGGTCGACTCATCCTTCTTTTGGCTTTCCTTTTCCGTCTTCCATACGATTTCTTTGTTCCCTCCTCGACGGATTGGCGACCTCCTCTTGCACACCCCTCGACCTCAGGGACCTCTGACGCATCATCATCATCGTCATCACCAAGTCACCACCACCTTCTCACGGACAACCACCAACATGGTCGCCATGGCACCCCCCACCGCGCCCCTGCATCTCGACGTCGAGGCCATCTCGGGCATCTGCGGCTCCATCTCCATCGCCTGCTGGGTCGTCGTCTTCTCCCCCCAGATCCTCGAGAACTTCCGCCGCAGCAGCGCCGACGGCCTGTCCCTGCAGTTCATCATCGTCTGGCTCGCCGGTGATGTCTTCAACATTCTCGGCGCCGTCCTCCAGGGCGTGCTTCCGACAATGGTGTGTTTTCCTCCTCTCGGTGTAACCTCTGCCTTGGCGTAGCTGACCCTCCCAAAGATTATCCTTGCCATCTACTACACCATCGCCGACATTGTCCTCCTCGCCCAGTGCTTCTACTACCGTGGCTTCACCTGGAAGGACGAGGTCGTACCTCCGACCCCCAAGCCCCGCCCCGCCCGCGCCGCCGACCGGGACCCCCTCAACGAGCGCACCTCCCTCCTCGACCACGCCAACGCCCAGCGCGAGCGCCGCGGCTCCGACTGGTCCAACCTCTCCCCCGCCGTGCCCCTCCACGACGGGCCCCCCGCCACCGCCCCGGCGACGCCCACCCGCCTGCAGGCCGTCCTCTGGAACGGCGTCGCCATCCTCATGGTCTGCGCCGCCGGCGTGGCCGGCTGGTTCCTCAGCAGGCGGTACTCGCACGGCGACCACGCGCCCGCGCGCGAGGCCGACGAGGAGCTCGTCTTCAACTTCTGGGGCCAGGTCTTCGGCTGGCTCTGCGCCGTGCTCTACCTCGGCTCGCGCCTGCCGCAGATCCTCCTCAACTACCGCCGCAAGTCCACCGAGGGCGTCAGCATGCTCTTCTTCCTCTTCGCCTGCCTCGGCAACCTCACCTACGTGCTGTCCATCTTCGCCTACGACCCCCACTGCGGCGGCCGCCACCACGCCTGCGCCCCCGGCCACGGCTACGGCCGCTACATCCTCGTCAACCTGTCGTGGCTGGCCGGCAGCATGGGCACCCTGCTGCTCGACATGGGCATCTTTGTGCAGTTCTTTTTGTATCAGAAAAACGACGACGAGTACGAGGACGACGAGGAGGAGGAGGTTGACGGGCACAGCATTGACGAAGGCCGCTGGGACCAGCGGCCGCTGCTCGCGCGGGGGGATTCGTCGTACCCTTAGGCGGTGTGCTCGATCCTACGTGTGAACAAAAAAACGGGAAGGAACGGAAAACATAAAACAAAATGGGTCCACGGCGCATTGGATAGGGACGCGGCCATCACTGCGGGCGTTTGGTTTCTTGCATGGGTACAGGACTTGGTCGGGTCATTCACCTCATATTTAGAGTATTATCATGTATCATCATGGAAAGGACGTGAAAGATAAAGCATGGTTTCCTGGATCAGAGGGGGGTTGTTCTATAATATTATACTGGTCCTCATGTGCTCCGGGAGGTCATCAGCTGCCGTGATGTCAGAAGGTTGATAGTCTGCCAGTGATACTCCGTCGAAACCACAAGATTCCGAACGCAATTCACTACAGAACAGGTCGAAGTGTTTTGTTGAGGGTTCGGAGATCAGAGTAGATTTTCATTCGAGTTGGTCACAGCGAGATGCATGGCTTCAGCTCGGCTCTGCCCAGTGCCTCGAGCCTTTCACCCTTACAAATTATGCTAATTACGTTCAAGGCCACGGCCCGATGTCAGGCCGTCCCGAATGAATGCCGAGCTCCGTGCAGACCTGAAGAGTACCCTGTTCTTCTCAGTATACCTCATCATAGGTATAGCAGAGCAGGCTGTTTCGGATGTCCATGACGTCTGCAATGCTCGCCGTTACGTTGACGTTGGACCCGACGTGAACCAGGTCAGCGAGGGTGACGTTCCGGCCCTGCTCGTTGGCATAATCGTGCGGCACGACGGGCCCAGAAATGTCCCGCAGCCGGGCCGCGAGGTCTCTCGCCTGCCACGACCACCACGCCCTGTCGAGGTTGGTATGGTGGAGGAAGAAGAGGGGGTCGCCGGCTAGCTCCCACGTCAGTGGAACGAACTCAATGCTTGCAGGGGGGAAGACTCACGGCTCGCCCACACATCGGTCAGTGTGCCGTACAGCCCGCCGATGCCGAGGTGGACAGACCCGTGCAGCGTCAGCTCGGTCAGCTGGCTGAAGTGGCCAAAGTCAGGCTGCGCCATGCCCTCGGCCACGGCGTCCGGGTTCGCGTTGGCGAGGAACTGGGACGGCACGAAATCCCGGCGGACGCACCACGCGTTGTACTCGGTGTTGAGCCCCGGGCCCATATGGATGGACATGTTCGCGAAGGGCCCGTCGGAGACGCACCCGCCTCCGGAGCGGTCAGGCATGGGGTGGGGGATGCCCTCGGCCGTGACGTGGTGTCCGGGCTCGGGGTCCTCGGCCGTGCCGGGGACGTAGGGGCCGTTGCCGCCGAAACCGGTCACGGGGTCCCAGATGTCGGACCCGAGCATGTCTTCGGTGCTGTTGGCGTCGAGAGACCAGTCCCAGTACGGCTGGGCCCCCTGGAAGCCACAGGCGCGGATCTCCTTTTCGTACGCCCACATCAGGAGGCGGTGCCATGGGTAGAAGTGGCCCTGCAGGAAAGGTGAGAGGGGATTGGGGGTGGTTGGGTAGTCTGGCTTGGGAATCTTACCACAAAGTGGTTGGCATTGGTCTGGAGGATGTGGTCGCCCAGAAAGTCCTCAAAGCGGTTCGTGGCACCGGGAAGGAAATCCTTGGAGGTCAACGCCGGCTTGTTCAGCATGCAGTGAACAGCCTGGATGTAGGACCTGCGGTCCTCCGGGGAGAGGGTGCGCCTGCGAGCTGTAAGAGAGGTTGACGTTCGGTGCGAGCTGCGTACTGACCATTCTTTTCTCACGAGCGGCGTTTTACAAGCCGAAAGCGTGCCTGAAGCTTCGGACCCAGTAGCCACCACAGCCAGGGGCGAGGCAGAAGACAGTAACAGTAGAGACCCGAACCAGGACTTCATTTTGAGACTCAGGGGTAAATTCAAAACGACGGAGAGTTGTGCTCAGAAGCTAAGGTGGTTGAAGACAGCAGAGCTAGTTCTTGCCACAATCTACAGGAATACAAAAGGCAGACAGGCGGCTGGGGATCATGTTTTATATGTTTTTCTCTACCATCACCTCTCAACTCTGCCCGGCATCGCCAGTCATGACAATGCATGAATACGAAGCAATGCGGCCCCGGACCTCAATTCAAGGCCGAAGATATGGACCACGAGGTGGAGGCCGAGACATGGAGCATCGAGTGCAGTTTTCTTTACGATACAAAATCTCCAGATAGGGGCATCACGGCCTGGCGCTCCTACCTTCCAGTGGGGTTGATGAAATGCAGACTCTATGGATCCGCTGCGTCAGCGGAGTTGACGATGGACGGCGAACGTCACCCAGAAGTTTTCGGGCTTCAATGCGGCCCGGATGTGGGGAGCGGGGCTCTGCATCTGTCATATATACCTTACCTAGTTGTGCATGTTCACCCCAATACTGTTTCCTGTTGCAACCAAATTTGAGGTTGTGATCCTGCTCTTGGCTGAGCTTGAGTGGCTTCCACTTTGCTCTGGGTGGTAGGACAGGGCTGAGGCTTACGCTGAGGAGGCGGAACGGGTGCTCCTGTCTTGAGTGCAACGAGTGGACCCTTCCCGGTCGACATGTACATATTGACACCAAGGGCGCGGCAAGTGGGGCCATCGCACTTGAGCCCGGTGCTTCTTTCCTTTGGGTGCCTCGTAACATATAACACGACCTGCTCCGTACCACCTTCCGTCAAAGGTCCAAATCACCTTCCATCAATTGAGAGGAAAGGCTGGAGCCTGGGTTGAATTGTGAAAACTCCATCGTCGGCTTCATCATGTCCAAGACACAGCTTCAACCGAGCATTGAGCTCCAACATCTGGGGGCCCTCCACCCCTTTCCAGATACCCACCTGGCTTCCAGCTCCGGCTCCGGCCCCTCCGAGGCGGTCGCCCCGCCTGAGACCACAACACCATCCCGCCTCTCGGCCGTCAACGATACCCACGACCCCTCAGACGAGTTCCACTCCCTACCACCGGCCGATTCGGGCAAACATGCCTACCTCTTTCTCGCCGCCTGCTTCCTCGTCGAGGCCCTGATCTGGGGCTTCCCCTTCTCCTTCGGCGTCTTCCGCAGCTACTACGCCACTCACCCCCCCTTCGCCGGCCAGCCCAACATTGCCGTCATCGGCACCTGCGCGATGGGCATCATGTACTTCACCGCACCTCTCGTCATTTCCGTGCTGAGGATCGTGCCGCGCTTCTCGCGCTGGTCCCCCGTCGTCGGCCTGCTGCTGACCTGCTTCGCCCTCGCCATGTCGAGCTTCAGCACCACGGTGCCGCACCTCATCGCGACCCAGGGCGTCTTCTACGCCATCGGGGGCGCCCTGGCCTACATCCCCTGCATCGTCTACATGGACGAGTGGTTCGTCCGCCGCAAGGGCCTGGCCGTGAGTTCCACTCTCAGCCCTCCCTGCCATGCATCACAGCTGACAAGATGAAGTACGGCATCATGTGGTCCGGCACCGGCATCGCGGGCGTCATCTTCCCCCTGCTCATGGAGGCCCTCCTCTCGCGCTTCGGCCACCGCACCACCCTCCGCCTCTGGTCCGGCCTCCTCTTCGTCCTGTCGGCGCCCCTCGCCCTCTTCATCCGCCCGCGCATCCCGCCCTCCAGCGCCCAGTCGTCGAGCGCCGCCTTCCGCAAGCCCCTCGCCAACGTGCGCTTCCTCCTGAGCCGCCCCTTCATGCTCTTCCAGCTCGCCAACATCGTCGAGGCCCTCGGCTACTTCCTGCCCGCCGTCTACCTCCCCTCGTACGCCCGCACCTTCCTGGGCGCCAGCCCCTTCGCCGCCGCATCCACGCTGCTGTTCATCAACGTCGCGAGCGTCTTCGGGTGCGTCGCCATGGGGCACATGGTGGACCGCATGCCGGTCGGCCTGTGCCTGTTGGTGAGCTCCGCGGGGGCGGCGGTGGGATGTTTCATGCTGTGGGGGTTCGCCGCGAACCTGCCGCTGCTCTACGTGTTCTGCGCGGTGTACGGGCTGTTTGCGGGCAGCTACACATCGGCGTGGCCCGGGGTCATGACGAGCATCGTCGACAGGGAGAAGGGCAAGGGGAGGGGCGTGGATCCGATCCTGGTGTTCGGGTGTCTGGCGTCAGGGCGCGGGGTGGGCAACATGGTGTCGGGGCCGCTGAGCGAGGCGCTGATCGAGGGGCAGCCGTGGTTGGGCGATGCTGTGTTTGGCTACGGCAGCGGGTACGGGACGTTGATCGTGTTCACGGGGGTGACGGCGGCGCTGGGGGGGATGAGCTGGCTGTGGAAGCGGATCGGGTGGATGAAGTGAGGAGTCTGGACCGTGACGATCTTGAAGTGTGCAGAAGACAGCTCCGAGTCGATAGACAAACCTTGGATCGCTTCATCACTCTCGCGCCGGTGCTTTGAAGCCATCACCACGTGGCGGGCTGTATTGCGTGCATTATCTGGGGGGGCAGTACGCACCGCGAACGTCATGCGGCGCAGAGTGATCGAGCCTTTAATCGGTGTGCTCATTGACAATGTTGTAAGGGCCTACCGGGTGAGTGGTCCGTCGCTCAACTGTTGGATCTTCAGTCTGACGGCATGCATCGCTCAGAGCTGTGTTACCCCAAGACACAAAATCAGCATGTGATCCCGCACGCCGTCACGTTGGGCCATCACGACCGGCATCCCCAGCGTGAAACCAACACCGCCTGACCCTGCCGCCTCTGGCCCAACATCGCACGCATCCGTCGGCCGGAGCGTGTAACGCTCCGCTTTCGCCCACCTGCTTCGCCTTGCCCTTGTCTGACGTGAACTTGATCCCTCCGCCACTTGACCGCCATGTCTTGATGCCCTCGCCTCGAATCCTGGAAGACCACTCGACTTGTAGCCTCGCCGCCCCTGCGTAAAAGCCTCACCTCGAGCCAGATCCTTTGAAGATGCATTCGTAAATTTCCCTCTCTCTCTCTTCCTGTTTCTCTCTCTTTCTCGGCCGTACTCTCTCTCTCTCCCGTACTCTATCTCGCAAGTAACCTAGCATTATCCACAAATCCATCTCGTCATGCCCTCCGAGATGTACCCTGCCCCCGCGGCACCGAATCGCGTCCTCCTCCCTGCGAAGCCTCGCCCGGATCAGCCTGTACGTTCCTCATGCCTGCCGCCTCGAGTCCTGACAGCCAGGCTGATGACGCAGCGCCCCTTGTCACCCATGTGCTACGCGCCCTCTCCGGAAGAAGAGTCCCTCGCCCTCCGCGGCGGCGGGGACTGCTGGGTGAGTCTCCGGTGCCCCCCTTTCCTTCGTGGCCCATGACATGTTTCCCTCGTCACAGCTCGGTGCGTGGCTTCATTCCTTGCCGAGTACTGGCTGAACCCTCGCAGGCCATCTTCTGCGGCGTCTGCGCCGGTCTGTGCTGCTTCGAGTGCCTCGACTGCCTGTGCTAGTTCCAGTTCGGGCTCTTCGGGGCGTCGGCCTGGCTGGGGCACGTGGCCCAGGTGAGGCGGTGGGCGTGATGGTGCCGCCGGGGCGGAGATGGGGGAGATGAAGGGACATCGGGGGGGGGGGATGGGGTGCTGCATTGGTGCTGGGGGATGGATGATGACTTATGAAGAATGATAACGATTTTATGGTCTGCAACTCAAAAACGGTTTGCATTTTCTTTTCACTTTGCGATACCACTTCACAAAGGGGCATAGACATGGCACGCACATGTCGTGCAGCATCAGACACATCACAGAGGCCCAGGTGAAAGTTGAACTTTTTCTACATTACGGCCCAGCTCACAGCTTCGACTTGATGTCCTTCTGCGGCCGCGCCAGCGCCTCGGTCGCCGCCTCGATGCGCCGGCCGAGGTCCGCGTCCACGCGCCCGAACATGTCGTACACGCGCCGGCGCGTCGCCTCGTCCGCGCCGGAGAGGTGGCCCGACACGTTCTCGACGTAGTGGGCCTGCTGGCCGTCGGTGCGGCCGAGCACGGCCCACAGGCCGGCGGCCTGGACGTAGTCCTCGGACGAGACGTCGGCGAACAGGCCCTCGACGGCCTCGCCCACCCACTGCTCGTGGCCGGTCACGGCGCGCACGGGCTTGTAGGTCAGGGGGCGGGCGGTGGCCTCGTAGGCCGGGTTGGCGCCGTAGTTGCCGTGGACGGCCATGGCGCCGTCGCGCTGGAAGGGGCTGAAGGCGTGGAGGGGCTTGTTGACGGGGATCTGCTGGTAGTTGACGCCGAGGCGGTGGCGGTGGGTGTCGGGGTAGGAGAAGAGGCGGGACTGCAGGACCGGGTCGGCCGAGGGCTCGATGCCGGGCACGAGGTGCGAGGGCGCGAAGGCCGCCTGCTCGATCTCGGCGAAGTAGTTCTCCGGGTTGCGGTTGAGGGTGAAGCGGCCAAAGGGCCGCAGAGGCACGTCGGCCTGGGGCCAGACCTTGGTGAGGTCGAAGATGTTCCAGCGGAACGCCTGCGCCTGGGCCGGCGTCAGCACCTGGACGTAGACGTCCCACGCGGGGAACTCGCCGCGGGCGATGGCGTCGAAGAGGTCCTGGGTCGTCCAGTCGGGGTTGTCGGCCGACATCTGGGCGGCCTCGGCGGCCGTGAACGTCTTGTTGCCCTGCCTCGTCTTGAAGTGCAGCTGCGTGTAGACGAAAGAGCCGTCGGGCTTGGTCCACTTGAACGTGTGGCCGGTGTAGCCGTTCATGTGGCGGTACGAGTAGGGGGTGCCGCGGTCGGAGAAGAGGTGCATGACCTGGTGGACGCACTCCTGGTGGTTGGCGATGTAGTCCCAGAACTGGCGAGTCAGCACATGGACGACAAGACGACAAGACGAGAAGACTGAAGTACGAAAAGACGAAAAGACAAAAAGACGAGAAGGGAGAAGGGAGAAGGGAGAAAAAACCTACCATGGTGGCGTCCTTGAGGTTGGTCTGCGGGTGGCGCTTCTGGGTGTGGATGAAGAGGGGAAAGTTGGTCGGGTCGCGCAGGAAGAAGACGGGCGTGTTGTTCATGACGAGGTCGAGGTTGCCCTCCTGGGTGTACAGCTTGACGGCGAAGCCGCGAGGGTCGCGCGCCGTGTCGGCCGAGCCCTTCTCGCCGCCGACGGTCGAGAAGCGGGTGACGAGGGGCGTCTTCTTGCCGACGCCGGTGAAGGCGTCGATGGAGCAGATGTCGCTGATGTCGTGGGTCACCTCGAACTCGCCGTAGGCGCCGGCGCCCTTGGCGTGGACGACGCGCTCGGGGATGCGCTCGCGGTCAAAGTGGGCGAGGAGGTCGATCAGGTGGAAGTCCTGGAGCAGCAGCGGGCCCATGGGGCCGACGCGCTGGAAGGCCGTCGGGTTGGCGACGGGCGCGCCATTGGAGGTCGTGTACACGGGCTTCTCGTCGTAGCGGTACGTCGAGGGGGGCTTGTCGCTGCTGTCGCCGCCCATTGTGATGTGTCTGCCTTGGAGAGGGAGGGAGGAAGATGGCAGGTAGATGTGCTGGTGATGCTCGAGGATGGTGTTGAGGGAGGTGGTGAGAAGGTGGGGGGCAAAACAGAAACACCAAGAGGATAAGAAGTCAAGATCGCGACAAGAGACGAGAGAAAATGGATCTCGATCAAGCCTCTAGATCAAAGACCAGCTTTTTCAAACCCCGACCTCCCAGCGTCCGTTCCCATCCGTCCAGTCGAGTCCCACCCCGTCTCGTCTCCTTGCTAGCATCTCCATCATCGTCGACAAAGTGGGTGAGAAAGCCGCAACCCGGGCATGAAGCAGGGATCTGAAAAGAGAGCTAGAGTGGATCTCCGCCCAATCAGTCGCCCGCAATAAGCAAGCTCGGTCGAGTTGGTGCTTGGGCAGAGCGGCCGCCCTTGACACATCGTCACCGACATGACTCGGGGGGCGACGAAAGCGCTGCCGCGGAAACCTGCCTGCGCTTCGGGGACACCGTCACTTTCGCCGGCTCGTCGTCCGGGATCGGGATCAGAAGCCGAAGAAGGCGGCAGGGCGAGGGGAGACACGTTCAGAGGTCAGTTCGACTATCGGCTTCGTTTTCAACATCGTGAGATGAGCCTGCATGAGTTTGTCCCGGCACCAGATCAGATCGAGAGACCCCTGTGCCCTGATCTCATAACCACTCGGCTCGACATGCCGGAACGAAAGGCTTGGTGCCATCTGTGGCCTATCACGGGGATTGCCGCTGCCTCCACTCGGGCGACCTTGTGGCCGGGATCACGACGGAGGGCATTTGACGTCTCCTGTTCTGTTCGGCGACCGAGCTCCAGCGAGCTCATGAAGAACGCCTACGAACTGCATTGCTTGCTCTGCAGAACTCAAGATTGCTTCTTGATGTGATTGTGACACCAAGTGATGCTAGAATCAGTGTTGAGATTGCTCGTGGAACAACACCAAAGCTGCTCCCTCAATGCATCGCCAGCATCCACATGCAAACACCACAGACAGCAGGCAACAGACGGCCACCTTCCACAACCTTCTGTTGAGTTACAAACAAACCAAAAAGTCTCCCAATGATTTGCACAGTCGTGTCCCCTCCACAGGCGTGTAACCGCGCCCTCCCGTCGGTCCCCCCAGAATCCACGCGATATGATGCAGCACTAAGCCGCAGCATCGCACACAGCATCTTCCAATGCATCTCCCTCCCGTCAGCCGTGATTGCTCTCGAGTCACCATGATCCGGTCACCGCAGCGACCCGTTTTGTGAGCAAACACCTGCCTCAACCGCCGCATAAGAGGCAAGGTCTCGGCTTGCCAGCCCAAAGCTCCCTTGATCTGGAGCTGAGCCCATCACCGTCATACCCCCTGGGCTCATCCGACAGATTCTCTCAAACCGCCGTCAAGACAACATCTACTATGAGAAACATGAAAGACGTCATGCTTGCCCTCCTCATCCCCCTCCTCATTCGCCTCCCTTTCCCCCTCGCCTTCGCCCTCTGCCAAGACGCTCACCCCTGCGCTCATGGCTGTCCGCCCCAGGACAAGATCTGCTGCACCCCCGAGCCTCCGGGCACCCCCTTCGCCTGCCCCCTCGACTACTCCTGCGGCCCGGACCTTGAGTGCCGGCCCCCCTCCCCCGCCGGCCCCGTCGAGACCGGCGCCCCCCTCTGCGCACCCCCCTTCCTCGCCTGCGGGACCGCCTGCGTCGCCCCCGACGCCGCCTGCTGCGAAGCCGGCGCCTGGAGCTGCCCTGCCGGCCTCGCCTGCGCGCCGTCTCCGCTACAGTGCGTCGCACCCGCCGGGAGCGAGATCGTCGCCTCGGCGTCGAGGACACTGGCGAGCCTGCCCGGGCCGGGTCCGGGGTCGCCGACCACCGAGGCGGGCGTCACGCTGCCTCCCGATTCGTATGGCGCGAGCCGCACCTACGGCTCTGCCGAGAGCCCGTCGAGCGCACCGGCGGAGAGCCGCTCATCTGGGGGCGGAGGCGGCGCTTCGACTCTCGAAGTGTATCCGGTGCCGCCTTCGGAGCCGTCGACGCATCCCGCGCACAGTGGCTATGAATCGCCGGTGGTGACGGGGGACGTCTCGTCTGCGACGTCGCTGGTGGAGGACAGCTCGTCGCTGCCGCCGTCTCCGTCCAAGACCGAGTCGGCGGATGAGGGCGCCGGGGTCCGTATCGAGGTGTCTGTCGGTGCGACGCTGATGGGCGTCTTTCTCGGCGCGGTGCTCTTCGGCTGAGCTCGCCCACGCTATTTTCGACCTTGTCTTGTCCCCAGATAGTTCTCTGCTCCTAGCATTAATAGTTTTGACACCGCCAACAAGACCAATCACCAGCAGATGAAGCATTAAATCCAACGAGACCGTGGCCTCGTCTTGGTATTAGAGTGTGTACTGTCCCACCCAGCAGGCTGTAAATGCGACCCCCGTCCGTCGCCCCCTCGCCATCCGACGCGTCTTTGCGTCATGGCGCCAACGAGCGTATATGCGTATGCCGCATGCGTATGCGTGTGAGGCCACGTCGAAGCGGACGTGGCCGACGAGCCTCCCTCTCCCAGAACGCCGATGCTCGCGAAACGTGGCAAACTGATTGGTCTCCAGCCCCTCCCTTCCCTTCTCCGTCCATGCGTTTCCAGATGCACGACTCTACCCAACTGAGGGGGAGGCTGCCCGACACGGCGGCCGTATATGCGGGGTCGTCGATTGCCGAAGGTGTTGTACAAGATCGAAGCGGCCTAGTTTTCCTGGTTGACGGTTTGCTGAGGGGTTCACGTCAGTACAGCGTTCGGCGTGAAAAGGTAGCGGGTACACGTACGACAAGCCAGTCCATGCCCTCGTTCACACCGCTTCCGTCCACGGCAGAGCACGCCATGATGGTCCAGTTGCGGTCGCGCAGCTCGCCCAGGCGCAACGCCTCGGAGATGTCGCCCGCGCCCTTGGCCCCCGGCTGGTCCTGCTTGTTGGCGAATACCAGCAACGCGGCGTCCTTCAGCTCGTCCTCGTTCAGCATGGCGCCCAGCTCGTCGGCGGCGGTCTGCAGACGCTCGATATCGGTCGAGTCGACGACGAAGATGACGGCGGCCGTGTTGGCGTAGTAGCAGCGCCAGTAGGGGCGGATGGATGTTTGACCGCCGAGATCCTGCGAGGGAGAAGGTCAGTGGGGGCGGGCATGCGCTGGCCGGGGGTCGACGTACCCAGACGTTGAAATTCAGGTTCTTGTATGTGACGGACTCGACGTTGAAGCCTATCGTCGGGATGGTGGTGACGACCTCGCCAACCTGGGGGCGGTTAGTCGAGAAGCATGCAGCACGGAGGGGTCGCCACGAACCTTCAACCTGTACAGTAGTGTCGTCTTGCCAGCGTTATCCTGTCAAGTCTTAGCTTCTTTGTTCACCACAGATTGCATCCAACTGCATCCAGGGAGGCAGCCCATACCAAGCCCAAGATCAATATTCTAATCTCCTTCTTCGACCAGAGCATGCCGGACAGCCATGACATGCCAGCACCCATCTTGAATGCTGTGTAGAGGTTCGGGGAGTTGTTGTGGTACGTGTCGTCGTCGCAAATGGGAACAGCACTCTAGAATGCGCTGCCCGAGGTTCGTTTCTCAAAGGTAGTCTGTCCTTTGAGGTTTCGTCGCCGTGTTGTCGACGTGCTCTTGCTCGATCGTTCAGCCGGCTGTTGGTCGTTTCGCGTACAAAGAAGACGCAGTACTCGCACTAGTCGTTGATAGGGTCCGGCTGAGCTGCTCGCGTGATGGGGAGGAGGTAGTGTAGTCGTCGGTCGCGGTCTACTCCGAGGTTCTCCTTTACAGGATTTCCAATCATGCACATGCGGCACTGGTCTGGCCGGCTCCATGATCGCCTGACCCGTTAGTGCCTATCTCGGGGTTTCACGAATTGGCCATGACTCTAGAGGGGTATGCGGCATCCGGGCTCTGATAACAGGCGATAAGGCAGGCGAGCGGGTCCCACAATCCCAACTCACACGACTGGACAGGAAGGACCCAGGGCTCGCTTACGTACTCTGCCCCACGGTCCTGCACACGTTCTCAGGTCGTGATCAATTTTGCTGCTACTTCGCAAATCTCCTCAACGAACTCGCCCCCGAAATAACCATCTCGACATCGACCTCGAAAACCGTCACGATGCCGGTACGTTCGCTCCCCAAACTGCGTCACGGAACTCCCCGACCACGGATACACATTTACTGGACGAGCTGGAAATGATTTCCCACGTCGCGGGAGGGCCGAACCTCATCCCGTCGAGGCGCAAACCAAAACCCATCAGGACACCCGTAAACTGACGATTTTCTCCCCTCCAGAGCCACAAGTCGTTCCGCACCAAGGTCAAGCTGGCCAAGGCCCAGAAGCAGAACCGTCCCATTCCCCAATGGGTTCGTCTTAGGACCGGTAACACCATCCGGTACGCCATCACCGATTTCTCCTCCCACGATCGAAGCGGAGAGAGAGAGAGACGCAGCCCATGCCGCGGCAGGAGAAGACATCGCTAACACACATCTCAGCTACAACGCCAAGCGAAGGCATTGGCGCAAGACCAAGCTCGGCATCTAAACACCTCGCCCCCCCTCGATCTTCCCACGTTTGTCCACACCACACACTCGCGGCGAAATCCCCTCTCGCGCGCCCGCCTGTTCACACAAACCCCGCTCGCCGACTCTCGACAAGACAACGCACCACGTGCAGCACATTTCTCGCGAGCGGCGCAAAGGGACAACACAACCTCTCTTTTGGGATTTTGGGAAGGAGCGATGGTTTATCGATGACCGCAGACGGATCCTTTTTCTTGGACTGTCCCTTTCTGGCTGGATGGAGCCGGAGGGAAGGGGTCGTACCCGGATGGGGCCTGGCTAGGCTCTAAGTATTGCGTCTCACGACCGTAGGGAAAGGAATGCAAAATTCATGATGCCACTGCGTACGAGTTCTTACGTGACAGCGGTGCTACCGCGCTCTTGTTCGTGCTGTGCGGCTACATGTTGGGGTTTAACTAAATCCGACGGGCCTTGGTCGAGTCACTTAATGCTTGCGGCTGTAGGCTGGAAGGTCGCAACGTGAGACGGACATGTGCAAAATGGTAATGCGTAAATCCAAGCTCTCAAGAGTCAACGAGATGAATATCCTGATCTCGACGAGTGCAGAACACCGGCACGACCATACCGCCTCCTGCTGAGTCGCCCGCAATAATGATCGTGTGTGGCTCCTGGACGGTGAGTGTCTTAGGTAAAGATATACCGCGATGCAGTCCTGCAACCCGCAAAACTCGACGATGTGATACCGACTCAAGGAAGTTACATGTGCGGGGTCACAGCACCGTACCACATAACTTGAATGCTGCAAATCGTTGTCGATTGTCATAACCCACCGGCATCTCGCCGTTCTTGCTATTTCCAGCCGATTGCTCGCCTGGGTGAACGAACGGACCCTGACTGTCGTTAATCGGCCGAGCCGTCGACTGTCAAGAAACAACCCTGCTCCGTAAAAACTCAAAAGGAAAAAAGAGCCCAACGCCCCCATGATGCATCAAAGACATGTGCTACGAGTAGACGTGCCGACCGAGGCATCGATCCAACCCTGCAGACCAGAGAATGCACCGAGCTTAACGGTCCTCGGCCCACTCGTTCTCGCGGCGGATCTGCTCCTCCTCCTCGGGGGTGAAGTCGTTGGTGATGTTGAAGGTCTTGCGGATCTCCTCGGGAGACTTGCCCTTGATCATGTTCGCGACAGTCTTGCAGCCAACGTCAAGGAGAGGCTTGATGTCGAGGTAGTTGGAGGCCTGGGAAGGAACATGTCAGTCACCGGGCGCGACATCAGTGCGGGGCAAGGAACGTACGAGAATGATCTCGAAGAGCATCTCCTGGTCGACCTGCATGAACTTCTGGTCCCACTCCTCGATCTCGGTGGTCTTCTTGCGAGCGTCGTTATCGTCGTCCTGGGTCTGGGGAGGGTCGTTGCGGTGGTGCTCGCACCACTCGATGACCTTGCGGAGAACAGCCTCGTTGACCTGCAGTCGGGGGTCAGTCATCGCGCGCGAGGAAGGGGAGGTGCCAGCGCTCGGTAGCGAGAGATAGACTAACGTTGGGGATGGGAATGGGGGTGTCGGCTGTGATGCCCTCGTCACCGATGTCCTCGATGAGGTTGCGGATCAGCATGGAGCGCTCTGCGACAGGGCGGTCGATCGCGATGGTGGCATTGTCGTTGGACTGGACCCAAACACGGGGAACGCTGTTGTCGGCCATTTTGAATAATGTGATTTGTGGATGTGGTGGTATTGGATTTGGTGAAGATGTGTCGAAAGCAGAGGGATGCGTGAGATGGATGTAGTTGGCTGTGGTTGTTTTGCGGGTGGTGTAGATGGTGGTTGGTGGAGGATGCGAAGCGCAAGGCAGAAGTGGCGGCGGCTGGGGGCGGCGGATTGGTTGGCGGGGTTGGTTTGCAGGGTCCGGTGTGCAGTCACGGCGGAAGATCGGGGAAGTGCTTATGTATCAAGGTGGGAAACAAGGGAGACAAATCGAGGTAGGGACCTAAGGACGAGGTGCGGTCGGCCGGTCGCTATTATCTCGGGTAGAGAAGAAAACGCTGCTTTGTCTGTTACCTTTGAGTCGGAAATAGATGGACAAACGCTTTGGAGGGAGGTGCAATCATCCATTAGTCTCCCTGAGGCAAGCTTTTGTACTGTCTGCCTGACTCCAAGACTCCAGGACCCTCTCTAGGCAGACGATGGTGCTTGCCGGCTTAGGGGTGCAACTGCCCGCATTGTCGCCGCGGATGCCTGTTGCCATCCCTTCCCGTGCTGCACGTAATTTCCAGCAGTTACCAAGTGTTTCTAAGTAAAGGCCTTCTTCTAGGTACCTAGCTATCTCCATCCACCGCGGTACTCGATGCTTGGCCTCTTTGGCGTTTGGCCTCAGAGACCGCCTGTTGTGTTCCTGCAAACGTCCCACCTTTGCTCACCGGATGATTCAGGGCGCAGTGCACACAGAAGCTGCAGGGGATCTCTCCTCGAGCGATGTCATGTTGGCGTCAAAGCATGTGCATGTGGAAGCTAACAAAGAATGCATCACAGCCAGCTCTCTTGAACTACCTGGGTTCTTTTCCAAAGCCCGAGTCGACACGCTCGGACGTCTCACAAACGTATAGCTCAGCCGTCTTATCAAGCGACGAATTACTTCGAGGCTGATGGCTGAAGCTTGATGTTGATTTGGCGACAGGCGAGATTGTTCTCCCAATCGCCATGCCAAAAAAATGGCGTTCTCCGTCCTGTTGGTCAAACTTATGAGAGAAAGATGGCTAGGCCGGCTACGTGTGCCAGGTGTTTCCTGATAAACTCCAGCCTCATATCTAGCATCGAAGGTCTCCTGGTACGATTGGATCCAGCCTTGCGGTTCTGACGAATGGAAGACCATTCTCGCTTTGAACACTGTGGTGGCATCATGGTAGGCACAGCCTCGCATCCCGCTGATGCCGTGCTGAGGATTACCTAGATGGCGATGCCGCCAGGCCATTGGAAGTGAGGCTTGGATGGAGGCCGAACAAACAACAGACAACAGCGGTAGACAAAGCCCGACTGCCAGCCAAAAGGGGGCAGGACCCTTGATTCAGAACCACGAGAAAAGGGACGGCCGACTCCGGATCTGGCGGTCCAAGACAAAGGTGCAAGATCAGATTGGCGGCCGTTCGATCGATGGGCACTCAACAAGAACGGATCCAGGCACTTAAGGGCTGCATTCCACGCCTCGCGAAGGCGTGGCGGGAATGTGAAAACCCGGGGTGGTGACCCAGCTGAACGTTTCACTCAACGCTTGACGGTCTTGCATTCCAGTCCTCTTCGATGCTCTCAGCATTGTATTTTTTGCTGGGCTGGGTTGATCGTGTGGGTGAAGAATGGTGGTGCAGCGAAAGCAGCATGAAGCGACTGGAGATGAGATCATCATACCCATCTCACTAAATCCAGCGGACGGAACGTCAAAACACCGTCCGGGGTGGAGGATGAGCGGGCTCTCGGAGTCTTGGCACAGGTCCGCCTCAGAGGTCCATCAACGGACATTGGACACCATCATCCTCAGATCAGACAACGTGGCCAGTTCAGTGGAGCGACAGATTTGAATTCGAGATGATAGCTCCCCCATGATCATGAGATGCGCGTTATTCAGTCGTTAACATCACCACACAACAACACCTGATCACTTCTTCCCGGGTCACGACCTCGACATTTCGACCAGCAGAAGCTCTCCAGCCTTATCCGGACACGGCCTAGCGTCCTCAGTCCTTCCACTCGAAAGGCCCAGAGAAGCCCAACGTTCAGGCGCGTCGGGTCGCGCTGGCCCGCCCGCCCGTTGGGACCCCTGTCGCCCCAAGAGCACTAAGCATTTTGCTAACCCCCGGAACCAGGGGCAAGCAATCCCGGCGGTCGAGCACCACCACCGCATCCGCAACACAAGCACCAGGACGACACAAGACTCGGCCCATGTGCCTGGGGCCAGGTCTCAGAGCTGGAGATTACAAACCCAGAAAAATCAACAGCAGCCCATCCACGCGCCGTCGCATCTAGCTCCCTCCTTTCGATGCCCACGTTGTTCCTGCAGCTGTCATCGCAGACCTGACATACACCATCTCGGCCTCTGTTTTCGAGACCTGTCCGACTGACCCATCGACTGCGCTGTCTCCCCTGCCCCCCTGGACCATGCGGCTTTGCGATACCAAGACGACCCTCAGCTTGTCGCAAACCTTGGATATTCGCTACTGATCGACTGGGAGCCCCAACCATACCACGACGCCCTCTGCGCGCGCCCACGCACACACCACCATCACCATGTGGCGCCGAACGTACCTCTTCCTAGTTCTCGTCCGCCTCTGGTTCGCTCTGTCGCCGAGCTACCTTCATCCCGACGAGAACTTCCAAGGCCCCGAGGTCATCGCGGGTATGTACCCTGGAACCCCCTCCCCCGCCAACTTGCGCCCAGACGACTTTCTCGTGCTGACACCTCTTCCACAGGCCAGATCTTCAGCTACCCCGTCCGACACACCTGGGAGTTCACCAGCGAGAATCCGATACGCAGCGTCTTCCCGCTATGGCCCGTCTACGGCCTCCCGATGCTCCTCCTGCGATGGCTGTGGATAGGAAACGGCCAAGACGGGGAGATACCACCCATTGCCGTCTTCTGGACTCTGCGCGTGCTCATGTTCCTGACGAGCTTCGTGCTCGAGGACTGGGCCATCCATGAGTTGATCCAGTCGCCCCGCCATCGTCGCGTGGCGGTCCTGCTCGTCGCCTCGTCCTACGTCACCTGGACCTTCCAGACACACACCTTCTCCAACGCCGTCGAGACGTTGGTCGTCGCTTGGTGTATGGTGTTGATCCAGCGCATCGTTGAGAGCCCGCAACAATCATCGCTGTTGGCCTCAACAGTTCTCGGCGTCATGGCCGTGTTTGGGCTCTTCAACAGAATCACCTTCCCTGCCTTCTTACTGATACCCGGCATCCGTTTGATACCCCACTTCTACAACAGGTATGCATGCAGGCGCATGGCCTCTCGGTGCAACGTGTAACATGCGGGCGAGCTAACATATGCAGACCTCTTTCTTTCTTGGTCATGGCCCTTGCCGGCCTGGCCACCACATGCCTGGCTATCGGGCTCGACACGGCCTTCTACCTCCCCGAGCCCATCACCTGGGCCGATCTTGCTTCCCGCCCCGTCATCACGCCACTCAACAACCTCCGCTACAACATGGCTCCGGAGAACCTCGCCCAGCACGGCCTGCATCCTTGGTACCAGCACCTCCTCGCCAACATTCCTCAGCTCCTCGGCCCCGCGGCCGTCCTCCTCTTCACGCAGCCCCACCTCTCTCTGCGTCTCTACTCTGCCGTGTCCGGCATCTTCGTCCTCTCCATCTTCCAGCACCAGGAGGCCCGCTTCCTCCTCCCCACCGTACCCCTCATCCTCTCTTCCGTCCAGCTGCCTAAGAACCGCCGCAGCCTCCAGGTCTGGACAGCCGCATGGGTCGTGTTCAACCTCTTCTTCGGCATTCTCATGGGCGTCTACCACCAAGGTGGGATCGTCCCGGGCCAGGTCTTCATGAGCAAGCAGCCCGACGCGACCAACGCCATCTGGTGGAAGACGTACTCCCCGCCGATCTGGCTCCTCAACGGCAAGAACGAGGTCCTCACGACGCGCGACGTCATGGGCCTCGACGGCGAGACCCTGCTGGAGCAGCTCGCGGGCCTGGCGACCTGCGACACGCCCGCGGACCGCCGGAATCGGGAATACCTAAAAGAGAAGGAGGGGACGTACCTCCTCGCGCCCGCGTCGGCGACGTGGCTGGACCCGTATCTGCCGAACAAGGGACTCGAGGGACTGCGGTTCCGCGAGGTGTGGCGTTATGACCGGCACCTCAACCTCGACGACCTGGACTGGGGGGAGGACGGCGTCTGGAACACGCTGAAGAGGGTCATCGGCAGGAGGGGCCTCGTGGCGTGGCGTGTCACCAAGAGCTGTGGCGCGGGAAAATAGTGAAAAAGTACATATATGATACCTAATGATAATGCTTCATCGTCAAGACCTCCTCGGATGCTGCTTCGTGGGGGCGGCTGTCAACTTGCAGATTGACATTCGGGCCAGGTAGGTATCCTGCCTAAAGTACAGCACTAGTGGCGGCAGCACGTGGCACGCCCTTCTGTAGGCCAAGCCCAAGGTCGAGTGTCGAGGTGTCGTGGAAGCGTCCCCTGATGTCGGAGGCCGAACGGAGCTACCTAATGGAGGTTTCCGAGCCCGCGAACACCAACCGCCAAGGCATGTCGTGTTCGTGATACTTCATCTCGACCGCTTCCTCCGGAGACTCTAGATTAGGCACTCCGCTCGGTCTCCGCCGATCTACTCATGACAGACGAGGCCCGTCCGCTTGCTTCACCGCGCCGGAGGCTTCTGGATCGGGCACTCCGCTTGAACTGGCTGGCCTCGTTTCACCATCACGGACATGGATGCGGTGTGCAGTCTGCGATTCTCAAATTTCCCATTTCGTCATCTTGCTGTCTTCGCGGAGGCCCCTTTCAGGCTACTCCGCCCTCCGATCCTGATGCCGTCAGGGCCAGGATGTGAATACCGTTACACGAGGCCGCAGACCCCTGTCCGCGATGATGCCTCGGGCTTCTTCCGTCCCGTCCTGTCCTGTCCTGACTCCGATTTGAGAGCCCGTCTCCGCCGTCCCGAGTGGGCGGAGCACATCTCCCCTGTCCTTCCAGCGTGGGAAGTCCCCGCTGATTCCTAACAGCATAATGGCAGATCCCGTGTCCTAGTCCTGAAGTTGAAAGAATACGGGGCTTTGAAAAGTTAAACGCCGGATATGCCCCGCTTGAGTAAGTACGCCTTTGCGCCGTGTCGTTGTTGCTCAGTGTGTGATGGTGTCGTTGTAGAAGTTTCGTGAGCTTGGCTTTCGAATTGTCCCTGCCGTGGGTGTTGGGTGTTGGTTGTGGTGGTGTGAGATTCAGTCTATGTTGTATATTGAGGCACTCGAATGTTTGACGTTGCTTGATAGTGATGTGCTTGTTCATGTGGTGTATGCGGGTGTCATGGGATCAGACCTAAGTTGGGTCAAGGGTCGAAATCTCCTTGCGGTGGAGAGCCGTTGAGGGTGATATGGAGTGCCAAAAGCAGTAAACCCGACATGCTTCGATTTCGACCAGGCGGGAAGAGGTCTTGGTTCCGCCTGAGCAGGGCCACCGCCGAGCCCGTTCTTCCACCGCTGAGGCGTCGTGGAACCGGATGGCAGTCGTCCTCTATACCGTGCCATGGACATCTCGGTTCAGGGCGTATCCGGCGCCGACGCCGACACCGATCGCCAGCAGGACGATCAAGATGCCTCCTGCGATCCACGCCCAGAACAGCTTCCGCCGGATGCCGCAGATGGTCCCGTCCGCATTCTCTATCCTGTTGCCCGCATCGTAGGTCATGTTCTTCGTCTCTGTCGTGGGCGCGGGACCCTCGGAAGACGATGAGGCGTACATGATAAGCCCCTAGTCGTGGGGTGTCTCTGGTGTTGTCGACCGGCGGCAACCAACCAGTTGAGCGCGGGACGGACGGCCTATAATAGGGCTCGTCTAGGGGACCTTCTGCGAGGGGACCGCGTGGGACATGCGGTTCCTGAAAGCTTTCACCGCCTAGCTGGGGCGCTACGTTTCGTCTGGGAGGAATGCGGGCCGCAGTTGTGCGCGTGTGAAGCTGTCTCTGTCCAGCTCGGGGTGCCTTTGTGCCTGGGGGCGAAGCGCGTGGCGAGGAATCGACGATGGGCGCCAAGAAGGGGGAATGCCGCAGGAGGAGGGGCTTCGGCTGGAGAACGAGGTAAGACTCGAGACGGGTTGGGGAGAGGTAAAGCAGAGCAGAGGCGGGAGCTAGTTGGTGGGTGGAGGGTCGCTATTATGGGTGCGAGTGGTTCATGTCGCGTGTTCCGGGGGCAGCATTCCTGACGTTGGAGGGAGATCGCTTGTGTGCTGTGAAGGGCCGGGAGGGAAGCACGTTGGGAGCGGCGGAAGGGAAGGGAAAGGAAAGACGGAGGAGCAGGTCTAGAAACAGAAACAGAAACAGAAACACGGCACTGGCTGCTAGTTCGAGTACAAGTGACGAAGACGAACGACTAGGCGTCACGTCCTCCACATGGATGGACATGGACCTCGACCATGGATTGTCGAGTTCCACTTGCTAGAGGAGAATCTCGGACTATTCGACACCCAGCCGGGCCTTTCGTGGCGGGCGGAGACCACTTCACCTCACCTCGCTCACAGGACTCATACACTACCACCGGAGGGGTGGATCTGCCGAAGACGACGACGAGCAGAGGGAGACGGAACATGCGTGGTAGTAGCGTAGCGTAGCGGAGCAGCGCCTGGTAGGGTGACGGTACTTGGAGTCGGAGATGCCCCAACGAGTTACGTTTGTCAGAGCCCGAGGAGGCTCTTCGTCATGCGCCAGGCCAGGGGGGTCCAGGGAACTTCCATCGAAGTGATCCGGGTCACCCATCTCTGGTTGGGCTGTCTTTGGATGGACCGTGGGGGCGATGATCACCGGCCTAGGCCGGCAGGGGGGGGGGTTGCCAGAGAAGGGGGGGGGGGNGGGGGGGGGGGGGGAGAGGCCAGGGAATCGAGGACTCGGACAGAGGCCGACTGGTGCGTGGCAGTGCCAATAGCAGCGTTTGGAGGGCAGGTACTCAAGGAAAAGGCGGGCAATTGGGCGGGTTTCGACTGTGCGAACGAAAGGGGAAGGGGAGAGGAAGAAAAAAAATTGGACGGGAGAGGCGCCGCAGATGGGCCGAATGCCACCGGCCGGCGCCATAGTGGAGGGGCCTTTCCCCCTCTTGCCTCCTCCAGCTTGCTCTTGCCCTCTTCCCTGCCCGCCCTGCCTCTGCCTGCTCAGGTACGTACTCGCCTGTCCCAAAGGTAGTAGGTAGGTACCCTGTCATGGTCTCTCCTCTTGGCAGGAGCGACTGCACGCCCGCTGGCCCTGCCATCTCTGTCACGGTCGAGTATTGACACAGAAAGCTGGAGGCCAATGTCTCGGGGCCTCTTCTCGAAGCGTCCAAGTCTGGCGCTTTCCAACCAAGAATAACTCTGTAGGGAGGTGATCGCCCAAATGAGGCGCATTCCCCGCGCCCCCGTGTCTGTGATGGTCATTCAACTCTGGCATCAGGAACCCCGGCCATCACCAACAAAGTCAAACATCATGAGACGGCATTGCTGGTGCGGATGATCGGCGTCGTCAACCCGAGATGGCGCAGCAGGGGGTGAGGGGAGGAGAGGAGGGAAGGAGGGGATGCGACTCTGGCAGATGCAGGCCGAGTCGATGCGAATGTCCGCTACCGAATCGGAGCCGATGGAAGCAACGGTCATGGGTGCGCCTCTCAGATTCGCGGATCTCGGTGGTTGGGCCGGGTGGTGCGCAGTGGTGTGGTGGTTGTGCTGCTTCTTCGGCTTGCATGGGCCCCGTATCAAGAAGCAAAGTCGAGATGGGCCAAACGCCAGGCAATGGCAGGGTGTCCTCGGCCCGTCTTCCCCCCTTCCCCATCGCTGCAGACCCCCTTGCCCGGGCTCGGTGTCAATCGTCAGGATAAGCTCGCAGCTCGCGAGGTTTACCGAGTTTGTCTTCCCCTACCTACTACATGAGCGGCCGAAGGGTGCAGCCGTTTGCAGTTAGCTGGCGAAACGCCCGCCCATGCTGCCGGCGGCAGTTGGGGAGGCCGGCGCGGCGATCTCTTTGGCCTGCTGGGTGCTGGGTGGTTTCTGGGCACCTTGGGTCGGTCGCGCAGATATTCTGCCGTCGGCCGATAGGCTCGAAATTGGGCGAATCTTCCGACAGTCTGGTCGAGCTCGATCAGCGCCAAAACTCAGACTCAGCTTGGGTCGTCGGCCGCCCGCGCGGTCCGATGCGCCCCAGGCCGTAAATCACCGAACTGAGGGTTCATCACGAAAGACACCACCGAGGCGAAGCACGTAACCACTCAGGGGCGCCATCGAGATGGACAATTCGACAAACGGGACAAGAATACGCAGTTGCGACGTTACAGTGATGGATCTGCTGCGAGGCATGTCGTGCTATTTGCTGCGCACATGCAATGTCGGTCTGTTTCTCTCGTACATGAACGTGGCTGATCCAGACGGCCAGCCTATTAGGGGATGATCTGCCGACATCTGATCACCGGGCATGTCGCTTTGGCCGTCGCTTTGTGCGTCTGCGTTCGCGTCCGGCAGTACCATCCCGTCCCATCCCTCGGTACATGCCGGTTGAGAAAGTAGCATCTCCGTTACGTTTCGTCCAGGAACAATGTCGGCACAATACATCACAGCACGCATCAGGCTAAGAAAGGTTGTGGGAATGATTTGGTATTGACGAGAACCACTTCCACTGCGCAGAGCTTCTGACCCTCAGTGCATCCAGTTCCAGATCGTTCTTCCCGGTCGTCCAGGGTGTTAACCTAGGACCTACCCCGGAACCATCCAGTCGAGGAAGCGCTTAGTACAGGCGCTTGGGGGGAGACATGGAAGCCTTGATGGTCAGGCTTCCAACGTTCTGCCAGCCCTTCTTCAGCAGGGAGACGAGGTAGTTGATGGCCAGCATGATGTTGGCGACGAGCTGCTCCTCGGTCATGCCGACGTTGCCGACGGCGACACCCATGCAGAGAACCTTCTTCAGCTGGAACTTGATGGTGGACTTGACCTCGGTGATCTTGTCGGACAGGTTGTCGCTGTGGGAGACGGGGGTGGGGAACTTGCCAGCTGCGATTTGTTAGGTCTTGTCCCGTCAAAAAAGAAACAGCACCGGGGGGAGACATACCCTTGGACAGACCGGGACCCAGGAGACGGGGAATCTGCTTGATCAAGGAGTCGGAAGCGACGAAGGCATCGTACTTGCGCGCGAGCTTCTTGATGAGCTTCTTGTTCTTGTTCAGCTTCTTCAGATCGTCGGCGGACATGGCGTCGACACCACCGTGCTTGGCACGGTCGATATCGTGCTGGTCACCGAGAATGCACAGGGTCATGCCGGGGCGGGGGACCACGGGCAGACGGACGGTGCCGGAGAAACGCTTGTCACGCTGAGGGTCATAGTTCTTGAGACCGATCTGGAGCTCGACCGACTCGAGGAAGTTGCGCTTCTTGGTCTCGGTCGAGTACTCGAGGAGCTCGCCGATCTGCGTACGGACGTTGGCAACCGTGATCTCTGCGAAAGACTGTCAGTCATGTTCAATAACGCCGGCGGTCAGCAGCAGAACTCACTCGACATCTTGGCGATATCTCCCAGTAACTGGTAGCACGGATGTGTCGTTGGGTTGAGGAGAGGAGGAAGTTCAAGAGGGGCCAAAAATTTCCGGTGGGTTTTGACACGGCGCCGCAATTTTCGCCTGCCTGCCCGGCTGTGGGTGGTGCGCTTGGCTTAGTCATCACTCGCGAAAAGGCCCGTGCATCAATGCCCCTCCTCCTCTGCCCCTCCATAGCCAGCGCGCCAGCGCCAGTGGGCCACCAAGGAGAGAAATCATGAGCTGGGCTGAGTTACGTGAAGGTTCATGATCCTAGGATACCCCCCAAGACTCAGCTTCCACTCGAAACTACTTGGAAGCTTTGGGTAAGAGCAGGCTTCGATATACTCCACCGGCGCGGTACTCATGCCTCCTTACTTGGGCCCTTCTCCTCCAAGAACTCAACACCAAACCCACGTGTAAGCGGCAAGTTTTTCGCCAACCATGGATCCCACTCTGGACCACCCGATCCATGAGAATTTCATCAACACCCACGACCTCGTGAAATGGGTCGAGGGGCAGCCTGAGGACTCCCGAAAGCCGTAGGATACCGATGCTCGTGTCTATTCATCGTGCTAACCTCGGCGTAGTACCGCCCAGGGCATCTTCGATGACCTCCTAGCCAAGTCGTCCCAACTCAAAGCGACGTCCGGCAACTCATGTGTGAAGCTCTGCGGGTTTGTCGCGCAATGCACCAAATCCAAGCTTCCCCAGCTCCAGCAATGGGCTTACACGGAGGAGATGAGCTTGAAGCTCTTCAGTTTCTTTATTGAGTGGAATGAGGTTGAGGCGCACAGGCACCTGAGGCTCGTGCTAGACCTTCTCCCAACCCTCATCAACCAGAACCCCGAACCAGCGATAGGAGTTTCCGTCAAGCTGAAAGTCCTGGACACCCTCGTGTCTATCGTAGGCCCCAAATCAGCTAGGCCGCTGGTCAAGTCATCCATCAAGGCTCTGGATCAGTTTACTTCCAAGGGGCTCTTTTCTGTCGAGGAGATAGGAGAGAGCTACCGGAGAGTCCACGCACATTCCGTCTGGCCCTCGGAGCTCGATCTATGGCGGGCCATCTTCGCCCAGCTCTTCCATCGCATGACCACTATGCGCGCCATCGCGGGCAAGCTCATCGTCACCCTGCACCAGGCCATCCAAAAGTCTAAAGGGGACATTGGTCAACAGTTCACGGTGCAGATATGGCTCGAGTGGCTACAGGAGGCGCTCACCAGGTCGCCGTCACTGCTGGACAGTGTCAAGAACTACATCTTCCTGCCCATCTTCAAGCAGGACCGTGCTGGATCTCTCCGCTTCTTGGAGATCATGAAGGAGCTGGACCCAGTGTCGGTATCAAGTGAACACGACGAGGAGGAGGTGAATGTTCAGGCTCTGCTGCGATTTAATGCGCTGGAGATCGGAAAGAAGGTAGGAATCGTGGAAGAACCTGGTAAGGCCTCCTCTTGGGACAGGGATGAACTTCGCAGTCATGGTTGCTGACCTGTCCAGATGACACCCCCTCAGAAACCAAGTCTGCAGTGGTCCTCGAAGAAGCAATGCTTCACAGCGTATTATCTCATCCGTCTTCCGAAGTACGATCTCTCGCACTGTCGCTCATCATATCGTCCAACTCAACCACAAGGCCGTTCTTCGGCCCCTCTTTACGCCTCCTCCAGACGCATCTCCCCCACCACTTCTCAGACCCCAGCGCGAGGTTTCGCATGGAGCTTCTTAGCAAGATCAAGTCCATGTACCGACGCGCTCGGGGCGCCATCCCTCTCCTCCAGAAAGCTCTCCAGCGCGTCGATGCAGCGCCACCAAAGGCAGCGCCCAAGGCGTCCAAAATGAAAGTCGGAACTTCTGCTGAAGCGGCCATGGCGTGGCCCAAGGACAAGCTCGAGCAGGTCTTGGCTCAACACAAAGAGTTTCTGGCGTGGTTTCTCCGCTTCCTTAAGTCAGAACTCATCCCGACGGCCTCTTACCAGCGTCACTTTTCCATTCTCCGAGCAACGCTCTTCATTATCCGCATTGAGCTGGACGACTCGAAGGTTTGGGATTCGAATGAGAAGGAGGTTCCCTTCTTCAGTACCTTTGACACCACATGGACTCGAGCACTCTTCGACCTGGTCATGGACGCCTTCGAAGATGTGAGAGCTACCAGCAACGAGATTCTGATGATACTCTTCACCGAACCCCGGTTTAAGAACGCCATCAGCCCTCTGGGGCACATCAGGACAATCACCGAATTCCTCGGACGGGCTGAGGACATGGCACGCCAGACCGCAAGGGCTGATCACTCTGATGGAATCGCTCGCTCGTACGAGCTTCTGAGCCGATCGCATGCGCAGCAGGAGGAGCGGCTGCTTGTCGTCGCCTCACTGGCTGACCTTTTGGATGTCAAGCTTTCGCTCGCTGAGATTGATCTGGGCAATGCAGTGCTCGAGGCGCCGATCTACGGGTACTTTGCCTCATTACGGTAAGTGTAGCATTCATTGTGGCTGCTACAAAGCTAACGGGTGTAGATTCGTATGGCAAGCTCTTTCCGAAGCCACATACACCGAGGAGGAGCTCAAGGCTCTAGCGCACTTGCAGCACCGCCTGGTCAAGGCTTGTCAACGTATTTGGGCCACAGTCAAATATGTGCTCTGCGACGACTCGCCTGAGGGCCATCTGCCGCAGGAGTTGGAAGACATCGAAGGCCTCGATACAAAAGACCTCCTGAGCTACAGCTTCCGTGCCATTCACGAGTCCAGGTGTGTACTTTTGGAATGTAGCCCGCTCCTTGACTGACATTGTTAGCAACCTTATGCGCGCGATGATCCTACCCTTGAAATCCAAGCAGCAAGAAGGCGCCCTGCGTCCATCTGTGGACACATTTGCGGCTTTTGGACGGCTGACATTCGACCAACTGACGAACCTTCGACACAGAGGCGCGTTCTCCACCGTGTCGTTGACGTTTGCAACGTGCTGCCAGCTTGTACAGTACTCGGGTGGAAAGCCGGACTGGGTGCCCGAAGGCGAGACCCTGCTCGATGTCTGGTATAGGGTCAGTTGCCTGATACTCCATGTCTGAACAACACTGACTGTTATACAGGGAAGCCAAGAATGCATTCTCACCCATGCGTCTACAACCCGACGATCCGCCGGCATTCCTTCCATGATCACCGGTATTCTCTCGGCTGACTCCGACTCCCCTTCTTTTGATCGCGTGATTGCGGACTTGACGGAGGTTGCGCAACGGGAGGCACGCGTGACCGAGACCGACGGCTCCAACCTGCCTCAAGTGCATGCTCTGAACTGCTTGAAGGACATCTTCAAGAGCGCGCACCTTGCACAGATGGGCAAGGTGGAGCGGCACATCCCTCAGTGCTTGGAGCTTGCGGCTGGTTGCCTGAAGGCTGAAGTGTAAGTCTCATGATCTGCCAAGTCTGTCTGATGCTAATAAAATAGGTGGGCGATACGTAACAGCGGCCTGCTTCTCCTGCGGAGTCTCATCGACAACCTATTTGGTACAAATGAGAGCAAGGCCCTGATCGAGGCTGGCTGGGATGGAAAGGCCTCGCGCGTCCACTACCACAAGTATCCGATCATCCCCGTCGTGCTGATCAACCTCCTGCGGTCTGGACACGAGGTCATGAAGCCCAGCACTGGAACCATTGCCGCCGAATCGGTGTTCCCTGCATTAGACATTATCCGACGAGCTGGTCCCCCTGAAGAGGTTCGAGCGGAGCTCTACGGACTCGTAACGGAATATCTCGGCAGCCCTGTGTGGCACGTCCGGGAGATGACTGCCCGCGCGTTGTGCTCTTTCCTCCTACATGATGACTGGCTTCAGTCTGTTCAAGATCTCGTGAACGGCTCCGATAGGCACAGGGTGTTGACCCAGGCCAACAGGCTTCATGGGGTGTTACTCACGATCAAATACGTTTTCGAGAAGCTAGCAGATGTGCTGCCAGAGCTGGCGCAGAGTAAGTCGTTGTGTCCCCCTCTGGCATTCAATTTGTCTGACAAGTATCAGGGGATACTTCTCGTCTACTGGACCTGGTTATCCACCTCTACAAGCAAACCCCTGAGCTCTTCCTCCGGTGCCCCGAGGCGCACGCCACCTACGCCGAGATCCTCAACGTCATCTCAGCGTTTGGGTCCAAGATGCCCTCCACACCAATTGATCTTACGCCGGAGGAACAGGACCAGCCATATGCCCACAGCGCACTGTTGAATGGCCAAGTCGCAGTCCAGGAAGTTTATCAAGCAGCTTCGAGCCGCAACGTGCCTTTCCTCGCACAGAAGGCCATCGTGACGGCATCGACCAAGCCAGAGGCCGCCGTAGACATGTTGGAAGCCATCCCGGCTATCTTCTCAGCCATCATGACTCCCGAGCTGGCTGGCGAGCTCTGCAACGTCTACACTGGCGTCTGTGCCAACGCAGAAGCCCCTGAGCCACGGATCGTGGCCATGGAAAATCTTGCCGATACCATTGACTCTCTTCTGGAGCAGAAGCGTCTGGACCTCATCCCATCGGATGCCGACCTGGTTAACATCTGGACCGGATCCCTTGCCAAGTCATTGAACCCCGGTCTCTCCAACGCCGTCATCCGTCTCAGTGGCTCCATCATGGCGACGGCCACGCTTCGTCAAGGCACCAACCCCGACACCCGTGCTATCGTCAACCTCCAAAACTGGACAGTCATGATGTCCGCCGCAGGCCACGAAGACCAGGTATGCTCTCCCCTGCTTTCCCTGTTCCTTGTACGTTCCAACTAATCATGACACAGCCCTTCGACACTCGCTTCGCGGCAACCCAATCCCTGAAATCCTACCTCGCCGCCTCTCCCTCTTTCAACCCTGATCACCTCGCTACCCTCCTCGCCCTCTACGACGCTCTCAACGACGATGACGACGAAGTTCGCTCTCTCGCCACCCTCGCTTCCCGGCCTCTTCTTGACCACCAAGCCCTCCTTCCCCTCCGTGCGGCAGACTCGCTCCTGCACCGTCTGCAAACTTCCTACACATCATTCCCGGCGTTCCACGCGGTCATCGTGGCACGCTTGACGGGCACCTCTCCAGCGGCAGACCAACTCAAGACGGCGCTGCACTTCGACGACGCGCTCTTTGCGGTCGAGGAGCAGAACCAGTACATCGACGAGGTGCGCGAGGCGCGTCGCTGGGCGGGGCTCTACGAGGCTCTACCCGCCGGCGCGGATGACGCGGCGTTGGAGACGTGGGCCGCGGACGGACTGACGGCACTGAAGGAGCACGCCGAGAAGGAGCGGGACGGCCCACTGGGGTGGACGTCGATGCCGGATGTGTACGCGGTGTGTGTGCGGGTTCTGCTCTGCGCGAGGGCCGTCATTGCCAGGCAGGGCAAGGAGGCTGGCCGGGTCAAGGAGCTGATGGGGGTGCTGAGGGATGTTGGGCTGGACAAGGCTGTTCACGGAATGCTTTTGGAATTGCTGGAGTAAAGTGTTGCGATAGACAGGACCAGAAGGATTAGACGCTCGCACTAGACCTCGATAGACCTCGCCAGAAATTGCACCCAGATGTGCTTTGCTATTGAAGCCGAGCCAAGTGAAGGTCTTTGTCTCACCTGCGCAGAATCCCGACGATGCCGGGCAGCCCGCGTCGGAACCATCGGCAGCCACTGGACCGCACCAACTGCGGCCAGTCCTCGGAGGTTTGGCCGAGAAGCAGGCGAAAGCATCAAATCAGTAGATACCTACACAATGTGTAACGATTTGATCGAGTTCAGGACATCGACAGTCGTGCTTGCGCAGACAGGAACCACGCGATGATCCATAAGGGAGAGAGTGAACGTGGTGAGGACGTGGCGCAAGCCGTCATCACGCCCACATGAAACCTGCACGAGCAGGACTCAGTCCAGACATTTCGGTTCATTTCAATATTTGCAATGAAATGTGAGGTCTGCCGAACGTTGTGCGGCCAGGGGTGGCAAAATGGCGTCGCCAAAAGCAAAACGATTGTCTGATGACGAGATTGGGATTCGAACCCAAGATATCTCACGATACAACTGTGCAGTCCCGTTAGGAATTGACTTAAAAGTTGCGCCTTCAACCACTCGGCCACCTCGTCTAGTAACCGGAACCTGTTTGCCGGTGGGCTCATGACCCTCTTGGTGGTGGGTACGTGGCGCAGCTGGTGGCGAAGACGGTGGCTGTGCCAGCCTCGTCGTGAGTGAGGGATCCGACTTTCGGGCGAACGCGCCGTTGCACATTGGCCATTCAAGATTACTGGAACTTAATGGCTGTGACTTCTTGTAATTCTTTTGGGGGGGTGGGGACGTCGTGCTACTTACTCCCGTGCGACGTGGGTCTTCTGATGGAGGTGAGTCGAAATAGTAGGTCGTACTGTCGTCGACAAGATGAACCCCAGGAAACGACTTTCACTAGGTGTTGTCATGTTACCAAGAAAACATAGAACCTCCCGCCAAACCATCTCACAGGCCAGCAGATAGATCAATTTAGTCTCCTCCTGTATTCTTCTGTTTACCTTCGCCGTGGGAAAGTGTCTCAAGGCTTTTGAGAAGCCTTGTCCAAGAACACCCAGGCCCGCTGTTGATATATCAACAGACGAGAGGCGTGATAATGCTGAACAATGTATCGATGAATTTGTACAGTATTTCGACTGGTATAAAAACGACTGCTTGAGGTAGCCTTGAAAAGCCTCGGCACATAGGTACAGGTTGACGAAGGGAACCATGGGAACGCGGGTTGGGAGGGGTGCGGCTTTCGGAAGGTAGTCCTCGAAGCGTACAACCATGCGGCTGCACATACAGGCAGGTTTTCTCGAGATTTTGATGTTGCTTGTCTTTTCAGGATCCGGAGTCTGGCGTGCTACCCACAGGGCCATGTGATGGCCAGCCTTCATGCTCTGCCCCTCAAAGTCGTGGTCATCACCCGGGAAGTATAACGGTCAGGGCATTCGGGACGTCGTTGGCGGGGGCATATTTGATCCGATTGCGATGAACGTAGGCCTGGGACTGGCGCCTGGTGCAGCATGCTCGGGACGCATGAGCAAGAGTTTGTGCAGTGGTGGACGTCAGATGGCTATTCCTGGTAGATGTGGAAGAAAGACGAGGCACCCGGGGGAGCGCAGGTAATGTGACAATGAACATGTCGTGTTATCGAATTTAAACAACGGTAAAGGTACATTCTTCGTGACCACTCCGAGCCAAATCGAATAACGCCTGAGCTGAGGTCAACGCCCTTCGAGTTTAGCAGCGTCCGCTGGTCGCAGTAGAGACAGCCCAGGTCTTTATACAAATGCCGTCTTCAATAGGTACCATGGTATAATCAAGCACTATCATCACGAAGTATTTCCCACGCTTTGAAAACAGACGCCATGCCCCCCCAACGCCATGTGTTCTTCCCAGCCCTCACCCGAACCACGCGTGCCCCATTCCTCCGGCCTACGAAGACGCCGCGGCCTGCGGGACCTTCTCCGGCGCCCTCACGGGGCCGGACCTCGAGCTCCACGTGGAGTCCTGCCTCTTCAGGCCGGTGATGCCCTTGCCCAGCTTGCCCATCTCGGCCACGAGCCGCGTGTTCTGCCCCTGCAGCTCGCCGACCTGGGCCTTCAGCAGCTCGACCTCGTGCAGCGCCAGGTCGCGCTCCTGCCGCACCTTTTCGAGCTCCATGGCCGCGTTGGTCTTGAGCTCGCGCTCCTCCTGCTTGCGCTTGCGCGCGACGGCCTTGCGCTCGTCGTGCGCGCGCTTCTCCTCGAGCCGCCGCAGCTCGCGCTGGTACTTCTCCTCCTGCTTGGCGACCTCGCGCTCGTGCTTCTCGCGCAGCTTGGACGCCGCGGCCTCGTCCTTCTGCGACCCGTCGGAGCGCTTGGCGCTCATGCGCGTCTGCAGCTTGTTCAGCTTGTCCTGCATCTTGCGGCGCCGCTCCTGCAGCTTCCTGAGCTCCTTCTCGTGGTGCGTCGTCGAATGCGCGAGCGGGCCGCTGAGGCTGCGCGACTCGGACGACTGCACCGACACGGCGTCGTCGCGGAGCGTGTCGGGCGACGGCGTGTTCTCGTTGCTCTCCGTCCGCTCCACGGCCGAGGTGAACGACCGCACCGACGAGGTATCGCTGATGTCGCTGAGCGAGTCGTCGTCGTCGTCGTCGTCTCGGCCGTTGCGGCCGGAGAGCGTGTCGTCGCTGCTGTTGGGCTGGCTCTGGAAGAAGCCGGGCAGGCCGACGGGGAGCCGGCCGGCGACCGCCTCCGATGCGTACCCGAACGCGCCCGAGATCATCCCGTAGAGGCCGTTGCTGCTCGGTATGCCGCCGTCGCTGCTCGCCTCGCTCATGCTGACGCTCGGCGCCGTGTTGTCGGGCACCAGGTTGGCCGTGGGCGCCGGCGCGAGGCTCTTGGACCGCGCCTTGCTCTCCTCTGCCTGGACGGCGTTCGTCTTGATGTCGTCCACCGCGGCCTCGCCGTCGGCGGCCGGGGGCGCGTCGGAGAAGTCGCGGGCCGCCTTGGCGGTCAGCCACTTGAGGAACTTGCTGGCGTCGCTGACGATGCCGCCGGGGGTGCCCCTCTCGATCATGAAGCGGGGGACGTTGCCGCCGGGGTCGCTGCGCGTGACCATGAGCCACTCTATCGTCGTCGGCACGTCCTCGTCGTCCTCGTCGGCGGCATCGGTGCGGTGGTGGCCGGCATCGTCCCGCGCGGGCGCGCTGTCCACGGACAGGCCCCTGTTGCGGCTCTCCTCGCGGCCGCCGGCGATCTGGTTGGCGGCCCGCAGCACGGCCTGCTTGCCCATGTCCTCGGCGACCTCCTGCCTCTGCTGGGAGCCCTCGGCGCCGACGTCGATGGACGAGCGCGCCCTCCTGATGGCGCCGGGCTTGTCGCTGGGCACCTCGCGGATGATCTCGACCGACTCGTACTGGCCGCGGATGTACCCCTGGCGGGGCGGGCATTCGGGATGCTCGCACGGCTTGGACAGGATCATGAACGTCCGCAGCGGCCTCTGGGTCCCGCTTGGGAGGGTCTTGGGGTCGGCCGTGTCGGAGGAGAGGAGGAGGGTGACGAAGTCGCGGGGGGCCGTCGGGCCGGGAAACTGCGCCGACAGCTGGAAGACTGCGCAGGCGGTCTGGTCAGCAAGGGGATCAAGATGGCGACAAGGAAACTGGCGGAGGAGCCCTACCCTCGGCTTTGCCCGCCTCCCGGACGAAGTGGTCCTCGACCTTCTTCTCGGCGCCGATGCCGCGGATGCTGCCGCCGCCGGGGCCGGTCTGCACCTTCATGCTCTCGGCGAACTCCCTCTCGAGGCCGAGCTTCCACTTCTCAAAGGTCAGGCCGTCGTGGATGCTCCGGCGGGCGAACCAGCTGCCGCGGCCGTCCTTGGCGGCGAGCTTGTAGACGTTGATGGCGAGGGGATTGTCCTTGGCGTTGACCTTGACCTCCTTCCACTCCTTCATCAGGTCCTGGGCGGCGCTGATGGAGGCGCCGGACTGGCGGGCGGCGATGGAGGCATTGATGGCGGCGGAAGGGAGCGGGGGGTCGGTCTGGGCGCGAGAGCGGCGGCTGGCGGCGGCGGTGGCGGTGGCAGCCTTGACGGGTGCGGGGACGGGGATGGAGTCGATGATGGTCTGGGCGGAGGAGAAGGTGTCGGCGAGGAAGGGGGTCAGGTCGTCGGCGGGGACGGTGGACCAGTCGACGGGCCCGAGGGCGGCGAAGGGTTCGTGGTGGGATGGCATGTTTGGCTCGGCTGCCTGTGGATGCTATGTATGTGTGTGTTCTCGAGAGGAGGGGTGGTTCAGCGACCTCGCCTCGCCTCTAGGGGTGGGAGGGACCGGACACCTGGAGGTTGTCGTCGTTTGTCGGTGCCGAAAAGTCCGAGAGCATGGACATGAAGGTCGTCTGGCTTACAGCGGCTCGCAGCCGAGTACGATGGCGTATTCGGTCTTCGTGGGTCGTTTAGGGATCGTTTAGTCGTTTAGTTCGTATTCGCTCGTTTGCTGGTTCGCTCTCGTTCACGTACAGGCAATGGAGGATCAGCAGAACGAAGACAGGCGGGAATTGCGAAACAGCGCGAGAGGGGTAAAGAAATATGGGTGATGGCTATTATGAAGCCGGAAGGACGGGAATGGAAGAAGGTTCACGTTCGATGTCTACGTAGTGGCAGCCTTACCTAAGACATGTTCCGAATTGCCCGGTGAGGTGGGCTGCTGAGGTGCTTTTCGAGTCGCACGACTGCCGTCGGCACTGAGGCTAGGCCCGGAGACGGCGGAGCTTTCGCTCCAGCAGCCCCAGGGCCTTTGTTCCCGTTTTGACGTCACCAAGCACCCCCGGCTGACAAGCGTCTAGCCCCCAAGGGAGGCCCTGTAGGGCTCGACGTCACTGCACCACATTCCCAGTTGCGGGGTCGGACTGGGACGCCCAGCTCCCCCCGGTCGGCCCACCCCAGGCTCCCCGATCAGCGCCGTTCAGTGGGGTGGCTTAGGGGACCCTTCAGGGCCACGAGGCCGCTAGAAGCCCTGGAACGAGAACTGATCAGAAGCACGCGACACGGGGGACGAGCGCTGCACCAACTGTGAAGCGATCCTTCAGTCCACACTGAATCAACCCCCCATACCAAACACGAGGAATCCGGTTTTTGTTTTTCTTGTCAGGAGCAGCTCCAACTCCATTCGCCAAGCACGCGGCATCGAGATCTCCCCCACGCGATTGCAGTGAAAGACAGGTTTCATAGCGTCTCGGCTCTCATCATCGCCATAACGAGGCCACCCACCCCCCGATGATGTAGTGCATGAGCCGGGGGAGGAAAACAGAGTCGCATAGAATACTACACACGCTTGCTGCTATGCTCTGGATATCACCATGCCGCTAACCGTGCATCACCATGACCGCATTCGCGACCAACACCCCAAGGTATCTCACCAGTCCCTCTCTCTCTCTCTCTCGGCTCTCTGCTGCTGACGTCTCGTCTGTGATGGGGTGAGACAAGACGCTACAGCCCCGTCAGCGGGTCGCGGCCCTCGGAAAGCGCCCGCTGCTCCAGCCTGCAGCTCCCGCAGTACGTGTCGTGCCACATCCGCAGCTTCGCCTTGCGCTCCTCTCCGTCCACCGACGGCATCACCTTCTGCTCTCCCGTGCCGCGTTTCGCCTTGGCCTTGGCCTTCCCGCCGCCGCGCTCCTGCTCCTCTTCCTCCATCAGCACCGTCTTCAGCTGGTCGCACCGCGTCGTCTCGTCCGCCAGCCAGTTCTCCCACTCCGACTGCACCATCTCCCGCTCGATGCTGTTGACCACCCGCATCGCCACCAGCAGGTCGTGCCGGTACGACCCCAGCCTCTGCCTCGTGCGCCGGACCCGTCGCGCCGTGGCCCGGCTGGCTGCCGACGTCAGCGTCGATCCCGCGCCCTCAAACGGCGCGTCCAGGTCCGTCGAGTTGGTGACCAGCTGAAAGGCCGAGTAACTTTTATCACACGTCAGCATGGAGAGATCTCGACCACCCCGTCCGGAATTGCACGTACCAGGCGCTGTCCTCCGGCCAGCTGCTGTTGTGGGCGGCCCCGGACGCCTCGCCCAGGTCCGCCAGGTAGATGGCCTTGCTCATCATGACATTCGGCCCCACGCCTACGTTCTTCATGAACCGCACGGCCTTGCGCTCCGACCACCACCCCGAGTTCTCCTTGGACGCCCAGAACACGTTCGTCAGCGCGCTGAGCCCCAGCAGCAGCAGCAGCAGCCGGTGCGCCGTCACCACGCTGAAGAAGGTGCGCACGCCCGCGATCGCCCACATGATGACCGACGTCACCGCGCTCTCGCCGAACGACCGCACCGTCTCCAGCAGCATCGCCGTCAGCGTCCGCTGCTTGATCACCTGCTTCTTGGCCCCGTCCGTCTCCGCCGGCGAGAAGACGACCACCTGCGTCTGCTGCCCGATGTTCCCGTACACCTGGATCGCCCGCTTCGTCCGGCTGTGCGACCCCAGCTTGCGCACCTGGTCCGTGGCCACCTCGGCGAGGTCCTCGGCGTCGCCCCCGGCGTCGTCCAGCGCCTGCCGCTCCACGAGCCTCTTCGAGAACGCCGGCGTCTTGGACCAGTCGACGCGCGTGTAGATGGCCAGCTTGCACTTGGACTTGGCCACGTGCGTGATGACAATCTTGACCACCAGCTTGAGGTGCTGCGAGTGGGGGAGGTGCCACGCCGTCTTGACGTGCGTGACCACGTACGTGACGTGGTCCTGGAACACGTCGATGATCTGGTGGTCGACCACGTCGGCCGACTTGGACCGCCCCAGGATGTCCGAGTAGTCGACCTTGAACTTGAACTCTCGCTTCATGCGCCCCTCGTCGCCCAGCACCCACGGCCCCTGCGCGATCCGCTGCGCCCTGCGCTCAAAGTAGAGCTTGGGGAACACGAAGCTCTTGTCGCCGAAGAGCACGTGGAAGCACGCCTTGGCGCTGAGCTCGAAGTGTCGCTCTGCCACCTTCTGCTGCATGTCGTCGGGCTCGTAGACCACCGGGCGCACCGGGATCTGGAACTTGGGCGCCGGGTGGAAAGCCGAGTGGCTGAGGCGAAGCCTGGGGCCGTGCTCGTGGGGGCCGCGCCGTGCCGGCCGGCCTGTCGTGGTCCCGTCGTCGTAGGGCGTGCTGGACGAGATCTCCTCCCAGCTGTCGATGCTAGGACTGCGCTGGATGTTTTCGTGCTCGAGTCCAATCAGGGCTGTGACCTGTTCCTGGAGCGACATGGGTTCTTCGGCCTGAAGGTCGTCAATCAGGAGATTGAGACGCGCGTGCAACAAGACGAGGTTCTCGAGGAACACTTTGATGGTGATGCGTGAATAGCCTGTGTCGTTTGACTCTTCGCCGAGGTGGAGGAAGATGTAATCGCACTCCTTGCCCGGCGCAGCCGTGACTTCCGTGATGATGTCCAGGCTCATCGTGTACGCGATGACGAGGCCGAGCTGCTGACCGTAGAAGTACAGATTGTCGGACGTGACGAAGATGCGCCCGTTGCCGGCAATGCCTTCACCTTGAGGTGCCGCATCTTCCTTGCCTGACGAGCTGGTCCAGGCCGCGCTGAAGACAAGCACAAGCTTCTCGTCGAGAGGCACTGCCGGGAAGAGGAGTCTGAATTGGGGGTGTTGCGCTCGGAGATCTTGAGGGTAGCCCGGCGGGAAGGTTTCGACCTGCTGTCTCGGCTGCGCCGTCTTCTGCGAGTCCCTACTCGTGTCGACGCTGACCGTCTTGCGGTGCTTGTTGACGGGGGCTAGCTTTTCCTCACCAGGCTTGCCGACCTCAGTGACGACCAGTCCGAATGGGTTCTCTTCGATCTGGCCAGGCGTTCGGGGGCTACCATGACCAGTGCCATACACCATGCCCCATGGATTGCTGCCCCAGTAGTTCGCCATAACCGCTGCTGGCAGATGGCTGGACGCATCCAGAGCCAGGCCCTTGTCTCCAGTCACGACCACCGCCGTGCGGCTGAGAGCCGTGAGGACGGGAGCCTTGGCTAGTGTAGCGGGTGCCAGATGTCCCTGGAGGGCTTCCGGGGGAGGGAACGTGGGACTTTGTGCCGGTTTTCCAGAGACCGGTGCCATGATCGAGGCAGGGTGTCCTGGTAGCAAGCCGTGGCTAGCTGATATAAGGCTAGCAATACCGCCACCGCCTTGCGCGCCGGCTCCCTGGCCTCGGCTGTCGAGTTCGCCGCCAAAGGTGGACTTGCGGTGAAGATCAAGTTTCTGGATGAGCCTGGCTGCGTGCTCGCGGCTGGACTCGCCCTCCTCGCGGATCATCTCCCGGCCCAGGTCTCGTCCCAGCGCAGTTATGGAGCGGCGAGAGCCGCCAGCAGCGTTGACGTCAAAGCTGGCGCGCGCGCCGAGGTTGCCGTCAGGCCCGGGGACCGGCAGAGTGCCAGCTCTGTCGAGAGCTGCCGGCGCCTCCTCGCTAACCAGCTGAGCATCCAGAGACTTGGCCGAAAACTCAGGGACGGGAGGCGGCGTGATGTGGAAGGCCGGGTCAATGCCAGACGGGAGAGGCGCGCTGTCCCGGCCCATGCTGGCGTCGAAAGCCTTCCTCTTGGCCACCTCGAACACCTCGAGCCACTCGGTCAGCTCGCCCTGCGTCTCGGCCTGGAGCACCATGGTCTGGCTCTTCGTCTTGATCTCGAAGCAGAAGCGACGATCCTCGGCAACAGCTGGCTTGGCGCTACACAAGAGAACGCCGATCTCGTCGCCTTGGAGGACACCTTGGGGCCCCTGGATCAGCCAGCCAAAAATGCCGTCGCGGCAGTAGTACCACCGACGGACCCAGTTGGTCCGCGCAGGCTTTCCGTAGAGACTTCGCAGGAAGAGCCAGCCCTGCTTCTCGGAGATGACGGCGGTCTGGTCTTGGGTCTGGACGTTGACTGGCCCGCGACTGCCCAGATAGGGCACCGTCGATGCGCTGTAATCCTCCAGCTCGCGCGACGGCTTGGTCGCTTCCTTTGCGCCGTGGCTGATCTCGCGACGGACCCTCATGAGCTCCCGCCTGAACACGGACTCTGTGGAGTCCATCTCCTTCGACCAGCCGCGGATGCGATCCATTTCGGTACCCCACTTCATGGTGTCGGTGGCCGTCTCGCGAGCGCGCTTGACCTCTTTCCACATGTCGGAGCTGACACGAACGAGCAGCTTGTCGAGGGAAAAGCGAAGCTGCGGGGCCATCTGGCAAAAGTCCATCGAGGCCGCGAGGTAGGTCTTCCGGGCCTCATACACGGCGAAGGCGTCCTCCCTGAGCGACGAAGGCTCCTTCGTCTTCGGCTGGCCCACGTAGCGGCCGAGCATCTGATCGAACTGCCGCTGAGCGCTGTCCAGCGCCCTGCGCGTCTCCTTGAAAGCCCTCAGCTCGCCCGTCAGAAACGCGCGGATCGGGTCGACCGATATGGTATCCATCTTACGCATGGTTGAGATGACCTGCGACCACCACGCTCTCGTTCCGTCGCTAGCCCGTCGGAGGGCTAGAAGGGTGTAGTCATTGTCGATGACGCCGTCGACCGCTGCGGCGGGCGGGAAGCTCTTGGAAAGGCAGAGGTTGATGCTGTCCTCGAGTGCGAGAATCTCGCGCGTGACCTTGGACGTGGCCTTTGTATAGTCGTCGAGCCACTTTTCGATGGCGTCGACCTGCTCAGCGAAATGGATGGCGGTCGCTCGAAAGGTGGGAGAGTCGAGGCCAGCTTCGTTGAGGCCGACGGGGATGGCCGGGCTGGGTTGCTTCAAGCTCGGTGTTGCCTGGGGATTTGACGTCGGGACGGTCGCCGGCTCGGACATGTTGACGGGGGTGCGCAGCAGTGTGCGACGAAGCCTGCGATTTTGTCGTCGGCTGTGATGGTATCGATGATTGTCCCTACATTGGTCGCTTGGGACTTGAGGGATCAGGAACTCGAGGGACAGCTCATGATGGGGATGTTGTTGGATGACGTCGCATGTGCTGGCGCTTAACGACGCCTGGCACCGACTGGCACGGACTGAACAGCTTCACCGACCAATCACGTACGGGACGACCCGAAATGCGAGCATGATACGGGGAACGAGAGCTCTCGCACTTCGCATCAGATGCGAGATGAGCTCAATCTCTGGATCGAAGAATGACCAAGTTCTCTTTGGCACATGCTCCAATAGTCAGTCCATTGCAGGCCATCAGTGTGTTGCTCCAAGAGCAGGTCGATTACGAACGTGGTCCCGGCTGCTACTCATGCTACCTCGGATGAGTATGGGGGGTGAGCTACCTTACGTAGGTACTATATCAGTACCTAGGTGCACCAGCACGGTTGGAGCCGAAACGGCGAAAAGCGAACGGCGGAAGCTAAACGTCTCTATGAATACATCATTACCGCTCCGTGAATAGCTTAACTTCAGAGAAGGGGTGCAGCTAGAATCAGGCAGAACAGGTCTCGGCCAGAATTCGTGTATGCAGTACTCCAGGCAACTTCCGGCAAACCTTGAAAAGGCGAGAGGCAAGCCATAAAATGCCAGACACGTGGATCAACGATGCATCAACGGAAGTGTTGGCCCACCTTGTCGACCTCTTCATTCAGCTGTCCAAGGATCATTGTCAGTCCGGAGGCACCGCTGAGGCGGCTCCCGAACTACCGGGACGATCAGCCCCAGCAAGTTGGCAGCAGTGCAGATGGTTACAGCGCGATGAGAAATTTGGGAGGCATCCGACGACGAAGTGGGTTCCGAGGCAGGCAGAGAGAGGCTGATTGCCAGCAGATACAGAGGACTCTCCAGCATTTCAGAAGCCACGCAAGCCACCTTAACATGCATTGTGACAGGGGTGCACATTGGGGCTTCCGCGCTGCGCCTCACGACAATCTTTGCCACGGGTGTGGCGCCCGACGCCGGCTTGTTCTTTTTTTGGCCCCTGGCTTCGGTCGTCTCCGTCCAGCGTCCAGCATCCCCCCTTCTCCGCAAAACCCCATCCTGCCATCGCCCATCCGACTTCGCTTCCACTTCGCCCATCATCGGCATCAGTGCTCCTGCATCAAGCGACATCCTCCTGCGGTCTGCCTGCCACCTGGCGCTGCATGATAATGGGCCGGTGACCCTGTCTGATCGAATGGAACGCCTGGTCGCGAAGGCCTGCCACGCCTCGCGACGACTCTCGGCCGGCACGTCTGGTCTCTTCATGCCAGGTTCCTGTACATCCAGCACTGCAGTGGCTATGATGCGACTCGCATCGCCACTCGGTCTCGGTCCCTGAGCAGCCAAGACGAGAACGACAGCCGAGAAGTCATTGTCGATTGCCGCTGTTTCGGATGCCCTGGACAGACCCCATCACGGCGCCTCCCTGGAGCCTCCCTGGAGGGTCTACAGCCGCTCAACCGTCGGCACGGTCCAGTCTAGTGGACCACGGAGCCCCAAAACGAGAGCCTCCTCCGGCTTCCATAAACGCTCGTCCTACGGTCGGTGACACCCAAGAAACTCCGTGATGTCACATTGAGCGACTTTCGAACATTCGCCAGCCCTTCGCTCAGTGCTTCGAGAGCGGTCAAGCTGCTCATGTGATCCGGCCCCTGGCTCGACGTCGTCTCGTGATGGCCATGGAGAAAGTCACGAGGTCGCCGGGGGCGGCCTGTCATAACCAGCCACCACGCGGGAACCCGAAGCAGAAGACTGCACGCTCGCTGGGCGTCTGCCCTTGCAACAGTGCGGCAAACGTCGGCAGGCCCGTTCTGCCGACGAGTGCTCTGCCAGCCGTTCAGCCATCATACCGTCCTACACTGCAGGCTGCAGTCGCAGCGCACTTCGTACGACGTCCAAGCAAATGCCGGCTCCCACCGTTGATCAGCCAGCGCCCCTGCGCGTCGCGGACTGCACCGAGGCGTCAGGTGGTCTACTGCGACTCCGGTCCTTCTGGTGTCGAGCTCAAAACGATAACCCTGTCTTGGACTACCAACAGCAAGGGGGTGCTGTACCAACGGGCCGGTTCTCGGGCTTACAGCCTCAACGAAGTGACTAGGTACTGACCACAGACAACCGACGACATGTGCACTTGACTCTGGATTAGGCCGTCCTCCCAACTGGCAATCTGTCACCTTCTTCCTTGAGGATCCTCTTCCCCTGAGTTGGCCCGGCCCACACGATAGGGACAGGACTTCTCGAAAGCCATTGGATGATTCGGCCCATCGGGGGCATGTCAGAAAGGCGACACTCGCTGGGTTTCCCGGAATGAATTGACATGGCTAGCTTCCGCTCGGTCCTTGACGGGACGAGGCCGCTCTACGATCTGGCAGTCAGCGCTCGAGGCTTCTCAACCTGTCAAGTACACTTCGCATTTGTTCCCAAATCATCCTTACTCAGGGTCCCGGTCGGCCCCCCTTGCGATCCTCCTAATCTGGTGCCATGATGCCTGGCAAGCCTGGTACTGGAGCAAGCCCGTCTCACTCAGGATCATGGGCGATGCAGGAAGCGCTCCCATTGGGCAATAATGGACTGAATTTCCTGATTATAAACCAATCATGAGTCGATGGCTGATCTCGCCGCTCGGCCTGGACTCAAGCTCCCACGATACTGAGGCTTGGCTGTGGTGTGGCGCGAGGCCAATCAGCGGCCAAAACCAGCTTCTTGCGCACTCACACCTCAACTGGACGTCCGCCGCTAGCAAGGGTTCACCTAACCGTCAACCTGGCAATATGCCATCGACAGGCTCTCATCGATTTGAAGTCAGTCTGTCTAGCCAGCCATCGTCCAACTTCGTCTTCCCACAATGGCACCCCCCTTGACTCGGCGTCCATGCGAAGGAAGGGAAGCCCACGGCTGGGAAAGGTTCTCTTCGCGCTAACCAGCGATGGAGCCCGCCCGTCTGTCTCCTTTCGATGCCGTGGTGGTTTTAGTCTCGTTACGCGGAGCAGCCCGCGCCTCTTCTCATCCCGCAGAACCTGGCATTTCTACCCCGGACGAGACTCGGCGAGGATCATCATGCCGGATCAGAACAGGTCAGGGGCTTGGGCGTCTGTCTCTGTTGTTGGACGACGACTCTTCGACACGGGTCCAGCGTCGCGTCGTCAAGCCGCCGAGGTCCGCCGAAGCTGCTGCGGTGCCCCCGGCGAGGCGCAAGCTGCCCACGGCGATATCCAGCCATGATGAGGTGCCGGGCCGTCTTGTCTGTAGCTACGACGCCCATGTTGTTTCAGGAGCTCGTCTCCCACAGCCAGAGACAGGAGCTCCTCATCACAAGCCTCTCGCCAGGGCCACCCGTGATGCATCATCATGTACGCACGGCACGGTACGGTACCGGGTGCTGGCTGGAGCGAGAGAGGTGCGCAGACAAGCAAGCGTCTGCAGGTCATCATACACTTGCACCAACGTGCAGGGCGCCCCCCCTCATCCAACGTCCTGACACGGGAGAGCCTCTAAGATGAGAGCGAGATGACGGATCGTTAGGGTCTTGACTAGCAGACCCTCAGCTTCGTCGGATGGTAGATCTGACTGGCAGACAGCAGAGGGACGGTAATCTGAAGGCATGACGCGGGCTCCGTGCCATCAACCCGACGACGACGAATTGGCAAAACGACCTGGTCCGATGCAGCAATGATGGGCCGGCTGAGGCGACCTGGACAAGGACCGACTGGGAGACGACCGCATGGCCGCAGCCATCTCGAGAGGTCTGGCCTGGGTGAGGGTCCCCGGAGAGGCTCCAATCACGGCGGGCGGGGAGGCTTCCCCTATTGCACGGCAGCACGACTATCGACGGACGTCTGGAGACGGGCCTGCGAGTCTGGGGGAGAATCAGAAATCAGAAAAGCGTCCAGTTTCTTTTCGAGCTGAGTGGGCCCGGACGGGCAGGAGTCGATTCGCGCGGGACGAGGTTCCATTCATGCCGTTGCATGCACCTACTGCGATGGGGGTGTCAGACGAAGCGCCGGTCTGCGTCTCCTCTCGCCGTCGGAAACACGGCGACGTCAACGAGTGTCGTCAGCGATGCTTTAGGTTTGGGTGTGCTCTCTGCCCTGGGAGGGGTGCCCCATCCAAGGGGGCGCTCTTCGGCTGGCGGCTGTCGCGACCAGGATGCGAGAGTCGATGAGGCAGTGATACCTCGGGCTGCCCAGACGGCAGCATTCGAGGTTGAGAGGGGTGAAGTGGGAGGGATGGAGCTGGACGTCGGCTCAAGAAGTGGAGTCGCCCGGGGGGGCAGTGACTGCAGGCGAGTAGCGGTACCTCCGATGTCCTCACGGCGGCCTGCATTCGTCCTCAGCTGGTCCCGTCTTTTTTTTTTCCCACCCTTCCCCATCGCCTGGGCTGCCAGCAGGAAAAGCTGGCATAAGCTGGCACAAAGCTGGGCTGGGCTGGGCTGGGCAACTGGGGCGACTTGGGGCGGCTCTCATGCAGGTCGCGCGCGAGCTGCAAGCCCGGCTGCACAGCCTTCGAGACCTGCGTCTGCTCTCTGCATCTCCTGTCGCGTCGACCGATGGGGCTCTCAGACGCAATTCTTTCCTGGTCATGGTCATGCTGGGGTTCCAGGGATTTCGCTCACTATGCATTCAGGGCGAGCGAGAGTCAGAGAAAGCGAATTTCGCCGCCCGCCTCGTCATGGCATGGCATGGCACCCAGGATTGCCATTCAGTTCGCAATGCCGTGTCGGGAATACGGCTGGGGAGCGGAACTCTTGTGATCCCTGGCCGATCTGCCCTCTCTAGTCCGTTCCCTCCCTCCCCCGAAGTCCTAAGGGCATCATGGCGTCCCCCCTCCCAGCTAGATCCCGGCGCAACGATGGCTAGGGGGCGCGCATTTTGTTTCCGTCCGTGGGTCGCGTTTCCTCCGTGAGTCTCTCCCCCCGCCCCCCCCTCCGAAGCCCGTGATCCTGGACACAACCTCCCGACTCTTTCGATTGACGCTTGACGGCTTCTGTCCTGGCGTGCTGGTCCCGGCGCTGATCCCATGGCCAAACAGGAAATCATCCGAATTCACAGCTTTCCGACCGGAGTCTGCGGGGCGGGCTCTTCTTTGGGGTCCGTATCCTGTATCCTGGCTGCCTGGACACCTGGACACCTGGACACCATCCAAAATAGACGACTCACCAGCACGAGACTGGGGCTCCGAGTGGCCACTCTCACATGCAGCTAGCTAGCGACACAGGTCATGGTCAGCGGGAGAAAAAAAAAGGCGATGATGCCCACTGTGGTAGGCAGCGTACCCAAGGTAGCGTACCAAGGACCAGCGATGCGATGCAGGGCCGCCCCCACCTCTCCACCCGTCCAGCCGTCCACCCGCCCGCCGCCTTTCGCCCTTCGCCTCCGCCCTCTTGCGTCGTCGTCCCCCTACTGTTCGTTCGCTGTGTACTCGTGCGCCTGTCTTTCGTACAGACCGACGGTACATCGCACCAGAGCCCCAAGCCTCCCTCTCAGCTGCAGGTCTGCAGGTCGTCGTCTTCCCACACCCCCCCCCCCCCCCCCCCCCCCCCCCCCCCCCCCCCCCCCCCGGGAAAAAACCCCCCCCCCCCCCCCCCCCCCCCTCTCCTTCCCAAGACCCGGATCATCGAGGGACTGACTATAACACCCCACCACCCTCGCACCACCACAGCCCAAATCTCACCCTCCCTCTTCCCTCCTCACGAGCCCTCGTCCACCGTTTTCTTCTTCTTATTTGCGGTAGCTGGTGTGCACGCTAATCCACCTCCCTGTCATCTCTTGGGACCGCCCAGCTCCGTGATCCTTTTTATCCCCCGGTATTCCTTTTGCTCCGACTCCCTCACCCTCCGCCGCCGTCTACCAAACTCATCCGCCCCGCCCGCCCGCCCTTTGTCCCGATTCTCACACGCAGTATACAACCCTCCGATATGCCTCCGCAACTGCTCCCGGCCTCGGCCGCCGCCTTTGCCCCGCGCGCCTCCTCCGTCAACGTCGTCTTGGGCGCCCGCGTCGAGCCGTGGCTGACCCAGACCCTGAAGCGCATCAACAGGATAAAGCGTCCCCTCAACAGCGTCCCTCAGCACCAGAGATGCCTCACCGAGACCCTGTCCAACGCCAACGCCATCTGGACCCTCTCCTCCCTCATGCTGCCCAAGGCCCCCGAGTCGGAGCTGCGCAAGGACGACAACCCCCTCGTCGAGGCTCTCTTCAACTACCAGCTCGTCCACGTGGAGGCGTACATCGTCCACGTCGACATGGTCCTGCGGAACGAGGTCGCCTACAAGCTGACCACCGACACCATCGACGCCCTGGTCGAGTACCACAAGGAGGTCCACTGCGTCGACGCCAAGGCCAACGTCCACGACTGGTCCGAGAAGGACCAGCAGTGCAAGAAGCTGCACGAAGACTTCGTCCAGGCCATCAACAAGTTCGTCTTCCGCACCCACGTGACCGCCCTCGAGGGCCTCGAGGAGGAGGGCGCCGGAGAGCTCCTGAACGGGAAGAGCGACGAGGTCAAGACCAACATCATGGGCCTCATGAAGCCCCTGCTGCCGCCGCCGCCCAAGGTCGTCGACGTCTTCAGGCAACCGCCGCTCCTGCCCAGCTCGCCCGCGCACATGAGCATGTGGTCGCAGCCCCAACAGCAGCCCGGCCTGCCCGCCGTCGACATGTGGAGGGTGCTCCCCTCCAGCCCCAGCGTGACGTCGACGTCTCAGGACTCGGCCTCGCCCATCTGGGCCAACATGGGAATGTCCGAGGTGCAGCTGCCGTCGCCCACGCCCGCGTACAGCCAGCCCTTCTCGTCTGCCGGCCTCTTCTACAGCTCACCGATGGTCTCCGCACCCATCCCCGCCCTGCCCCTGCCCAGCATGTTCGCGCCGCAATGCGGTGTGGGCATGGGCTACGGCGGCTTCGGCTGGGATAGGTATCAGGAGTACGCGACAATGACCTGACAACCACCATCCACCACGGCCGACAGCTACCCGACGTTCACATCCTCCTAATACCCCCGTCAACGCTACCGGCAGCATGTTCAGACTCTCTCTTCCATCCTCTGGGCCCACCGCGGCATAGAATCTCCAACCTCCACCCACAAAGGCATATCGGCGTTTATTATTGCATCACCAGGCAGCGGACGGTGTTCGAGGACTCGCGACAAAGCAAAAATCTCCCCTCCCCGCCCCCCCTTTTCTGCCCACCCTTCCGAACTGTAATGGTCCGGGTTTCTTTTGTCCAGCGGCCAGCGAGCGTTTTGATTTCTCCGTCTCTTTTCCATACCCCAAGGGACGACGACATCATCCGATAGCCGCTAGCTCGGTCAGGAGAGATCTCCTTCACTCCCTCAAACACATCATGGCTGGGCCCGGGGCGGGATTCTTTCGAGTGCATTTACATCTGGGTATATAGGTTGTTTTTTTGTTTTCCTCTCTCTGTCTCCCTCTCTTTTCAGGGTTTTCTCATCTAAACAAGAGGAACACGCAGCAATGCGGACCCCCCCCCCCCGCTCGGCTTCAGTCCGAGACAGCAGAAACCGACCTCGATTCCCCCTTTTGGTTTTTGGGTTTGTCTGGCTCTTCTTTTTTTCGTCTGCTTTCCTTTGTCCCCTGGTATTGGCACGGATAGGCTTTCTTGGAGATACCCCCTTACAAAACACCACCGGGCGCGCCGTTGAACCACAGGAGATCGACCGCTGCTGTGTGCGCGCGCGCGTCCCCCTTCGTTTCTTCCTTCGGCTCTGTTTTATTTCCCTGTCTTACGGATGACGGGCGACGATCTTTTCACGACCAAGACGAAGAAAAACACTCACGACCACGGCCTTCATGTACGAGAGAAATGTCGATGACAGCCCGAACCCGGCTCGATGCCGCCCCGGCTCTTCTCCTTTTCTTTCGCACATCTGGACGCTCACACCTCGGAGACTTTCCACTCAATTTTGGTCGGACGGCGGGATTTGCACCTCTGGACTGGACTCCGATGACGGCAAATCCCGCGGGGAAAGGATCGAAGCCGCACACACGATCACCTCGTAGCCGAGAAGGCGGCATCCGGCATGCGCGCGTTCGAGGCGGACACTGGCTTGTCGACAGGAATTCTCTGCTGCTACCGCTTCCCGTCCGAGCACGGGAGCGGCCCGACACGGGAAGGACGAAGGCGAGGGAAGGGGTCATCATCCACTTTGAAGCTGGGCATCAAATGGAGACGTCCACTCTGCGGGTCAGAGAACAACACGATGCGAGGCCTTTCGTGCCATAGTCTCGAACCTGGTGCCCCGACGAACAGATCCCGAGAACCGCGCCGCGTGGGCGTGCGACCCCCTTGCCGGCGCCACGCTGATCACCCTGCCCCTGATGCGGTGCCGCTAGACGGACCGCGCGGCGGGGGTCACTGCGTGTGCTGCCACGGGGGGGGGGGTGCGGCGCGCCCGGGCGGTGCGGCGGGACTTCGGGAATCTGGGCACTCAGCGGGATGACATGTAGTTCGCCACCTACATGCCCCGCCGGCGCGGTCGTCTCTCGGGACGGTCTCGCGGCGGGGGAAGCCGTAGGGGCTGGGAAGGTCGCCGCGCAGCGCGGGCGGCCGCGTCCCCGGCTCCCTAGGACGGAAACGTCTGCGGCGGGAACGGCGCGGGACACTTATTCTGGTGGGACGCGGCGGCGGATTTCTGCTCCTGGCGAGCGGCGCCGCGCGCGGGGACAAGGGCAATGCTGCGGCCGAGGCGTGGTGGACCTGATATCACTCTCGTCGATGCTTTTTAGTTAATGGGAACACACGTGTTCTGACCTGCTGCGTCTGAGGTGTGACATGCGTGATGTGTGCTGTGGCATGTCCGGCCGGGATGCTTTTCGACTCTACTGAATCAGTGCCTCTGGTGGGCTACCTACTTGGATGCGTGCTCGTGCTGTCTGTCCTTGGCGGGCACCGCAGAACAGGGATACAGGCGAATTATGCTTAATCGGGACCGCCGCTCCACCCAATATGACGACGCTCGACGCCCCAGGAGCCAGCCGGATGGGCCGAAATTGTGGCCTGGAAAGCGAGCCTGGAAAGCAAGCCTGGGAGGCTTTTCAGAAGCCGCAGCGATGCCGTCCGGACCCCGTCCGTCTCCTTGGAGTCCGAAACCACGGACCCCAGCACCAAACCGCCAAGCGGCGGGCTGGTCGTCCCATGTGCATGTGCAGCAAGATGGGAAAAAAAGAACAGGCCCCCTTGGCACGACATCACTCTCATCCTCTCCTACATCTTTCTTCCTCCCAAGCCCCGTGATTTCGCGACCCCCTTTCGTTCCCGCTGATCTCATCCCCCGCCGGCCGTGTTCGAAATGCCTCCCGCAGAGCCTCCCAAAAACGAAGCCGCGCAGCAGCAGCAGCAGCAGCACGAAGACGACAGGGATGGCTGGCACCACGGCCTGTGCGGCTGCTGCGCTACCTGCGAGCTCTGCCTGCTGGGGACGTTCCTCCCGTGTCTCCGTACGCCGCCGCCGCCGCCCCCGAGACCCCCGTGCTGACCGCGAGTTATATGATGAAAAGTCCTCGGCCAGACGTCCCACCGCATAGAGGAGCCGTCGATGGAGAGCTACAGCGCCGTGAACTGCGACTGCCTGCTCATGATGGGCATCACCTTTGGCACGGGCTTCGGGTGGATGTACGCCTTCTCTCCCCCCCCTCCCCTTCTTCTTCCCCTTCTTCTTCCCCTTCTTCCTCCCCTTCTTCCTCCCCTGAAAATGAGAGGCATGACCGCAGACGCTGACGCAGGGAGGTACGCCATGCGCAAGCGGTTCGAGATCCGGAGGCGCTACGGCATCAAGGGCAGCGACGCGCGGGACTGCTGCGCGTCGTACTGGTGTCTGGGGTCGGTGCTCGTGCAGAACGAGAGGGAGGTCCTCGCGCGGCAGGCCCGGGGGCCCGTCGTGGAGGAGTACCAGGCGCAGCCCGCGATGGAGATGCGGCCCGCGGGGACGCGTCCGGCGGAGGATGCGTCTGCTCGGCGGGAGGAGCGTCACGTCACGTAGGTCCAAGTCGGCGGGGGGGAGGGCTAGGGAAGAGCGCGAGACGCATCCTGGGTGGGTAGATTTATCTGTAGCCTTTAATTCCAAGCGATGTCTTCTTTCAGCTGCGACGCGATCGCCACCTGAAGCCTGCTGGCCTGTCTGGCTGAACGCACTCTGGTCATGGTGTGCTCCATGTTGTGTCTTCGTCCTGACTTGTAATGAAAGGAGGCGAGTGACCATGACAGCGCCTCGGTGAAGGCAGGCTCGTTAAAGAGCCACGCAACCCAGCCCTTGATAATCATCTCCTGGTTTAAGTGGATCGACTCTTTGCTGAAAACAGAGAGAAAAAAAAAGGCACAGGACAACAATAGCCCTCGACAAGTCAACGTGCCGTGCCGAGTTGCGGATCCCGATGCTACCGCACAACTCCCAGCAGAGCTGCGCCAGCCGCGCCCCAGCCATCCCCAAGACAAGTCAGTCGAACGTGAATCGAATGGCTTCCCAGACCTCCCATCCACCAGCACCTCGTGCCGGCGGGCGGCCTCGCGGCAGTCGTCACCGCGGCCGGCTCATGGCCGTATGCGAAACCGGCCGCGGGTTGGCGGCCTATATGCGGCCCGTGGAGTGAGGCTCATGGATGACGCAGTCCGATGTAAGAGAAAGTGAGGCAACTCCTGCTGATACCATCATTTTTATGTTCTCGGGAACGGGGTTCCACCGCGATGAGTCGTGAACAAGAGGGGGTGACAATACGGGCGTGTCAGAGTGGCTGGGTGTCAGATGCAACAATACTAGCATGTCTTCGGCCGAAGTAGAGGTACATTTGCTTGATTGCGTTTCGTATGCTGTTGTAGATGATTTTAGACGAGACACCATGATCAAATTTGCTGATAGCTAGGTTCACACGGTCCAGCACCGAAACGGGGATGCATGACGGTGAACAGAAGAACAGTCAACCGAGTGGATGCAGAGACCGGACAAATTATAGAATCCAAATTGTATACAGCTAGCTGACCGCGACGCTGACCAGGCCTTCCTTTCTTCCATGTGAGGGAAACCATCATAATCTCACGACATCTTCGAAATATAACCTCCATCCTCATCAGCGTCGTCATCCCGACGCGGCCTTCACCCCTTCAGCTCCTTGTCCACGCCCATGGCAATCCACTCGGCAATCGCCATGTTCGTGATCATGGGGTTCACACCGCTCGCGCTGGGGAACACGCTCGCGTCCGCAACATACAGCCCCTCCGTCCCGAACACGCGCCCTCTCGAATCAACAACGCCCTCGTCCTCGTTGGCTGCCATCCGACAAGTGCCCATCTGATGCGCCGACGTGAACAGGGCGTTGGGCGGCTTGTTCCCGACCTCCCGCACGCGCTCGATCCACGCTGCGAATGCAGGGTCGTTCACTCCGGCCCCGTCATCGCCGCCATCTCCCTCGGCTCGCACAAACGGCTCCAGCCCCGGGAAGAAGGCCTGGATCTCCGCAGCGCCCTCAACGTAGCAGATCTTGGCCAGCGCCACGACACCCTCGAGGGTGTGCGCGCGGTCAAAGTCGGAGGGCGTGTAGGCAATGCGCGGGCGGCCGGTGCGAGGGTCGGGGAACACGGCGCCCGCGTCGCGGTCGCGCGTAAGGGCGATGAAGCCGCCGAAGTGGCGATACTTGAGGGCAGAGAGCTTGGAGGCGAGGCCGCTCTGCCATGGCATGCTCGCGAGGACGGTGTAGGGCTGGACCAATTAGATATAACCAGAGAGGGGCGGCTTCGAGGAAAGCTTACAACGGCGCAGGTTGGCTCGAGCTTGACGCCGTGGCCGGCGTTGTCAAGGTTCTCGAACGTGGAGCAGTAGCTCGTGATGATGCCGCCTGGACTGGTTAGCATACCGAAGGGTCCAAGCATGCCGTGTGCTGCTTACCCTCCCAAGGTGTCACCTCCTCCTTCCAGTAGGCGCCCACCATATTGCATGGATGAACATGGAGGTTTTGGCCGATATGCCGGTTCTGCAAGAGTCAGCATGGTTAACCCTTCTTCAGCAGCAATAACTCACAGTCAAGCCGCTCTTCAGCAGAACCAGTGGGCTCCAGAGCGAGCCGCATGCCACAATGACCTTCTTCGCTTTTATCACGACCTTCCGCGTGGTGCGTTCCGCCAAAGGGCCGCTGACGCTACCGTTGGCGTCCCTCGACACCCAATTTCCGACTATGCCGTTTGCCTTCCTCGTCCCGTCCGTCTCATCAAAGGTCACCTCGTTCACTTCCAGCCCTTCGATGAACTGAGCCCCCGCCTCAGCGGCGGCCGGCAGCCAGGTGACGGCCGTGCCCTTCTTGCCGGCGGATCCGCATCCCAGATGACACTGGCCGCAGTAGTGCTCCGTCCCGCCGGTATTCTGCGGCGCGGCATCGGCGTGCCAACCCAGCTTGCGCGACCCGTCCAGCAGCACCTGATTGCGGTGGTTGTGGCGAACATGGTCCGCGCTGACACCCATGACATCAGACACCTTGTCGAGGCAGCTCTGGAACTGCGCAGATGTGAAGAATGGCAGGCCGCGCTTGGCCCACTCGTTGCGTACGAAGCCCTGCGTCTGCAGCGACACGCTCCAGTTGATGTTTCCGCCGCCGCCCCAGCAGCTGCCAGCCACGAGGTTGAGGCAGCTGTCGTCGCTGCCAAGGAAGCCGCCGCCCTCATAGAGATACTGGCAGCCCGTGTCCTGGGCAAGGGGCAGCTGCGCAGCGGGGAAGTGATATGACTTGTCGACGACGATCACGCGGTGACCTGCCTCGGCGAGATGTTTGGCGCAGACGGCGCCACCACAGCCGGAGCCGACGATGACGACATCGGCTTCGAGGATCTCCGGCTCCTCAGATTCCGGGAACTGCATAAACTTGAACTCGTAGCTGTCGGCGGGCTGGTGGTTCTTCGGAATGTCGGTGTAACCGGTGAGCTCGTGCCAAAGGGGGCTCGTCTGCAAGGTGGTCTTTTGAGCGAGGGTGGTAAGGACCTTGGTGAGCACACGCATGGAGCCCAGGCGTGAGGTTTGCCAGCCCTGAAGAATGGCCTCCCGAATGTGAAGGGGTTGCTGGTGGACGGCGGTGAAATATCCCGTGAGAAACCAGCTTCCGGTGCGGCCGCTGCTGGGTGTCAGTTTGAATTTCGAGCTCAATGTTGGAGAGCTTACCTCAGGGTGGTCAGGGCACCTCCCAGGGAGCGCTGGGAGGCTTTCGGCAGCATGTAGATGGTCCTGATAATACTTTCTCTGAACTGGGGGTCCTCTGAGGCGTTGTAGTCCAGGTAAGCCCTGAACTTCTCTTCCGAGGGCGGGTTGGCCATGGAAGCCTGGACAAGCCGGTAGGCAGAAGAGTACTGATCATGGTCAATCTTGAGCTGGTGGTTCGCATCCTCGACCGCTGGTGTCTCTCTGATGGAGGGCTGAGCAGCCTCCATCAACGACCAGAAGACGGCCCATTGTGTGTCGTCCCAGAAGTCCGCGGACGGCGGGGCCGGGAGCTGAAGGGTGGAGGCCACGGCCTGGAGAGTAGAGTCCTCGGTCAAGCTCATAATTGAAGGCAGCAAACAGAGGCGCTGGAATGCAGAAGATCAAGGTGGATGAAGCAGACGACCGATTTGAATTCAATAGGCCTGATAGTGGACGAGCGGTCGAGTGGGTGGTGCCGAGGTAGGCAAGGTAGGGAGGAGGGGGTGATCGTGCGGAGAAGTCGAGCAGGAGAGAAGCGGAGGCTCGCTATTGTTCAACTATCCGATTCCGTGGCAATGAAGTTGGGGATGGAGATGACAGTGGTGTGGTGGTCGCGGTGCCGAGTGGAGGCGTGACCCATGATGGCGTCCGAGCTCCTTTCCCGCCCTCCCGTTCTCCTCTCCCCCATCTCCAGGCTGGAAATGCGGGGTCTGTGCGATCCGACATGTGACGAGCCGACGGGCTAACGCTTTGAGATCATGGTGGCTTCTTCTCATTGACCCGATCAAGGAGGGGTTCGGAATAGTAGAAGAAGACGGAGGGAGGAGTTTGGAGTTTCGTGGTTGGTGTGGAGGAGTGAATGGTAAGATAATTCGTGCCTGTAAGATTTTTTGCCTGAGGAAAGCGCTGCTGATATTAATTAGGTGCATTGGCTCATAACTTACTGGTAGCCCCTGCTCAGCCCAACCCAGCGCTCAAGTGGCTGAAGTTCCACTGCAAAATGCGGGAGCCAATCGTGAGAGCAGGTGCTGACGTTCACGAGCCTGCCTCAACGCTCCAAAGCTTGCAGAGTTACATCCTGTTGTACACGAGCCAAGAGCAGGGCAATTCTGAGAAAATCCGTCAGCCAACTGGAACGTTCTCAAGTATCACAAATGGTAGACCCCATGTCACGAATCACCAACCCAAGAACGACATGTCTCTGCTGCCGCCAAAGCCATAACTAGGCTGGATGTCAGCTGTTTGGGGACAAGTCAAGTGGATGAGTCGAACGCAGAATAGTGGCGATTTTGTTCCACTTCGACTGGTAGATTTGCGGCCGTTTCTACAAGCAATGCTTTGAGAATACATGTCGCACTGCCGAATGCCGCCGGGCTAGGATAGTGACCAGGAGCCTCCCCTGGCCGGCCTATTGCTTCAACACAATGTCACCTGTAGCATGACCATTTCGTGCATGAATCAGTCGCCGTATGCCTTGTCTCGAAGCCTCTAGCAACAAAAAATTGACAAGCCGAGGGCGGCCTCCCAAGTGGAACCTGTAGATACCAGTGCAGCGGGACGAGTTTCTCTTTGACAGGGTGGCATTGTTCATGACATCTGGGCCCAGCCAAGTGGCACAAACTGCTGACTGTGTGCACCATGGCACGAGCTGTTTGCTTGCCTAGCGCGACAGTGACTGTCATCAGCGTCGTCTGGAACGGCCCGCCCGCCGTTGTCAGCCAGAGGCGTCGGTGGCGGCGGGATGACCACCTTATGAGGAGGCTGATGAGGCCTGTACGAAGCGGCCAAGCCCAATCGAGCGCGATCCATTCCAGGTTCGTCTCTCTCTGGCGCAGTCCCCTCATCGAGAGCCCAGAAGGCGTATGCGTTGCTCAATTGCCGGCTCCGATGCCAGCTCCGCTCCGTTCCGTTGCCCCGGGCCCCCGGTCGACCGTGGACTGCCATCGCCACCAGCCAGACACTGTACCAGCGACGATCAAGAGAACACACGCGCCAAGCCGCCGTCACAAGCCAAAACGCAGCAGAAGGGGTCCAGCAGCGGGGTAACGGAGGGGACGGCTCGGGCGTGTTCCGGCCAAGATGGTCGGAAGAGGAAACGGCGGCCGTTTTTGTTGAGAGCTCGCTCGGTCGGTATAGTGATCAAATCGTGTCGGTCGGTTTGGTCTGGGGTTTCTTTAATGATGGGAGCTATGGAGAATCACATGTCAAAAAGGAAAATACTGGCCCGTGCGACATGTGACGGGGGAAGGCAGAGACGATAATCAACTTTGTTGGGCGTCGATGGTTTTGACGGATGGTAACTCGAAGCGTCGAGCAAGTCGATGCAAATGCAATGCATGGCCTATCAGGCAAGTCACTGAATGCCTTAAACTCGGCTTGAGCCACCGGGAACCTGGACGGCGGCGCTCTTTGTTCTGCCGGTACTGTGCACCGGTCCAACCCGATAAACGGGAGTGGTGGACTGCAGGCCTAACACAACAGCGGTCGTCAAATGAGGGAGCTCCAAGCGTCGCCGGGGGTTCAATGGCCGACGCAGGAAGATGGGCGAAAGCTTCCATCGATTCTAGAGCCGAGCTGATTGGGGGCTAGCGTCTCTCAACAAAATGGAGGGCGGCCCCACTGGCGGGGTAGGAGGTACGCTCCCGCTGCTTGCCTTTACCCGAGAAAATGCTGAGGGCACTAACAGTTGCGAGGTCCCCCAACGCCGCGCGCCGATGGTTTTCAGGGTCCCGCCCGAAGCAGCTAGGAACTCGGGGGCCCACTTTGGACTTCACTGTTCTCAACTTGTTCAACAGAAGGCATCATTCTGAGGAAAAATTGATCCGCGACCGATAGTGTCCTACGCGTCTCTGGCATGTGGCAGACCCTCTCGTCCATCGGTAGACCGAGGCACTCTCGAGCGGAAGAGCCACCACGATGCCCTCAATCCGAATTATCCGCCATGGCACACACAACAGGTCAAGCACTCAAGCACAGCAGGCAATGAAGGACCCGGCGCTCAACGAACTGACATGGGAGAGGATTGGATAGGCCGCCCCAAAGCTGGGCTCCACGGCGGCGCGGGGAGGAAGGGGCGAAGCAGCCACTCATGCCTCGTCCTCACATGCCCAACTGCTCAAACGGGAAGGAAAACCCAGCCTTGACGGCCTCCCGTTGGCCAGCCCTTTTTCTTCCGTGTGCGCCTGCCTGCATCTGATCTCGAGAGTCAAGGCTCAACCCCATCACCAGAGGGAGAGCTTTCGTGATGATATCCACTCGCCCGCTTGCCACACCCCCCCCCGACCCTGACCCTGACCCCATCCGTCCCCTATTCATGGATCCTGGGCCACTTGTCCCATGTGATGCGCGCACTACAATGTGCACCGCATTGGATCCCGTCAGGTTGTTGGCCTCGGCTTGTTCGTTTGCCCCGAGACAACACCTCCCACTCATCGACTACTGACCGATACTGGCCCTCCCCTTGCCTCCCCCCCCCCGCTACCCACCCCCCAGCAGAAAACTTCAAACTAGTACCCCATCCTCCCGTCCCCGTCTGCCTTTTATGAATCTTGACTTCTCCTTCCGGTGTTAGCCACCATACTGTCTTGCTTCACATCCAATTTTCTCCTCGTCCAGGTGTTTCGTCCTCCTCACTCGACGTAGGCTGTCTCTTCTCATCCTTTTCGTCCTCCCGAGACCCGACGCTCCAACGAGACCCTCTTCTCTGGCCCTGTTGCGCCGGCGCTACAGATCTTCGCCAGCTTCACCCTCCCACCTCTGCGCGAGCGACCCCCGACAGCCTCCTACCGCCTACACCTGAAGCCAATTGGCTTCCCACGACATCAACAATGTCCGGCACCACCATCCTCGGCGAGATGCCGCACTCGTCCCTCTTCCAGTTCCCCCCCGGCCAGTACCCCATTGGCGTGGCGCCTCCCGCGCCGGGCGTCAGCTCCTCCACCTTCGCCATTCCCGACCACATCTACAACGCCGTCCTCGACCCCCGCGTCCCCATCACCATTGCGACCCTCTACGCCGTCACCATTAAGCTGCTCAACCGCTACAACACCTCCACCAACAAGCGTCCGTGGGCCATCAGCAAGACTCGCCCCTTCAACGCCTTCGTCGTCGTCCACAACATCTTCCTCGCCGTCTACTCGGCCTGGACCTTCTGGGGTATGCTTGGCGGCATGCGCCGTGCTGTCGTCAACCCCTTCGGCCCCAACGGCCTTGCCGCTACCGCCGACAGTCTCTGCCAGCTGAACGGCCCCGCCGGCTACGGCCACGCGACCGTCTACAACGAGACCCTCGGCCAGTGGACCAGCCTCAACGGCGCCGTCAGCCTCGCCGCCGATGGCACCCCCAGCGCCGACGTCTACGGTCGCCTGTGGAACGAGGGCCTGTCCTTCTACGGCTGGATCTTCTACCTGAGCAAGTTCTACGAGGTCCTCGACACCTTCATCATCCTCGCCAAGGGCAAGCTCTCCTCCACCCTCCAGACCTACCACCACGCCGGCGCCATGATGTGCATGTGGGCTGGCATGCGCTACATGTCCGCTCCCATCTGGATGTTCGTGCTCGTCAACTCCTTCATCCACGCTCTGATGGTAAGCCTCTTGAAAGTCTGCACCTTTGCGCAACTCTCGCTAACGCTCGCGCCTAGTACACCTATTACACGCTCACCGCGTTCAACATCCGCGTGCCCACCCCCATCAAGCGATCTCTCACCACCATGCAGATCACCCAGTTCCTCGTCGGCGCATCCTACGCCATGATCCACTCCTTCGTCTCTTACACCGTCCCCGTGACCGTCTTCACCGAGAAGCCCGCCTCCGCGGCGGCCGCGGCGGCCACCTCCTCCTCTTCGGTCCCCACCGCTGAGGCCATCGTCAAGGCCTCCGTCGGTGCTCTCGAGTCCATCAAGGCCATGATCTACGGCACCGCCAGCGAGTCTGCCGTCGCCGCCGCCTCTGACGCTACTGCTGCCGTCGCTGCCGCGGCCGTCCCCGCCGGCCTCCAGGCCGAGACCGTCTGGGTCACCCAGCCCTGCATCACCACCAGCGGCGAGACCTTCGCCATCTGGCTCAACGTCCTCTACCTCGCGCCCCTGACCTACCTCTTCGCCATGTTCTTCGTCCGCAGCTACCTCCGCCGCTCCAGCGCCGAGGACCGCAAGCCCAAGGGCAAGGCCCGCCGTGAGAGCAACGTCACCCTCGCCGAGAAGGCCGGCTGGGATGCCGCCAAGGAGGTCAGCAGCGAGATCTACAACAACGGCGCCGAGGAGGCGGTCGTCACCGGACCCAAGACGAGGAAGGGCCGGAAGAACTAGAGGCATGTCGCCCTATAGCATGGTTTCTCCGAGGTGGTTGTCTACTTTTTCTTGGTGAGGTGTGATATACGCGGCGTTCGAAGGGGGGCTTCCAAAAATCGGTGCGGGTGTTTGCAGCCTTGTTTTGGGCGGTGTGAGCATTTGTATTGCTGGCTGCGGCATCTTACTTTCCTTTCCACTGCGGTACATAGTCCTGGTTTTTGGTCCTCATACAGATCAGATAAATACTCCTCCTACTCGTGTTCTTTTGCTGTGCCGACACATCGTGGGTTTCGCGTGAGTGAAGACCAAGGGAGTCTCATTGATGTTCTGACTCCGAATGGGATGAGTCGCTCTTTGAACCAACACGTCGCAAATGGTAATGTCGCAGGCGACGCTTCTGACCTGGTGTGGTCGATCCTCACGGCGTCCTTCCGACCGCAGCGGCCTCGGTGGCCCTTCGGCCGGAAATCCAAGGAGACAGGTGTCGCGGGGTTGTGATATGTATTAGTCCAAAGTTTCTGAATGTCGGTCTCGGCGGATTGTTTGGCGGCATCGAGCTCATGTTCACGCATTGGTATCGAGCGTGATGGTCGGACCAATGCCCAGCTGCAAACGGTCATTCCCCGAAACCCGACCAAGCGGGAGGTCCATTTAGTGGACCATGACGCCAACTTTAACGGCCTGGGGAGCAATCCGGCTTCGGCTAGGATGGTACGCGAGTGAGGTCATCCAGGTCAAGTTGCCGCGCACAATCAGTCCTACTTCACAGGTCATCATCATCAATCGGCAAGTTGGTTTTGAGTATCCGTGATTTCATTTCGGAAAGAGGCCCACTGCCCCAGGATCTATGGACCGCTCGAAGCAGATGATTCCAGGATCACAGCCCGTCAATAGACGCGCGGGTGTGTCCTGGACCCGGGTATCGCCCTCCATTCTGTTCTGTCCTCTCAACCATCGCCGTGGCGAGGTGCAACGTCTGCATCTTTCGCAGGTACGTCTCAAAAAGCAAAGCTGAACCATCCAACGCCGCGCTTTCAAAAAAACAGAGCATCCCAAAGCGGAATGCCCACAATGTCCGCTTTCTATGTTGCTCTTATCGTGTCGTAGGGTAGGGGTAGTTGGGTAGGAGTGATTAGGGTTGGTGGTAGTGTGTCGACGGCGGGTATTGGGGTATGTCTATGTCTAGTCGTGCAATTGGCCGTCGCAATCAATATGCGCCGGTAACGTATGTGTGACGAGAAACCTAGAAGGTGCTCCAGTTCCAATCTCTAGGCACACTGGCGGCAACCTCCGGTCCTCTGGCCTGCCCCAAGGTGACACTACCACTGGGGCTGCTGGCAGGAACGGGACTCGAGCCGCCCACCGGGATGGCCGAGCCTGGTGCGGGACCGGCGGCGGTGTCGACGGAAGAGCCCTGATCACTGCTGGCCTGGCTGTTGTTTCGACTCTTCCAGGCGACGAACTGGGTGAAGCAGTGTGCGCAGGAGCGCGATGGAGAACCGCGCGGGTTGTAGTTCAAGTCCTGGTCGAGTCGGATGGTCTGCGCCGAGTGGCTATCGCAGAAGATGTTGCCACACTTGCGGCAGTGGTGGCGACGGTTGAAGTAGTTGAAAGTCCGCTGGCATGTCGGGTCGTCACAGATAGAGGCGTGAGGATCAGGCTATGGGGCAAGAGCGTGTTAGTCATTTGAAGACGCGCGTGGAGAACAGGGTCGCCCTTTGGAATGCTTACCTTCCAGTGCTTGCGCGTGGGTTCGCCGCTGATTTCCGGGAACAGCTCGGGATCCAGGTCACAGTCCATGGCCTTTCCACTGTCACCCGTAGAGCGACGGCTCAGTCGCGAGCCGATCATGCTCAGGCCGGGTAGGCTGATGAAGCTGCTGTTGACGCGATGCAGGCTAAGGTCGGCGGCGCCCTCGGGTCCGTCCTCGCTTTTGGGCGACCGAGGTAGCTTAGAGGAGAACTCTGTGGGACGAAGGACGGCGGGCATGAAGAGGGGTCGGGCCTGGCGGGGGGCCACGAGAGAACGAGCGCCTGGTGAGGTTGGTGAGGTTTGGCCCGACGAAGTGAGCGGGGAGATTTGCTGGGAAGGGATGTTGGCAGAGGTGTTGGGCAGCTGGTAGGACTGCGAGCGCGTGTGACCGAAGTGCGGACGCTGAGGAAGTCCATGGTACTCCCACTGACCAGCTTGTGGCGGGTGGGTGAGATCGCGGACGGCAGGCATGATAAGTTCGGCAGTCATCCTTGCGATGGTGTGACTGAGACTGTTGTCTCGGGGGTTTGTTTGATGGAATGTAAAGGGTCGGTTGACAACAGGAAGTCGGAGCACGTCGAAGGACAGTCCGATTTACACTCGAACCTTAGGAAGGTGCGAGTGGTGTCAACGGAAGAGGGAGGAGGAGGCCGGTGTTTGTTGTTGTTCAAGATAAGGGGACTTCGAGGCGGGATGCTCCAAAAACACCAGAGACGTGATCTTGAGTCAAGTGGAAGACATTGAGACGACTTGTTGATGATGTGATGGAGAAGTGAGTGTTGTGTTGAGATACTCCTGGTGGTTTGAGGGGTGTCGAGGAAGGTCGAAGCAATCGTGAACGGAACAAGGTGGGATGTGATAGGTAGTAGTAGTAGTGGTGGGAGGAGGAGTGGTAGTAGTAGCCGCTGATAAGGCACGGCAACTGCAGGTAATGGCGGGAGGCAAGTGAACACGAGCGCGGCGGGCGAGAGGCACCGATGCGGCGGTGGGAGGAGACAAGAGGGGGCTCTCCATTGGTTTTAAAAGTGCGGCAATTGGCGGAAAGCGCCTCCCAGGATCCCAGGCAAGCCAGGCGCACCCTTGCTGCCCACCGCCCCTCCCCAGCACGCCCCTAGTCCCCTAAAGGGTACAGGCCTCCACCGTCCGGGCTTGCTCTGTGCTTGAGGCTTGGGAGGGGGTGGAGCGTCTCCTCCCATCTCCCCATCCCCCTCGACTATCCCACGCCAACCACGCCTCTGGCTCTCCAATCCTCCCGCTACTGGTACCGCCACCTGTATCTCCTTCGCTTCCACCGGCGCCGTCCATGGCGGCGTCCGCGCCTGTGTCTCTCGGATGCCATCCTCCAGCGGGAAGGCCAAGGCCCATGACTAGCATGCCTGCAGCCACGGACGAGATGGAGGGTAGATGTACCTCTTGTCAAAACGTCACCGCCAGTCCGCACTTCTCTCCAAACCCGGATTGGACAACGGTGATCACGAGTGATAAGCAAAAAGCAATCAGAGCATCGAGACCGCGATCGCGGCAGCTCCAGGCGCAGCGTTACCATCAGGCCAAGGCGGAAGAGGGTCCCTGCCAGCTGGGCGGTCGTCGCGGGCGTGGACGTGGGAACCCTTGACGGGCGCCCTCGTTGTGTCAGACAGAGGCTGGGGTTCCCATCCGAGGGGAGATACGCTTCATTACCAGCTTGGAATCTCGGAACAGCCTCGAAATACGGTCATGACAGGGTGCCGAGAGCGCTTGTTGGTGTCACCCTTTACCATCACTGGCACCTGTCCCGCTGCCTAACACCCGTCCGTCACACTCGTTGGGCCCTTCCATCGTGGGACACACGCTTATCGCCGCCTTCGTCGCATCGAGGTACCGGCACTTGTGCGACGTCGGGGTGACTTTCCGACTTCAGCTGCACGCTTCCGTTGCCCCCTCCGACCCGCCCTCCCCAGTCTTGCTTCTCCTTCGTCTCAGTATCGCTCTCCCACGCCACGAGGCCCGACGGAAATGGCTTGCCTTGCCTCGATCGTGCCGCCCGAAGGTCCCAGCCGTCGGCGTTTGCCATTACTCGACTGCTAGATTGGGACACCGGTCCGGGATCTTCAGGGTGCTGGAACAACTGGGATCCATCCCTCCAATGTGGAAACCAGGCTCGTGCGCTCTTGGCCCGACCGCTGAGGCCACCGGTCAGACCAGACGAACGGTGCCAATTTCCAAGCATCGTCCTCGAGCCAGCCTCCATTCGCCTCCCCTCGGCGCAGGACGGACACTTCTGACACTACGGCTCTGCAATAGTAACACGGGACGATGCAGACCGACGACAGCCACATCGAGCTCAAGGCCAGGCCCGTCCACTGGTCGTCGCGTGACACGGCATGGACGCTCACTGCCCCCCAGACCACATGGCAGGCAGGCAGGGCAACGAGCGGTCAAGCGGTGTCTCCAATCCCTGCCCCAGCCAGTTCGACGCGCAGCACTTTGTTTGAAGGGTCACCGCGACTCATCCGCAATCAAGGGTCTTCTCGTACGAAAGGTGATCAACAGTCCCTAATCACAAATGCCAACTCCAACCTCCAACCTCCAACTTCCAACCTCGCCGCCCAGAAAAACCACGTCCAGTCAACCATCTCCGGTCATCTCCATCCAGCAGCCAATAACAACGCCCCGGCCGGAACATTTGGGGGGATAAAGCTATGGTGCTGCTCCTTCACCTGTTTCGGTGAAGGGTCTCGTGACCCAAGTTCCGCCTCCAAAACAATCACCCGGCCGAGGCTTTCTTGACTTAGCATCGCCGTGACTGTCGCCCCTGACCAAGCTCAATGGCGGCATTGACCTTTCTCGAAGAGTTCAAAAGCCCGCCGGCGGCTAAGGGGTTTCGGAGACCCAAGGAACAATCTCGGCTTCTAGAAGGTCTTGGCGCTGGAAATTTTACTAATGGCGCTGACGGCGGCTCCATGGAAACGCCAAAAGCGTAGGACAGCCGTGGCCGGACCCACCGGGTGGATATCACCGGCGGCCCGGTGGAGTCTCCGAGTTGGAGAGGGAGTGTGTGTTTCGAAGAAGGCGGCTTCGGGTTGGGGGCAAGTTGCCACAACCAGGCCTCCAAAGGAACTTGCGAAATGCCAGCGCCGCTGACGCCGAAGGTCCCAGCAACAACATGTAAGACAGCCGAGAAGTCGGGAGATTTATCGCGACTGACTCAGTGGCTCCGGTTTTGCCGAGCGGTGGCTTACCACCTTTTTCGGCAGCAACAGTCGCTCACCCCACCCGCCCAGTGCATCGTGTGCTTTGTCGGCGGCTCTTTCGCGGCCTGTTGGCGGCATTGGCAGCGGCGGGACACCCAGGGCGAGAGAGAGAGAGCCCCCTGGCAACCCCCCCGTCGAGTGGGTTTGCCGCTGAAAGCCGCATCGAGCTGTTACGCAAGAGAATTCGACGAGCTCCGTCGCAAGAGTCCCGACCAGTCCACTTGAGCTGCAAAACATCGACAGGAGCAGGAGCATGAACCAGGGACACGAACACAAGCAACTGCCCCGCCGCGTGACGAACCTCCCCGCGACCTCCCACCTCCGTATCTCCTCGCCCCAGGCGCCCCGGACCCAGCGATGCATAACTCAGATCTGGCGATCCGATAGAAGAGAGGGCGAACGTGCTCTGTGGTACCACCCCGGCTCCGGGCTTCTCCCCCCGTCATCACGGAGCCGGAGATCCGTTGAGTGAGATATGGAGGTGCAAGGTGGCTTCGGCCTGGCACGCGAGGGAAACAGGCCGCAGATCTTGCCGGTCGCAAATCGAGCTTGGTGAATTATTCGGCGCCCATCACATTCGACCTGTCACTTTGGGCTTTACCGAAAATGGAACGACGCTTGGCCCAGCTGCGACGCTATCCCTGCAGCTCATTTACACTCAGGGTCTTAGTGGTCCGCCGAGGCTGGTGTTATCGCTGAACAGCGATTGGTGGAGGGCACAATGCATTATTGCCTGAGGCATCCAATACACTTGGCCGCAGGCCGCAGCGAAGAGGTCGAGTTTCTGCGAAGTGGATGCTAGAGCCTGGAGCAACACGGATCTCCGATGCCGGGTTCCATCAACGTGCTGTGGGAGTGACGTCGCGAGGTCCGCCTTGCCCGTGAGCTTGGGTCCAGAAGCCTTGCGCGCGCGAGACACGGCACACGGCACTTCACTGCTCCCCTCGATAGGCCGCAAGAGCGAGGGGAGGTTGGCTCGTGACACGACAGGCACCAATGTCGAAGAGCCGCGCAACAGAGATAGAGAGAGCCCCGAAAGAATCAATTTTGTCCACCACCGCGACGCTGATGGTCAACGGCGACACAGCGACGAGCTTGGACCTCCATCCACCAGCGTGATCGCCACGTGCGATTTGCGCCCGAATCGCATCCAAGTAACGCCATGAAGTCACGTCTGAAGATCACACTCTTGAACGGCAGTGTGCACATCCCTACGGTACTGGCAAGAGCTTCAGACGAAACCATCGCCATACCAGTGACGTCAACTGAAAGGTTTTCCAACCAACATGATAGCGATCGATCACAATCGAGATGCCTGCCCTCTCGGAGTCGATTAATCGGAGCCGTCAAAGCGGCTGTGGTCAATCGGTTTCCTCTTCTACGATTTCCCTTCTGCCGTGTTGCCGTTTGACAACACAAGGTCCGCTACTCTTGACACGGTGTCGGAGATGCTAGAAATCTACACTGGCAGGGGGTCTGCGTCATGGTGCGCGTCATGCTGCTCGACCGATTGGGGTTTGAAGGTTTGGCAAGCTGCTGCTGAGCTGGTAAGAGACAGTCGCATTAGCAGGGAACCGATGCCATGTTACTCAGGGGTAGGCAGGATGCCGGTCACGCCTAACTGCCGCCCAACGTAACTCGGCGAGTCAGACACCTCCAAGTCCTTGTAAGTATCAAGTTGCAAGGCAGCGAGTCGATAATACTCTGTAGGTTGTGGATTGCCTTCCGGCCTCTCTTTAGTCATTGACCCTTACAGGTTATAGCTACAATGCCTGTGGTTGAGCGCGTAGGGGTTGTAGGCGAGCCTGACCTACTCGAGCATTTTCTCGGGTTCGCCGTGCCTGTTCAGATATGCGCGGACAAGTTTGCAACTCGTGGATGTTTGTGATATCAGGTGTTCTGATATCACAAACACTCCAGATATCCCGACAGATCTTCCTCAACAGCTGTCAGGAAGAACTATAGAACACTCGTGGATCCTCGCAGGTGATGCGTTCGGCCGGAAACACCAAGCCAAACGAATAAGCCACGGCTCACAGCAGCCAGGGGTTCTCAGAGCCCGTACCCTTAGGACGCGGCCAACTCATGGCATCTCCCAGCGTCCACTCTTACCTCCGTCTTTCAGCACGACCCTCAAACCGGAAATCACCATGCCCTTGTCCACCGCCTTGCACATGTCATAGACGGTCAAAGCCGCTGTACTCGCGGCCGTCAGCGCCTCCATCTCCACGCCGGTCTTCCCGTCGCACGTCACCGTCGACTCGACCTCGATGGCATGGCTCCCATCGTCCTCACGCGGGCGCAGCTCGACGCTGACATGCGAGATGGGGATGGGATGACAGAGCGGAATGAGGTCCGAGGTGCGCTTGGCGGCCATGATGCCGGCGACGCGGGCGACGCCGAGGACGTCTCCCTTCTTCATCTGGTTCTCGGCGATGAGGCGGAGGGGCTCGGAGGTGGTGAAGGTTATGGTGCAGGCGGCCTTGGCGACACGAGAGGTCGGCGTTTTAGACGAGATGGATACCATGTGGGCTGTGCCAGAGGGGGAGACGTGGGTGAGCTTTGTGGGAGAGGCATCATCCTGTTCTCGGCGAAGGATGGTGGTTGAGAAGAGACGGGTCTGAGACAGCTGGGAGGACGGCGTGGCGAGGAGATGGCTGGGCAGAGGACGTGATGCCTGACGCAGGAAGGATGAGATGGTACCCGGCGTCGGGATTGCGGTCCCGGTACACCTGTTCAGGCCGGGACGTGAAGCTGGGGAGCGCGTGGTTGATTTAAAATCTACATCCGGCTATTTAGCTCCCTTCATAAGAAATGTCATCGCTCATCAAATTTGGGGCCCCCTGAGCCGTGCCTGTGCCGCCCTCCCCTCCCAACGCCGTCTCATGCAATGACCGTCCGGAAGAAAGGAAATGGCCGTTACCCACCTATCAAGATCATGGGCCTGTTCTTCATGTGCTGCAAGTTCTCCATGCCCGCGTGCTTCTCCTTCTTCCGCTTGACCGCCATGCCGATGATGTCCAGGAGCTCGGCCTCGTTCAGCGCGGTCCCCAGGGGCTGCCCCGAGCCGGCCAGGCCCTGCCGCCTGTCCATCTCGATCTGCTTCATGGCCTCGTACGCCTGCTCGTCGATGGGCTCCCCGCCGTTCGACTTGCGCAGGATGTCGCGCAGCGACACCTCGGCGTTGCCGAAGAGGCACACCTTGAGGTTGCCGTCGCTGGTGATGCGCAGGCGGTTGCAGGAGCCGCAGAAGTTGTGCGTCATGCTCGTGATGAAGCCGATCTTGCCGGCGAAGCCGGGCACGCGCCAGGTCTTGCTCGTGTCGTTCTTGTGGTCGCGGACCTTCTCGACGCCCGGGTGCGCGGCGCGGATGAGGTCAAGCATCTCGGCGTAGCCGAGCATCTTGCCCTCGTTCCAGCGGTTGCCGTCAAAGGGCATGTACTCGATGAAGCGGACCTCGACGTCGCTGTCGCGGGTCATCTCGACGAACGGGACGATCTCGCGGTCGTTGCGACCGCGCATGACGACGCAGTTGATCTTGAACTTGATGCCGGCGCCGGCGCGGTTGAGCTCGAAGATGCGGTCCATGGTCTTGCGGACGGCGGAGAAGCCGTTGCGGCGGGTCATGATCTGGAACTGCCAGGGGTCGAGAGTGTCGAGGCTCAGGTTGACGCCCGTGAGGCCGGCCTCGACCATGGCGTCGAGCTTGCGGTGGAGGGAGAGGCCGTTGGTGGTCAGGCAGAGCTCCTTGAGGCCGTGGGGGCGGAGGGCGCCCAGCTGGCGCATGAGGGGGACGATGTCGCGGCGGACGGTGGGCTCGCCGCCGGTGAGGCGGATCTTGGAGACGCCCTGGCTGACGAAGACGGAGGACAGGAGAGCGATCTCGGGGGTGGTGAGGATGTCGCGGCTGGGGGAGAGGGGGACGCCCTCCTCGGGCATGCAGTAGACGCAGCGGAGGTTGCAGCGCTCGGTGACGGAGATGCGAAGGTAGTCATGCTGGCGGCTGAAGTTGTCGGTGAGAAAGTCGGAAAAGGGTTTCGCGTCACGAAGGGCATCGCGGCGCGTGGAGGTGGACGAGGCGTGATGAGGCGGGGGATCTGATGTCGCCAACGGTGTGGCCGCCGTGGTGATATGTCTTGGTGCCGTCGCAACTCGTCCGAATGTGCTCGCCGTCGGCTGCTGACGCGAGGCTCGATGGCCTGCGGTCGATACCCGAGCCCAGAGGCTCTGCTTCATGGTGGTGGTCGCACGAAGCATGTGCTGAGAGGAGGAGATGTGAGGGGGGATGCTGTGAAGCAAGGGATAACTGGACCTCCTCGTTCAAGTCATGGGCGCAGATGAGATACTAAATCACGCAGCAGATTGTAAATAAAATGAAAATTCAAGAGATAGCCGACCGCCGATGTTGTTAAAGAAGATGAAGTTGATATATTGCTTGTGATATCACCATGTCGTGTCGTTGAATTGAGTCAGAACGGCTGTGGCGATAAGGTCTGGGGTAAGCTACCTACCATGCCTTACCTTAGTGATAGCCTGGGCTTAATAATAGGGCGTTTGCGACACGCTTGTCGCCCTTGCTGGCGGAGATGGGACGGAGAAGGCCGCTTTCCGGTGGGGAAAGCCACTTCGGTGAGTTCAAGGTGAGCCTGGGGGTTGTCGGTCAGTGCACGGTGGATCGAATTGCCAGCCCGGTGCTCGGTGAGGGGCAGTTACCCCGCGCTAGCTTGATCAGGCAATGGATCAATATTTGGTACCCAGATGAGCTCCTGCCTCGCGATGCCTTGTTTGTCTCTGGTTGCCTGTCTACCTTCACTGCCAACGCCATCTTTTCCGTGGATATCTACGAACAGTATCAGCTAAACCTACCTATCCCCACGGCGTTCTCTTCAAGGACCAGCTGTTACCTGGAATCCAATCGAAAAGAACCTCACCACAACTTCCGCAGCATCCCCCGTCGCCATCCCCGTCGTTGCTAGCCTGCGGCGCTTGCATCGCGATGCATTTCACCCGAGCCTTCAAGTGTAAGGCAGCCGCTAATGATGGTTACCGGTCTTCAAATCGTGCTGACATCCGCCACAGCCTCCCCGCACTGTCATCCGAGCCCTGACGGAACGCTCATTGCGACGCTGCTCCCTTCCAAGATCAACGTTCGCTCGGTTCAGAGCCTGGAGACCATCAACACCATCAGTCTTCCCTCCGATCTTGCGGGCCCGGTTTTCTCTTTCCAATGGTCACCATCATCCGCTAGGCTGCTCGTGGCCCTTGCCGACCAGATCCACGTCTTCTCTGCCGTCGAGCGAGGATTCCACGCCACCCTGCGGGTTCCCGCCTCGGCCACCTCCCGGCCTACCTTGGTCCGGTTCGGCGCCACCGACTCTGAGGTCTGCGTTTCCACACAATTTGGTCTCAAGTTTACCGTCTTCGACCTGGCCGCGTCCAGATCCATCGAGATCAACAACCCAAAGTTCCACCATGCCTCCTCAGCCCCGCGAGGGTTCTCCTTTCGCCCTACGACTGGCCACCTCGCCATGATGACCAGGATAGCCGGCAAGGATGTCGTCAGCATCCACAGCCCGGAGACCTGGGAGGTGCAGCGCTCGTGGTATCCTGATACCGTCGATTCCCAGAGCGTACAGTGGACCCCCGACGGCCGATGGCTTGTGCTCTGGGAATCTGCATCCCAGCGACACAAACTGCTCTTCTACACACCCGACGGACACCTCTTCAAGGAGTGGTCTGGACCCCCGGGTTCCACGAGCGACGGCCAAGATTGCGAGCTTGGCGCAGGCGTCAAGCTTTGCCAGGTCAGCTCGGACGCGAGCCGTGCTGCAGTGTGCGACCACACTCGCAACGTCTACATCCTAGACCTTGCTGCAGTCACGGATGTCTTGCGGCTCCAGCACCCCAGTCTCATTGTCCCCAAGGATACCGTCCAGGTAAAGACACCTTTCATCTCGGATGGCACGCCGCCAAGACCGTTTCCACGCTGACATCACAGGCAGATTTGGCAGGAACAAGTCGGTCTCGACCAGTCGGGTCTCCCAGCACACACCTTCGTCAAAGCCACGCAGTCCGTTACGGCGCCCACTCGTTCAGCAAGCAGCAGCAGTAGCCCCCTGGAGCTGAAGGCGGGCTGTGCAGCGGCCTCGTTCGACTCGTCTTCTGTACTTGCAGCCACGAAAATGGAAGACTCGCCCAGCACCATCTGGATCTGGGACCTGTCATCGTCGGAGCTTCGGGCGGTCCTGATCTTCCACGGAAGCGTGTCCAGCTTCTCTTGGCACCCCAGTATCCGGGAGCTCCTCGTGATCAGCTGCGAAGGCGACGGTTACGGTGGTCTCGCCTTCACATGGGATCCATTGTCAGACGGGCCCCGTGCCTTGGACTTCGCATCTCAGTTGCCCCCTTCCAAGTCTGCTGGCAAGCCGCGAGTTGCATGGGTCGCTTGGCCAGAAGGGTCGGCGGTGTTACTGCTTGGCGATTCGACGCATAGCATATTGGCCAGCCTTGGGGAATCGGAGCACAACACAGCCCCGTGGAGGGATGCGGCTGTTGGTGACGTAACGTTCGACTCGAGCAGAGTCGAAACTCCGTCAGATCTCACACGAGTTCACGGCCTAGATGTGACGTCGGCCTCTGTGACCAACGAGGACATATCAGCCATGGACGACACGTTTTCCTTCAGGAGAATGTGAGATCGGGCATGCAAACGCGGTCCAGCCCAAATGGGACAGAGCTGCACTCCGGATGATTGTGATCTGGATGAGCGCAACCCAGGAATACGGGCTCGCAGGCATGTCGCGACTTGGCCTGCCGCCGCGGAAGATCAAGGTGCAGCCCCGGCATTTGGGATGTTTCCAACCCCGAGGGTCTTGGAAATCATAGTCGACAGGGTTCCGCGCCCCTCCAGATCAACCAGCAATGCGGCCAAGGAAGCGCGCATCATACTGCACAACGCTCTTTGGGGCATGTGGGTACTCACCGAGTCTCATCCTAGTTCGGGAGAGGCTGGAGGGTGACCAAGGATCGTGGAGGATACGACATCATTGAGCAGGGAATCAAGTCAAAGGCAAGGTGCGCGCGGGCGAGTTAATTCGAATCGCCGAGCCGTTGGCTCTTCGCGGGGAGGCCACACTGGGTCCAATTGGAGACCCAACAGGGGCTGTCATAAACGACGAGAAAGAGTGTGTGCCGTTCTGCAGACGCTGGCTGGCTGGCTGATGTGATCTGGGAAAAAGAAATGGCAACAACCCTTCTCACGACTGCGACGAGTCCTGCTAGCCGCATTAGCGGATGCAAGCTTCGTGGAAAGGCGGTAGGGAGCAGAAATGGCTTTTGCCATAGCCAAATGACCCAATATGCCTGGTGATACGAAGACTCATCAGCGGCGGCCTTGCTGACTTCCAGGTCAAGGTCGGTCAGAACGCCTTGATTGTTCCGAACGGCACAGCAGGGGCCTGGTGCCCCAGTCGACCGAATCCAGGGACGTCCTAACTAACCGGGGACAAGGAACCGGTTGTCCCGGTTCAAGTCTCCCACATGCTTTGTTCTTGGCAGGGTTAGCTTCCGGACCCGGACAGACCAGATCAACTCGCCAGCATTGACATCCCCTGTCTGCACGACCACCCGGTGTTACCACACCTCGATTCCTCCACTCGTCAGCCAACACCCGCGGGGTAATCCTTGAATTCCTTCGGGGGGCTCATCAGGACTATTCTGGAGTCCGCGAGCCCGGTCCACGGGTTCCGAATTGAGCCACGCTCTCTCTGTCTGAGAAGTAGGCTTCGCGCGGTCACGATGCACCCGCTGTGTAGGTAGGCCGGTTCATATGAAGGGGAGCGACGGGCAGGCAAACGTGCCTCATCCTCATCCCGCGTCTCCCCTCCAGACCGACAACTGGGTTTGGGATGGAGAGGTGACGCCGATGGCGTCCTGGCGGTCCAGACCCTGGATGGAACTGTGGCAGCATGCCGATCATCTTTGGGCCGCTTGTTGCCTCCCACGCCTCATCGGATGACCATGGGCAATACAAACAAGGCCCGCCGCATACAGTACAGCCCATGCACACAGCACGCGGCAGCCTGCTCCACTCGGCCATGATGAGTGCGTCTGCCGAAGCGCAGGGTTAGACGCTGGCTGGTATGCGGAGGAGTCGCAAACCACCTCACAGCAGCTATCATCTGCCTTTTCCTAATGGAGGCAACGCGTCTGTGCCGGTGCGAGTACCGGTACCCTTCCAGTCAGTCCAGGCGGGCAACTTTCGCGACACTCTGCACCCGCTGGCCACCTGGTCCTCGCGTTCGCTGCATGCCGTCAAGCAGTCTAGCCTGAGCTAGAAGGCCTTGTCACTTTATTGGACCCAAAGCAGGAATCGTTCTCTCTCGCAAACCCTGTATGATCTGCCATCGATGCCTGCTCCTTGGGACCTAGTCAAAGTCAACGTCCTAAGGTATATAAGGGAGAGTGAGCGTTCGTCCCTCACTGTGATGTCTCCGTCCTTCTGTATCGTCATTGGGATATCGTTCATTGTTATCCTTCTCCCGAGATCCATTCGGGTCAGACTTGACTTCAGTCGCATTGCCCCTGATCATCGCTGCGTCGGGTGTCATCTGACATAGGATTCGTCTTCTTCTCAGCGTCACACAGAACCGGCCGATCAGCAGCCGGAGCCGAGGTTCTAGGAGAGTACCACGTCCTGTGCAGGTTCTCACCCGATCAGGAGCCATGACAAGCGCCGCCAACAGCATCCAGCGAGATGTAGAGCCGGGGTGCAAGACGGGAATATACTACATCACCATTGCCAACGTTCGTGAGCTCCCCGAGCGGTCGAGAGGCTGAACGAAGTCTACGGGACTGGGGCTAACGCGACCAGCTACCGTTCGGTACCTCGTGGCACGCGCTCAAGGACTGGCTTCGACATACATGCGTGGTTGAGCATGTCGAGATCTTCAATAGCAGCACCTCAGGTTGGGCTCGATTTAGGGGGGAGGAGAATTTCCGCCGAGCGCTAGGTGCGATTCGATCACGCTCCCCGCTGCCCTGCTCACCCCCTAACGTTTACTCTCAGCGCACTTCGACCACTGCGAGTTTGGCGGCAGGTGCATCATTGCCGATGGTCGTAACGCCACCGAGAGAATCAAGATCAAGGAGCTCATTGTGGAGCCGACACGACCGAAGAAGAAGTTGACTCACTTACCGCCTATCCCGCGCACATCGCCCGCGGCCGTGTACTCGTACGGGGCGGCGGGGAACCCAGCGCCTTCACCAATGACTTCGTCATACCAAGGCCAAGTAAAAAACACCATGACAGCTCGATCCAGACGGAGAAGGCGACAGACAGCGAGCATTGATCACTATGCTGACGAATTGCAGTGGCCCGCATCCTCTCCACCGGTTGGCCCTCCCTATTCGCCCTACCCAGGTGTTGCTTCGCCAGCTCCCAGTCATGCCGAGCCCGCGACGGACAGGTACTATTTTCCAACCATGAGCGACTTGGACTACTCAGAGATTGGAGAGACCGGCCCATTCGAAGGCGACGCGGAGGGCGATACGCAGATCCCAACCCCTCCGTACGACTACCCCGTGCAGCAGCAGCAATATCAGCAGCAGCAGCAGTACCCCGTGTACGACGGGCCACTCTACAGCGGCGATACAGAGACTACGGCCGCCCGCCCCGAGCCCTACAGCTCATCCATGACGCCAGGTGGGTTGCTGGCCACCGAGCAGCGTAAGATCATCGTCAAGCATCTCGGCCAAAGCTCATCGGAAGACCAGCTGAGACGACTGATCAAGACGTCCCTCAAGACGGTCACAGAAGACAAGCATCAGCTCCAGCACATTGAGTTTCCGCGCGACATGGACGGGCGCCTACGAGGACACATCTTCGCGACGTTCAAGACGCCCGCGGCGGCGCGGGGCGTGGTCAAGGACCTCCACGGCCAATCCTACCTACGGAGGGTCCTCGACGTGCGGCTGGCCAACGAGGGGGTCGCCAAGAAACCGCAGTTTGATCACCGCCACCAGTACGAGGAGTGGGACAAGCCGCCGAGGAACGACAGGAAGGACGCCGCGGCGACCAAGGGCAAGAGCAAGAGCAAGACGGGCAAGGGGAGGGGGTGCGTCGACCGGGCGAGGAGCCCGCCCATCATTGCCAACGGGTCAAGCAGGGCATCGAGCTCGCCTGACCGGCCGCGGCGAAGGGACGCGTGAGTCTGGGGGGGTCATGTTCAGGGGGTAGGGGGGAAGGGAGTTTGACAAGCAAGGGGGCTGACGGCGGGGAGCGAAGCAGGCGTTTCACGGGGGGAATCAGACTGTCCACGACGGGATTTTTTTTTTTTTTCATTAGCTACGTGAAGACACGATCTTGATTTTTTTCCACTTTCCTTGATATTTCACGCTTCACGACTAATCAAGCCTAAGGGCTGAAGTCGTAGACTTCGTGGCTGGACCGGGCGATGGACGATCTCGTCGTTTGACGTTTTGGCGGTCGCCTCCTGATATCGCCTCCCCTGCTGTGCGACGCACCAACTCCCCACCGCTTCCCGAGCCCCGACTCGTCGCGACGACCGACAAGCAGGCTGCCCATGTGGGCGGCCGGCGCCGGTGGTGGGGTATCGCAGCCACGTCCCGGGGGTGCCAGACGCCGGTTGGACGCCCCGGGGCGCGGTGACCGTGGAGGCAGATGTGTCGCGGGCTGCAGGCTGCGCCGTGCGGCACCCATTTCCAGTTTGCCGATCCTCTGGCTTACAAGGGGGGGAAGAGGGTGTGCCGAATGAGAAGGCCGGGGGGAGAAGTTGACAGCTTCTGCAGCACGTTGAGGATGGGAGGTGACGTAGTCTGGCGGTCGATGATAGGCACCGGAGCCGGCTCCGACGTCTGCAAGGGTGTTGAGGCGAATCTCTTTTTTACTTTTCTCCCGTCCCGATGCTTTGTCTGCTAGGTACCTTATGTTCGGCATGGAGTTGTGGCACGTTTTATCTCCGGGGCGTTTTTTCCCCCTCACACACGTCGCGCAGTTGTCGACGCCGCCGTCCAATGTCACTCAATAAACGGCGTACCTACATGTGATAGCAACGCTACACCGCCGCCGTCACGTCCCCGATGGGGCAGGCGGGCACGTCACATTCTTGTCCGAGAAATGTCCCATGTGGTCTTCGGGGGTTTTCTGCTGAGCCACGTCGGGGGCTGAACGTGTCGCAACGAAAAGATTGCCTGCTGACAGGTATGACGGGCAGGTAATAGAGGCCGTGATATACCCCCTTTATCCCCTTTCGTCCCCCATCAGACACGGCGAGGCCCTCGGCCAAGGCCCTCCCTCGTCTGTTCTGTAGCCGCCCGAGGGCAGGATACGAGCACAAGGAAGCCGTTCCTCCTCAACAATTCACCGACTTTCTGTCTCTCTCTCTCTCTTTCTCTCTATCTCGGCTGTGCTCGGGTGTTGCTGACATGCGGGAAACTCTGGCTGTGTCCTCGTCTCTCGCCTGCTACGCTGTCTTGGGTCTCTCTCTCATCAGCTCTCAAGTCACATCCCACCGACGACTCAACAGACAACCAACCGCTCTCCCAACGGCAGCCTGCTTCGCCGAAACCACCCTCCCTCCCCTATCCTTTACGTCTGAGAAACTGATCCGACGCTCGGCAAACTCCTCTGGCCCCCACTCAGCCCGCCGAGTCAACGACGGCCGCCCACCTCCCCGTCCGCTGCACCCACCCGTGGGGACCGCGATCCGGGACCCCGGTTGGCAGAATCGCGTCTGACGTGCTCACCGAGACACACGAATTTTCCGCACGCTTCACGGATGCCCGCATCACACGCCACCGTAGCCAACCCCCCCCCTTCCTAGCGATGACCGGACGCCAGCAAACCCCCCCTATCCATCATGATCCCTTCGCTCCCTCGCCTCGACTTTCTTCAACAGGCTTGGTCGGGTCCGGCCTGAGTTACACGATATCGTTCACCGTGCCGTTGCCTCCCTGCGTCTGGCCGGAGAGTGTCAGAGGATGAATCAACAGGATGACGCTGCAGCCCTCTCCTCTTTCCTCTCGCGGTCCATCATCCGCCCATGATGCCCGCAGTCGTTCCCTTGAATTCTTGCTCCCGATTCGGCAGCATACGGCGGCGGTGAATGAGCTTAAAAAAAAAACGTAAATTCATCGGTTTGGGTACTACCCTACCCATCGAGGACCATGTCCCGCGAGAGCTGGCACTTTTTGATTCCTCAGCACCTCCCGCACCTCCCCTATCAGGCCCCTCCCCCCATCCACCCCTGTCTTTCCTCCCTGTCCTGGAACAGAGAGGCAGCCGGCATGCCTTCCCCCTCCCCGGCTCAGCCCCCAAAGTTCATCTTCAGCGCAATGGTAGGCTGGCCCCCGCTGCCGCCGCCCGCGCCCCCACTGTCGGCATTCCTGGCCTCGCTCGCCGCACGGCCGCCGGCTCGGATGACCTCCTCGAGGAAGCCCCTCTGCGCCTCGCTCATGGCCCCCACGATGGCCCTAAACGTGGGCTGGTCCGCGTGCGCCAGCTCTAGCAGCCGGGCGCCCGTGTCCTGGTACGCCTCCTCGCCCTCAGCCGACGCCCGCGCCAGCAGCGTCGGCAGTACGAGGGCCATGGCGGCCGTCGTGCGGTCGCGCTTGCCGACCGCTGCGAAGGATGCAGCGTACTGCGTCAGGGTGTGCGCTACGAGGGCGCGGGCCCGTTCCGGGTCTTCCGGATCGGTGTTGGTCACGAATGCGATGAGCCGCGGGAGGAGGTAACGCGCCAGGCTCTGGTCAGCGGCTGTGGGGTTCGGCTGGAGGAAGAGCGAGCGAATGCAGTTTGCTGCTATCTTGGCCGTCTGGGAAGGTTGCGTGTCAGTGTAACCCGGTCCTTGGGCTCCAGATGGAGGGGGCAGGGGGGGAAGTGCAGTGTTCAACCGAGTGTGACATGTCACCTGTCACAGAGGAAGAAAGGGGGTGTGGAGGATGAGACTCACCATGCGATCCGTGAGACAGTCGACCAGCTCGTCCAGATACCGAGCCACTAGCGGCTCGTTTGCTCCTAGGTGATTCGTTCCGGCGGTGAACAGGATGGTGATGGCGAGCAAACAATTCTTAACGCAGGCGAGCGAAGTCGACGCCTCACGCTTTTGTGCATTGAGGTAGATTGACAAGAAACGACGCAGGCATCCCTGGAGCTGAACGTCCGTCGGCGATGCTTCATCCTTGCTCACCGGTTTCCGCGAGCCAGACACGCTGGTGATGAAGCGCCTCAGGGTGGGCAGTGACTGTGCGACGATGACATCCTGGCAGGACGGGGCGGCGAGAGTGGTGGCGAAAATGTGAATGATGCAGGCGTGGAGGTCCGTCTTGATGATGGAGGGGAACACTTCCGCTGCGTCGACGAGGGCGTTGAGAGCCGACCTGATGAGCAGGATAGCCTCTTCCGTCATCTGGTGGCGGATTGGCTGGTTCTCGCCAGTGAGGTTCGGCAGGAGACCGGATAAGACAAGCACGATAATGCGTGTGAGCTCGAACAGTTGGTCGATGTCGTCGGAAAGGTTCCCGTCTTCGGCGGCGTTCTTCTTGCGCGCAGAGGGGTGCGAGACGCAGAGAGCCCGGGCGATCTCCACGATGACGCCCTGCACGTCAAGACCCTCTGTCAGGACGAGGCGGTCAAGCAGATCCATCGTCTCGGAAAAGATGGCGTCACGGTAGATAGCATGTCCAGAGACACTCGGGTGCAGGATTTTCTTGAGGGCCTGGAGGATGGCCAGGTTCTGCTCTTGTGTGGCCAACGAATCCGTCTGCCCCGGGCGAGTCGCGAGAGCCTCGAAGGCAATGCCGAAAAGGACGAAGAAGAAGGCAACGGGCTCATCGCGGTAGTTGATGTCGGGGCCCTTGCCGCTGCCGTTCGTAGCGGGGCCGTCAACTTCCTTGCCGTCGAGGGCGTCGAAGACAAACTCGCTGTCCTGCTCAATCAAGCTGGCAATGGCGTCCACGAGCTTGAGCCACGACTCTTGGTAGAACTTCAGTAGCGTCTCGCGGTTCAGAGCAGCGTAAATGGTGTCGAGACTGCCAGACAGAGAAGGAGGCCCCAGGGTCATGGAAATGTCTGGCTCGAATCGCAACCTGGCGAATTCTCTGAGCGACTCGAGCCACAGCGGTGTCAGTGTGCCAATGTGAGGCTTCAGAACCTCCAAGAGGTACTTTTGCTCCGAGCTCGCAACCTGGAGCTCTGCCCAAGCCGAGAAAACCGACATCTTGACCATTACCTGGGCATTGGAGCTGAGACCCTTGAGGTCGCCAATGCCAGCGTTCTCGTTCTCCTTGGAGAAGTTCTCCAGACCCGTTACCAGCGTCTTCAGGATGCGGCCCATTCGGTCGACGTCAGTCACGATGCCGGTCGAGATGAAGCCGGCACAGACATTGACAGCCTCGGACGCCAGCTCGGGGGATGAATCGGCAGCGAAAGCGGGTGTGAGGGCAGAGCTGATCTGGGCCTGGTACTGCTCCAGCAACATAGCCTCCTCAAAGTCGGGGTCAGGCGACCGGCCGAACATCTTGAGAACATCTCCGATAATTTTCAGGCCCCAGATACGCAGCTCCACGACGCTAGACGTCGAGGCGGAGAAGGCCATCTTGACAACATCTGCGATTCTGCCCTGCAAGGCCGTCTGGGCAGCAGACTCTCCGTTCGTCGCGACGTCCTTATTGACCAAGACGAATATGTCACCAATGCAGCTGATGGCAAAGGTCATGACCTGCCAACGAAGAGGCTCAACCTCCGATGCAGCCTTGGTGTCGGGGTCGTCCTTGGCAGCGCCCAGCGCAGCTGCAAAGCCAGCGACTTCCTCGTCCCTGAGATCAGGCAGCCCGCCCGACTTCGTCTTGCTCGCGTCCGAATCGTTCTTGGGCTTAGCCCGCGTCATCTTGAGAACACCTTGCACGCGTTGAAGCCATGCCTCCGTCTCCGCTAGGGAGGTCTGTCGCAGCCAGTTGCGAAGAATGTTGCGGATGCCGTCGTGTGTTGGCACAGTGTCGAGAACGAGCCACAGCTCGTCTTCGAAGCCCTTGTCCGCCGCTTTGATGACGTCCTCCGGGTTTCGCTTCATCATACTGTACAGTCCATCGACCGCGACATCCCGCAGCGCGGCGAACTCGGAGTTCAAGAAATGCTGAAGAAGCTTGACGTATTTCTCAAACTCCATATAGCCAGGGGCGTAGAGGGACAGGTGCTCCAGGCAGCTGAGACTTGCCCTCTGTACTTGCAAATCATCCTCATCCTGGAATTGGCCGACGAGACTGAGGATGAGCTCTCTTGACTTTGTGGAATCTTGAAGATCCGGTCCCAGGACGTTGATCAGCGAATCGACACAACGCGCCAGGGCAGCTGTGGTCGATGTGTCCATCTCGAGGTTCATGGTCACCGCAGACGAAATCTCTGCATTGTGTGTGTCCGAGACGTACAACTGAACGAGCATGCCCAAAGTTCCCGGAACGTAGGTAGAGAAGCTGAGCCCTGCCGCATCCGCTGTCAACGCCAACGCCTCGAGGGCCCAGAAATGGACCATCGGATGCGGGTCACTGCATAGAGACATCAGCACGCCGAGTACGGTCTTCAGGTGATAGCCAGCAGCCATGCCGCCGACCTGCTTCTGGATCGATCCCATGGCCATGGCACAGCCAGCTCTTGCGCTGGGCTCTCGGTTTGCCACGATGGTATCCACAAGATACTTGATTTCGTGATTTGTGAAAGCATTGCCGCAAGCGTTGCAAAGCCTGGCCACCGCGGCGTAGCCGATGCTGCGCACGTACTGGTCTCCGTCAATGATGAAGTCGCGCAGCATTTCCTGCAGCAGCTTTTCCACGGCCAAGTTCGTGACATCGCCAGAGGGCGCCTGCGTTTCCTTGGCAGCGACCCGGAGAGTCGAGTAGACCGCAAGAGAAACGTTGACATTGATGGCGGCCTTTCTGCCGGGGTCTCTTTGCAAAGATCCAGCAGACATGAATGTCTTGACTTGCTCGAGAATGCTCTCTTGGACCTTGGCAGGGGTCAAGGGGAAGACGAATGCGAACAGCTGAATGGCCATATTGATGACCTCCGTCGCTGGTGGGTCGGGAGCACACGACTCCGGTTCAGTGTTGCCAATGTAGAGCAGCGATGCATCGTGCTCCAGGCTGCCGCAAATTGGTGATAGGAGTAGCCTGTCGATGGCTTCATCAGGAGTGTTGTCCTGGAGAGCCGTTCCCTCTTCGATCGAGGACTCGTGTTGGCCTGGTAAGTTTCGAATATCGAAGCCTGAGATCAAGCCCGTCAGCCCGAATCCGGAGTTATCACCGGCGTCCCAGACGGTCTCGAAGTTGGCGGCTGCATTTGCGATGGAAGCACTGATGGAGGAGCTAGGGGCATAATTCTCGGGGTCGGCGAACAGTGAAATAGCCATGGTAAGGAGGTTCGACTGGAGAAGTGCCTCGCTGCCGCCGGCCGGACTGAGGTTCACCAGTTTGGTATAGCACTGCAGAACCCGTCGATGTACCATCATGTCCAGATCTTGCAACTGGAGGGCCGGTGTCAGCCTTTGCGCAACGTCGTCCGTCATCTTCTTGGCGGGGAGAGAACGCAAAAACGCCGTTGTGTTCTGAAGCATGGTCGCTATGCGCTTGGACACATCCACCGTGAGTAGCCGGCTGTTGAACTGCAAGAAGGCCAGGATGGAGCCGAGGGCACATTCGCGGACGTGCGTCAGGAATGAGGCTTCCAAGAAGCTACGGTGGGAGGTGTTATCCTTGGATAGAGGTTTCGGGAGGGCGTTCTTCCAAAGAAGAAGTAGTTGCGACAAGTGAATCTTGACGAAGTTGGGTCCGAGGGACATCAGGCCGCCAATCATGATCCAGGCAACTTGGATCTGTGTGCTGGAGACTCGAAGCTCTGACTGTCCGCTCGACTTCAGCAAGTTTGTCGCCATTGTGAGCACCCGGCTGTTGATATCGACGGATCCGTACAAGGGCCGCGAAGGGCTTGCGCTCAGAGTTGCCGCCAAGCCATGCGCATATCCTACGCATCGTCGGGGCGAGTTGCGGCCCGTCGTCAGAATCGACAGCTCTCGGTTGATACTGTTCATGCAGACAGAAAGACAAGGCAACAACTGCTGGGGACAAGCAAGCACAAGTGCCTTCATACACGCCGAGGCATGGACCTGGACAGAGTAACTCGGGTGTTGCAGAACGCCGAGTAGGCCATCCCGACAGGCCTCCGCAAAGCCGTTTGCTGCCGAGCCCAGACTCTTGACAAGCGATGCGACCACTCCCAGCGCAGTAATCAAGGTGTGTTTCGATGGCTCAGGCCGTTCAGGTAGAGCCTGGGGGTAGTTCTTGATGATGTCGTTGGTTATCGCCTTCGCCGCAGAAGTCTGGCCTGACTCGCCGAGAATCTTCTTGCCAATGATGTCCTGGAGGATGGTGTCCACGATGCGCCGTGAAATCAGGAGGCGGTATCTGTTGTTCATGATGCTAGGTTGACCCAAGACGTCAACTGACAGACTATCGACAATCTTGAGGAAGTTGGTTTCGACCGTCTTCTCGCCGAGCTTTCTGAACAGCTTGCCGTAGCAGACACCGATAGCAGCCCTCGCCCTGTTCGAAGTGGACACCTTGGTGTAGTGGCCGGATAGAATCTTCAGAATATCCGCCAGAGACAGCGCAAGTGTCTGCCCCTTCCTTCCACTCGGCGCTGGGCTCTCCGAGCGCGACGGAGGGAGGTCGTCCTCGTCCTGCAAGTTGCTGGGCATGGTGCTGGCCCGCTTAAGAGCCTTTGACTTCGCCTTCTTCTTGGGTGCCGCCTCTGCCGCTCCCGACTCGTTGTATCCGCGCAGCATGGCTTCGGCGAGGGTGTCGGCAGCAGCGTGCCGAACCTGTATGGAAGGCGAGTCGATGGCCTTGAAGATGACGGTCTGCAGCTTATCAAAGTCGGTCGAAACCTCGAAGTAGGCTGTGTGCCGAACAAGAGCTTTGAGGCAGCGGCAAGCCGACACGACAACCAAAGCGCCCTTGTCGCTGGTCGCGAAGCTCCTGGCCTGCTTCCAGATGTCCCTGGCGATGGTCTCGTCCACGCTACCCTCAACCATCTTGACCACCTTGGCCAGAGACGCGAAGACGGCGGCCCTCAGTCCAGCGTGGTTGGAGGAAAGCTTGAGCAGCCTCAGCATGGCGCTGCAAGCGATGGAGTGGAGGCCGATGGCGCTGTCTCCCGCAGAAGCGAAGACATCGCCGAGACACGCGACAGCCGCATGCTTCGCGCGCTGCGACGATTCGGCCTTTCCCTTGCCTCCTTGTATGATGCTGACAAGATCGTTTATGGTTTCGAAGAGCAGCTTGCGGTCGCCCTGGCCAAAGATGTGGGCCAGACATTTGCCTAGGTTGTTCCTTATGACGCGGGTGGGTTGGGGGGCGACGAGGTTGATGATCTGGAAGACCTCCTTCTTGAGGTAGAACTGCTGGGCAGTGCAGTCGTCATCGGAGAGGGCGAGGACATGTTTCGTTAGGGCGGCGACCGAGGTCAGGAGGAAGAGCTGTTGCTGGTCGGAGGGGAGGGATTGTAACTTGGGGAGGTCGAGCTCTGGGTTGGCGGAGGCGGCGCTGGAAGCTGTGGTGGGCGGTACTGGCGCGGCGGGGTCGCCATTGGATCCGCCGTGAGCCCCCGAGGGCTCTGTTGACGACATGAGTAGACGTGAGGGAGAATGCCGTCGTGGTGGCGAGGGAGGATACGTGTTGTATTACCCAAAGGGTGGGTGCGTTATGAAGGTGGTTCAGGCTCCCGTCAGTTCAACTTTGGAAGTGCCAGTTAAAGTGAGGTGTGGAGGGATGGAAATAGTGCAGTTAAAGGGGTTGTACAGCATGTCATCACCCCGGGGCTAAGCCTACCAATCATCACCCTAACCTGTCTTCAGCGCGTCCCGCAATGATCCACTTTATTTTGGCTCAAGCTCGACCTCGACTCGAGGCTTGATTTCGAGGCTAGAGCTCGAGTCTGGAGATTCGTGATGAGTCTCAACCACCGCCAGACCATGTCTCCAAGATGCGACCATTCTCCTCCTCCTTGACCCCACGCAATGCGCGGCTCCTCTGGCAGACCTCTCTCTGCCGAAATTGCCTCCGCACACTCTCCACCACTCCACCGTCGGCATCAGGCCACAACAAATGGTCGAAGATCAAGCACCGTAAAGGTGCCGCCGACGTCCAAAAGACCGGCCTTCGCGCCGAGTCCTCGCGCATGATTGCGCTCTTCTCACGCCGTCCGTTTACCATACGCCTCACCGATCTGGCCATTCACTGACAGGCTCCCCGACAGTCTATGGCGCAACAAGCCCACAGGTCGCCGCCGCCCTCGCGACCGCCAAGAAGGCCGGCGTCCCGAAGCACATCCTCGAAGGTGCCGTCGCGCGCGGTCAGGGACGTTCTGCGACCGGGTCAAGTCTCGAACCCCTGACGATTGAGATCATCATGCCGCCCGGCGTGGCACTGATCGTGGACTGCGAGACCGACAGCAAGGGCAGGAGCCTGCAGGAATTGTTATTGATCGCCAAGCGGCACAAGGGGCGCACGGGATCTTCTGCCACCTTCTTGTTCACCCGCCTCGGGCGAGTCGTTTTTGGGCCGAAGGACGCGGAAGCGCCAGCTGAGACACCTGGGCTGACCGTCGACGACATCATGGACGAAGCCATCGAGGCGGGCGCCGAAGATCTGGAGACCGACGAGGATGGGAACATCGTCGTGTGGACACAGCCAAACATGACGACGGCCGTGATGCAGACATTAGCACCTCGTTTCGAGGATCGTGTCCTCAGCTCGGAGATCATATGGTCCGCCAACGAAGACACTAAGGTCAAGGTCGACACGGAGCTCGATGCGCAAGGCCTCGCCGACCTCCTGGCGGCTCTGCAAGAGCAGCCCGAGGTACAGGGCATCTACGCCAATGTCGCCCGAGGTTCTGTCTCGGATCAGGATTGGTCGCGCATCGAGGAGAACCTTGACACGTGAACACGCTTTATGTAGTTGTATATTTGTATTTGTACAGTCTTGTACAGGATGTAGAACAAGAGCCGCTAAGGACTCGTGAGGGGCGATGTTGATACCCAGTCTCATCAGACAAAGCCCCCTCCCAACGCCAGAACCAATCGAACGTGTCCCGTCGCGACTTGTTTGAACCCAACGCCCTAGAACGCAGACCCCTTCCCATAACAGCACGAAGAACGTTCTCTCGTCGCCTCTTTCCCTTCGTCCGATCATGTTTCGAATGATCCTCGTATGATCTAGGACTCGTCCTGCTGTTGGTGCGAAACCCCCTCGCGCTCCTCTCTCCTCTTCCTCAAGTCCTCGAGATACCGTTGTCGCTGCATCAAGCGCTTGTACTCCTCCTTGATCTCGTCGCGCTCGAAGGGGATCTTGTGCGAGTTCTCAGCCTTGGGCCAGTAGCCGGCCACCGCAAAGCGTTCGTCAAGATTGGTGCCGAAGTAGTACATGATGCCGATCGGGAACATCAGGTACATGCCAAACTGCTGTCGTCAGCTGGGAATCCACAAGGAAGAAGAGTTTTCAATTCACCTTGAATACTTCGAGGTTGAGACCGCCCATTTTGCAGGTTGTTATGTCGTTACTGCGACACTGGGGTTTGACGTTTGAGGGTGGGATGACGGGTGGCCGGGATGGGTGGGAAGAATTGGATGATGCTATACACTGAATCTCGAGCCAATCAGGTGGTAGCCAATGCGTTAGTTCGGCTTAACCATTGCCCGGCCTCCGAGTGACATTCCGGCCCCACCCCCGATGCCGCCCGCCGTCCCGGCGGCTCGTTCGCTCTCTAGCTTCAGATGTCCTGTCTATTGACCTCAACGCGCAGCGCCAATAACATATGATGCTAAGGTTATTCGCTTCGAGAGAGCTCGTAGTTCTCAGTACCTTAGGGATCGACATTTGGATTTCTACTATCTATGCTTCAGACAAAACCTCGAGGGAGGAAGTAACGAGCGCTAGGCATTGCTCTGGGCGAAGGTGAGGCCGAAGTAGCTGCAGTGTGGAGAGGGGAGAAGGCTCCAGTTCATATTGGCGATATAAGCTTTGCTTCAATAGATGTTGCTGTCTTACGACGAGTTATTGCCCTACTTCAAACCCATTACTTACCTGCCCCCGATGCGGCGCGGCGCTCACGGCCGCTAAGCAGGTACAATCCCGCCCTGACCTCCAGCAGCGGGTCCGCCGACGGCTCGATGCCCTCCACGCGAGGAATGGGATCGAAAATGAGCTTCTTCTGCTCTTCTGCGTCACCATCCACCAGGCCCGTGAAGCTCAGAGTTCCCAGTTCCACCAGCTTCCTGTCCTCCGGCCAGTACTTCGTAGCATTGTCCGTCACATCTCCTTCTGCGGCGATCTGCGCCACAAGCTTGAACTCGACCGGCCCCTCGCTCAGCACGGAGCCGACGCCATCGAAGAGAAAGTTGGCGCTCTTCCCCTTGACCTCCTCTTCGGTGAGATACTGCTCCCCCGCGACCGGGAGGATCCGATACCGGATGTGGGTCTCCTTGCCGTCGGCCGCCACAAATTTGTACGCATTGACGCTGAAGTACTTCTCCTTCCCGAAGCTCGCAGGAGTGGGCTTGGGCGCCTGCACAAAGGCCAGGGCCTCCGGGTGGGTGTCGAGATAGCTTCCGACGGAGCCATCCTTGACGGACTTGAAAAAGGCGAGGGCACTTTCGCCGTCGTATGCTGGGAAGAACGGCGTCGAGTGGGCGATGATGTCTGTGTGGAGGTGGCGAGGCGTCTCGGCAAGTGTGAACCGGAGGGCAAAGCCACGAGGGTTTCCGTTGGGGTCCGTGTCGGGCAGCTGTGGAATGCCGGTGGAGCTGGAGAAGCGCCCGATGATGGGCGTCTCAGGGTTGTTGAAGTGCGGAGCCGTGGAAAGGACTTTAGCATCGTCAGTCGGTTTGAAGACACCCCTTACGAGAGTGCCCTTGGCATGAGCTATTCTTTCATGTCAGTCGTGCCTTTGCGCCGCCGATAGATGCAGTCCAAAGGGTCGGTTTACCGGGGCGGAAGCCTGGGTGTGGCCCGAATATCCCATGGAGGGTGTCAAGAAGACCCTGGCCGGTCGCAACGACCCTTTCATCAGCGGGAAGAGGCATCGTGTTGCGTGGTTGTTGAACTTGAATCGGGGGAGGAGCTTATGATTGACGAGCGGATCAAGTAGAGGGTCAGAGCAATGAATAAGAGGTACCATGAGGTGTGTATTACAATAGGGCAAGCTCATATATAAGGTACTTGGGGCGCTCGGAGCTGGAACTGAGATGAGGTTGTTTTCGTCGACCTTCGCGGCGCCGTGAGTAAGCTCGAACTTTAACATTGGTGAACCTGCAGCCTCCCTGGCGTCTTACTTATGGCGCACTCATCATTGGCTCAGCTCCGATGCGAACATCACCACTGCACCGTAGACAATGCGGAGTTCCGGAATAATGTGAGGCATCATCGTCTCATTGGCCATAGCGTCGTTTGACAGATTGGAGGGCTCTCCGTCAGTGGTTATCTGATGATGTGCTGCCCCGGGCTTACTCACGCCATGCTGAGGCTTGTTTGATCATAGCCGAAAACGTCAGGTAGCACCGCACCCCAGCGACATGTCGTGAGGTGGAACACGAGAGGAGCGATAGGCCGGGCAGGGGCCTGAAGATGACGCGATCGGTGTTGCGACTTTCATTGAGTAGAATGATCCCAAATATAGCAACTCACTGCTGCCTTATATCTTATGAAGCGCTGCCTGTCATTTCATTCAGTTTTGCGGCATGATTATGCCGGGCATCGAGAGGCGCGTCTGGCCGTGACGGCGTGCCAACTTCCATACAGCTGTCAACGAACCTTGCCTCCAAGATAGATGCGACCTGTCCAATGAGCAAGCGTTTGCCTCAGTAGAGACAGAAACACTTGCGAGTGTCCTACAGAAAATGAAGAGTACGCTACACTTCCAGTTAAGTGATCTTTAGGTGGGGCATTAACTGGATCAGGGCGCAAAGTTCCAACGGCAGCTCCTACGCAGCAGGGCAAACATTCGTTCCTGCGCAATAGAAGATCCGAATGTGTTCCGCGTCCACCATCTATAATTGGCGAGACGGACTTCCCATCCAACGAGCTGCATGCAACGAGTCGCTCGAGGTCCGTCAGGCCCGAAGTTGGCCAGTCACAGTAATCATACCCGGACGTGACCTGGCGTTCTTGATGGTCAGTCGTTTCATCCATCGGCCAGCCTTGTTGGATGGTGAAGCGCGGCATGTTCTCCGATCTGTCAGGCGAGCGATGAACGTTGTCGGACCCCGTAGACCCGAGAACACGATTGGTGTGATATCCCGGGCATAGGATCATATCCGCAGCGGCGCTGGAGAATCCGGTAGAACAATGCTAGCTCTCCTATGCGCATCGACTCGAGTACTTGGGGCGTAACTGAGAACCGGGTAGTGGGGTCTCCTGATTGGGCCTGGCTGGACTTGGAGAGCAGGTTGTCAGTTGTCTTTTTGTCAGTTGTCTTGTGGTTGCACGAAGCAGCTCTCTGCTAGAGGAAAGGTGTACCATATCAGACATACCAGTATCTTTAACTGGGCAATGGACCACTTCCAGGGACTTGAGTTTTGTTTTGCTCCGTGAAACACCTGATATCTTGTCGTAGCACTTGGCGGGTGAGCAAGGATGACTCCCAACTTTGGCGGTATGACCAGGGATGACATGAATATGCCGGAGTCTTTCGGCATGGGTAGACACACAAACAAGAGCTTCTGGGAATACGAAAATACCCTCTGCGCACGCCGATACAAAGTCCTCCATTTCCCTGGGTCCTGGTATCGCAAAACCTCGGTTAAACCCGGTGAACGGCTTCGAAGTTTGCTGAAGCAAGATTTTCCATCGATTTTCTGAGACAAAAGGTCCAGGCGCGCCGTACTTGACATGTACCTCTGCGAAAATGGGGTCGATAGGTCGAGTGCCAACAGAAGCGAACACTATTTCCTCATTACTGTCTTCAACGGAAGTGTCGAGATTGAAAGCCAGTACGATATGGCAGCAATGAATGCACAGCTTGCACCGCCACCGGCAGCAATGCGCTTCTTTTAGTTCAAGGTGATGTCGAACAGCCTATGCAATCTTTTGGCGACATCCGCCAGTTCGCAGCATTGTTGATTATCCAGAGATGTCGTGGGGTCCATCATCCGGCGCTGAACTTCGCCGAGGGCGAGGCAGCCAGCACTCCGCTGCAAACCTTCACCATGGCTTCGAATTGCTGATGTGAGGGCTCAAAGTCTTCCGAGAACTCGTATTCTTTCCAAATAGCAGACAGGATCTTGCAGCCATGGCTGTGGAATGCGCCTCAGCCAAGCAAGCACACCAGGCATTGAGCTTGATTCATTGGATCGTCTCCGTCAAGATGCGAAATAAGCTCCTGTGGCCGAAACCATAGTAGAGGAGCTCCGATGCGCTGCAGTATACGCGAAGCTTCTTGTTTGAATCGTCAAGCCGTGGAGGCCGCGCTCCGAGGAGCTTGAAGCGCGTCGTAAGCTGCTAGCCCGCAGCGAGAAGGAGCGTCAGGCATGTTCGGTTGATGTTGAGGGCCCTTGGACCGAGCACTAGAGCAGGACGGAAGTCGGTGATATCCGACTGCTGGAGGTAAATTCTTGAGCGAGCGCAAGAAGTGATCGGATTCGTAAATGCGTTCGGCAAAGACGTCTTTCGAAGGAAAGATTGTGAGCGACGAACAGAGGGGCAGCAGAGCAGACGAAGACGAGCCAGGCTTCTCGCGCAACGCGAGAAGTCGAAGGCAGAGCGAGCCCCAGTCACAGTCGTCCCAGCGAGCACCGCTTTCACGGCTACGACTTCAGTTAGGCCCAATGTCAAATGAACAGGGAATCCGACATCCACTTAACCATTGCTGGAGGAATTGCACCGCAGCCTGCTTCTTGCAGGCATCAGCCGCTCCGTGCAACCCAATAGACGACGACCACATGATGTGCCGTATGCAGTGCTTCGCCCAGGCTGACTGGCGAGCTCAACCAACCAGCCTGATATGCGGGCCGCGAAAGAGGAGTGTAACACAGCATAAGTGGCGGTTCCACAACAGCTCCAGCGCCAACGGTGGTCGCCTCAAACGTCAGTGGCCACCTCAAAGCGACCCTGCGAGGGTCAATCTGGAAGCAAAGTTCGGCATGTTAAGGCTGTGGGTGTGAAGCATGCCGACGGGAAAGGTGAGACGGTTGGCGATAGGGCTCCCACCATTCCAATGACTGCCACATGTTAGCCAGGGGGTCTTTGAGGATACCTCACATCTCACATGCCTTTCTAGACCAAGACCAAGACCAAGATCAGACTCTGCTCACCTTGCCGGGCTGTCCCTCCGCAACTAAGACATCCGTCACCTCACCACACGTGGCACAAGGACCGTCCTGAGAGAAACACCATCTGCCACGACAGAGGCACTTATATCCATATATTACCTAGTGATAGTAGAAGCAGCTTTTCCTCTGCAACGCCTCACCCCCTTCGAGTTTTGAACAAAAACCAGCATGTGCACCTCGCCCGCCAACGCAGCACGTACTCCTGACCCCATGAGCCATGAAAACCAAGACCCCATGCGCCGAAGCCTTGAACCGCCCAGTTCCCCCTCTAGGATAAGTATGCTTTCAGATCTCTCTTTTACAGATCCATCGCTCCTCCCCCTTCCGAACCCAGGTAGTTTTACAGATTAGAGACGCTCATAGGCGCTCGCATTATGGCTGTCGTTGTGTTGCCGCCCGGCGCGCCGCCTGGGCATCCTCCATCATCATCCGCTCCGTCAGACTCCGTGGCGTACCCGAGAAGAGCGTCTGCCCGACGCTTGCGCGGTAGCTCGCCAGGTCGCCCTCATCGGTGCCGGTGTCACCGTCGAGACCTCCGATAAAGCTGTTTACATCCCGAAGAGAAGCGGCCTGGGCGTAGACCTGGGGGTCTTTGACAACCGGCATTGAGACGGGGCGGCCCCGGTATGATCCCACCGAGCCCGACATGAGGTGGGCGGGCACCTGCGGCTCTGATCTCTCCGCCTTTGGTGGAGGAATCTTGACCGCCGGGGATGTTGAGTAAATGACCGGCGGATGACTATTGGCAGTTGCGACTTCTGGGGCCTCGTCTGCCTCGTCCTCGTCCACTTCCTCTTCTGGTATCGGATCTGGCTTCACCGCAGTCTTGGATGATGATAGTCCCTCAAAGTCAAAAATCCCCTCCTCCTCTGCTTCCACCACCGGACTTGCCGGCTTTTCTTGCTGTGTGGACATCGTGGCATTTAATGTCGATTTTACGGGTTGCGGGCTAGGTGAGATCGGTGGCGATGTCTTGGCGCGCGTCGGTGATCGGGACGGCGGCGAGCGAATCGCCTTCTTGTTAGCAAATGATCTGGGCTTTGCCATTGCTAGGAAGTCATCATCCGAAGAGTCGGAGTCGTCACTGTCTCTCTCTTCCCGCTCGGGTGGCGGGGATTTGAGGAGCTTTTTCGTGCGTGGGACGGTAAGTTCGGCGTCTTTCGGCGGCTCCGGCATGCTTGCTTTTCTTGAGGGCGAATTGGCGAGTGAGCTGCGACTTGACGTCGGCGAGGCCAGATTGCGGGGTGAGTTTCTTTCCGACGAGGGTTCAGGCGAGTCAGCGTTTATCACCGTCCAAATTGTGTTGGCGTCGAGAGGGGTCCGAGAAAGCGCACGCAACGCCTGGGACGATGAGACCTTCTTCGGCGGCGGCTCATTGTCTTCGTCGGGACCTAGAATGGCTTCTGCGCTCATCGAGTCATCCTCAAGGGCAGGTGCCGGCTCCGGCACACTGGAGGAATGCAGCGAGTGCGATTGAACGAGGGATACCTCGGATGTGCGGGGCGAGGACGTGGGCAGTACCTCGCCTCCCTCGAACTCAAAACGCACCCTGCGAGGACTCGGAGGAGGCTTTGAGCCACCAGTGGAAGAGCGCCGCAACGCGCTTCGGCGGACCTTGTGCTCGCCAGCGTCTGATGTGCCGGACGATGTGGTATCGTTTGTTCCTTTGCGCTCGTGGTGAGGTCGGTTCGGCATCAAGGAGACGTTCGCAGTCGATGGTCGCAGGCCGTCGGGCTTCCCCTCCTGCTGGCTGTTGTGGCCCATAGCCGAGGCACTGTCTGGGGTGGCCGAGGCTGCGGGCGGTGGTGTCGTCGATGACAGCGGCTTGGGAGATGCCTCGGTACTCCTGTTGATCAGAGGGAGGAAGTTGGGTGTAAAGACGCCCTGAAGCTGGGCCTCGCGATCGTCGGTAGGGCTTGCGAGGAGAGGGTCCGGCGAGGCAGGGTCGTGGTCGGTCGTGGCCGCGGTGCTGTCTTTCGCATGGGCAGAGAGGGGAGGCGAAAGCTCCGCGACGTTGGCAACTAAGTTGGATTTTGCGTCGAACTCGGCCGTAGTGGGAGTGGCGGCGGCGGCGAGAGGAGGCAACGAAGCGAGATCGGCACGCTCGAGCTCGGGGCCCAGGGCGGGATACTGGGATAAAGAAGCGGCAAGGCCTCGGCGAACGTCGGCGGATATTTCTTCAGGAATGTTTTCGAGCAGATCGCGCGAGTATCTGGTGAATTCGGTAGCCATGTCCTGGCGGTAGGCGGCAACTTTGTGGTCGAGGTGGGCGAGCTTCTGCTGCAGGTCCCCGATGAGCCTCGTCGCATCGTCCATCTTTTTCAGAGGGTGGAAGAAGAAGAATTCGGGGAGCGCTGAGGGCGAGGGCGTGGGCGTAGGCTGGCACGGCTGGGCGAGGAGGCGGTGGGAGGGGGGGAAGCCACTGAGCCTAGCGTGCTCATGACGCAACGGCTGGATCGGTCGCAGGTCGCGATGCAGTGTTTGAGTGGAAGGTGTGGCAGCGGGCGTGGCAGTCGCAGTCGCAATGGGGTGTCGCAGGTCGCGGGTGCAGCCCAGATGCCCTGCAAGGTGATCCGCGGGTCAGATCAGCAGGTGACAGGCTGAGCGTGCTTGGTGATTGGGGGTTTCGGGGTTTCGGTTGGTGGCTCGACTCGATCAGGTCGGTGTGAGGTGCATTGGATGAACGGGACCAGGGACGTCAGGGTGTGAGTGGGTGTGTTCGAACGAAGCGTCGTGTGGGTGGAAGTGTGGGATTGGGGTGTGAGCGTGGGCGTGGGTGTGCGGGTGACGGTTGCGGTAAGCTGGTGTTGATCCATCCGGATGCTGGAGACCGACTGCCTGCCTGACTGACTGGCTGACTGCCCGGTGGTGTCGATGCAGAAAAACTGAACCAGACACAGGCCCAATGCGAGCAAGCGCTGCCCAGTCGAGACGAGGTGATTGCTGACTTTGCCAGCCCCAGGGCACCTGCCTGAGAGCAAGGGCAGTTTGCTTGCCGACGGGCAGGCAGGTGAGGGAAGAGCGAGAGCGCCCAGGCAGCTGATGGGCGGGGACCGCGAGCTGTGGAGCCGCTACAGCGGTCTTCCAGGGCCTAGACCCCCGAATGCCCCTCTGCAACCCACCTGCGTGCGCCCATCACGCCCGTCACTGGCCCTCCTGTACCCACCACCTGGGACGCTCCTGCCTGCCCGCTGCCTACCCTGCCCTGCACCTGCTGCACCTGCTGCACATGCCTCCACTGCCAGAGTGCCAAGTCGACGCCCAAAAGCCGATCGCAGCCCAGCGTGTCTCTGCCCTTGTCTCTGCCCTGGTCTCCGCCAGGCAGCGAGCGGGCCAGCGAGCCAGCGAGCAGGCCCAGGGCTGTTCCCAAGATTCCGTCGGCCTTCCATCCAGCCTTCCATCGCCCACACCCCCATCATCTATCCCCATCGGCTGCTCTTCTCGACAGGTCGCTTCTTTTAGTTGTCTAGCCCCCCCTAGGCAACGCAACCAAGCGAGGCTCCTAGTCCTCCCTCACCCTGATCACATGCGACGGCCGCTCCCGACGCCCCCCATCCCAGCATCACTCGTGATCAGCTCCTTTCGAAAGCGTCCTCGAAGCTTCAATTCCCATGCCGATTCTAGTAGCGTCCTCACCACCCCGCCTGCGACACGAAACGCCAGTGGCCGATGGCGCCTTCGCCTCCTTGCGCGTCCCGGCATTAACCCCTCGACGGTGTCCCGGCCGACACGGAGTCCGGTCGCGCAGGCGTCTTGCCGCCTGCACATCCCTTCCCCACGCCACGGTGCGATACGAGCTGGGATGGCGCTGCGTGCAGATCCAGACCCTCCATCTGGCCGCTTGTTCCTCCTGGAATAGGGGCCCCTGCTGATCGGTCCTTCACTGCCACAGTGACACCTCATCGCTGAGATCATGGACTTTCGACCATCAACTGATTGCCATGCACGCCGCAGGTCTGGACTCGATGGCGAGAGCCGCGTTCCCGTAGGATGAGCTCTCTTGGTTTGCTGTGCCAATACTTGCATGCAAGGCCATGCATGCACCGCGCCATGCAGCCCCGCGGCCACAGGCGATCCCCGAAGGAGGGGCCGCCCCTCGACCGAATTCGGCGTCTTGGGTGTGCGGGGGCGCCCGGCACTCTGTCTCTCCACTCGAACAACCAGTTCCGGCTCCGAGGTCCGGCGTGGGGGGTTGGCCTGCCGTGGGTGACATCGCTCGGCCGAGTTGGGGGCTGAATGAGCGTGAACAATGTCGGACCAGAACTCGGGGAGCATTTTCTCATCTTAGAATCTGACAACTTGGTCTACAACGTACTGACTTACAGAACCTCATTTCGCGCCAAGTACCCAGAGTTGCGGATCCTCCCAATTTTGCCCGATGTCGCCACGGTGCATGTCGTTTGAAGGGCGCAGGGCGTGAAAACGTCACCGTCGAGTTAATAGAATATGGCTGTTCATCCGTCAAACATTTCTTGCAGTATTCTCGACAAGCAATTCGTATCTTCTTCTTATTGCGCCTCCTCTTATTGACTTTGTCCATTACCCATCATCGACATGACTCCTGATCTTGAGAGAGCCCAAGGCGGAGACGAGCAAGTCAGCACCCAAGCCCAAGCTCCCGCCATAACACAAGACGTAGCCACCAAGGCAGAGCATTCCTTGCAATCTCCAGCAATAGCTGAGGCAGTCCACGAACTAGACTATCCTGATGGCGGCTGGACAGCATGGGCTCAGGTCCTTGCAGGGCATCTCATGAAGTACGTTCCCCTTTCTTTTAGTTTTGTCATTTTATCACGAAGACAATGGCAAAGAAGTCAAATCAGTGAACCACAATTGCTCAGTTGCTTAAGTCAAAGTTCGAGACTAGAGCCAGAAGGATGCCACAACGGTGAGTTCAAATATGAGAATACCAGCTGTTCATTCACTGCGCCATTCTCCAGGCCCAGTCAGAAGGCATTGAGAAAGCCTGACATATAGGGGCTTCTGTATATAGTGGTTTCTGGTTGCCCAGTGCAGCATTGTGGTTATCAACGCTTGATGGCCCCCAGTATCCACTTGGCAACCAACAAGTGATTGCCAGCCTTCTCTCCACGTCTCATCCTGACATGTCCTTGGCTGTTAATTCATTCGAATCGCACTGACCTCTCCCAGCTCGATGGCCTGGGGCTACGCCTCTACTTATGGTGTCTACCAACTCTACTATACAGAAACCCTTCACCTTCCAAAGGCCCAGATCTCCTGGATTGGTTCCCTCCAGGTTTTCCTCACCTTCGTTATGTGCATTATCTCCGGCCGCTTGTCCGACGCTGGTTATGGTCGTCATGCCGTCTTATTTGGTTCACTCGTTGCCGTCTTCGGCACCTTCATGACAAGTCTCGCTACACGCTACTGGGAAATCTTCCTCGCGCAAGGTATCTGCACCGGTCTCGGCCTCGGTTTGATGTTCATGCCATCGGTTGCGGTTATCAGCTCGTACTTCAGGAGGAAGAGGTCTTTGGCTTTGGCTATCTCTGCCACAGGAACGGGCACAGGAAGCACAGTGTTCCCAGCGACGGTACAATACCTAATCCCGAAAGTCGGGTTCCCTTGGGCAGTCCGGTGCTCTGCGTTCATTGCACTGTTCTTCGTCGTTCTGATGAACTTGCTACTGAAGCCGAGGCTGGCGCCCAGGAAGAAGGGACCCATGATAGAATGGGCTGCGTTTAAGGAGCCGACCTATGTGCTATTCACGTGCGGGTGCTTCTTCTACTTCTGGGCCTTGTATTTTGGGTTCTTCTACGTACGCCTCCGTCCCTCAACCACACTGTGCTCTCCGGTGGTAGGATTCGCCGGCTAACACAACGTCCAGATCAACAGCTACGCCCGTACCGTCATCGGCTTCGACTCCACCACCTCCATCAACCTCCTCCTTGTCACCAACGCCGCTGGTATCCCGGCACGCCCGTTGGTGGGATGGCTAGCGGACACACACATCGGGCCCCTCAACATGTTCGTTATGTGCCTCATCTGCGTCGGCGGTATGCTTTACGCCTGGATTGGGGTCGACGATCGGGTCGGCATGTACGCCTTCTCCATCGTGTACGGCCTGATCATCGGTGCGTCACAGGGCGTGTTCGTTGGGGCGCTGGCTAGCTTGACCAAAGATCCGAGCAAGATGGGGACGCGGTTCGGCATGGTGTGTACCCTGTTGGGGTTCGCGACATTGGCAGGCCCCCCTACTGCTGGCGCGATCATTGATCAGTCGGGAGGAAGCTATTTCTGGGCACAGGTTTGGGCCGGTACTGTCATGCTGTTGGCCGCACTGATGATTACTGCAGCCAGGTGTTGGATGGTTGGGAAGAAATTGGGAGTCAAGGCGTAAATGGTTGAGTGGCGGGGTGAAGACAAAGCCTGCGGTGTTGGTATCAGACGACAAAACTGAGCTGCTGTTATCAGTTTCCACTTCATGCATGGCTTTGGTAGTTATTCCAGACTTCAAAAATGATGTAGATCAACTGGTCGTGCTTCCTCCTGTTCCACTTTTCAGTCAAAGTGTGTCTTATTTCGAAGAACTCGGAACTTCTGCCCACAGACCTCAATTCAAGGTCCAGATGGCGTCCTACATCAGCAATATCGTGTCCCTGTGTCAGTGTAAAATGTTGATTATCCAGTAGGTGAAGATGCTCGCCCTTTCAGATAGAAAGCAAGTCAATCTTGGGGGTATGAGCCCTTGAACTGGTGGACCCTCGAGCCCTGGTCTTGTCAAATCGTCCGCTGTGATGTAACCATCGTGTCCATTGGCTGTACCGACCTTCGGCTTGCATAGTTGGACTAATAGATGGCATGGACCAGATAGAGAAATAGACTAAGTAGTTACTATCTGTCTCACTTGCATTGTAGCTGCCAGACCGTCAGGCACGACAGTCTTGCCTCACGCATGACACATGCAGTTCGGCCAGTTTCAAGCGACACGCGAGGTGGACAGATCACTGCTGCAAATGAGCATGAACGCAGTGTGGAAAGAGCAGGTGAAGAGAATGGTCACGTTTGGGCACTGCTCGAACTCGAGAATGCGAGCCAACGGGAAGTGAGTAGTTGACATAGCGGTTGAGATAGGAACCCCGCGTCGAAGGGCGACGATTCAAGCGTATAACCACGTCTTCTCTGCCACGATAGGAACCTGAAAAAAATGGCTTGGAGCCCAGTAGGACGGTCCAAGTCATGCTCCAAACACTTATCATGTCCACGGTGGATCAGGAACCGAGCTTGTTCGTCAGTCACTGCAGGTGTCTAGGTTTGGGGTTGGGGTTGGGGGGGCATGGGCGATTTGGGACGTAAAGAGGGATACTTAATCACAAAATTCTCCGGTATCCATATGAAGGACGTCGTTGACCCTTAATGACTTCAATCATACCAGCAGAATATCAGAGTCCTCGTCAAGGGTTGGAGAAAGAACATCACAAGAGGGGCAGTACTGAGGTTGTGCGGTTAGGTAAGCGTGGACCTACCTACCCCTGCTCGTGCGCCAGCGACCCGAAGCTCGGAGCCAGGTACAGCCTACCCAGGTGCACGATCGTCCGTGATTGCTTCAAGGGGCTCAGTCTGGAGCTTCAGTTTGTAATTCCCCTCCTTTCATTCCTGCAAATCTGCCTCTTCCGCTCTCTCGCTTTGCCGACCCACCCAGCTGTCAGTCACACAGCTAGCCGTTACTGAGATCATCTCCCCCAACCTCCGAAACACCCATCCTCCTCGACCACACAGCCCTGCAACCAGCAACCTGACAACCGCCGTCATGTCAACAATAACCCCCGAGGCCCTCGAATCGGCCCAGCGGCCGATCATCCCTCTTTCCTTCAACTCGAACCAGCCTAGTACGATCCGCCTCTACCCCCTCAGCAACTATACCTTTGGCGTCAAAGAAACGCAACCAGAGGAAGACCCCTCGGTTCTCGCCCGGCTCAAGCGCCTCGAGGAGCACTACACCCAGCACGGCATGCGCCGCACCTGCGAGGGCATCCTTGTCTGCCACGAGCACAACCACCCCCACATCCTCATGCTGCAGATCGCCAACGCCTTCTTCAAACTGCCCGGCGACTATCTGCGCCCGGAGGACGACGAGAGCGACGGCTTCAAGGCCCGCCTCGACGAGCGTCTCGCGCCCGTGGGCCGCATCGGCGAGGGCGAAGAGAAGGGCGACTGGCAGCTCGGCGACTGTCTGGCGCAGTGGTGGCGGCCCAACTTCGAGACGTTCATGTATCCCTTCATCCCGGCGCATGTCACGCGACCGAAGGAGTGCAAGAAGCTGTACTTCATCCAGCTGCCCCAGAGCAGTACGTTGTGGCTTTCTACCTGCCTACCCTACATGTCTGTTTGCTAACCATGCGCGCCAACAGAAGTCCTCAGCGTCCCCAAGAACATGAAGCTCCTCGCCGTCCCCCTCTTCGAACTCTACGACAACACGGCCCGCTACGGCCCCCAGCTGTCCGCGATTCCCCACCTCCTCAGCAGATACAACTTCGAATTCGTCGACGAGGACGGCAAGGTCGTCGCCATGACGCCCGGCTCGGCCCCTCCAGACGGCTACGTCCCGACAACCAAGGTGCTTGCGGGAGACGACACGGAGATGGCGGAGGAGGGCAATGAAGAGGGCAAGGAAGAGGGCAAGGAGCAGAATGGGACGAGCTAAGGGGGGTTGCTGGATGGTCAAGGCGGCAGGATCGAGGTGGCTGGGTCAGGCGTTCGGCGCGGATTAAAAGTGCAAATAGCACAGCAGGACGTGCAATACCCATGGGGTCCCTGGGAATACAATGCCTTTCGGTAGGCTTCGTTAAGGTCTATGAACTTGAACTGCATCACCTGTGTGAAGTCGACTTGACCAATCTCTATCCATTTGACTCGCATCAAACCTTCTGGCCCTGGATCGTCGCCATGAGCCTGCGCTGGTGCTTCGAGGCACGGAACTCCAAGTACCAGATGCCCTGCCACGTTCCCGTCGCCTGCTGGGGTCAGTCGTCCAAACATCTGCAGCATCCGGCGGGGCCACTCACAAGCTTGCCGTCCTTGATGGGGATCGTGACGCTCGCGCCGATCAGCGCACTCTTGATATGGGCCTGCCACACATCAGCCACGCCTGCCGCGCTCGCGCAAGGGTTCAACCTACCGGCATGTCGTCCGGTCCCTCGTCGTCGTGCCGGTACAGCGCCTCGCCCTTGGGACCGGCCTCGGGCGCGATGCGGTCCAGCGCATCGCTCATGTCCGCCCTGACGTCGCTGTCCCAGTTCTCATTGAGGCTGAGCGCGCAGCTCGTGTGCTGCACGAACAGGTGCAGGATGCCGACCTTGAAGTCCTTGATCTCAGGCAGCGCCTTGACGACCTCGTCCGTGATCAGGTAGGAGCCGCGCGCCTTGGCGGGCAGGGAGAACTGCTTCTGCGACCAGGCGGTGGTCATGGTGGGCGTGGATGGCGGGGTATGACGTGCCGAGCTGGGGAGGTGGGAGTCTGGCGAGAGGATGCCGAGGAAGGTCAGGGGCAGGGTCCAGAGGTAGTGAAACCAGCCAGGGACGAGGCAGATGAGAAAGAGAACGAAGAGGAGGAAAGTTGTCTTGGAGATCTGGTGGTTGTCTGTTGGTGAGGGCATATTTGGTGGTGAGGTGGGAGTGGGATGCTGAATGATGTAAGGATTGGAAGGTGGGGCTTTCTTCAAGCGTGAGGAACAGCTAAACCACGAGACGCCTTGTAACTAGAGTAGGATACCGACAAGCGATTGAAATAGTGTTTTGATCATGAAATGGAGGAGAGATCGAGTTCAAGATTGGCGCGATCTGGCCTGAACGAGTATGTGACTATTCTGGAGATGCAAGACACGATAGGTACTTGTCTATGGCATTCGTGGTTGTCAAAAGCCTGCCTACCTACCAGACATCGCGCTGAACAATGCTGCCTTCTCTTCGATTCAATTTGATTTACCATCGTGTCAACGGCTGAATTTTCACAGCTCGTGCTCTTCGTAACTCGATTGCTCATTTACCTTCGCTAGCCTCAATCGAACCAAGCCAGTAGAGGCCGGTCAACCGACCACAAGCGTCATGATGAGCTGCAGTGTCCTTGCTCAAAAAATACAAGTAGAGCTCTCCGAGTTCCGATCACCCAAAGCTATGTAGCAGATTGAACCTGTCATATGATCCATGAGCTGCATCCCATCGGAGCAACACGCGACATGTGTAAACACATGGCACGCCACGGCATCAGAACACATGTTGAAGGAGTGCCAAAGCACTGAAACCAAAACTTGATGTATGTACACAATTGTGACTCAATTCTATCACAACCGACCCGCCATACCCTTCGGTCCTGTCGTAGGACCCTACGGCCATCATACCACGCGCTTCATCTATGCGAGGGGGTAGGCGGTCTCAGGGAGAGACTCGAGATGCTTGCGGTTGTGCTCGTTGGCCTGTCTCCCTATTAGCAAAGTCGAACGCGATCAGATCCCCGGCCCGTCCAGACCGAGGCGTCAAGCACCGTGGGGGAACGTACATATGGCAGGCCGCAGTAGGTGCACGAAGCAATCTCAGGCTTGTCCGTGTTGATGAACACTCGGGGGTGTCCGGCGGGGCCGCCGCCGCCGTCGCACGCGACGATCCGGCTGTGCGTCCACCTGACGGGCTCTTCGTGAATGAGCGACATCGCAGAGTCCGGTTGAGGCTGTTCTGGTCAGTGTCCCGGTTCGTGCCGTGGCTTGGCTGTAGCATTTACCTGGAGCTCGAATTCGGCCTGCTCGAACCGCGGGCCCGTCATGGCCTCGGCCCTGGGGCGCTGGCTCCTCGACCAGATGCCCGCGCGGTTGGGAGCCTGCTGGATGTCCTTGGGGACGGCATTGTCGGTCGTCTGGGGAGTGCGGGCCTCGTTCTTCTCGGTGACGGAGACGGTCTCGGTGGTTCGGGCCACAGCGGAGACGGAGAAAGGGCGGGAGAGGGTGCGCAGCTGGCGCGAGAGCTGGGTGGTCGCTCGCCTGGAGGCTGGGAGGAGCATTGTGTCGGTTGGGCTTGGGTCGGGGGAAGGAGATGTCGTCGTCGGCCTCGGAACGTCGTGGTCAATCGGGTTCGTGATCCTGAGAGCCTGGAGGTCTTCAATCAATTGGAATGGCCGCTCTGCTATTGGCTCGGATTAACTGTGGCCAGTGCCGGGCTGCATTGGCTCGTGCGTCAAGGCGGTCTGGTCGCAAGAGTCGACGTCTGCGGCAGAATTATTTTGTTCCGGGGTCACTGGTTTGCCCAGCTTGGCCGACGACAAACGCGTCCGATTGAAGAGAAGCTCGGAATACTTTGGCTATTGATATCTTGAACGATTAAGAGCGGTTCAGATCACTTAACACGCAGAGCGAAGATTGGCACTGATAATTTGGGGGGAATCTAATGCCCGCCAACCACAACGCCAACCACCAACTCGAGGATTCCCAACCCATCCCACCATGGCTCCCAAAGACATGGCGCCCGAGACGCCACCCAGCCGGGGTATCTCCTCTCGCCTCCTCACTATGAAGTTCATGCAACGCGCCGCTGCTACTTCCGACACGCCGACAACCCCTGATGAGCCCTCAGCCAAATCAGCCACCACATCCTCCTCCAAGCGTCGCCGGTTCGAGAATTCCCCTCTCACCGGCGACTATCACTCCTTCGACGAGGCGGCCATCCAGGCCGCCCTCAAGGAGCAGGAGGCCACGCGCCAGGCCGCGCTGAAGCTGCACAAGACCGAGCTAGCTGATACGAACTGGGTGCTGGACGGCTTCTCGGCCACGACGGCCGCGGCACCACGAAACGTCGAGTACGTCGGATTCTCGCAGATCGACGCTGGCGAGGAGGCTGAGGCGACGGATCGGGCGCAAGTTGGGCGGAAGAGAATTGGGAACTACAAGACGCGCGAGGAGAAGGTTCGACAGATCCGGGACGCCTCAGGCGGTTCCCCACCCACCGTTGACCATGTGCTAACCTCACTACAGCAAGCGAAGGAAGAGCCCTCGTCAGAAGAGGACAGCGACTCGAGTGACGACTCCTCAGACGATGGCGGCGACAGACGGGCCTCCAAGGCCTCGACACCACACAAGGACGGCCCCCGGAGGCAGACCAGCGTCCACCGCAGGGAGTCCGCCGGCGCGGCGAAGGCCAAGGAGCTTCGCGACAGGCGCAAGAACCAGAAGGTCAACCTCAACAACGCCAGCTCCAACTCGGGCAACTCGAGATCAGGGCCCATCACATCCATCTCAGGGGGTGGCGCGGGCAACAGCAGGTCTGGCCAGTTCAGTTGCCACTCCTGTGGTAAGACAGGACACAAGGCCGTCGACTGTCCTAACAAACGCAACGGTGGTGACAAGCGGCGATCTTTCGGTCGGGGGTCTTGATACCGGGATACCCTTCTTAGAGACCACCTTGACACTGAAGGATGTCTCTCTAAACATACGAGGACCACGGTTGCCAGGCGTCTGGATCATGACCGTCCTGTAGATGGTGAAGATCAGTGAGGTCAAGGCCATATTTGCGAAGATATAGGCGTCTTGCGAGTCATCACGGTGGCAGAGTATTGCCTTCCCGGACATGGCGGCCCCGGCTCTCGAGTCAGTTCGCATGCACAGAAGAACCCAGTCCCTGTACCGAGCGTCCAGAATTGTAGACAATCAGAAGTAAAAAGGAAAAAAAAAAAAAAAGATACCCCTGCAGCTTGAACAAAGCTGCGGTGATGCGATGCAAGGATTACAAAAATGGTTCCGTACATGAATAGCACTCAACGTGATGCCGCCACTTTGGGCGCCAGTGACTTGTCAAGCCGTTGCAGAAGAGCCGGAGCACCGTCCGGGGCCGGCTCAATGCCGCCACAGCCTGGCAAAGCATTGACATGACGGTACATGCAGTCTTCGGCTCCGCCGATTCATGCTGATTGTAAGACAGGTCGACGAGAACCCTGTCCCATGTGAATATACCGCCCTGCTCCCGCGGACTTCGCCGGGCATTGCGATGTGTTAGCACAATATCCACCGCACGGCGTGTCGGGGGGGGGGGGGGGGGGGGGGGGGGGGGGGTCGCCGCGAAGACAAAGGCACCGACCAGTCTCGTCATCTGCCAGGCCAATTGGGTAGCAAGCCGCCAGCCCACCTATGAGACACGCCCGCCACATTACCTTGCGAGACCCCAGATTACAAGCGGTCGATCAGAAACGGGAATGAAGCGGGACGGCCCAGCCAGGCGGCCCAAACCCAGTAAACCTAACAGCGTAACAACCGAGTTTGCCGGCCCAGATGGCGAGAGCATGTGGGATCTTAACCTCAGGTAGGCCTAGATGGCAAGGGGGCTGACTCAAGCCGACATGGCGAAAGCCTTCCGTGGGTGTTCGTGATTGTCATGGCGCCCTTAGTAAATGGAACCATGTCGTTGAAGCCGGTCACCTGCCGTGACTCATGATCACCACCATACTCGTACAGGTTCGTACAGAGAGACTGTCGAACACCGAGGCGGCCAACCAGGGTTGCTACTAGTCTCTGCCCGAGACTAAGAGGTGGTAGCGGCGAAGTCCAAATCCCACCGGGTTTTGCCCTCCCCCCCGTATCGTGTAGTCCACAGATGTACACACGTTGATGGGTAAATCCCGTCCATCAGCGGACCACGCCCCGATGACTATGGTGGATGGTGGATGTATCTGATATGCCAGGTGGGCTAGAGTTCCCATCTGCTCCGTGGTCCGGCGGCGGCCTAGGGCCGCTGGCTTCGGCGCAGGTCTCCCCGTTCGGCATGACGAGGCGAGGTGGTGGGGTGGGTGGTACGCCTCCGCAACGGTCGCAGGGTCGTCTCATCATGTGCGCGACCTCTTGGTGCTGTGCCGTGCGTGTTGCATTGCACGTTCCCCCGGGAGCAGGGAGAGCTGGGTCGGCAGATGACTGCACCGGCAGAGAAACCCGGAATGCCAGGCCAGACATCCCGGCGGGATGCTGTTTCGTCGATCACTGTGATGCGTGACCGGGATGCTTCTGCTTAGCTTCCTTAGTTGGCAAGGTACACGCAACGTACTAGGCATGCAGAACATGTTCCATCTGTGTGCACTGACAACGAGGACATTTGCTCGTCGGCGGGGGAGCGTAGCACGAAAGCCGCTGAAACATGTCAAAATGGCTTGCCTTCCTCCGGCCATGTTTGGGACGCCCAGGTGAGTGGTTGTGTGGTTGAGAGGGAGCCGCCCCAAAGAGAGGCCGGCCCGGCTTCCTGCTAGCCTACTCACTCTCTGAAGGACTGCTAGGATGTCGCCATAATCTTGGCTGACTGCCGGAGAGGTCACGCGCCGTTTCCACGGTCGAACGAAGTCTGTCAGCGCCGAAAGCACGCGGTCGGAGCTTCAGCGGCGGGCGCACTGGAAATGCTTAGGTGTCATCTTGTCAAGATTACCACTATACATTGGATGATGTACGGCAGCCTCTGTTCTGCGGCCACCTTACCCCTGCCATGGTATCAATCCGGTGCCGCTAGATTCCCTGAGTCCGTGACTGCCTGCCATCCCTTTGTCCATCAAACCTTCTTCACGCCAGCTTTCATTGCGGCGGCAGCTGTGTCCAAAAGCATCGCCGAGACTGTTGTCCATGGCGACTGGAAATGGGCTGAGATTACCTGCGGCCGTGGCTGTAACGTCGTCATCTCCTCGGCAGGCCATACCAAGACGACAGGGTTGGTGGGCATACAGGCTACGATATGAGCAGGGTACCACAAGCGAGAGCGAAACGACATGTGCCGTCACCCAATATTCAATGACGGAGACGAAACGGACTCGACATGACAAGCGAGGATTGTGCCGAGCTTCTAGAAGATGACTCGAGATGAATCGAAAGGCCCACCATTGGCGGGGAAGCTTCGAGTGGGCAGAAACCTGCTCACACTTCTGCGGAGCAAGACGGCCTGAAACAGAAAAGGAGATCTCACTCTAACGCCGGCGCCTTCCTACTTGGTCTGTCCTCCCGATCCGAATCAGTTCTGGTATCTTGACCCCAGTTGCCGGATCGAATGCAGCGGGCGGCGGGGAGACTGCATGTGCGACCTCGGTCTCTGGAAGACGTCAAACTCCGCGGAACGTGGCAGAGAGAAGGGGACTTGGCCGTGAAAGTCCGCTAACGCAGGACTATCTTTGCTAGCAGGCATGGCAGCGCGAGAGGGCTCGATATGAACCGCTTGCTCCGCCAGTGTTCCTGAGTGCCGGGGGCCCGCTGGTAGAGGATGGCAGCGAAACCCTGATGGCGCGCAGCGGACCTAGAGGAGAGTACAACGAAATGGACTGCTGCCGGCCAATCTCAACCAACCGGACCCGGTTGTCAGGGGGGGGGGGATTCGGGTGAGTGCGGCGATAACCAGGGGTTTCATACCTGCGAGAGCTTCTGGGGCTGGGAGTGCGGTTCGACTGGCTTGTGAGCCTAGCCCGACCAGTGGACAGGGCTCCCACATGGCTGGGTCGTTGGTGGCTTCAAGCTTCAGCTGTGTGTCCCTCAGCCTCGGTGTTCTGTGCTCGCATGCGTATTGCCAAGATGTTTCCTCCAATTTGTTTCATGCGGTCGCTGGACATGGGTGGTGACGGCTGGTTCCATATCTACAGGGGTTGCGAAGCATCGCAACCTGCAAGGCAGATGAAGCTGATGCGGCCATCGGACGAGATACTGCTCTCCCAGGGGTCATCAGGTTAGTTGGGCGGGGAAAATGACGGGTAGCCAGCCATCCACGAAGGAGAGCAAATGCATGTCTCGCACGCGCATGCGGACTTCCCTAGCCGCCAGCCGGGCCAGCCGGGTCAGGCCTTGTGGGTATGAAGATGCATGGAACCTTTTGGTGATTTCACCAGAAACAAGAGGCTGTGAGCCTTGGACGGGGGTGTCTGCTGGTGAGTGGACGGACCCTTGTATCGGATGCAGGTGGCTTCATCAATATGATAGCCCAGGATCTCAAGCTATTGAATGCAATGGGCAAAGACGATACCCAGTCAAGAGTGGAGGGGGTGAGTGGGAGCATGCATCGCAGCTAGGCTTCGTTGGGGGCTGTGATGGCACATGCTGTTGTGACAAGGCAATGGCGTGTATTGGTGCCAACGGGGCAGTTGTTGCTGATCTGATGAAGCAAGGGGAAATGAGGCGTCGTGGTCGGAACGCCTTTTTCAATGAAGCCAGACGATCATCGTCTGGCCTGTTGGTTTAATGCTGTGCGATGTGATCTTTCGGCGAGCCGAGGCCGGATGTTTACGAGCCAGGCCAGTAGACACAGCCAAACCCGTGGCGTCGGTACGAGGGGCTGAAGACGGTCTGGGTCTTGTTCGACGACTTGAAGGCCACTGATGAAGTCTGCGTTGGCTGGGTCGTGCTGGGCGCGACTGGGCGCCGGGCGCTTGGTGAATGTCTCAACCCGAGTCAAGCTGGACGGCCAAGAAGGCCGAGGACGCACGTTTGCCACCAAACATTTCTTTCCCTGCCCATGTTGCATCATGACGAGGGAGGCAGGGAGGGTCAGAGGGCATGTCCATTTGAGTTTGACGCTGATGGTCCCGGACCGTGGCAGTCTGACAGGCTGGCCAGTGCAATCTGTGTCCGGGTGGCACCGTGAGTTGCCTTCAAGGTGTGCCCTCCGCAATCCGGGCCGTCGATATATCCTTGATCCCTCCCTCCCACTGTCTCTGGCCTTGTGCTTTCGGCTGCGGCCCCTTCAAGGCGGAGGCCGTGTCGACAAAATTGGACTCGGAAGTAGTTCCACTAATAGTAGGTCTCACACACAGGTAGTGTTGCCTGGTGAGAAGAGGATCATCGCGGCTTGCCAAGAATGGGAGGTCGTTAATTCGAGGCTGACGATGCTTGTTGAGCATATTCTGGACGGATCTAGGCGGACGGAGTAGGTGAAGAGAGAGCAGACGGGGCGGAATGAGGCTGCTGTCTCATCCTGGCCGCGGCGTAAACACGCGCGCGCGCACACACTGGATGCTGCTGCTGCGACCTATTCCTTGTTGAGGTTGTTGGGCACCGGGGCGGCTGCAGCACGCCTGGTACACCACACCGCATCATATCGTCCCATGTGCCTATCGTGAGTTGACCGAGTTTACCAGATGTACTTAGTCAGGTACGTAGGCACTGTTGGGGGGGAGGGATGAAGCGGCGTGACGCGACAGAAGCTGTGGGCCTGTCCTGTCAGAAGGAAGTGAAGAACCTGCTTGGTTGTCCTTGCGATGGCAGCATGCATTCTGAATCGAAAGGAAGCAAGGGGAGGGCAGAAGAATTCGCGGAAGGCAGGCTCGAAAGAGCGGACGTTGAGGACCGTGATTGCTCCCACATTCACTACCATCCAGTGGCATCATCGACCAGCCCTTGTGGCGTACCTAAGGTGAAGACGTCCATCACATTGCCGATGGCACCTACTTCCACCACCACACGGCCCGGAGGTGCCTGGGTACTTCGGCAGTACCACCTACCTGTCTTACCCTTACTTGCAGCGACACCATCGTCAACATGGCATCACGTCTTCCTTGTGCCCATACGGTCGTTGCCCTCGATAGAGTGGCCTTTCACGCCGAATAGCGCGAATAGCTTACTTTGATACCTAGCTAGGTACCTTATCTGACATGACTGAAGGGTCTTGACTCAACCGTCTTCCCACTGCACCATCGATTGACCCAGTGCGTCGCGCCGTCTCCCGCCTCGCGTGTTTCGTCCTCCAAGCTTGCACTACCAAGCCCGTCACCCGAGTCACGCCGTCCGCCAGCGCCAGTAGAACCGAAAGCGGCCTCGCAGGTCACTTGCTCGGTCGGTCCTCTGCCCTCGGAATCTCAGCGAGGACCAGGACGTGGACAGGACCGGACTGGACTTGTTGAGACACAGGTCGCTGACCCGACACCCTCTCAGCGCACACCGCTTCTCAGAAGATCGATGCTGCGTACATGCACACCTGTACGGTACATCTATCTGTACCTGGCTGGCCACCTCACCTAACAGTACCTACATGCCTGACAACCCAGCCCGGCTGCTGCTCGACCCTGCAGCATCTGCTCCGGCACCGTGCTTCGCTTCCCCGAGGTGCGCGACCAAGCAACCAAGCAGCCACAAGAGGCATCCCGTCCGCTCATTCCCTGTGGTACGACCCTGATTTGGACAAGGCACCCTACAAATCCTCGCCGTTTCTGGATTCCAACTCGTCGGTAATCTGGAGTAGTACGGCGCCGGTGAGACGGTGTCCCCACACATTGCTAGTCGCAGAGGGGGGCGGGCTTGCACACGGGCCACGGCCACACCACACCGTACGGCCACGCATTGCTAGCAACCTAGCAACCTAGCTACCTACTAAGTACCTGTGGCACCAGCGCCAGCACCAAGCATCCACCAGCCGGCGGCACCAACACCCCTCCCCCCATGGGTCATCCAGTCCCCCCCAGTCTGCTTGCTACTGCTGGGCAAGGTTCCCAAGGTCCCAGGTTGCCAGGTAGTCCAGACAAGGGCAGATCGGTCGGTACCTACTTTACATGCCTACCGCTACCGGGACCACCTGTCGTTGCTTCTTGACGACGCTGCTCAGCGGAGCCAGCTAAGGTACTCTGGGTACCTTTCCTACCTGACTGCTCCTCAAAAGTGGCTTTTCCCCCACCACCGCTAAGCCCACCTCCCTGATTGTCTTCCCCTCCATGCCCTCTCAGGTATTCCTCCTCCTCCTTACACCTGCTCCTCCCCCTCAGCGCCCGTCTCTCCGACCACCCATCATCTCCCTCCTCTTCCCTCCTCCAGTTCCTTGCTGCTCTCAGACAGCTAGGCACTGACCATTGGCCAGACAGACAAACCTCCAGCTCCAGCTCCAGCTCCAGCACCGAGGACAGTCCAACCGCAGCAACGTGTTGTACAGTCGGTCTTCGATATATCTCCCACCCCGCGTCGACGGGAGACGCAGGAAACAGGCCACTGATTGCATCATAACTGCCGTGCAGCTCCACGAGTACGATGACTTCTCGGGAGACCCATCCGGCAGCGCCTGTCCGTCGCGTGACAGATCAGCTCGAGACCCCCTCTCTCGACGACCGGGACTATCGCGTCATTCGGCTGCCCAACGAACTCGAGGCTCTGCTGGTTCACGACCCGGACACCGACAAGGCCAGTGCTGCGCTCGACTGCAATGTCGGTAACTTCAGCGACGAGACGGACATGCCCGGCATGGCACACGCCGTAGAACATGTAAGTGCATTGCGCAGGAACCCCCTCCCCCACTGATCAGCTGGGCTCTCCCGCCAGCTTACAACCATATGCCCTGTGCTGATCATGCCCCTTCAAGCTCCTTTTCATGGGCACCAAGAAGTACCCGGTAGAGAATGAGTACAGCCAGTACCTCGCCAACAACTCCGGTAGCTCCAATGCTTACACCGGGCCAACATCGACCAATTACTTCTTCGACATCTCGGCAAGACCCGCCAACGACCAAGAGCCCACGGATCAGAACCCGTCTGCGCTGAAAGGAGCGTTGGATCGGTTTGCCCAATTCTTCATCGAACCCCTCTTCCTCGAATCGACGTTGGACCGAGAGTTGCGCGCAGTCGACTCGGAGAACAAGAAGAACCTACAGAGTGACCAATGGCGTCTACATCAGCTAGAGAAATCGACCTCGAACCCAAACCATCCTTACTGCCACTTCTCTACCGGAAATTTGGAGGTGCTCAAGGTTCAACCAGAGTCAAGAGGTATCAATGTGCGCGAGAAGTTCATGGAGTTCCACGACAAGCACTACTCGGCGAATCGTATGAAGTTGGTGGTCCTTGGTAGGGAGTCATTGGATGTTCTTGAGGGTTGGGTTTCTGAGTTCTTCGCCGACGTTTCCAACAAGAACCTCCCTCAGAACCGCTGGGAGAACGAAGCCCCCTTCCGGAAGAGCGAGCTTGGCATTCAGATCTTCGCCAAACCCGTGATGGATTCCAGGGAGCTGAACCTTTATTTCCCATTCATCGACGAGGAGCACATGTACGAATCTCAACCGAGCAGATATCTCAGCCATCTGATCGGCCACGAGGGCCCGGGTAGCATCATGTCTTATGTCAAGTCAAAGGGCTGGGCGAACGGGCTCAGCGCAGGGACCTATCCCGTTTGCCCCGGCACTGGCGGCATCTTTGACTGTCAAATCCGTTTGACCGAAGAGGTCAGCATACCAATGATCAAAGTTGGTTGACCGAATCAGCTAACAGTCACCCAGGGCCTTAAAAACTACCAGCAGATCACGAAGATTTTCTTCCAATACATCTCGCTGCTGCAGGAAACTTCACCTCAGGAGTGGATCTTCGACGAGCAAAAGGGTCTGGCAGACGTCGACTTCAAGTTCAAACAAAAGACACCTGCCAGCAGATTCACGAGCAAGATCAGTTCGGTCATGCAGAAGCCTCTGCCACGCGAATGGCTATTGAGTGGCCACAGCAAGCTGAGAAAGTTCGATCCTGAGCTGATCAAACAGGGCCTGGCATGCCTGAGGCCTGACAACCTCCGTCTGACGATTGTGTCCCGAAACTTCCCCGGCAACTGGGATCGCAAAGAGAAGTGGTACGGTACGGAGTATCGGTACGAAGACATTCCGGCCGACTTTCTCGCCGAGATCGAGAAGGCAGCATCGTCCACGGCCGAAGACAGGCTGCCCGAGCTACACATCCCTCACAAGAATAACTTCATCCCGACAAAGCTTGAAGTTGAGAAGAAGGAGGTGAAGGAGCCTGCCCTCGCACCTCGCATCGTTCGCAATGACCTTCTCGCGCGTACTTGGTTCAAGAAGGATGATACCTTCTGGGTTCCGAAGGCCAACCTGGTGATCAGTTGCCGGAACCCCAACATTTACGCATCAGCCGAAAACGCTGTCAAGGCCAGATTGTTTACCGACCTGGTCCGTGACGCATTGGAGGAGTACTCCTACGATGCCGAGCTTGCCGGTCTACAGTACAGTGTCTCACTCGACGGCCGTGGAATGTTCCTTGACCTTAGTGGTTACAACGACAAGTTGGCGGTGCTCCTCAAGCAGGTGCTCGTCACCATCCGTGATATCGAGATCAAGGATCAGAGATTCGACATCATCAAAGAACGCCTGCATCGGGGATACAACAACTGGGAGCTTCAGCAGCCCTTCAGTCAGGTGTCTGACTACACCACGTGGCTGAACTCGGAGCGTGACTACGTCGTCGAGGAGTACCTGTCTGAACTGCCCAACATCACTGCTGAAGACGTTCGACAGTTCAAGAAGCAGATGCTTGCGCAGATGCGTATTGAGGCCTACGCCCACGGCAACATCTACAAGGAAGACGCTCTGAAGCTGACTGACATGGTTGAATCGATTCTGAAGCCCCGCATCCTGCCGCAAACCCAGTGGCCTGTCACTCGTTCCCTGATTCTTCCGCCCGGGTCGAACTTTGTCTACAAGAAGACATTGAAAGACCCGGCCAACGTCAACCACTGTCTTGAGACGGTGTTCTATGTCGGCGACAAGAGCGACTGGCAGGTACGGTCCAAGACGCTGTTGCTTGATCAGATAGCCCACGAGCCTGCCTTTGACCAACTGCGAACGAAGGAGCAGCTCGGCTACGTCGTCTTTAGCGGCGTCCGTAGCTTCTCGACCACCTATGGATTCCGCTTCATCATTCAAAGCGAGCGGCCTTGCGATTACCTCGAATCGCGGATTGAGGCTTTCCTCAACCAACTATCGTCCACCCTCGACGCCATGTCCGACACGGATTTTGAGGGCCACAAGCGAAGTTTGGTAGTCAAGAGGCTAGAAAAGGTGAAGAACCTGGATCAGGAGAGCAGCCGGCACTGGACGCAGATCGCCAGCGAGTACTACACCTTCGAGCTCGGTATGCAAGACAAGGCCCCTTTATCTACGGACGATGACTGACATATGCTTCGACAGCCCAGCAAGATGCCGAGCACATCAAGAAGCTTACCAAGGCTGACATGGTGGAGTTCTTCAACACTTTCGTTAAGCCTGGCTCGGCGACTCGCGCTAAGGTGTCGGTGCACTTGATCGCGCAGTCATCGGCTGAATCGGATGAGAAGATGACAGAGTTGCTCCAGAAGCTCAGCCTTGACAAGACGGGGGAGACCAAGGTCAAGGCAGCGTTGCTCCGGCCCGAGATGAGGAATGACACGGAAAGCCTCCAGCTTTACCTCAAGAACGAACTACAATTGCCCGAGGAGAAGGTAGCCACAGTCGTTGCGGCTGCGCACGACCCCAAGACGGGCCCCAAGGTCAACGGTGTCAAGGATGAGGAGAAATCGGTCGAGTCGCAACCCCAGATCATCACCGATGTCCGTTCCCACAGGGCTAGGCTCCAGGCTACGTCAGGTGCACAAGCCGGCAAGGACTTGAGCGAGTACTTGGACCTGGATGCCAAGCTCTGAACCCAAACACTCGGACTTCCGAACGCAAGGAAACTTGCGAGTCCACGTGGGGGCGTGGAGGCCCAGGGATGACACGACAACTATTCAATTATCTCTGTTTTATTCCACCTAAAGGCATGGCATAGCATAGCGGTGGGCTCTTCAGGTTTTTCCATGACTTGACGACGCGCAGATTCTCATGCATTGGCGGGTGGTACAGAAGGAAGGAGGGGTCGAAGGGAGAGGGGAGTGGGAGTTGCCCAAAAAAAGGAAAAGAATAAGACGGCCTTGACTTGACTGGCCAATGACCCACGGAGAAACCAGAAACCCGCGGGTGTCTGGGTTGCGTTACAAGACGGATGTTGGGTTAGGTGTTCGGGCTCGGATTGACTAGATGGCACTTAGACTTGGCATCCTCCAGCATTGGTGACGGGCAGATAGAATGTCAGTTTTCTCCTTCATGACGGTGTTGACTTGGTGGATTGCAGTGATGGTTTTGCAATACTATGCCTGCGTTCTGTCGTCCATCGAACGTGGATGCAAGTCAGCAGCAATGGATGGAGCGGGATAGGGCAGAGAAACACTGGATCCCGGGGTATACCCTTGTTGGGTTGTCCCTTGAGCTTCATCATCAGCGGCAAGGTGCGGAACATGTGGGAAAAGAAGGCCCCCGCTGTCTTGGGGTGGCATGTCAACGCGGCCTTCCTTGCGGATGGCTGAGGCTGTGATGCACGATGACTGCCTGCGTCTGAGGCAGTTGCTTGGGCTTGCACCATGTGCAGGAGGTACTGCAGGGAATGTGGGATGGATTCATGTGAATGAGCATCGTGACGTACTGACCTACCTACAGAAGGATGGTGTCAGCTCAGGTACATGGACGAACATGGCGTGGGGCTCGTTGACGCTAAAGGCTCGGTTCAGCTGCATCACAAAATTTTGGCAGCAGTGGGGTTTTTCGAGTCGCAACGAAAATTCTATGATGCGGTTTGGGAAAATCCCAATCCGGTGTGCCAGCTGCGAACGAGGGGTCGGTCCATGGAGCAAACGACCATGATTTGGTGGACGCAAAGTCTTCGGGGCTCCAGTAGAGAGGCTTCGTTTACCCTGTGTAACTTCCGTTCAGTCCCAGCAACTTGCACGCTCCAGCCACAGCAGGCAGCTACCATTCGTAGGCTTTCAAAGCAGGGCCCGACTCAGTGCGCTGGAGGCGGCCGCCAAGGGTGGCAGGAGCGACAACCTAAGGGCAGCAGGAAACACTTACAGAGAGGCCCCTCTTCTAAAGGCACTGGTGCACACAGCGCACCGCAAGCACCGCACGCACCGCGACTCGTCCCGTTCACTCCTCCCGCGCCCCATCCCAGCCAGTCCCAATCCTTCATACCCCTCCACCTCAAAATTCCGCCCTCGCAAATGCTACGCGGTGAGCATTGCACCTGAGCTTTTGCTTCACCTTGACAGACGGGTTTCCTGCGTGCGGTGCATTTCTTATTGTCCACCGAGCGGAACAGTATCGTCAGTGAAGCAGCGTACTTGCTCATATCCAAGCCGACCGGAACACGTCACGTTTTCCGCGTTTCCGCAACTTCCCTCCCTCGACTGACGTACTTCACCACCACCTAAGGAGGTAGGTACCTTGGCTTGCTTTACTCTACCCACCACCTTCCGTTGCACCGTAACCTGCCCTAGACATCACTCGCCCTCCTCCACAGCCTTGATGTGCAGCACGCGGGCATCTCCCAGAAACACCCTGTCATTGCCCACCTCTTTCCTTCCGCACCTGCTGATCAATAAAGCACCGCATCACCCATCCCGCGAAGCGAAACGAGACGACCACACGCACCGTCGTCCTGCGGACCGTCTCCCCCGCGACTGCCATCTTTAGGCCTGCACTCTTCGAGCTGCACAGGCAGCTCGCCTTCACAACGTCTTCCTCAAAGAAGCGAAAGATTGCGCCGCGACACATCGATACCGACCCGCTGCACCTGAGTACCCCTACTCCTGATACCGTTCTGCCCTCGTGCGAACCCGACGACGACCCCGCCCTCTCCTTTACCTCCACCGCCCTCAGCGACAACCACCGCGGCTCGCCGGAGGCCGAGGCTGAGGCCCCTCCAACGACTTCTCCCTGGTGGCTCTCTGCCGACAACAACCCTGCCTCTAGTCTGCCCGCCAGGCTCCAGACTCGACAAGGTTCCTTGGCGTCGACCGACTACCCCGACAGCGCCGCGTCCTCTCCCTCCGGAGTGGCTGATCTCTCCATCGAAAGCGACCGAGGCGGCTACACCTCTGGCACCGAGACTGGCCCTCTTGTGCCGCGCGACCCGGCCAGAAGCCAGTCGCCCTTCAACGTCTCTCGCCGAGCCATCATGGGAGGCGACGCTGACGCGCCCCAACGATCCTCTTCCCCTCTGAAACGGCGCGCCTCCAGCATGGAACCAGATCAGGATACCGAGATGAGAGGGACGCCCGAGGTAGCCTCGACCGAGTCCGGGGAGAACACTGCACAGCCCGACCCGGTGACCACTCGGACGCATCTCCCAAGGGCCATGAGTGTCGACTCGCCGGATCAACAGCCCGCCCAGGGTGGACAGGCTACACAAATAGACAGAGTCACAGGTATTTGGGACGGCATGTCGGAGGTAGAGACAAGCAGACTGACCGTCATTTGCAGAACCACCGCCTCTCGAGGAGCAGATCAAGACAATTCAAACATTGGTCTTGGGCTTTGATCAGACCATTCCCAAGGTGGGCGACAAGGCATATGTGGTGTCCTCGTCCTGGGTTCGCAAGGCCCAGGCTCTTGGCGAACCCAAAAGTACCAAAGACGCTTCATCGCATCATGTACTAGGGCCCGTGGACAATTCGGACATTATTCAGGACGTCTTGCAAACGGATGACGGCCCTTTTGTTCGGCTCAAAGCAGGAGTCAGCTTGGCTGAAGACATCTCGCTCTTCCCGGATGATGCCTGGACACTCGTGTCGGAGTGGTACGGCCTATTGGATGGGCAACTCCCCATCGTCCGCAAAGCCATCAACACGGCACAAGACATGGCGACCTCCGCCAACGTCGTTTTCGAGATCCACCCCCCTGTATTCACTGTTCACCGGTTGTGGTCGAGTGGAAGCGATATTCCGATTGAGGCCAAGTTGAAGGAGATCCCGCCCGTTGTCATCGTCAAGAGCACTTCTGCCCCGTATAACGAGTTTTTCAAGGAACTCAAGACAAAGACGGGTATTCCCCTCGAGCGCAAGATGCGTGTGTGGTCTATTGCGCCTCAGCCAGAGCTATCTCCCATGGAAGTCGAGCCACGTTCTGCCTTGACACCGCCCGACTCACCTGAGCGCGAGTTGGCAGCCGGCCCTGAGTCGTGGAACACCATGCTAGTTGACGTGCCTACGTACCGAGCAGTGGACTCCTTGCGGCGAAATAAGGTGGACGCCCCGGACAACACAGGCAACGCCAACTACAACGGGAAAAGCTCTTTGTCAGTCATTGCCCTCGCGCAGAGCCAAATCCTGGTCCTCGATGAGGAGGTCGAGAAGGGCGATTTCGTGTCCACATACTTCAGGAAGAAGGGCAATGCCAAGAGCATTGCGTCTCGAGGAGTTGCTAACAGCAAGACGGCCCAGTCGAGTGGCACCAACAGTGGTCGAAACAGCCCTGTACCATCCGCGCGCTCAGGTCCCATCACTCGCGGCAGAACACAGCAGAAGAGATCCGGTCGCAGTGTGGGGGCCGTCGGACTCCAAAACCTGGGCAACACTTGTTACATGAACTCGGCGCTGCAATGCGTTCGCAGTGTCGAGGAGTTGACCAAGTACTTCCTCACCAGCGAGTACGAGAAGGAGCTCAACAGGGACAACCCTCTGGGCTATGACGGCCAGGTGGCCATCACCTACGGCCAGCTCCTCAAGGACATCTACCGCGACTCTAGGGGTGCTGTGAGTCCTCGTGAGTTCAAGGTGACCATTGGGCGGTGCCGCAGCGCGTTCTCCGGATGGGGCCAGCAAGACACGCAGGAGTTCCTCGGCTTCCTGTTGGACGGTCTTCAAGAAGACCTGAGCCGTATCAAGAAAAAGCCCTACATCGAAAAACCCGACTCGACCGACGAGATGATCGGCAACGAAGAGGCCATTCGGCAGATGGCGGAACAAGTCTGGGACATCACCAGAAAGCGTGATGACTCTGTCATTGCCGACCTCTTCACCGGCATGTACAAGTCCACACTCAAATGCCCGGTCTGCGACAAAGTCAGCATCACCTTTGACCCTTTCAACAATTTGACCCTTCCCCTGCCCATTGAAGACCTTTGGAGCTCGTCAATCAAGTTCTTTCCCCTGAACGACCGCCCGGTCCTTATCGAAGTCGAGCTTCCCAAGCACAGTGCTATGGAACTGCTGAAAAAGTCCATTTCTGACCGGACCGGTGTTCCCGTCGAACGTTTGATCGGCGCAGAAGAGTTCAAAGGAAAGTTCTTCAAGATCTACGACAACAACGAGGACGCTTCGGAAGCCATTAGCGGTAGCGACGTTCCCACCTTCCATGAGCTAGAATCACCGCCGACCAACTGGATCAAGTCCACTGGACATCGTTCCATGCTTGATATCAACGATGAACCTTTTGTCGACCCGCGAACTGAGCGCCTCGTGGTTCCCGTCATTCATCGAAAGCAAGGAGCGAGCAACAGATATGGTAGGGACGACAACGCATCGCCTCCTCACTTTATAGTCCTGACTAGGGAAGAGGTAAGTTTGATAGGAAGATTCCCAGCAACCTTGGGTTTTTTTTGACACGATATAGGCAAACGACGAGGATGTCATCCGCCGTAAAGTCTTGGAAAAGATCGCCACCTTCACGACAGCCACTGGGTTTTCTGACCACGACGACGGTCTTGATCCTGAGACGGTCGTCACCACGCAGTCCGATACCGAAATGGGAGATTCTAAGGTTGTGGCGCAGTCGGTCGAAGGTGAAGATGACATCGTCGAGGTGTCCATGAAGAACAACGGCGAAGCGCCTGCTGTAACCGCTGGCGGCAGCGACCGTGTCCTGAAGCACTTTGAATCCCGTCGCCCGAAGTGGGTTACGGACTCGCAGTCTCATCTGCCCCCGCAGCTCCAAAATCTCTTCGAGATGTACTACTTTGGTGGCGAGAGCAACGAGCCCGTCCCTTCGGGCTGGAACAGCATCGAGCGGTCTCTTCACAAGCTGTCATCGAGAGCACCCGAGTCCTCCAGCGACCAGGAGGATTCTAACAGTCCAGGCACTTGGACTAACGGCGGCGACGGCGACAGCGACAACGACAGTGCCAGTGATCTTCAATCCTCTGTGTCCACTCCTGCTCAGACTCGTATGAACGATGAGTCAAGCGAAGAGGAGACGACTGTGAGGCCCCCAAAGGTACGCAAGCTACGGTCCTTGAGCACATTCCAACCCCGCAACACTCTCGCTTTCAGCCGCGATTTGTCGTCCCCATAAAGCAGACAACTAACACACGCATAGGCCAACTCCCGAGCTGCTCAGCGATCAAACGGCCAAAAGGCCGGTGCCGGTGGGAAGAAGAAAATGAAGCCTCACAAGACTTACGGCAAGAAGGGCAACAAACGCCGGCACAAGGAGATGAGATCGCGTGAGGCGCGTATACCTGAAGTCGCGCCGCAGCCTTCCCCCGTGGATGATGTTCCGGGCCCGCTTGTTCGGTTTGGAGAGGGCATCGTAGTCGAGTGGGAAGGCAGTGCTTGGGACGGCATCTTTGGCGACACAGATCACGGCAATGACGACTTGCGTGGGAGCCCCACTTTCCACGACCTTGAGCGTCTGCGTGACCCTAACATGGACATGAGGCGTAAGAAGCGTCAGGCCCGTCGTTCCAAGGGGATCACGCTGGAGGAGTGCCTGGACGAGTTCGAAAAGGCCGAGATTTTGTCGGAGCAGGACACTTGGTATTGTCCGCGCTGCAAGGAACACAGGCGCGCCAGCAAGAAGTTCGACTTGTGGAAGACCCCCGACATCCTTGTTGTTCACTTGAAACGGTTCAGCTCGTCGGGCTATCGTCGAGACAAGCTGGACGTGCTCGTCGACTTCCCCATCGAGGGGCTCGACCTGCGGTCCCGTGTGCTTCATCAGGAAGACGGCAAGGAGGAGGTGTATGACCTATGCGCTGTCGATGAGCACTTTGGTGGGCTTGGCGGTGGCCATTACACTGCGTGGGCAAAGAATTTTGTCGACAACCAGTGGTACCACTTCAACGGTTAGTCTCAATGATGCAAGAACGGACTGTTATTTTGCTAACCCGACATAGACACGAGCGTCTCCCCAGGCAAAGCTGAGAGCTCCGTCACCAAGGCTGCCTATTTGCTATTCTACCGACGGCGTTCAAGCGTTCCCCTGGGTGGAGCCCGCTTCCAGGAGATTTGCGAGAGGTTCGACAGCGCTTCGGAAGAGGACGACGAGGAGCAGGACACGGCAGATTCGGGGGAAGGCCGGCGTCTCGGCGAGGGCTCCTCCCCAACTGGATCGTCGAGACTTGGGAGCGGAGCCGCAGCAATTCGCCTGCCAGCAGGTCGTGGTTTGGCTCATAACACCATGTCCACTCGTAGCGACGACGACCTGCCCGACTACAGCAGCAGCGACAGGATCCAGGACAGCATCGAGGACGAGGGCATTGGCATGGCAGATGCCTCTGCCAGCCACCAGTCACGAGGCTTCAACGGGACGCAGTCATGGTCGTTCGACGCTCTCGTTGCCGATGCTGACAACACCGAGCCGCCCCAGCTTGGAGGCTATGCAAGCGATGAGGCGCAGATCGACTCAGACGTGCCGGACCTGACCGGCCGCGGCAGCGAATCGCCTTCGGCTGATGACCTGCTTCCTCAATCGGGCGAGGACACCCTCGGGCACCAACAGCAGGGGGCCCTGCCTCGCAGCGCGCCCATCCAGCTGTCTGATATGCAGAGCGGCGGTGACTGGGATATCAAGCTTGACGACAGGGTGATTGCCGTGCCGCCTCGGGACGACGACGACGCTGCTTCATCAGAGGCGGCTGAGATCCACATCCCCGACGACAACCAGGGACAGTCTGATATACGACCTTAGTGGCGCCAGCACACCACTGGCACCAGAGCGCTTCGCGAGGTGTGGAACTCGGTGACAGAAGAAGACGAGCTAGTCGTCCAACGAGGTCGGTGGTGCAGCTCGGCCGGCGGCAAGAAGCGGCTGAGGACGCGGTTGGCGTCGTGAGGCCCAAATGCGACCTGCGGAGCGGGGCCAAGGCAGGCCCAGGGGGGCGGTGGACAAGAATCATTGTCTTTATGGAAACGAAGCAACAAAAAATGGCAGCATCAAGACGCGAGACGGCACGGTACATACCATCGAGGTGGGTGTCGATAGAGCTTAGAGGACACTCGTGCCCGGCTGGATGGGGGGGAACTGGGGCGTCCTCGGCCCGGAGGTGGCAGGCAGGCCGATGGATGCGGTTTGGTTGGAGTTCTTTTTTTTTCGTTTCCTTTGAAACCTCTCGCTCTCGCCTTTTCTTCTTCCTCTGCTGTCAGGGTTTTGATTTACTGGTTCACTCGCTTTCGAATTGCATGACGCTCTGTATGTAGGTCTGAGCACCAGGGACGGGCAGCCGTCGTAGGCTCTCTCGTCTGGCAAGAAAGGTACATACATGATCATGACATGTTTCGCCCCCGTATGCGTTGGTGTAGATGTGCCTAACTCGGACCTATCTGGAGCCTTCTCACGTCCCTCGTCGTGTCTGGCGTTTGGGGGGGCGTCTTACTCTGAATCTCTGTTCGATAGCCTCAGCAGTAACCGGGCCGAATGGGATGGGCGTCGGCGATCAATCCAGACCGCCGAGTCCGACTTGTAGGACATGTCTTCCAGAAGGGCCATGGAAGGGTGTCACCGCGCCCGCTCAGACGGCCGGGCGTCTCGGCGGCCTGCCACTTTCTCGAGACTCACCCCCGGAGCGCGTGCGACGCCGAGGGCACGGCTTCCAGAAGGGGTCGTGGAACCGGGCGAGACGGTCCCGCTCGGATGCTCACTTTGACCTTTTGGACGAGTAAACGAGTAAGGGGGGAGGGGAGGGGACGAGCGGTTCGTTTGGAGGCGGTGTTTCGTGGCTGCAGGAGTGCCGGCTCGCGATCGTTCTGGCAAGGAGAGAAACGTGGTCGGGCCGGAAAGCCTTTTGGGAGTTTTTTTCTCTCTTCTCCTATTCACAGTTGCACGGGTGGCGGTGCCCTGGACAGGCAGGGTTTGGCATTCATCTATTAGACTTTCGGCACAGACTTCACATGGGATGAGCGGGCGTTCGTTCGAGTCGCGGAGGGGGAACGGGATCCCCGGGTTGGAGATGGACGGGGTGGCTTCGAGGCTGAGATGGGCAGAGAGGAATCAAGCTTTGATCGTGCTGCTGCTGCTGCTGCCCCAGATGGATGGTCCTGCACGGAGACCTGGGTGCGTCAGGCACGGAGACACGTCATAGAAGGCCAAGGGGTCTATCTGATGAGCCCCAGGGCTGGCGATGGTGGAAGTTTCCGGCCTGGCCTGTCTTAGCTCAGTGGTCGGTTCCGCGATCTCCTCGGACCCCGAGCACCAGAAGGATGTGAGGTCACTGAGCCCAGAGGTTACGAGATAAAACGGGACGGCGTGGGGATCACACGGTGCCGGGCTGGCGACAGAAGAGCCGACTGCGGCGACTTGTGGCTACGAGGAGGATTCAAACCCACTCCTCGCCCTTCACGGGCACCTTCTTGGAACAGGGTTGTGGAGAATCAGAGTGCTTCTCTTGGGAGGAAAAGCAAAGGGAGACGTTTGGTAAGGTTTGCCTAGCGCAGCTGAAGCATGCGACACCGCGCGCGTGTTACGGCGTCGGCGTCGGCATCGGCATCGGCGCCACGGAATGACGGAACTGGGGAAAAACAGTGTTCGAGCGAGAACGTCCTCAGGTTGCGAGGCACGAGACCCAGGCTCAGTCAGAGCCTAGGGACGCGGCAGGGGACGCGACGTTATCTGTAGACATACAGCACGTGCGTCTCAGGTTGATTTGCATCATCCACGTTTTCCCTCCGAGAGGGGCCATGTTCGAGTGTGACCTTGGTCTGCCGAGAGGTCGGGAAACCCGTCTTGTAGGGGGATGCTGGATCATGATGTACAGTTGTCAGCAGGAGGGGGCCGGGGTCGCGGTCGTTTCCCAAGGTCGAATCCACAGGGAAGATGTCACCATCCTGAAGAGAAAACCCCCAGGGGTGCCCCGGGGGGTGCTCATGGAGGACATGGGGGGTCAAACGAGGGTCTGTTGGGCAGGTGAGGGGGTGCAGGCGGCAGACCGGGGTCTCCGATATCGCGGCAGCGGCGTTAAAGGCTGTGATGGCTCGTGGTCTCTGCCTCGGCCGGCGAGCATGGACGTGAGTTAGCAGCTGGGGAAGAGCAACGCGCAGCGGGACATGTTGTCAGTTCGAGAAGGTCGGCCGGCGGTGCCTGGGGGGGGGGGGGAGGATTTTGGGTGCGGGCGGGAGGTGCGGGGAGGGTTGCGGTGCCTGTTCTCCTTTTCCAGGGACAAGCTCAGGAGGAAGTGCTGGATGTGGAAGGTGGGCAGCGGGGGCCGAGCTGTGACTGGCTCGCGATACAGCAGGTCCTGCGTGCCGACGCCGATAGGTGCTGTTGGTGCTGCGGGCTGCGGGCTGCGGACTCCTGGAGGGGGCTCTGGACTCTGGGCTCGGAGGCTGGTAATCTTGAAGAGCGACGATCTGATGAGTTGCAGCGCGGCTGGTGCAAGCTAGTGCGAGTGACGCAACAAAGGAGAGACCTGTCATTGGGCTGTCCGGCGGGTTCTCTATTCTGGGAGGTGTGCGTGATGCCATGCAAGATGCCATGTTGGATTGCTTGATGGATGGGCGGGCTCGCGACACGATACGACTGATGTGACCCGGGAAGGGAAGGGAAGGGGAGGGGGAGAGGGGGGGAGGATGGGCCTACCTAGCCTCGGAGGGAGATGGACGGTGAGAGTCAACTGCCGACGGTGCTTGTTCCTTTTTCCTCCCACCGTAGCTGCGTGCTGCGAGCTGCGAGCTGCGTGCCCTCGTGCCTCTGCAGATGCGATGGGTAACAATGAATGATGTCGACCAGTGGCGATGGTTGCAGTTGGGAGGGGACAGAGTACGTGAGGGGAGGGTGGGAGGGGGTTCAGAATGGACGATCGATTTAGTCTGTCCGAGTCGGGCTCTCCCTTCGAGTCGCTGTGGTCGAGTCGTGCGTAGGGTGGGCTGGTTGGTGGTGGTGGTGGTGGTGGCGCTGGTGAAGGTGGTGTTTGAGCCCTCCGGTGGGCGAGCTGACAGGCTGCGTCTTGTGTTTCGAGGCGAACCCTGGCGGGCCTGGCGACCCGACTGTCAGAGGAATTACCAAGTATCAATGCCGAAACGATAGACTGGCCGGGATGGCGGGACGCAACGACTGTGGGCGTCTTGTCGGTTGCGTTGCGTGTTCAAGGGTAGCCGGCTAGCGGGCTTGTTGGTGGGCTGCTTACAGACTGGCGCTGGCGCTGGCGCTGGCGCGAGGCTTGTGGCCCTGGCTCGAGGCTCATGGCTCGTGGCTTCGCGAACTCGACGGGGGATGGGTCGGGTCACCCTGTCCATGCTGGCGGATAAGGTATTGCCCGTAGGATGGGGTCGGACACGGCAAGCTAGCTGGCTAAACGGATGGATGGCTGGATGGATGGATGGCGAATGAAGGGCAGAAGACTAGCCCTTGGATACAATACTGTGAGGGAGTGGTGAGAAAGAGCGAGAGAGTGGAAGGACTTGGGAGTCCACAGGGGGGTCACCTCGCGGCAGGCTCTGTAAAGATTCTGCCACCCACCATGAGCCCCCTCCAACAGACCCTTGCAGATTACGGGACCCCCATATCCTCCCTACTCACAGCGTCCAGTCAAACCCCAGGGCAAAGGTACATTGGACAAAGTACCACGTCGGCACGCCTCGTCAGTGACCATCAAGATCAGTCATCTACCACGGCTGTCGTGAGTGGGTAGTTATCTTGGGTTGCCAGGGCCCACGATCGGATCCAAGCAGCCGTGCTATGGCCATCATACAGGTCAGCTTGGCTCCGACCATTTTGCCGTCGCTCTTTGCACACATTCGGCTTCCGTGGCGGACGCACATCGTTGGTTTTGTTCGACAGAGAAGCAAGATCGACACGCACTTGACGTCCTTGTTCAGGGAAGGGGGGCGAAAAAGGGGCCAAGACACTCGCTGCACATGACGGGACGTCCTACTGCGACAGACGGCCGGCTCCCATGGCGGGCGACTGCGACAGAGGACGGACAGAACACGCGCAGGACACGAGACCCGGCCCCGTCCGTACCAGATACCCAACACATCATTCCGTCTAGTGTTTTCATCGTGGGCCAGTAACGGAAGGTGACTGGCGAGGCAATGAACACCCCAGCGAACCGAGGATCAATCAAGCACCACAAAAAAAGCAAGCGAGTCGATGCTGACGAGAGATGGGATGGGGCCCGCTGCCCTTCGTTGTCTCGTCTCCATACGCTGATCCCCGTTTTCCTCGAACGTCGAATTGTTCTTCACGGCTTCGAGAAGGAAATCTCGACGGGGCGAGTGCAGATTGCGATGGGGGGGGACGAGGGGCTACGGGGGCGCGACGGACGCAGAGTGGAGGAAACGCCCGTAAGCACACCTCGCAGGGGGGCTTCTGACAGACCAACAGTCGAGTCGAGTGGACTTGACCCCCTGCTGACCGGGGCGAACTGCGCGAGCAGCTCCGATGTGTCCTGCATTCCCGTCGTCGCAAGCCCAGTGCGCCACAACCACTGACTGGTTCTACTCGTCGCAGGCCAGACCTACCTACAGTACGGCGTGGTACGGTACCGCCCTCCCCGGGCGCGGGCGCCGTACGAGTTGTCCCAGTGGGTGTCGTGTCGGAGCGGAGGGCTAATCACGGAACCCCAGGGGCCTTCGATTTGCTTTCGAGAAGGCAGGTAGAAGTTAACGAAGGTTCCCCCGTGGCTGATCGCTCCCATGATGATCTGCTCCAACCAGGGGGTTTGCTCCCTTCGTTCGCCAAAAATAAAATAAAAAATGACCACAGCACTGTGATGAGCAATTCAGTCGGTGGCTCAAGCCTCTCTGGCAACGAGAATAACGGGACGACTCGGGCAGTGGTAAATGCCAGTCACCGCGTGTCTCTCTCCATACCACATACCACATGCCACCTCCCCTTGAGAGTCGTGAACCCCCTCAACAGCCATCCCAGGCACCCTGAAGGACTTCAACCACTGGGACCCCCCCTCCACCCGGCACTAGCCCACCCCTGCCCTCCCACAGCGGCCCTGTCCCTTCCCCTCGCCTATCAGGCACCTAGAGGCAAGGCACAGGGCGGGTTGTGGCAGCCGTCCCTTCACCCCCCCCGTTGCCTAACAATTTGTCCTCGACCATTGTTCTCTCGATCCCGCCCCCCCCTCTCTCTCTCCACCATCCTGTACGTACAGGTAAGGTAGTCTGTACGTTGTACCACCCATCACTGTGGTGGACTCGCGCTTGGCCTTTTCTTTCCCTCCGTCTTCTCTGCCCTGCCAATCCATCTTCACTGCCTGGCGCATCGCGAGTATCGTGTCTCCCGTCCTTACCAACTTTCCCATCTTGTCTTTACCTGCCTCCGGGCTCCTCATTCCCCTTCCTACGTACACGAACCCAAGGACACACCAAGACACGTTCCTCGCCTTGAACATTCCGCATCCTCCACTGCACGACAACCAGACCATCACCCACCCACTACCCATAACTCGACCACGACTCTGCCCGGCAATTGAGCCACCGTTTCCAAACGACATCCGCGATCACGATCAGGCCCTCAAGTCGCGACCCAAACCACGCCGTTCCGATCCCATCATCGACCGGCGACGCCATCTGCTCCGCTCCTTCTCTCTCGCCGTCCCTCCTCGCCTGTCTCCTCTCGACTCCCGCCACACTTCTCCCCTCTCCACCGCAAAAGAGTCAGACCTCTCATGTCACCTACGACCTCAATCGCCCACATCCATCGTCGCATCTACAGCCTGTGATCACCTGGGCGCAACTCCCGAGAGCGCTACTGCGCTCCGTTCCCGCAGCGTCTATCCCCCGCCCCGTCTCGCGACAGTGAAAGAGCTGGGGATCGGGTTACGCAATTGCCGATACTTGGGCTTCGACCCTGCCGTCATCCCTCCTACCGCCTTCACCGACGCGGCCCTTCCGAACCTTCCATTTTTTTTTTCTTTCGTAGTGTTTCCGAGCGCCAACACAGCCTGCTTGGTTCCAATCTTTGCCCTCTCGGTGGTCCAGGCACTCCAGTCGCGAAGCTGGTGGCTCTCGAGACTCACGAACCGCAATGGACCACTCCAGACTCCACGTCGTTTACGTGAACCGCCGGTTTCGCGACGACAGGCGGGTCGGCGCATCCTCCGATCATGGAGATGCCGCCCAGCAGGTCAGCCCGGAGTCGGAATGGGAATCGGAAGACTTGCGACAGGATGTTGAGCTGCTGCTAGAGACTTTCAGCGAAGGTGCGTATCATGTCCGTGATGACCAAGTCGAGTGCGACACTGACCTTCCATGGCACAGTTCAACTCTGCTCTACAGGCGCGGCATGCCTGACCAAGCTGTACGACATCCAAGAAGGCTCCGTCGTAGATTTGAGGCCCTCCTTGGTACTGATCGACACCCCCGACGACGAACACATCCCCGAGGAGCCCGAGCCAAGGTCAAGGTCACCGTCACCCATGTCACGCCCGGCGTCCCGGGAGGCCGAGATCCACACCCCGGATGAGGAGGTCTATGGATTGAGGTTGTTGCAAAGGATCATGACAGAGGCTCATCTCAGGAGCCTGTCAAAACTGGTCGTTCCGATATTACTCATCGGCCAAAACGCACTGGACCTGAGTTTATCGCAGGACGCCCCCAACGATTTGACCGGAGTGCGGCCCGTGGACCGCCGACTTGTCATGCGGTGTCTGGATCTCGGGGCTGCCGATGTTATTCTGAGACCCATGCACGCAAAGTGCGTCATGAGCCTTGAGATTCACGCTCATCGTGCGAGGAAGGACGCCGCGAAGGAACAGCGGGCCATTCTAGAGGTTCGCCGCGGGAGGAAACGTTCGTGGGTCGGTGTAAACGAAGAGAGGCCGTTTGCATACCTCAGGGAGGCCATGGTGTCCAGTCTTATGAAGGGGATATGCCGGCTCCCCACTGACGATGACGACAAGATTGCCAACGTCAGCATAGCCGTTTCCACCGAACGGCAGGCCGCTATTGCTACCGCTATCGGCAGCTGGCATTTCTGCGCGCACGATTTCTCGGACGACGAACTGTTGGTGGCGGCCATGGTCATGTTCAAGCACGCCCTTTCTATGCCAGAGCTCGAGCGTTGGCGGATACCCGCAGGTGAGTGAATTGGATTCGCCTTGGCTCCTGCTCGTAACCGTCCGCTAACCCAACTAGATCAACTCATCAATTTTCTGGTGGCTTGCCGCGCTGCCTACAACAGCTTTGTACCCTACCATAACTTTCGTCATGTCGTCGACGTTCTCCAAGCCACCTTCAACTTCCTTGTCCACATCGGCACCATCGCCCCCTACCCCTCTAATCCGTCCGCCCTTGCACCCACCAAGTCGCCGGTCGCCGAACTGTTGAGTCCTGTCGATGGCTTGACACTTCTCATCACGGCTATCGGCCATGACGTCGGCCACCCTGGTGTCAACAACGGCTTCCTTGTCACCCTTAATGCCCCGCTGGCGCAGTTGTACAACGACCGGTCAGTGCTGGAGTCTTTCCACTGCGCCGCGTACTCCCAGATTCTGCGGAGGTACTGGCCCGCCGCCTTCGAGGACTCCAAGATGCGGAACTTGATGATCAGTTCTATCCTGGCTACCGACATGGGTCTGCACTTCGACTACATGAAAAAGCTGGGTGATCTCCAGGCCAAGCTAGAGGTCAACAGCACAACAGATGGCTGGAACGGACGCATGGTTGAAGAGCAAAAGGCTCTGGCTTGCTCGCTGCTCATCAAATGCGCGGATATTAGCAATGTGGTAAGTTCAGACGCTCGACCTCTGCATCGGTGTCGGAAACTGACGTGAGCACAGGCGAGGAGACATGATGCGGCTCTCCAGTGGATGTTCATCCTTTCTGATGAGTTTTCTCGACAGTCCTCGATGGAGAGCGAACTCGAGATCCCGTCGTCGCTGCTGTCACCTCCAAAGAAGGACCTCGTATCATTGGCCAAGGCGCAGCTCAGCTTCATGAACATGTTTGCTATCCCCCTTTTTCAGGGCGTTGCTGACATAATGCCTACGATGCAATACACCGTGGACGAGCTCGAACGGAATAAGATTTTATTCGAGGGCCGAGTACACGAGGAACAGGCCAAGGAGGACCCCGTTCGTAAAAGACTCCTGAAAGAAGGGACGTTCTCGCCGCGGACTATGAGCTTTGTGGTCGACACGGACACTCAGGCATCATCAACTCCCCAAGCAGGTACACCATTAGCTGAAATTACTACGCCGTCGACACTCACTGATGGCAAGAAGACGGATGAAAAGGAGCTGTCGCCGCCTGCTTCGGATCCCGTTAACAAGCCACCCCACGTCCCCGACACGGCGGAAGAGTACAAGGAGGTCAATGGAGGGTTTGTTTCCGACTTCGAGTCCGTCACCGACTTTGCCGCCAGCGACCCCTTCCACAGCCGCGAGCAGCTCCACACTCTACCCGACAGCTCGGCGCACCACAACGGCAAGCAGCGATGCAGCGAGACGACCGACGGAAGCGCGGCGGGACACTTCACGGGCGACTGGGCCTCGCAGGCGACGAGCGCGACGACAGGCAAGATGCCGCTCTCGCCAAGCACTCAGGGCACCAGCATTGTCAGCAGGGAATCGGCAGAGCGGCGGGCGAGCATTCCCATCATCACCGAGCCGAAAGCGGTGCCTGTGCCGAAGACGGATGCGCCTCTCCACACCCAGGCGTCGAACGGGTCGAACGGCAGCATTGGCAAGTCCGAAGGGGGCAAGGTGGTGAGGAAGAAGACCAGCAGGTTCAGGATGAACAACTTTCCCTTCTTCCGACGCAACAGGGGCGCGAGCCCCTCCCTGTCGACGAGCGACACGACTGGCGGAAGCTAGCAGTTCTCTCTTGCGACGAAACGAGAGCAACGACACGACGGCACGACACGGGGGATATTGATTTTTTGCGCTGCAACTGTACTATACCAGTAATGCACAGCCGTCGCCGAGATGGGCAGGTCGGCTGCGCTGGTCTGAAGCTGTGACGAGACCTGGCGAGCCGGACGGACAGTCGAAAGGAGAGCCGACGACCTGTCTGCCGAGGCGTGTCGGCTATCTTGTACTGTCGGGATGGGTACGGAACGATCGGGATAGAAGAGGCGTTGCTACGGGTTTTGGCGCTGGTCACTGCGGTGGCCTGGCATGGCAGGCATGATATTTGTTGAACCGACGGACGGGGATGGAGTGGGCGGCGGGCATTATTGTGTTCAGCGTGTTTGCCGACCGGAGAGCAGCGCTTGTCAGCTGCTTTCCTGGAGGGTTTTCGGGGGGCGCGGGGATGAGTATCGATGAGGTCGACTGGGGTGAGTCGACGTACTAGTGGAATCAAAGCCAAAACGAGGTCATACCCAAACCCATCAAGTGATCAGCACCTACATATCTGACCGCCGCACGAAGTTGGTTCGAATCAGCCATGACGATGGACGGCCCAGTCGCCCGCGGAGCTTAAGCCGAGCTTGCTCGGTGGACAGACTCCCCGCCTTCCCTACAGCGCACAGGGCGCTGATGAGGTAAGCCGATATTGTGGGTCACCTCCATCCCCCAGGCGCTCCTAGAGGATCAGCCAGGCATCCAGGCGCCACTGGAGCAACCAGGGCAACGATGGGGAAGATAGCGCCAAACCCGAAACAGTTAACAGCCCCACTCAGTTTCGTCATGTGCCTGGCATGCTGCGACTCGTTGCGCCTCCCCAGGCAAGCTTGCTTGCGGTTGCTTGCCGTGAGGCGAGGTGGGTTGCGTGGTTCCTGTCGTCGGAGCTGCAGCCTGCCTGCTGGTCCCAAGCGCCCAGGCGGTCCCGAACGCCCGCACTGGTCGTCGTCACAACAGAGCTCCCCCTCCCTCCTCATCAAGTCTCCCATTCCCACCGTCGACATCCCCATCCCTCCTCCTCTCTCTCACACACACACACTCCTCCCCCATCACCACAACCAATCATCATCACCACCTCCCATCCCACGCATACTTAGGAGGAGAACATCTAGTCACCATGAGACTGTCCACCTCCGCGCTCGCCCTGGGCGCAGCCACCGCCGTTGCTGGCCTGGACCAGCAGCAGGTCCTCGGTGGCGACAGCTTCGAGTCCATCAAGGTTGCTGGCGAGTCTTGGATGGACGTCTTCGAGGAGAAGTTCCACGACATCACCTCCGAGGCCAAGGCCGTCTGGGATGAGATCACTCTGCTCGCCCCCGATGCCGTCGAGGCGTTCAAGAAGACCGCCATCCCCTCCCAGCCCAAGCCCCACGTCCGCAAGCCTGACTCGGCCTGGGACCATGTCGTCAAGGGCGCCGATGTCCACGACATGTGGGTCGAGAAGGACGGGGAGAAGCACCGCCAGTACAGCGGCCACCTCGAGGACTACAACCTCCGCGCGAAGAAGGTCGACCCTTCCAAGCTCGGCATCGACAAGGTCAAGCAGTACAGCGGCTACCTCGATGACGAGGAGAACGACAAGCACCTGTTCTACTGTAAGCTCCCGCTCTTCCCCTCCTGTGCCAATGACGCCATGCATCAACGGTTGACTGACTTGCCACTCGGCCCACAGGGTTCTTCGAGTCCCGCAACGACCCCAAGAACGACCCCGTGGTCCTCTGGCTCAACGGAGGCCCTGGCTGCTCTTCGCTGACCGGTCTCTTCATGGAGCTCGGCCCTGCCAGCATCAACAAGAAGCTCGAGATTGTCAACAACGAGTGGTCGTGGAACAACAACGCCTCGGTCATCTTCCTTGACCAGCCCGTCAACGTCGGCTACTCCTACTCCGGCTCCGCCGTCTCCAACACGGTTGCCGCCGGCAAGGACGTCTACGCCCTCCTGACCCTCTTCTTCCACCAGTTCCCCGAGTATGCGGAGCAGGACTTCCACATTGCCGGCGAGTCATATGCTGGTCACTACATCCCCGTCTTCGCCTCCGAGATCCTGTCCCACGAGAACCGCAACATCAACCTCAAGAGTGTTCTCATCGGCAACGGTCTGACTGACGGCTGGACCCAGTACGCCCAGTACCGCCCCATGGCTTGCGGCGAGGGTGGCTACCCCTCCGTCCTCAGCGAGAGCGAGTGCCAGGCCATGGACAACGCTCTCCCCCGCTGCCAGAGCCTGATCAACAACTGCTACGAGTCCGGCAGCGTCTGGTCCTGCGTGCCCGCCAGCATTTACTGCAACAACGCCCTGATCGGCCCCTACCAGCGCACCGGCCAGAACGTCTACGACGTCCGTGGCAAGTGCGAGGACAGCAGCAACCTGTGCTACTCGGCGCTCGGCTGGATCAGCGAGTACCTCAACCAGGATAACGTCATCGAGGCCCTTGGTGCCGAGGTTTCCAACTACGAGAGCTGCAACTTTGACATCAACCGCAACTTCCTCTTCGCCGGTGACTGGTTCCAGCCGTTCCACCGCCTGGTGCCCGGCCTGCTCGAGAAGATCCCTGTGCTCATCTACGCCGGTGACGCCGACTACATCTGCAACTGGCTCGGCAACCAGGCCTGGACCGAGGCCCTCGAGTGGCCCGGCCAGAAGGGCTTCAACAAGGCCGACATCAAGAGCCTGACCGTCGATGACGACAAGAAGGGTGAGGAGTACGGCAAGGTCAAGTCCAGCGGCAACTTTACCTTCATGCAGATTTACGGCGCCGGCCACATGGTCCCCATGGACCAGCCCCAGTCTTCGTCTGACTTCTTCAACCGCTGGTTGAGCGGCGAGTGGAATGCCTAGAGGAGGAATTCCGAGGGACCTGCATTGCCAGGTCGGTAATGGAAGCACAACTAGGTGTACGAATAGACACAGCATTCCTGACGAGGATTGGTATGAACAATTGATGGGTTTACAGTTTGACTGATGAAAGTTTGGGCTGCGGGGCGCTTTGGATGCCGCCTCAAATTGTATCTACAATCAATCACATGCATTACCCAGTTCCGAATTCAACCATGATGGTGATGACCGCCCACCCAGTTGCCCGTACGGCCCAGGATGAGTCATGGTGTGTGCTGCAGTTACATTCACAGCGATGCGTGTGGAGTGGGACGAGGGGTTCGTTCTGCGCGTGTTCTTAGTCACCGCCACTTGCCTGCCGATCGACGTCAGACCAAAAAAGGTACGACCGGCTGCCCCTCCCCCGCCAAAGCCAGAGAAAAGATCGCAAGACAGCGCATCTACCTACCTATCTCGGCTTGCCTATCACTGGACACCCACAACCCATCGTGACCAAATCGCACCACCGGTCTCAGGTTCGACTGTCTACAGCCTGGAAAGCAGAACGTCACAGCGTCAAATCATCCCAGACACACAAACACAACACCTAGGACGCACACCCCCGCACACGTTCGCCCATCATGTCCGGCCGGATGATAAACCAGCCCTCCAACCAGATCAAGCTCACAAACGTGTCCCTCGTGCGGCTGAAGAAGGGCAAGAAGCGCTTCGAGATTGCGTGCTACAAGAACAAAGTCCTCGAGTACCGGTCGGGGATCGAGACGGACCTCGACAACGTGCTGCAGATCCCGTCGGTGTTCCTCAACGTGTCCAAGGGGCAGACGGCACCGAAGGAGGACCTGGAGAAGGCGTTCGGCAAGGGCAAGAGCACGGACGACGTGGTGCTCGAGATCCTGAAGAAGGGGGAGCTGCAGGTCGGCGAGAAGGAGCGGGCGGCGCAGCTGGAGAGGGTGCAGAACGAGGTGCTGGGCATCGTGAGCAGCCGGCTCGTGGACCCGCGCACCAAGAGGGTGTACACGCGGGGCATGATCGAGAAGGCCCTGGACATGCTGAGCTCGGCGGCGCACGAGGGCCAGCAGCAGCAGCAGCAGGGCGGGAGCAAGACGGGCAGCGGGGCGGCGACGCCGAGCGGGAACGGCGGCGACGAGGAGGCCGCGAAGCCGAGGCCGCAGCACGTGTGGACGGGCGTCACCACGACAAAGTCGGCCAAGAGCCAGGCGCTCGAGGCGATGAAGGCGCTGATCGCGGCGCAGCCGATCCCCGTCCAGAGGGCGCGCATGCGCCTGCGCGTGACGTGCACGACCAGCGTGCTGAAGCAGGGCGTCAAGGCCGCCAAGGACGAGGCCGCCGCCGGCGACGAGGGCGCCAAGGCCGCGCCGGGCACGGTCAAGGATCGCATCCTGGGCTACTTCGAGCAGGTCGAGGGCCAGGACGTCGTGGGTTCCGAGTGGGAGGTGTCCGGGTTCGTCGAGCCCGGTGCCTTCAAGGCGCTCAGCGACTTCATAGGGAACGAGACCAAGGGCCAGGGCCGTGTCGAGGTGCTGGACATGGCCATCACGCATGAGGATTAAATCTCGGGGACGTAGACTTTTGATGCTCTGCGGATCGGTCGGTTCTTTACCATCACGGCCTTACGAGCGACTAGCGATCGTGGCATTTGGCAGGCGAAAAGCATTTTTTTTTATTTACAATCGTATATCTTGGATGGGGGGCGGCCTGTGATGGGAACTTGATGTTGTTGCCCATGTTCTACTCCGCCGACTCTGTGAGCGTCTCGGACCAGACCAACGCACGGGCGAGATTGTCAAGACCAAGCATTTCATACCCATGTCAAGGGCGGGACGCGAGGGGAAATCAGAGGGGTAGCCGACTCGCGATAGAGATACAGCAGCCTCGCACAGGAAATATTAAACAAGAGTCGAAATGTTGCACAGGAAATTCTCGCTAGACAGTAGGCAAAACTCGGGTATCAATTCGCGCCCCCAAGTCAAGTCGTCAATCATGGTCACACAAGACAGGTAGACGCAGTTTTGATTCTTTGTTTTGGTCTGGCGAACTCATTCTAGAGAACAACCATCCGGATCTCATCGCATGGCCCAAATAGCAATTCCCCAATGGATGTGATGATGTAACGCAAGGAATCAAGGTGGGAAGAAAACCAAGCCGTGTCACGCCTTTTGCCCTCCGGACCGAATCCTCCCTGCTGTCTCCCGCTAACGACAGCGTCACGCTTAACCACCCTTCTTCTTGGACACACCGACGGTACGGCCGCGGCGGCCAGTGGTCTTGGTGTGCTGGCCACGGACGCGGAGGCCCCAGTAGTGACGGAGACCGCGGTGGGCGCGGATCTTCTTGAGGCGCTCGAGGTCGTCGCGAAGCTTGGAGTGGACGCCGTTGGCGAGGATCTGAGAGTCCTTGCCGTCGACGATGTCGCGCTGCCTGTTGAGGAACCAGCTGGGGATCTTGTACTGGGTGGGGTTCTGGATGATGGTGACGATACGCTCAAGCTCCTCAGAGGTGAGCTCACCGGCGCGCTTGTTCAGGTCGACTGGAGTGAGGTTGTTAGTATTTTTTCTTCGCCCTTCGGATTTCCTCCCGCCCTGGTGGCGATTGATAGGGAGGGGCTACACACCATCGGCCTTCTTGCAGACAATGTTGGAGTAACGACGACCAACACCAGCAATCTTGGTGAGCGCGTACATGACCTTCTCCTGTCCACGAACGTTGGTGTCTGCGAATGCTGTTAGAATCGATGCCCTAAGGGTGGTGGTCGTTCGACGGTTTTCGCGATCGCGCGATCGGGGTGGACGTACTCAAAAGACGGAGAATGAACTGGAAGTTCGCTGCGAGGAATTCGTTAGCAATGAAGCGATCATCGCGGATAGCAGTGAGCGAGACGTACTCTTCTCCCCTGAGACGAGCGACATGTTGGGCAACTTGTCGAGGTGGTTGCCTAGATGTCGGTGGTTGATGGTCTGTCTTCGTAAGAGAAGGTCCAAGTCGAAATTTGTTGGCGAATTGTGGGATGCACCTCTAACCCCGTTGCCCTTGCACGTGACTTGGAAAACCTCCACTCCAAGCGGCGAGGCGGGCTGAGTGCGTGGTCTGAGCGCTGTTCAGCAGCTTACCTAAGTCTCGGGTGGGGTTGTGGATCCCTTCGATTTTTTAGGGGTGTTTGTCGACTCGGGCCTTGTCACAGTGCCGGAGCCTCCGAAGTTTGGACCCCACACCTGACCTCCATTCGCTTTCCATACTGAATCCTGGTGAGACTGGTCGACATGTCCCTCAGGGTCACACTTGGGGTGGCATCAGCGCAGAAAAGCAGAGCAATAGACAACAAGACTAGAGGATGAGAGTACTACAGCCATGGAGTGTTGGGGATTTGGCTCTACTGCTCACTGAACAATACCAACACCCGGAGCGTGGAGCAAAGGAAAGCAGTATGTTGATGCATGACCTAACGACATGATCTCAGCTCCGCAAGTCAGCCAGCATCCAAAGCCACTGTCTAGCGACATACATCCAAGAAGGCGGTTTTGTGTTAATCATTCTCAAATGGAGACATCTGACTTTTCATACATGAGGTATATCATTTGTATCAACATTCGAGCTTGCCTCGGAAGCAAAACAGAGGCTGTCATCAGGAGTCTCTGGAATTCACTGGTCACTCCTCACAATAAGAAACATGTGTCCACACTCTAACCTGTATGGTTCTTAAGCTTTTGTGTGACAACATGGACTTGATGGCGATTGGGCTCCTTCGTTGCTACTGTATTGAGGCACCTTGTTGCAATAAAGTTCGCTTTAAGCGTCAACAACAGGGAACACCCTACTAAGTTCATTCAGCTGCTAGAAGGAGTGTTCGAAGAATATCCAGCAGTGGACTATCCCATAGAGTCATTAAGCTCAGATTTATTACTACCCAGTGAAAACAGGTGATGATGCATGCGACGCAGCATAAAGCATGAAGGGGAATCCAAAAGCTCAAGCCGGTTATCTGCAAAGCACTTACTATCGAGTTGTTAATGACTTGCGAGAGAATTAGAAGGATACCTGTCTTCAGTTGGTGAGCTCTCTTGTCTCTGCTGCCGGCCTCTGTCTCTCAGACTCCAAGGTGCAGACCCCATGTGATCGCGGTAGCAACGTCGTTCCTTCCTTCCGTATTCACCTAACTCTCTCCCATTCTCTCAAAGTCCTACACGCAGCCAACGCAACTACCCTTAGGTTGTAAACAATACCTCTGCGTCGCGACCTCCCCCTGTCCTGCAACCTCCACAACACCTTCTTTAATTCAGAGCCCCCGCAACAACTCATTCACCACACCCTGAATACGCCCCCTTCAATAGCTATCCCTTCACGCCTCATCGAGGATCACGATGCCAGTGATCATTCAACCCAATCCCCGTCCCGGCCTTGTGCCTCTGGATGGCCATGTCTGGACTGGCTCTGCAAAAGAGCTCGCAGACCGCATCACCCTTATCAACCCTCGGGTTGCCAAACCGCCCCCCGAGTCCCTCGCACCTACCTCTAAGGAGAGCTTGGCCTCCTGTTCGGGATGGGACTGCCTGAACGGCGCCCAGCAATTCGGAATTGTCTTTAGCTGCATCGTCGTCGGTCTCGTTCTCCTCATCGCTCTCTCGTACTACACCAGCGAAGACGAGAACTCTGGCTGGACCCGCGACGGTGACAACGTCGCCGCAATGCGCCGCATCAGACGCCGCCCTGCATCACCTGAGAGCCATCACCGTCACTCCATTATCTCTCGTTACAATGATGACACACTACCGACTCTACCGGGTGTTGAGCCACCTGTGTTCATCCCGCTGATCACGTCCTACAATAACCCCGTGGTGTACCACCCTCCCCCGCTACTGTTCCACCCGCACAGTGAGAGAATCGCGCCACCTCCCAAGGTTTATCGTCGCGACAATTCTGAGGTGCCTTCCATTTCACTACCTCCTATCAACAGCAGCCAGTCTCGTCTGCAGCAGCAATCTCCCCAGCCAGCCTCCAAGGGACAGAAGAAGAACAAGCGTCAGCGCCGCCAGTACCCCCAGCACTATGGCCAGCAGTACCCCGATGGCCTTCATCCGCGTCCTTCCACCATTGGCCAAAAGTTCATGCAGCTCTTTCGCATGCCGACTGGTCGCGCAGATACCATCACAAGTTCACGCCATGAGTCTCAAGAACGCGTTGTTCAGAGCCATCCTCATCATTCCCATGAGTCCATTCACTCCTCGCTTCGTGTTGAGGAGCAGGATGCAGATCAAGCCTACCCTCTCAGCATACCTATTGGACCTGCCTCCCCTGAGTCAAACATGGCTACCGTCTACAGCGACGACTACATCGCGCCTGCCCATCAAACTCTCGGGCACACTATGCATGGCGCTATTGCCCCTGCCTCGCCGGATCATCGCCGCCGACCCCGCCACTCTGTTCACAGTGGGTCTGAGCATAATCGCAAGCCCCAGGCCTCACCTCTGCGCTTCAAGGACAGTCTTGCTCTCGATGACATGGAACTCCTTGACATGAGTGTTCGTAACCAGAGCCGGTCTGTTGATCCAACTACCGAGCCCGTTACGGTCCGCTGATGTTTGACCAGTGCTCTTTCGACTGGGGCGCGTGCGAAGAGAATCCGGCCGCATAACACTCATGAGCGAGGTCGTGGTGAAGGGGTGTTTAGGACAATCATGCCTGCTGTCCTGAAAGCCGTTGGAATTCATTTTCCGACTGGTCACAAATCAGGTGGGCGTTTCACTGGAGCAAAGAGAGAAAAGAGGCGTGATCGTGAGAAAATCAGACGCACTCAGGAGAGAAGGTGAGTCCTTTGCGATACCCACAGCCTTTGACGTAAACAGCGTGGGACTAATAGTCCTTCTTCTTCTCAGGTCTCCTACGATACTTGATACCGAATTACAATCTGGTATGACCGCCGGGAAGGGGTTCGACCCCGTAGCCCCTGAGCCTGTTCATCAAGGCGGTGGTCAGTACGAAGCTAGACGAGTCCATGGCGAGGTCTCGACGCAGCGTGGTGTACTTCCAAAGTCAAACGAATACCAGATTGAGAAAAGCAGAAATGAGGAATGAAGTGTTGTGTTGCCTGGAGAGAGAATGGAAGAGGAACATAGCGGCAGTTGAGGATCATGGCATGTCAGAGTATTCAAAAGCTTTCGTCTTTTTCCGGAATGGGAATCGCAGCATGTCTGAGGAGGCATTCAGGCGGGATCAAGGGGAAGCGGATGGTAAGATCATGGGCGAGGAGGATCCCGAGATCTTGTAGGTTTGCAAGAGGTAGTGTTTGAATAGGTTGCAGAAACATGGGGCCCTTGGTGATGTCGATGTTGTCGTGAGGTCCTGGCTGATGCAAACAGCCAGGTTAGTCTGGTAAAGCAGGCCAAAGCTCTTATCGGGGATGTGATAGGCGCACGGGCCATTGTATTGAGACCATGTGGCCCGTGCATACAGGTGCGTCGTCATTGGCACCCGCAAAGGCACAGACAGGTACGGCCCAAAGCCAGGCCAGCACCAGCTCAGCAGCCGGGCCAGGCACTCACTTTCGGGAGCGACATCATTCTGGGAGCTTGACCAGGTCCGTCCAGTCTCACCGGCCACCTCAAACCAACATCTCCGACCGCGGTCGGCCTTCCTGCCTGCGATTACCTGAATGCCAACTCTGTCGAACTGGAATCAACTGCAGATACATTCACCACTCGTCGACCTGCCAACAACGTACCCGCGCATGCCGGCAAACTCCCAACTCACCCCTCCCCCGCCCCATCCGCACCGCACACCTACACATCACGACAACCACGTCGCGAGCCATCCGATTGTTGCGCTACTTGAACGCGGCGCGATCCCGCCAAAGGCCCATTCAACAGACCAGCACTTCGATCCTTATCTCTTCGCGACGCCATCATGTGGAACGACGAGGATAACAATCCGTATGGCACAAGCTTCGACCGCCGAGATAGCCTGACCTCCTCCTCCGCCAACCCTACCTCTCCTACCTCCCGTAAGTCAACCTCCACAACTTCCGCCGCAGCTCTATACGCCACAGCCCACCATGGATCAATCGATCTACGCCGACGCCCTAGAGTACCAGCAAGCGGTAGACGAGACCCAAGAGGAGCACCCCTTCGTGGACCTTCCTCTGGACGACGAACCGCCTCCTACCCCTCGGTCTCCAGATGACGATGCTGATGATGAGTGGGATTTCTTAGACCAGCAGCGCTTCGACGCCCCGAACACTCCATCGTCCACGAGCGAAGATGCGCCTCAAAACTTAGCCTACGATCGCAACAACGGCCCCGACGGTAGCGACGACGATGCCGAGACACCAGAGGAGGCTGCTCCCCGGCGCAAGCCTGGCGGCTATGAGAGCCGAATCGAGCAGATCTTGTATGAGAACCCGCACCTGCCCATCCTGATCACGGATGCCGGCAAGAGCGCAGAGAGTGGTGGAAAGTACATCGTCTACACCATCCGCACCGGCGTATGTTATGTTTCACGTCTGCCTGAACTGGCTGGCATGACCGACAACTAACGCGATCCAGAACCTCGAGGTCCGCCGTCGATATTCTGAGTTCGCAACCCTGCGCGATGCCCTGACCAGGCTTCACCCCACCCTGATCATCCCCCCCATCCCCGAGAAGCACACTATGGCCGACTACGCAGCGAACCCCACCAATGCGAAGCAGGACCAGCAGATCATCGACCTGCGAAAGCGCATGCTGGCTGTCTTCCTGAACCGCTGCCGAGTCATGGAGGATGTCAGGAACGACGGTGTCTGGTGGAGGTTCCTCGATCCCAATGCTAGCTGGGTACGTTTCGTGCTGCATGTGAAGGACAACTGAGTCTCGAAGCTGACTGCCATGTAGAGCGAGGTGCTGAACTCGCATCCTATTTCCTCCATTCCCAAGTCGGTCCTGAGAGCGCCTCCCCTGGATCCTGCCAACGCGTCCGCCGCTCACGGCTACCTTCCCGTGCCCTCGAGCTCGGCCAAGCTCAAGGCTGGCGGAGGCCACGCCGATCCGGCCTCGTCCTATGGACAGGGAACCCCCCACGGCCGTTTCCCGCCCGATAACAGCAACCTCAGCGAGGAGCAGCTGGACCCTTACTTTAATGCCTTCGAGGCTTCGACCAAGGACCTCGAGTCCCTCCTGACAGGCCCCATGGAGAAGGTCAATCGCCGGACTGTCAGCCATCTGCAGTCGCTGGCTGCCGACCTTTGCGATCTTGGCTCTCGCTTCAACGGCTTCGCCTTGTCCGAGCCGTCTGCCACCCTAGGACCTGCCATCGAGAGGGTCGGCCAAGCCGCCGACTCATCTTACATCGCGACGGAGGAGCTGGCAGGTTCCCTCGGAGCCAGCTTTGCCGAGCCGATGCGTGAGAGCGCGCAGTTTGCTGGCGTCGTTAGAAGCGTCCTCAAATACCGCCAGCTGAAGCGCATCCAGCAGGAGCAGACGAACGATGAGCTACACAGGAAGAGGGCTCAGCTCGATGAGCTCGAGCGGAGCGAGGCCGAGTCCAAGCGCATCGAGCAGTACCTCAACAGCAACCAGCAGGGCACGCCTCCTCCCAAGCGATCCACCAGTCTTAGAGAGACGGGCTCTTCGCCGCAGTACTCGAGGGAGACGGAGGACACGGCATCGATCGATTCGGATTTCCCGCCGACTCACGGAGAGCCGGCCCCCTCGGCGAGCCAAGGCATCCCGCAGAGGAGCAACTCGAGTCCCGGCCATAGAAAGGCGCAGAGCAGCAACTCGATCACCAACAAGATCTTCGGCCCCATTCGGCACGCCATCCAAGGCGTTGCGGACGTCGATCCCGAGAGGACCCGCCGCGATCAGATTGGCAAGACGCGGGAGAGCATCGAACAGCTGGAGCAGGCGCAGGTGGCGTCCGAGCACGATGTCAGAGATGCCAGTCTGAGCATCCTGAAGGACCTTCAGAGGTTCCAGGGCGAGAAGGAAGAGGACCTTCGCCGCTACATGGTACGTTCCCCCACACACCATGTCTTTTTGCGTATGCTTCACTTCACATGCTAATGAACCTGCAGCTGGCGTACGCGAAGAGTCAGATTGAGTGGGCGAAGAAGAACCAGGAGACCTGGAAGGAGGCCAAGGCCGAGATTGACAAGATTGACGAGAGCTGAGTGGTCATAATGAGGTCGGCAAGGTTCGATCGGAGCGGGGTTGCTGGGCCTCGTGGACACATGAGCCGGGGAGGCCCTTTTGTTGCTCGCTTGACTTCTACTTTCTCAACCATTGCATTGGGGGTTTTCGGCTTGAGGCGTCTGATAATGCGGTCGTGGTCTTAGGCAGCGGCGTCTGCGAGCGACTCGACTTAGAAAGTACGGAACTGAATGAAAGGCCGCTAAAGGCAATCCAATAAAAGCTGGTACTAGTATAAGAGCTCATGTCCTTATTACTAACTCATATCCTTAGTACTCTGGAAGCCTGTCGCCTCTCTTCCTTCTCATGCCTACTACTCCGAGCCATATCTCCTAACCAGACCTCTCATAACGTCAAGGACCCTGTCAGCATGTTAGCCAGGGCATCGTGTGACCCGTCGAGAACAAGAGGCCTACTGCGTTCGAAGAACTCCGTTGCTGGCAAAAAGCGCCGACACGTGCGTGTCAAACCTCCTGATCTGAAGTCAGCTGCATCCAAAGCGGACAGGGTGACCCAGGCGACTCACAGCCTGTAGAGATTCAGGCGACCCTCGAAGTCCTCCTCCGGCGGCGAAATCCGGACAAACGAGTTGTATGCGGCGACGTATTCGTCCCCGAACCTATTGCAAGCCGGCTGCCATTGGCCGAATTCGTCTTTCCCGTCACGCCGTGTTAGTCAACCATAGCTAATTCAACGGCACAGGTGGGGACCGCGCCTCCGGAGCAGGAGAGCGCGCTCACATTCGTTATGCGCAAAGAAGCAGCAGGCGTCAAACACGAGAGGCTGGCCGCTGTCGACGTCGATCCCGGCGTTGGCGTACCACAGGTCCCCGTGGACGAGCGACGGCTTGACGGAGCGGCCCTCACTCTCGAGGGGCCGCAGCAGCCGTGGGATGACCTTGTCGAAGAGGGTGCGGGAGAGCTCGTCGAGTTCCTCGCAGCGGCCCTTCCTCGCCATCTCGAGGTCGAGGGCCTGGCGCATGCTCTTGGCGAAGAATGTCTCCCAGCTGCTCTCCCACGCGACGTACTGGGGCAGGTTGCCCGCGTACGTGGTGACGTGGAAGCCGAACTGGCCGGTGGGGGAGACGCTCTTCTGGTGGAGGGAGGAGAGGAGGCCGGCGAAGCGGTCCGGGTCGGGCATGTCATCCGTCATGTCGCGGAACGCGCACAGGAAGAAATGCGTGCCCGGGTCCGTCGCGTAGGTGCCGCAGGCGACGGGCCGGGGCACAAAGTCCGGGGTGACGCTGTGCGCGGCCCGCATCGACTCGAACTCGCCGAAGACCATGTCCCTGCCCCGTTCCTTGGAGATGACCTTGATGAAGAAGGACTCGGACGTCCTGTCGGGCAGCTCGACGTCGATCCGGCCGGTCTTTGCCCAGAAGCTGACGCCGTGGCTCTCGGTGGACGTGACCTTGCAGCCATTTGGAAGTCCTTCGACATGTCAAATCTCCTTGGTCCGAAGTACCGTTGGAGGTAACATCAGAACTTACTCTTCAAGATGGCGGGGTCGAGCTTGGTGTTGCCCGCCCCAAATTCAAATCCATCGGCACCGTCATAATTCATCTCGCCTTTACATAAACAAATCGAGTCAAGGTATATGATGCTAGGTTTCAAAAGAGATGACAGGCTTGGAGAGACCATGCTTGAGAGCGAACGCGGGGTTTTATGGGCCAGTCCCGCGGTTATGGATGCTCCCACCCTGAACAGGACCAACCGACAGTCTCATCCCTTCCATGGCCATAGCCGCCGGGTTCCTCCCGAAATAGAGCCCAATGAGGACTCAGGCAAAGGCAAGCTCATTTCGTCTGGGTTTATCAGCCAGCCACAGGATGATTGCTATCGCATATAGTGGCCAGTCTATCACACTGTGGGACATGAAAGAAGTCGCCTATGCCGGTAGCTGTAATAAAACTACCTCTAACGGATAACCAGTACGCATGTCGTCGTGACTCTCGCCTTCAACTCAAACCCCAACATTGTCTTGCTTGCCGTCGCCTACCTCGATGGTGATCTTGCCGTCCTTGACCACTTCGCCAATCGACAGCTGGGATGTTTTCGGGCTGACTGCCAAACCCTCGCCGCAAGCCCCAATGAACGCCTTCTTGCTGCCGAAAGATCAAATGAAACATCCACGTCTACGAATTCGACACGCTCAAACTGCTGTACCGGGTCAAGTCCTCCAATCCGTACATCAAGAAAATAGGCTTGATCAGAGACTGCCTGTTTCTCGCCGATATCAGAGGCGCTCAGTGCACTGTCTGGGAGCCCACATTCCTTTTGCGAGATTCCCTGAGCGATGATAGTAGCGGCACCTCATCGACTTCGACCGCAGAGGTTATATCTTGGGGCGCCAAAGCTAAAATCACCGCCTTGGTGGTCCATTCTTCGGGCAGGGTGGTCTTCGGCGGCAAAGGTGATAGGAATTTCGTGCTGTATGGCCGTAAGACGGCAGCACAGTTGCGGACGCTTTGCAGCCACAAGGCGCCCATTCGCCTACTGGCTTGGTGTCACAAACCGGAGGCTCTCCCCAGCATCGATGCCTCTAACATAGTCTCGCGGCACAAGCTGGAGAGGTACACTGATTGTGACTGGTCAGTGGAAGTCACAATAGTTTTTCAGTCCCGCTTGAAATCTGAAAAGACCATCATTGAAGTCTTAGTCGGAGAGACAGCGAGGAAGTTGTTGATATCGACTCGCGATTCTAGTCATCTGTTCGCTCTCGATGACGGAAAGCAGCAGAGCGAGCAGCCCTTTTCAGAGATCCCGGGTGGCCGAAAATGGTTGCTTCGTCCGCACTTCTCTCAATACCTACCTTAGTTTGTGTCGATACCGTTAACGTGGGTATATACAGGTGGGCCGATTTGTCAGTGTTCGAATCATTTCCGATGCCGCTGAGCGATGACGCATTGCAGCTGAAGAATGCAATGTTCTGTACGCTTGGCAAAGAACTAAGTGGAATTCTGGAGCTGTCAAGCCGTAATGGTTTGGCCAAACCCAACAGCATTGCAACTCTTGACGCCGAATGCTCTGGCTTTGGGAAACTCACCACCGGTGATGATGTACTTGTACTGGAAAAACGGAAAAGGCACTGCCCAGGCCTCCAAATTTGATGGGGGGGCCGAACATCGCCCATGCCATTGGGTTTGACGGAGTTTGGAAACTTGTTTACCTGGACCGTTCCTCTTGGGTCTGCTCCAACGACATACGCGGGGGGAAGTTGGACGTCGCTGACGGTCAAGTAATCCCGTCGATTGAAGTTTTCAGGCACTATTTTTTATCCCTTACGACTGGTTTGCCGGACAGAAAGGAACTGTATCTGCATTACTACAAGGAGATGTCTCAATGACTCGAGGCGGCGATCTGGCAATCATCAAAGGCGGGTTTGAGCATGTCGATAGAGTGATTCTTGAATGAGAGAATGATGGCGAGTTTGACAGCAGGCCTGAAAATTATGGACACAGCATGGACGATATCTTTCCCTAGCTATGGTAAGCAGCTGTGAAGAGCTGCATACAAGGTTTGAAGAAGCCATGGCGGCACTGGTCTACGTTACCAAACCAGTCTATATCTCGTCACATTCCGTTGGTACCGCCAATGTCCACCAGCACCGTTTGACGTCGCGTCATCGAGAATATTGCCAGTGCACAGTTGCCCTGTCTCCCATTACATGGGGACCCTGGCTGATGTCTTCCGCCAGAATGCACACCTGCTTGCAAGATGTTCCACATCGGCCGTGTCAAAACCGTCTTGATTGATGACCCATTCCTGACCTTGCTGGACACTGGGCACTCCAGCCACGTCTTTCGGTGTCAGCTTGAGGGCATTGGGGTCTCCTGTCATCAAGAAGGACGCAATGGCACCTGTAACGTCGTTAGCAGTAAATAATGCATCCTGGTCCTTTCTTTGACTGACCGGCATAGCCTCGGTACCAAAGAGGCTTCTGAAGCTGGGTGGCATTGATCCGATTCCACTACGTATATGTATGAGCATGTTTGGCGTATCAAGAGAGAGCCACGTACCCAGAATGTGTCACTTGCGTGCAGGGATGGGTTCAGCGAATACTCGCCGAGCCAGCCTTGTGACGCTGAGTTGGTAAACCAATAGGCGGGGCATGACAGCACGACGTCTCTATAGACCAACCCTGCGCGTACCCAAGTACTGTTGTAGTCGATCGTCTCGGTAAGTCCTTCTGCGGGGTAGTGCTTCTTGACAGCGGCGATCTCGCAATCACTGAATTCGGGCAGAAAGCCATGCAGCCAGCTGTCAAACGAGGTTTCGTCCGCCGCGCCCTGTAGTCCCGGGGGGATAAAGCTCTCGCCCTCATGTGTATTGTGCATGGCGAATGCGCTCTCAATCTTGACATCAGCCGTGGCTTCCGAGAGTGACTCGCTCAGGAAGTCCCCGTCTATGACAGGCGCCCAATTGAAGTAAGACGTCGTGTACTTGAGTAGCCCGGAGATCTTCAGGCTCGCATCTCGGATCGTCTGAACGTCTAATTGCTTAAGACAAGTCAGACTGTCTGGGCCTGCGCAACCTGTCCTGGTGACCAGCTCGTCGTAGAGCTCTTGCGCCTCGGGGCTGTCATAAGCGTAGACTTTGGGCCAGAACGGGCTGTTCGCCATGGCCCGGTGAAAGAGCTTCTGCTTCCCACTCCGTCCGATCGTTTGCGCTAACACGCTGCCGCCGCCTGCAGACTGACCCCATATGGTGATATCGTTGGGGTCGCCGCCAAACTCGGCAATGTGCGCCTTTGTCCACTTGAGGGCGGCCTCCTGGTCTAGAAGACCAGGGTTCAGGTCCGAGTTTGGGTCATTGGCAATCTGCTTTCCTGGCAAGAAGCCAAAGGCATTAGTGCGATAGTTCGGATAGACGATGATCATGTCGGATGCCGCTGAAACATTGAGGGTGGGATACGCAAAGAGCATATTGGAGGGTGGCGCTGCGTCGGTGTTGTAAGGAAATCCCGGCGGTGGGAGCGTGAAGTAGCCAGAGCCCTGAGCAAACCCTCCGCCGTAAAACGTTACGACTACAGGCTTAAGTGGCTGTTCCTGTGTCCAAGGCCGGGAATACAACCCAAGATAGAGACAGTCTTCCGATCCATTGACCTACACATATTCGTCCAGATCAGCTATCACGCCTCACAAATATATCTCGTTTCTAAATCTTGACATACCGTCCGCTGAGGGCACATATCAAAGAACTGACTAGAGTTGTAAGGCTTTTCTGTAATCCTGGATGGAGGTTGCGGCCCGCGGAATCTGTTGACACCAATCGGGGGAGCAGCGAAAGGGATCTTTTGCCAATAAGAAATGTTGAACTCGGCCGAGTAGGCCCCTTGGAACGTGCCATAATCAAGCTCAGCCAGAAGATGAGGCGATGTCGTACTCGGCTGACCCAGCACACAATGTTGTGTTGCCCAAGTGATGGCAAAGACGCAAGCAAGGAAGGACGGCATGGCTTGCTGGCGGTTTGGCAGTACTTGCACTACCTGAGGGGAATACGGGATCGAGCATGCATATTCAAAATGCGTTAAAGACAGAGCGGACCGACTTGGCGGCGTTATTTATGATATCGTAGGTTCAATTCAGGCACCTCTCCCATGAGAACAGCCATTCGTCCGGACCTTCAACTGTTTCCCAAAGCCCCCGTTCCTCGCCCGCCAGGTAGATAGTGTTGCGGGGAACCCCGACCATCTCCAACCCTGGACCGAATTTGCGGGGTATGGGGTAAGGACTCAAACCACTCGGTGAATCATTTCCCGGAACCATGACGATATTTTTCCGTCGAACGAAGTCAAGTCCAGAAGACAAGAGACCGCGGAGACAGCCAGCGACACGTCATTGGATGCAGACGGAAGTAATATGCCGATGAGTGTTTATTGCTTACTGCCAGAGTGCATCTTAGGCTTTCGTTCTCTAGTAAGCAATTCTGGGTCTACCTAATCCGTGTGGGATAGGCATCAGCGCGGTCGGTACTCGCGAATTGTCAGGGCGTAGTCGTAGGTAGACTGAAGAGGTTGCCCAATAGTGCGGTTCGCAGCCAGTTAGCACCTAGGTATAGTGATATAAAACATCTGAGATCAGCCCTCCTTCAGCGGGGGAGAGGCCCTCCGCAGCTCCTTCTATAGCGGTTTCGAGCCCCCTCAATGCCGGAGCCCTCGGCCAGGGGTTCGACCGCGCCTGTTCCATATAGTCCCGCATTTATGCCCTGAAACGAATCGATTTTTGGCCGTAATTCAAGACATAATGAAACCACATCTACAGATATCATCAAAGGCTCTACACGCCAGGTCTCTAGTGGACGGAACTCCTTTTGAGATCTTTCGATTGATCACTTCTTACATTCATGCTAACTTTGGCACTTCCTACTTCCATCTGAATCTCAGCACGCTTGCTTCCCATCTCTGCTAGGTATATCATTTAGAAGTTGGCAAGTCGAACATGTCTGAAAGGGGCTGGACGGGCCATCATCACAATATCCTAATTGTTTCCATGCGGAATATACCTTGCTTGAAGTCCTGCAAGATCTCTCCAGCCATGACCCCCTGCACATAGGACTCTCCAACAAACTTGAACAGACCATCTTTGCGATGGCGCAGAATCATCGGAACCGGAACCCCTGGCATGATGCAGCAGACATCATTAGGAAAAGAGACATGCGGGACTAGGCCAAGCCGACCCGACTCGAGATAGGCCACGCGCAGGTCGTCACAGTAGTTCAGACGGTGTAGGAAATTTCGTGGGAAGCGTGCATCCCCAGGACCGGCCTCGAAATCGTCTTTTCTTGAATCCTCGGAGCCACAGGCTCGTCGAAGAAGCTGGCGGTAGGCGGCAAACTCAGCCATCTGCTGTTCTTCGCATATTTTACCTGGCACCGCTGCCGGATAACCTCTCACTATTGTCCAGGCAAAGTCGCTTTCAAACAGGGCGACGTTGGCTGGCTGTGCTACCCGAAGGGTCTCTTCCCACAAAACGTCGATGAAAGGCTTGCGCGCCAGGCGATACTCAGCCTCCCAGTCTGCCGGGTCCTTGGAAACATTCTGCCGCGTGATATTGCGAGACGCATAAGCGACCCGGTCAAAAATGATACCGCGAGCAGATAGAGTTCTGTCTGAGTCGACCTCTGGTAAGAAGTCCTCTAAGCCGCCGGCACGGTACCAGAATTTTGGTCGCGAAATCGTGTAGTCAACCACCTTGTCCCAGCGTGGCAGCCAGGAAGGAAACGTAGAATCTTCAAGGCTTGACTCAGAAGCATGTTTGACACGCGAGAGTAGGAACGGCGCTTCCCTAGGATGCCGTAGGATCGAACAAGCAGTCTCGTAGAACACGTCGCAGAGCTCTTTGCCGTAGTCCGGCTCTACGAGTAGCCGCTCCTCTGGGTATAGGGCAAGAGAGTTGCTCAGGAACGCAAAAATGTGGTCGCGAGGGTCGGATGCCGACATACCGCTGGCGGCAAGTAAGATGTCCAAAAAGATCTGGCTTTTGCTCTTACTCAGGCCGACCTCAGCCCGGAGCAGTGGGAGGCTCGTCCTCCATGTCGCCTTGTTATCGTAGTTCAAGTGTATGTCCCTGAACACGTCTGTGAGTCGTAGCGCGTTTAGCGGGCCGGTAATATCTGCGAAATCCTCGCGTAAGACGTGCCAGAGTGCAAGTTCCACAACCTGCGCGAACTCGATCTCATGCTGACCCCAGCGTAAGATGCAGCTTTGGGCAAGACCAGCTTCTTGAATGACCCATACGCGGCGGAACCAAGGCAGAGCCAGCAATCGCCGGACTTTGTCCCATCTTGAGCGGTCAGATATGATAGGATAAGGCTTGACAAGCGTTGGGACATCTGTTGCGTCGCCGCATCTTTCCAGCTCAGCCCCAAGGTATCGGTTGGTGTCCTTGATGACGGCGAAACTGTCCTCGGCGATGTAGTCGATATCATGGCCAACCCACGCGACGACACGCTCCGCAGTGCTGTAAATTACTCCCATTCGTCTGACCTGCTGGGACTTCTCGGCCTCGTCAGCTTGGTTGATGGAAATGGCATCCGCCCATATGCATTGCGGATGGTGAGGATGACGTAGAGCCAATAGCGCATCCGCAAGGTTGGCGGTGATGCTTGTTGGCCGTCCATCGCAATTCAAGTCGGTGACTTTCTTCGGATTGCCCCACACATAAGAGAGAGCAATGTAGCTCTGAGCATCTGTGGACGGCCGAGCCGTGATAAGATGACAGGATAGTGCGTCTGGGCCTTTGCCTGGATGGAGTATGACCATGCGCGTGTGATCCTTGGTAGCAAGTGGATGATTCTTGTAGATTTCTTGAACGTCTCGGCATAGGGAGACTTCACCATACGCCATCTGTGCCGAAATGCTGGTCATTGCGGAAAAAGGCTACTATAGGACTTGAGTAGGTCGATGTCATGGATCCTGATATCCGCTCACTACAGCAGTGATGGATGATGTGGGCCCACGCTTCAAGTAGGTCTGAAGATGATAAAGGGGGAAGTGGGTTGTAGGCAGAAGAGAAGTATCATGGTATCGAGACTACAAAATTTGAAATATGGCCAGGACGCAGAACAGAGCACAGTCGGGCGAAGAAAGTGAACGAGCCAATAGCCAATATATGGCACAAAGACCACTCGGAATGGTGTGGAGTGTCGGCTGTAGCAATGTAACCGTACATCCCTGCTCAGAGCGCGCTTGTTGGCGTACTACATATGCAGGCGGCCTGTAGCAGGCCAACTGCATTATCACACCAACTGACAACCTTACCCCTCTCACCAGGAGAAGCCCCCCCGTGTTTGGTGTGGTCAAAATCTAAGCCTTCCCGTTTTCTGGGCAAATGCTAAGAACGGAAATCAGGCTTTGTGGCATGGTCTTGTCCTACGGCCGGAAAAGACAAATCCTACGAGCTTCTGAAGGCAAGATCCCCCCTCGAGTGTACAGTCTTATCGGTGATTCTTCTTTCATCGAGGTTTTTAGCTGTTGAGCATACGCGATTGCGAAACGAGGGCCAATGCAGCTGGCCTCCGGACCTCGATTACATGCCTTGGCTATCCTACGCTGGACGCCTCCCAACTGCCGTTACGACCCTGATAACCCTCCGGCGTTTACGATATGGCTGAATATGTTATTTTCCCTGGCAAGTCTTTGCGCCATAAAGATGTCCTGTGAACGTAATTAATGGATGCAGGCTGCCCTATTCACAGTGGCCAACCTGTATTACAACCAGCCCGTCTTGGACAAGATCGCCGATGACTTTGATGTCGATTTTGAGACATCTTCAACTGTCGCGACGCTGATGCAGTCCGGCTATGCCGTCGGCTTGTTTTTCATCTGCCCCATGGGAGACTGGCTTCGGCCCCGCCCGCTCATCCTGGCCATGGTCGGCATTACAGCTACCCTCGTGAGCATAGACTACACCTCACTACGTTTTTGGGGCCAGGCTGATGGTTACTTCAGTGGATTGGCCTCTGTGTGACGAGCTCTTTCCCTGTCTTTCAGGCTCTCAGCATGATTTGTGGTATGACCACGGTCACGCCACAGCTTGCCTTGCCCATCATCGGCGGCCAAGTCTCGCCAAACAGACGGGCGAGCGCGGTGCAAATCGGAGTCTCAGGTATCCTGCTCGGGTCACTGCTCGGCAGGTTGCTCTCCGGCGTTTCGGCCAACTATGGCCACTGGAGAATCATTTACTGGGTCGCACTCGGCCTTCAATACCTCCTCTTGGCCTTGCTGTACTTTCTCATGCCCGATTACCCATCCAGAGCCCCGGAAGGCAAGACGTATTTCCACATGCTCTACAGCACCGTCTACATGACGTTCACAGAGCCCCTGCTGCTTCAGGTCTGCATTCAGTCATTTTGTGTGAGCGCCGTCTTCTCCGCGTTCTGGACCACCCTTACGTTCCAGCTCGCGTCTCCGCCGTACTCGTACACATCGCTTCAGATTGGCTTGTTCGGGCTCATAGGGATACTCACCATCGTCCTTGGCCCATTCTATGGCCGGCTCTTCATGGACAAATTTACGCCGTGGTTTTCAGCCCTCGTGGGCGAGACTTTCGCGCTGGTCGGTGTCATCATCAGCACCTTCACTGGTGACATTACGATTGCTGGACCCATCATCGAAGCCATTGCCATCGACATGGGCACTCAAACCTCCCAAACAGCCAACAGGGTGGCCGCTTTTGGGATCGACCCATCCGCCATGAACCGCGTCAACTCCGCCTTCGTGGTTTGTGGATTTCTGGGACAAATGTCCGGTGCCGCGATTGGTAATAAACTCTATGCCGACGGGGGCTGGACTTGGGTTGGAGGTGCCACCATCGGGTTCATGGGCTTGGCTCTCCTTGCCCTGTTCCTCCGAGGACCCAGGGAGCAGGGCTGGATTGGATGGAGTGGCGGCTGGGCTTTTCGCGCCTCGGCAGACGAGACTCGTGCTTGAAGCAGAATATCGGGGATGCGAACCTTGAGTAAACTGGCTATACAATCACATAACCTAAATCCTGGGCGATGTTGTGACGTAGAATGGTTGCCGAATGCTTGACCGAGAGCACAGGCAGCTTGTCCTCGCCCCACCGGCCCTCCTCCCACTTTGCTCCGCCTTACTTAACCGCGGCTTATCGATAAGGCTGGACGCGCAGCTGTCTTTGGTCCTTCGTCCTTCGGCGCGACAGCAATCACTTTTCTTTGTCGCTGCTCCAGCGTCGACACCCTGAACACCATGGACGGCCCTGCGCCGAACGAACACGCGCCGCCGATCGATGGGCCGATCAAGGCCATCGCGGAACCCGGCATTAAAGCACCGCGCGACTTTGCCCTGCAGCTTCGACGGGACGTCGCGGAGATCCTGCAGCGAAATCAGATAGGCTTCCCCGGCGCACAGCCCGTCAGCTTCGCCCGCAAACACCTGGCCGAGCTGCGCAAACAAGAGTGAGTCGGCAGACCTCCTGACTGGCGGCCCGCCCATCAAGCTGACATCGGCCTTCAGCTATTTTGTCTGCGAAAAGTCAGATGGCATCCGATACCTCCTTTACCTGACCGAAGAGGCGGGCGCTGAGACGGTGTACCTCATCGACCGCAAGAACGACTACTGGCGCGTCGAGAACCACAACCTCCACTTCCCGCTCAAGGATGACGTCCAGGGATGGCACACGCGCACCATCATCGATGGCGAGCTGGTGCTCGACATTGAGGATGGAAAGCAGGTCCCGCGCTTCCTCATCTTCGACTGTCTCGTACTCGACGGCCAGAACCTGATGCAGCGCAGCTACGACAAGCGCATCGCCTACGTCAAGGACGGCATCATCCGCCCCTACACCAAGCTGTTCGACAACTACCCCCAGGAGCGCGCCTTCCAGCCCTTCGACGTCGTCATGAAGCAGATGGAGTTCAGCTACGGCATCCCCAAGATCTTCAACGTCGTCCTGCCGACGCTGAAACACGGCAACGACGGCCTCATTTTCACGTGCGTGCACACAAAGTACCAGCACGGCACCGACAACCACATCCTCAAGTGGAAGCCGCCCGAGGAGAACACGGTCGACTGCCGCCTGCGGCTGCACTTCCCGACGGTGCACCCCGAGGACGTCGACATGCTGGACGGCGGCGGCGACGAGCCGTTTGTCGACTACGAGAGCGTGCCCAAGGCGGAGCTGTGGAGCTTCCTCGGCGGCGGCCACGGCGGCGGCAACTACGAGTTCTTCGCCGACGTGCACATCCGAGAGGACGAGTGGGAGGCGCTCAAGGGGCTCGGGGACCCGCTCGACGACCGCATCGTCGAGTGCCACAAGGACGAGGGGGGCCGGTGGCGTATCCTGCGTTTCCGGGACGACAAGTCCGAGGCGAATCACATCTCGACCATCACGAGCGTCATGGAGAGCATCGAGGACCGCGTGACCCAGCAGGACTTGGAGGGCCAGGCGGGCGCGTTCAAGGATAACTGGAAGCTGAGGGCCGCCAAGGCTAAGAACTGAGCGACGGCGTGTGGGAGACAAGGAGGCGTGCTCGGCGTCTGGGTCACTGGCGCGTATTGATATTGCATATGGCTTGGGGATAGGGCTGGGTTGGATCAAGGCGTTCGTTAGCCGGCGTGGTCTGCCGCCGAATTGACATCATTTTGCGCCTCCTCAGCGAGGCTCTCCAAGTTGTGCGGTCTCTCCATCCATGTGGTACGTGCGAGTTCCGTTTGTTGGAGCACAGCTGTAGCGTCCAGTTCGCACGGCTAGCCTGGAACACCGGCCATGTCCACCGGCCATGTCCATAACTACCGAAACCTTCATCCGGCAGGCAGTCAATCACCTGGGCACCAATTCAGATCGATTGACGTCGTCATGACGGCAGCGGTATGTCCGCATGACTCGTTCGAGACAGAGCACCGTCCTGGCGCGCGGGGCACGAGGGAGCTTGACGAGGTCGCTTCGAGCTGCGACAAAGGGCAGGGCGGGGTACACCACACGCTTGGAAACCCAAAATCAGCGAACACAGCAGCCGGCATGATCGCATCACGAGAGCACAGTGGTGAAGCAAACTGCTTTTTTCATTGTCATTGCCGTTCTGGTCCAAGATCCCGATAAGGGTCGTCCAGCAGCATGCTTCATATCCCATAAACACTTCGTATCGTCGTTGACGATTTGATCGTTACCTCACTCGACCGTCCAAAATTGTCGCGTTTCTCCGCTCCATGTCTGATAGCCCGTCCCAACCAGCCAGAGTCCTGCAGGCCACCCGCGCCTTTGCCTGGCCATCAGCCCATCGTCCGAATCCTGGGTGAGAGAATGCGAATGAATTGCCGTCCGGTGAAGGCGGCAGACCGGGGTCGTTGACAGAGGGTTGGTGTGATGTGGCCCTCACAGCTCCAAGCGCTGGTCATGACGTTTGAGTGGTCATCTCGAAGGAGGGGTCTTGGTCGAGGTGATGGGCGAGGTGTTTATTTGCTGAGGTAGGGTTAGCCGATGAGCTTGAGCTTGGTGCGACGGTGTTACTTACGATCTCGCTCTCATCTTTCTTCTCTTGCGCTTGAGGCGACGAACGCGCTTCTTTCTCCACTTGGCTCTCATCTTGGACTGGAAGAGGGCATGTTAGTCAACCTGGCACCCAGTGACGTGATGCGGCGGGGAGGCACGCGCGCACTCGCGACGACGAAGCTGCTCGACAGAGGCATTGGGCATTGGCGCGGTGGCGAAAGACCAATTGCCTCGAAGATGCAGCTGACGTCGCGATGCGCGCGGAGCTCAACCAGCGGCGGGAAGCTACACTTACATGTTGACCGAGGCGAGAGTTGTTGGTGAGGAATCAGGAATATCTGAAGCTCGTAACTTCTGCGGGAGCTTAAGATCCCAATGGGAGAAGGGCAGGTGCCCTGTAGCGTCACGTGTGCGCTCGACCACCTCCACGACCCCGCAGTGACGCTACACAGTGCGGCACTGTATGGCCGTTTGCACCTGTCGTTCAGATCCAGGGAGGGCAGTATTCAGGGGGGCCACGATGTCTATCGCCCTTGCCATTCTGCAAAGCAACCGGTCGGGCTGCTCCTTCCACGAGGACAGGATAGGTCCCTCCATGAAAATGAGTGACCATGGGTTTATACTCCTGCCTTAGGCGTGCGAGTGCAGTCTTCTTCATGCTCTTCTCGCCAGCACCATAACATGATGGTCCACGAGTGATGCTGGTGCCATTTGATCGCCCGTGCCTCTTACTCGGATATTTCAGAGTTGCTTCTGATCTAGCAGCATCTTCTTGCGCAGAATGTCTCAGTATGCAGAGCATGTTGCCCGCACTCACTGCGTGGCAGAGCTAGAGCTCGGGCGCGTTGGGCAAGACGGTACGGGTGAGCATGTCTCGAATATTGCTGCAACACGCGAAGCCAGAGCTCATCATCTTCAGAGATCATACCTCTGCACCCTGATACCCTCTTGAAGTACGGGCGTGGCCAGTAGGTGGCACAGCCCTCGCCCCTCGGGACAGATGTTGATGCTGCGCAGGCGCGTCCACGAACAGCACGACCAGGGCTACTCTCGAGACCACCTCGAATTCTACGTCGTCACTTTTGACGAGGATCATCCACCGCTATGTTACGTTCGAGACCGCCGTTCTCAGAACGGCATCAGAGTCAATGGGGGACGCGTCGGCAACGCTCGAAGGATCACGCCGGGCCATTGTCTCTTCGACGGCGACGTCATCACAGTTCCCGGCCAGCCATCTCGTGACATCAACATATCCGAGTTCATCCCCTGTTTGACGTTCCATTTTCGGCAGGACCACATCTCTCTATATACTCCAAGCCCAATCCAGCAGCTGGAGATGGATTTCTTTGCCGATAGATTCACCGTTACGGATCGAACCCTCGGCAACGGCGCCCATGCCCGCGTGTTCCTGGCTTTGGAGGTAGCCACCAAGAAACAGATCGTCTGCAAGATCATGAACGTCGACAGACTCCGTGTTCGCGCTGACGGCGCCACTACCTTGCGCCGCTGGAAGCAAGAAATCGACATGATTAGGCAGCTTCATCATCCAAACATCATCTCCTACGTCCACGCAATTTACTCACCTCACACAATGTAAGTGGATGTCTGTCTTAGCGCCACGGGATCTGACGTCCACAAGATATTTTTTCACAGAGCTGGCCACAGGCGGAGATCTCTTTTCTCTCGTCCAGCGACGCGAACTTTACGGGCCAGCACTTCGAGAGGGCGACATGAAACTGATCATGCGACAGATAGTTGACGGCGTAGATTGCCTGCACCGGGCCGGAGTTGTCCATCGGGACCTGAAGCCGGAAAATGTCCTTCTCGTTACTCGACCCAGCCCCGATTACCGGATTGCTCTCAGTGACCTCGGACATTCCGCCCTCCAGGGGCCGTCAAGATTGATGTCGCGGGTCGGCACCGAGCGATACATTGCGCCGGAGATGACCAGCCAGACCACTGAGCATGCCTGTCCGGTGGACATGTGGGCCATGGGTGCCATCATGCTGTTCATCATGGATAGCCAAGCGACTGAGGACTTGGGAGGTTTGTACCGATTCAGTCAAGAACAGATCAACGATTGCATCGAATACCTTTGCAACGTATGGCATGCAACGCTCAGCATTGCCGGCGTAAGATTTCTCCAACGGTGCCTGACAGTTGATCCCTCGAGGAGAATCACATCGTCACAGGCCAAGAGACACCCCTGGTTTGCAATGGATGTACACAAGATGCGACTGGATGGATTGCAAGAGACCATTGAAGCATCTTGGAATGCAAACAAGAGAGTATTCCCATGCCCAGAAGAGATGCCGGATCTGAAGACGATTGATCTCGCACATGTGAGAGACAACAAGAATTCACAGGCAATCAGTCCTACAGCAGATGAGGCGGCGGACCATAGCCTTCAAGAAGATCAGCGACAAACACCACCTGCAGACCTGATCTCAAGACTCCAAAGCTTTAGGACCATGCAGGCAGTTACCAGGCCCTTGAAGACCGTTTCAGAGTTCTTTGCCGGGAATTTGGACATGAACAGCGACAATGACGGCCCTCGCCAGAACCGTGAGGATTCACTGCCGCATCAGGAGGAGCAGACACAGCCCATACCAAACATCATCTTCACCGATAGCCAAGGCGAAGTCGAAGAGGTGTCGTCGAAGAAACTTAAGCATATACCTCGCAGTCCGCGTCTCCACATTGACACAACACGTCTTGCTGTGGTCTCGTCTGCAAAAAGGAGAAGACGGCCAAGATCTCCACCGGGTAGTGCCATCAAGCGGGCGTCTGACTGGCGATAGAGTGGAGAGGATAAAGACGATAGAAGAATCTTGAGGACCGAAGCGTCTATAGTGGCCAATCAACTGGGCCGGCCGGCATTTTTTTAGGGCTAGGCTTCTGCTAACGCACTTACGCAGAGTCGATGGGATATCATGGGGTATCAGAGATCTTGGTGCCTGGGCGCATGTAAACTTGATGTCGATCATCGAGGAACAACCGATTTCCCTCTTAACACGTCTGGGGCCAATCAACTCGTCACATAATTTGTCTATCCATTTCAAGTGCCTCCAAGTAGAAGGGTTGCTTCCCGATTGTTAGCCTCAGGGGGGAACTCCAGGGGCTGTAGCACGGAAAAGCCCGCGATGTCGTCTTCAGCGTTCACCAGTGGCTCCAGCATAACCCTCATTTCCTGCGCCAGCCCTGCATCTCTCGCCTCCAGCTTTCTGAGATCCTCGGAAGCGGTACTCTTCTCCACGTCCGTCAGGGGCCTCTCCCTCTCCCGGACGATGGCCCCCGCCACCAGCCCCTGTAGCTTCCCCTCTGGACCGGCCTTGGCGTCCGAGAAGGCGACAAGGTTCCCCCTCCTGACGACGAGGACCTGGTCAACGCTCTCAGGGTGGCCGTCGATCCACTCGGCCGCGTGCAGCAGCCCAGCGTACGAGTCGTCGTGCACCTTGACGGGCGTCAGGCGGATGGGCAGGCCGCGGCTCCCTGCCTCGGGCAGCCTCTCGTGGAAGCGGGTCAGGATGCCGAGCCTGCTGAGGGCGCGGGGCACGGCGAGCACGAGGACCTCGACGCGGTAGCGGGCGGCGTGCAGGGCGGCGGCGAGGGCGGTGAAGTCGTCCGGGTGGCGGCAGGCGGACTCAAGGAGGAGATCGAGGCCCTGGGCGGCGGCGTGGGCGGCGGCGAGGCGGAGCCAGCGGCGGGCGTCGGGGCCGGTGGCGGGGGAGGCAAGCGCGGCGGTCTGCGGCGAGGAGGTCAGGGCGAGGTAGGACGGGTGGTAGGTCTTGTAGGTGTCTGCTATGATGTGGGCGGGGGGCCCGCGGAGGGCGGTGAGAGAGGCGAGGACGGCGGGGGCGAGGCGGGTTTTACCGGCGCCGGTCTGGCCTACGATGAGGACCGCGAGGGGAGGTTGGCCGGCGAGGGTAACGGGCGAGGGGGTGAGAGATGGGAATTCAGCGGGGATGATCTGGGTCTCGAAGATCTCGTCGGAAGTGGAGGTTGGGAGGACATAGGAGGAGAGGTCAGGTGGAGGAGGCATTTTGGAACTCCAGGGGGAGGAGAGTGTGAGTCTGTGCAATTTGGTTGACGAGAGACCAGGAGGTGTGGAGAGATATGACTGGTGGTTTTTGGCTGCTTTGAGCAGTGCTTGGAAGCCCCTATTTCTTAACTGGCTTCACGATGAAGGCATCGCGATAGCGGGGTTTGTATCTGCAGATGTCAGTTAATACTAGATAGATGGTACACATGGATACTCACCGCAGACCAGAAGTTAATTATCATCAAACGAAAGAACGAGTTCAAGGATAACGAGGATTGCCTTGAGCCCATCGAGTCACAAGGGAGAGGGGACTTCCCGAGGGAGGTTGAGCCGGAGGATGAAGTCATCTCAAAGCTGGATTAGCTAAGCCTTGTCGACCAATGGCCACCCTCAGAAACGCCTGGTCTCAACACCACCTCTAACCTCTCACCATCCCAAGGCAACAGACACCAACACCTCCTCTCTATCGTCGCACTACATGGCAATCGGCTGCCTCGGCCCACCATCATCAACCTTCGGCATCAGGTAGTCGTCCTCAATCTCAACGGGAGCTGGCCCTCGCCGTCTTGCCTCTCGAGTCCCTCCGCCCCAATCCTCCATGCCCTTTCCAGCAGCGACGGCCTTCTCCTCCCAGTATCTATCTGTTCGGATCTTGGCCATTCTAGCCCGGAATGCCTCAACCCTCAGCTCCGTGGATGATGGAAATTGAAGCATGACGTCCGGACCTCTAGGCATCTGCTGATCTTCCTCGTTCTCTTCGTCATCCTTCGAATCCAACGTCGGCATCGCAGCCGGAGCAAAGCCCCTGGCGTCAACCGCATCCATCATAAGCCCGCAGATGTTGATGAGAGCCTTCCCTCTTGGTTGAAGGATCTCTTCGGCTTTGAGCTGTGCTTCCCTCTCGTCAAGGCTGTGGTCCGCCGCAATGTACTTGGTCCATCTCGGTGCCCCTTCAAGACCCCTGTCCTGCCACTCTGGATTTAGGCGAATGCAGACCTCACCGATCCGCCGGCATCGCAAACAAGGCTGCTTCTTCGGGTCTTCAGGCAGGAAACGTTCTGTGCTGCACTCGGTGACACCTGCAGCCTCGCAGTGCGCGCAGGGAGACCATATCCGAGGCATGTCCCGCCGGCTCTTCCACTTGCTCGGCAGTACCGTCCACTTGCTCGGCACCAGGTCTATCGGGAGTCCGTCGATGTACCGAACCCGCCCCTTCTTGATCATCTCCTCAGTCGCTGCTTTCCAGACATCCTCCGCCAACGGCTTGGCCAGCATGTCCAGCGTTTTCAGCTTCCAGTACTTCTCGTCCTCAGACCATCTGCCTTCCATCACGGTCTCCTCCACCTTGGCCCCTTTTTCTTTCAAGGCCGCCAGCTTGAGCCGGTTGCGCCGCACCGTCTCCTCCTCCTGCCAGTGAGACCTCTCGATCCGCCTGTGCATCTCCACCACCCACACTCTGTAGGGTCCCATGAACCTCAGCTCCGACATATCCCCGACGTCCGCCACCCGCGCGGCGCGCAAGTATTGGTCCTCCGGCTTCTCGCACATCCTCTCCAGCGGCACACACGATGTGTCGACCAACGCCCTGCCCGTCCTGAGGACCACCATCCAGTCAATGTCCGACAGCACCGGCACCATCTCCTCCATCATGGCGCAGTACCACGCGTGCCGCCGCGCCTCGCGGGCCTCGTCCTCCCTCCTCTTTCGCAACCGCCGCTCCCTCTCCGCTGCCTTCTTGCGCTTCTCTGCGCGCACGCGCGTCTTCTCCGCGGCTTTCTGTTGCGCCTTTTCGACCGCCTTCTCGACCGCGAGCTCCCTGTCCGTCTTCTGTCCCATGAAGCGCTGGACTATCTCCTTGGTGGTCATGTTCAACCGGGCACTCCGCCCTATGAACGGGACCCGCGGGGTGGTGATGGGCGCCCCGTTCCGTGTCATCCATGTCGTTGTGCCGGGGGCAGAGAACCTGCTCGCGGTGGTGCCAGTGACAGCACACACTCTCGTCTTGGCATATCCCGCCAGGATCGTTGCGTTCGGGGGGCTTTCCGTCTGGCGGACCCTCGGACTCGCTGATTCTTTGCCAGGGCCGCTTCGCGAAACTTCCGAGGGTGGAATCGTCGTCTTTTTCTTCACAATGGGCGTCACAGGTATCGTTCTGCTAGCCGCCCCAGCGCTCCTTTCCCGCGATGCGGTCTTGCCACCACTCCCAGCGGTGTGCCTTGTAACAGGCGTCTCTCTCGGGCGCAGGCCCGCTGCCCTGGACGGTCTAGACGCCGCGTGCCGTGACGTCGCTGATGTAGGCGTTGATGCGTCCTTCGGCGGATCGCTCTCGTTCTGTGGTGCCATGGTGGATTCTGTCTGCACTATCGTCTCGCAGTGATGCTTCGCGACGCTGCTCGTCCTCTCTTGTGTTTGGTTCTCAACGTGAAGCCGTATCTCTAGTGTATCAATGTTTTCTGACTGTCTGTCCCGACTATGGGAATGTAGATATACGCCAACCAGGCAGTTGGACAGACCCTTTAGGTTTACCCTGCCTCTTTGTGCCGGGCCTGTCCTACCATCTCCGAGCAGCTTGTGCGTTCTTCAAGGGGCGGCCCGTTCCAGACAGACAGTACGTCTTTGTTCCCTTTGTGCTCGTCCATCATGAGGCTGGATCCCTGTCGCGCCACAGGCTGCCACATCTGGGCCAGTTTTCCTTTCACGTGTCAGACATGGCACACCTCAGCAGACGGACAGTTGGAGACAAAGTTCTCATTGGCAATCTACGTCGGAGACGCCTTCGTCTCAACGACACTGTCTCAAAGGACAAGAACCACAACCCTTCCCAGATTGCCATAGCCCTCAAACCAAAACCCATTCCATACCTCTCCACACCCCGCCCTTGAGACGTGCAGACGTCGACACCAGGTGACGGCAGCGCAACCAAAAGCCAAGCCAGACCTGATCCCGTCCCTGGCAGTACCTATCCTGCCCTTGGGTCATTGGTGCTGTATACCCCCGTTTCCAGTATACAAGCTTAACAACATACACACCACACCACCTCATCTGGTGGACGGTGATGGACACAGCCATGACCTCGTTCCCCTTCCCAGTCGGATGGTGGGCCGTGATAAAAAGAGCACCCCAACGCCGGCCGATTCGCGGCATACCTAGTAAAAATGGGAGAAGAAAAAAAAAAGTTCATGCAAAAAAGAACCCAAGGACAATGCTTTCTTGTCCAGAACGCCGATGAAAATGACCTGTTATCCTGAGCACACCTCGCTCGCTAAGGGCCTCCCAGGCCCATGCTAGGAATCATCCAGGGTAAAGGGAAAGGTGAAATCCGATTGTAGGCTTTTCGGTTTTGTTCGTCATCATGTCGTCTTAAAATCAGAAAACGCCAACCTCCGTCGACTAGGAGGCATGCGATGGGACGCTACGCTTGCGGCCCGAAGCTTGCTGCTGGCTCTGCTCCGACCTTGAGGCCTCGGCAATAGCCGCCATCTTTTTCCTGACCATCGCCAAGCGGGAAGATATCATGTGGATCACTGTAGACTACGTCAGTATGGGGAGCGGAGCCGGATATAAGATTGAGGAAGGACTTACTCTTCTTGACAATTTGTTGGTCGTCGCTGTCCAGGTCGCTTGCCACATCCTCCGCGGAAGTGGCGTCCTTGCTAATGCTGGAGGACCGGCCCTTGGTCGGCTCACCATCGTTGTCGAGCACAGCCTCCAACATGTAGATGGCCGTAACGTAGGATATCACACAGCCCTCGAGATCTACATTGGCGATCTCGTCAATGGCCGCGCGCTTGCTCATCTCCAGAGCGCGATCGTACATCAGCTTTTCCGCGCTGATGCCGGGTGTGAGGTAGACCTGCTCGGTGCCAGCCGAAGTTGACAAAGAGTACTCCTCGCCCTGGTTCTTCGGGTGGCTGGGGTGGTCCTCGGGCAGCTGCTTCTGTGCGTCGATGAGCTTCAGGCGGACGATTTCCGTCTTCTCGAGAACCTCGTTGAACCGGCCTCGAACCCACTGGACGGTCGAGTTCATACGCTGGACGAGGTTCTCTTTGGCAGGATCCAAAGCTGTGGCGGCCTCTGTCCGGGTCTTCTGTATCCACCAGGCGTTTGCGACGTCCATAGCCTTGGCCAGGAGCGTGAGTGCCTTGACATAGAGGACCAAGGCCTCCTCCGAGAGCACCACCACGGCTTCCAGTGTCAGCCCGTTGTCTTCGGAAGCCACCTCATCAGCGGGCACGCCGCCAAGCGCAGTGTCGGTCGAGGGGGCCATGGGCAAGAGCTGCTTGTACTTGACCTCGCCGAAGCCGAAAACGCAGTCGCTTCGGTGGGCCAGATCCTGGATGTACTTGACGGCTCGGGCGTCCTCGTCCGCTGGACCTCTCTGCTTGCCATCCTCGAGTAGGCCAGCAGGGCCGTGCGGCGTAGGGTAGGCGGGGAAGGCGCTGTAGATTTGTGGCGGCGACTGGCCCTTACCGAGGACGTGGTGCGGCACCTTGAAGCCAAACAAGCGAACACTAGCATCCTGGATGGCCTTCGTGATGAAGCTCGGCGTGGCAGAGCCTGGACTGCCCGAAAAGCTCTTCTCGTAGGACCCGCGACGTTCATGACCAGGCAGCTCCCGACCCTGGGCGATTTGAACTGCCTGTGACGACTGCGCTCGGACGGCGCCGGTGGTTGATGTGGGCGTGCCTTGCTGGGTCGCTCGGCGGATCATTTGCTGACCAGATTTGGGTGAGAAGTTGAGGCGAGGGTTGGCGGCCATCTCGTCTGCGAAGGCATTTACCTCGACATGCTTCTTCTCCACCACGACGTAATCCCGTTCGAATGCGACATCCTGTGCTGCCTTCTCTTGCTCGGTAATGCTGCGTTCGGTGACAGGTCGAAGCTTACCTCGGTGTGCGTTGTCGAAGGACGACGAGGTGGGCGAAGGGGTCCCACGCACCGAAGGGCGGGTGTAGGACGCGTTGGACGGCCTATGCGGTCTGGCGGGTGCTGACGTTGACGGCTGAGGGGGCGGCGGGCGACGAATCCCAAGGCCTTGCCCACCTTCTTGGCCGGGTGAGCTACTCAGGCGCTCGCCAGCTGGGCGAGAGGACCGTGATTGTTCTGATCCCTCGGCCTGTGGAGATCTCGAGAGGCCCGAGAGGCCTGCGCGAGGCGACCGGGACAGGCCTGTTTCCTCCCGGCGGGCCTCCTCAGCGTGGCGCCTCAAGGACGCTTGGCGAGAGAGAGGCATGCTCTCGGCTTTGTTGCTCGCGCGGTACTCGGCAGAGTCCTTCCGTTCCGGTTTCGGTTTCGGGATGTCGTCTTCTACGACGCCCGGAATGGCACCGGCCACGATGGGGTCGGCGAAGAAGTCCTCGAACCTGATACGCTCGACGGGGTTACGTGTGAGGAGTTTGCTGATGAGTTTGACCAAATCCCTGCTCACTTCGGCATCCTTGGGATACTTGATCTTATCCTCGGCTGCCTCGATTTTCCTCAGCAGCTCGACGTGGTTCCTAGCACGAAACGGGGGGCGGCCGGTCACCATTTCGTAGAGCACCGTGCCGACCGACCAAAGGTCGGCTTTCGCATCGTAGCGCTCGTAGCGCAGGATCTCCGGCGCCATGTACAATGGCGAGCCGCAGAGGGTATCAGCAAGAGACGTTGAAGGTAGCACGCGGGCGAACCCAAAGTCTGCAAGCTTCAGCATTGGAAGGGATGCCAGTCCCGCGTTGGGGATCATGGAGTCGCGGCTGGCGGAGAGGATCTGCTTCGGAACCGTGTCCCTGAACTGGCGTGATGGAAGAAGAAGTAGGTTCTGAGGCTTGACGTCCCTGTGAACATAATTCTTCTCTCGCAAGAACTTCAGCGCGCTGCCGAGCTGCTGAAGAAAGTGACGGGCCACGACTTCGTGCAGGCCCGAGTTGGGCGTGGTCGGGTACTTTCGCGCCATGTCGTGGGTGGCGGGGTTGGTTCCCAGCTTGTCGCGCTTCTTGATGAAGATGGAAAGGTCGCCGAGCTCGCAATACTCCATGGCGAGGTTGATATGTGTCGATGACTCGATGCAGTCATGGAGAGCCACGATGTGAGGATGTCTCAGCGTCTTCAGGATCTGGATCTCGCCGTACAGGTTCTCCCTAAGCTTGGCGTTCAAGCGGCTGAGCTCGACGGATTTGATGGCGACCAGGGCCTTCGACGTCTACAAGCTGAGGGTCAGCACGCGGTCTGTCGAGGGGCGAGTCTGCATTGGGGGGGGGGGGGGCACCTTATGGTATCCTCTGTATACCGTGGCAAAGCTACCCTTGCCAATCTCGGCGTCGATCCAAAAGTCGCCCACCAGGTCACCTTCGCCCCGGCGCTTGCGTCCGGAGGACGAGGCAGGAAGACGGTCTGTCATGTTGGCTGCCGACCGGAGTGCTTGTTGGCGGCGGAGTATGGGTAGGGGAGATGACGAAGGAGCCCGAGAGGGCTTAAAGGGTCCGCAGTTGATGGGGGGTTGAGGATGTCGTCATGTACATGAGTTGTCTCGGAGTAGAACAATCGTGGGGTGTGGGAGGAGGATGTTGGAGGAGAGAGACGTTGGGCGTTGGACAAGACTGTCGTGGTAAGTGCTGATTGTCGCCTAGTTGTGTCGGTGAACCAGATTTGGGAGGCAAGAAGGAGCACAGGGCAGCAGTTATCCGTCGGGATATGCTGGTATCGTGTCGGAGCAGCTGTATATCGCCGATGTTGATGTTGGTAAGCCGGTACTAGTTCGGGATTGGGTTTATGTCGATGGCCAAGGGCAGGCGCGTCGGGGAGAGAGAGGCGGTTGAAGTAGTGAACGACGAGTGAAGTGACTAATGCTATGGAAGATGGGAGGTTAGCTTGAAGACCAGATGGAACCGAGTCGCGCAGGAGGCGGAGCGGGTGTAAGCGCAGCACACGACCCCACGCCTCGACCGTTTGACGGGGTCTATCAAGGCGGGAGCAGGTGGCGGGAAGGAGGAAACGGAGGCCAAGCTATGGTTTCCAGGCAAGTGCAGCAGCCAGAGCACCGGGGTGAGCATCTAGGTACCTTGAGGGCAAAGGGGAAGAAGGGCAAGATCCAAGGTCAAGCTAATGACTCGGAAGCACGAGGTGCCAGACGTGTTGTTGAACCTTGATGGAAGGGGCGTAACTGATGATGCGGCTGGGTAGAGGTGAGTTTCCAGGGCGCGGAGGCGAGGACGAAGGGACCCAGGCGAAGGAGGACGAGAGGAGAGGAGAGGACCGAAGACAAGAGGTGAAGATGGAGTGGTTAAAGGTGAGTGCGTGCCTGCCAGGAAGAGAGCGAGTAGGCGCGGAGGCGGAGGCGGCAGCAGGGGCGTGGACGTGGTGGATGGGATGTGGGTGTGGACGTGGGCGCGAGTGGATGCAGACTGGGAGAGGTGGAGGTGGTGGTACCTGAAGGATGTCGTGTTGCACGATGGCTGGCGTTGGGAGAAGGGGGAAGCAGCCGTAAGGAGGACGACGCTGCAGTGGGCGACTCGAGGTGAGGTGTGGTGGATGTCAAGGTGACGACGGATGACTGGCGTTGAGGTTGTCTCTGGCACAGACTATCTGATTTGGCTCGGTACCTCAGGCGTCCAGAGTCGAGCGAGTTGCATGGCAGAAGGATGACTGGGCTGAGCTGGTCGGAAGACGAGATATGGACACGGATGCGGTGGTCACTTTTCCACTCCCCAGTCCTAGAATCAGTCGGCTGGAGGGGGGAGGACGCGGGTGGTAAAGGTCGTGACTTGGAAGTCTGGGACCTTGGGACCTTGGGGACCTGGGGGGGTGGTGGGCTCGTGATGCGGTGACAGGCCTTGGGGCCGTGCTATCGGTGGCATGCGCTGCTGCTGTTGCTTCTGGTGCCAGCACTTCCGGGCAGCCAATGCAGGTGCATCGGCTGCGCCCCGCACGTACCGCCCAGGTTACGGACAGGGTCCATGGGGGGCAACTGGCTGATTGTTTGCTGGGGACCTGGCCCAGAGCTGGCTGTGGAGAGACTTACAAGGTACGAGTGGAGGACCAGGCAGCCAGGGCCCAAGACACAGCGCACCCCTCTTCGGCCTGGCGTTATCGGGTAGTGTGCGGACCTTTTGGGTGTTATCATGGCGCGATAAGGCCAGCTGGGTGCGTGCGATAACATGACGAGTGACTCTTCACTCCCTCGACTCCACACCACCCCATCCAACTGACCCTCTGCCAATCCATCCATCCACCTCACCCATCCATACACCCATCCATCCACCCCTCGTGGCAGGGCAGGGCAGGACATTCTGGGGTTGGCATGGACCCTTCACGTTCCATCACCCTTTTCTTTATCTCTATCGCCTTTCATCTTTACATACCTCTTCTGTCGAGCTGCCTCCTCTTTCACCCGAAAACACCCCCTGACCAAGCTCCCGACTGGCTCATTGTCCCAGGCGTGCCACCAACTACTTAACTCTGCGCTACCTGGTCCAGCTATCTCGTCCTCACCCTCAGCTCAGCAGCCAGAGTGACCAGTCCCGGTGACGCATGACGTCTCACTGACACGCACACGCCCCCCCTACAAGCACACCAAGCGAGCTACGCGACCGATGCATCAGATGGCGACTGCCGTACCGGACACACACACCCATCAAGCACCCGCACACCGTACCGCACTGCACCGCACTGCACCGTACCACAGCGAACGCCACCGCAACACAGCACTACTCATCCTTCTAGATTGCGCCAGAACATCTGATGAATCGCCTTTGGCATGCTCTCGTTTCTTCGCGCGACACGTATTTCCACTTTGCCATTTGGGGCAGGTCCCTGAATCAACCATGTCCCATCACCCGATATTTCGAGACATGGCGCAATCTTTCAGATAGTCCTCGACTGAATACTTGTGCCATCGACCCGAATCGCTCGTCACTTTAAGATTTCCGAGTCGAAGATCTCGGATATTTCTCCATCTCCCTGCAAGGCGACCCTACATCTGGCCGCGAAGCGACACGTCTCGGCTGGAACACCACCGGGGAATGGTCAGAACTACAGCCATGGCCATCCCGAAACATGAGTCACTAGCGCTGATCAACTCGCAGCTCTGATGATCTTCTGGTTCTGTTTCCTCTTTTGCCTCTCTCGAACCTCTATCGTGGCCAGCTATACGTCGTCGTGGCCACCCTTCGATCTCTTGCCCTGCAGCTGCTTATCTACCGGAATGGGCGCCTCACACATGACATGGGTGCTCCTATCTACCTACAATCAACCCCGACACCTTCAGCGATGGGCTTCCGTCTCTCGGCGTCAGCAACAGCCAGCGCCAGCGCCTAGGACTGATCTAGGACATCTTGTCGCGACACGACAGAAGCTTTCTTCAACCCAGACACCACCAAACCCCGGCTCCAGGCCGTCCTTGACATCACCACCATGCAAGCCTCGTGCGCCATCTTCCGGGGCCCCTCACCATCTGCAGCCCTGGCCTGTCCACCGAAAGACCCATGTCTCGTCCGCGGTGACCGGATGAGGTCAAATGGGCCAGGCTCATCTGTCCCGCTGTCTCACCTGATCCGCCAAACCGTCTCTCCCAGCCTGGCCCTTGATGTTGCCAGGCTGCCTAGCGCGTCACCATTCACAGGACAGGACATCCAACCACCCCGAAGAGGAGAGAGGGTGTCTATCCAGCCAGCCGCTTCCGCATCAATCCGCTCCCAACGACGACGACCACCACCACGAACCAATCCCCCACGTCCGCCACACCACCACACCACCCACAAGCCAGCCTCGTGCGGGCGCGCGATCGCCAACCCGCCCTGCCACTCCCTCCCCTACCACGTCTCCGCCAGATCTCCACCTGGGGAACCTGCTGTGTGACCCTCCTTTTTAGGCAACCTAGCCCCCCCGGTCAGCACCCCGCAGCCGGTCCCCTCGCCGGGGCGAACTGCTGCTTCTGCCGGTCGGATGTGACACCCTTCTGTCTGCCTGTCGCCCCGCGAGCTAGCTAGCTGTGACACCGTGACAGGCAGCAACTCCCCCGGCAGGCTGTCCGTCCGTCGGTGGGTGCATATGCACGCCGTGATGCCCGTTGCTGCTTCTGTGACAATAGAGTCGCCCTGCTTGCCTGGCTCGTCCCTCGACGTACGTGGACGCACAGGCGGGATGCGTGGCGGGGTCTGGGGCCGCCATTGGGTCTGTCACCGTGGGGTATTCACATGGTGGTGGATGGCACTCAACGTGATGCGCCTTCGATCGAATGAGGTCTGACCTCGCGTCTTTTCATCTATCGTGTTATCTCGCTGTCGCTCTACAACACGGGGTTGCGCAGCCAGGCAGACCGGTACACCCTCGTAAAAGAGGGGTGATATATCCCGTCCGCCCCGCGAACCACCAGCCTATACCCAAGGCGATAGGACACGCTCCATGCTTCATGCTTTGCTCTCTCGCTGCTCCCCGAGGGGTCCCCATCCGGGTCCCTCACACTGCCTCGCACTCGGTCGGCAGCGCGGGCGAAACTCTGATGTCCCGCCCGCGCCTGAACCAGGCACACACGACCCCTCTTCCCGTCTTCCCCCTCTTTCTTCCTAGGCAGCTGTTTCGAAGGGGGGCTGAGGCCGGGCCACACAGCCGTGCAGGCACGACACCCTCTTCGGCTCCCGCCAGTCGGCGCGGGTGCGCGGGAGTTTTGTGATTACACCCGACCGGCCTTGGAGGGCCCCTCCCCGCCCGACTGACGAACGACGGGCAGCGCGGCCGTGCGGTGGAACACGACCCCTGCCGTAGCTTACCCCCTTTCCCTGGCCCGCGCGGCGCCTTAGTGGCCCGCGGCCTTCTTGACGGTCGGCAGCTCCTTGAGGGCCTCGCCGATGATGTCGAGCGCCTTGCGCAGGTCCGCCTCGGAGATGACGAGCGGCGGCGCGAAGCGGATGATGTTGCCGTGCGTGGGCTTGGCCTGGGGGAGCGCGCGTGTCAGTCTCGTCGGAAGCAGGTGGGCAACGTGAAAAGGGGGGGACTTACCAGGAGACCCTTCTCCTTGAGCAGGATGCACAGGTCCCAGGCGGTGCGGCCGGCGGCGGCGGACTCGTCGATGACGACGGCGTTGAGCAGGCCCTTGCCGCGGACGGTCTGGATGATGGGGGAGTTGAAGGCGGCGATGCCGTCGCGGAAGAGGTGGCCGAGCTTCTCGGCCTTGGCGGTGAGGTCCTCCTCCTCCATGATCTCGAGGGCGCGCATGGAGACGGCGCAGCCGAGGGGGTTGCCGCCGTAGGTGGAGCCGTGGGTGCCGGGCTCGACGACGAGCATGACGTCGCGGCTGGACAGGACGGCGGAGACGGGGTACATGCCGCCGGAGATGGCCTTGCCGAGGGTGACCATGTCGGGCTTAATGTCGGCCCACTGGGAGCAGAGCATGCGGCCGGTGCGGCCGATGCCGGTCTGGATCTCGTCGCAGATGAAGAGGACGTTGTGCTTCTTGCAGAGGGCGGCGACGGCGGCGAGGTAGCCCTCGTCGGGGACGACGACGCCGGCCTCGCCCTGGATGGGCTCGACGATGAAGGCGGCCGTGTCCTTGCCGTGGGCCTCGAGGACCTCCTCCAGGTCGGCGATGTTGTTGTAGCGGATGGGCTTGCCGGTGGAGGGGCTGTGGGCGCCGATGTTGGGGACGTAGGGCCCGTAGTTGTCGCGGGACTCGGGGTCGGTGGAGAGGGAGATGGCGGTCATGGTGCGGCCGTGGAAGTTGTCCTGGACGGAGAAGACGAGGGCGCGGTCCTTCTGGACGCCCTTGACCTTGTAGGCCCACTTGCGGGCGATCTTGATGGCCGTCTCGACGGCCTCGGCGCCGGTGTTCATGGGCAGCACCATGTCGTAGCCGAAGACGGCGCGGACCTTCTCGGCCCAGCGGGGGAAGACGTCGTTGTAGAAGGCGCGCGAGGAGAGGGTCAGGCGGCCGGCCTGGTCGGCGAGGGCCTTGACGAGCTCGGGGTGGCAGTGGCCCTGGTTGACGGCGGAGTAGGCGGAGAGGAAGTCGAGGTACTGGCGGCCCTCGGGGTCCCAGACGTGGACGCCGCTGCCGCGGGCGAAGACGACGGGCAGGGGGTGGTAGTTGTGGGCGGCGTACTCCTCCTCGGTCTTGATGGCGCCGTCCGTGGAGGCGGCGTGGTACTTGGAGGCGGCGGACGCGCCGTTGGCGGGGCTGTCAGCGTGGGGCGCCATGGTGTTGATGACGATGTTGGGGGGGGAGAGAAGAAGAAGAAGAAGGCGAAGTTGGGGGAGATGGTCAATCAAGAACAGAAAGCAGTGATGATCGTCAGGGTCGCAGGCTTGGTATTGCTCGTTAAAAAGTATCGTCCGGGTATGGTATCAGGCAGGTTGAAGCACAAGTGGGATGTGAGGCAGAGAGAAGGCAAGAAAGGAGGGGCAGATCGCGGGGTCCTTTCTTCGAAGGGGGCCAGATATATATTCCACGCCGGAAACCCACCCGCGCCCTGGCGTCGGGGCTGCTGCCATTGATCGGGAGGGAAAAAAACCCAAGTCGGAACCGTCAGGCGGGCGCGCAAAAAAAATGGCAAACCACAAGCCAGACCAGAATCAAACAAAGCCAGGCCTTGGAACGGACGACTTGGTAGGACGCTCCACCCGTGATACCCCTATGCGCAGGTTTAAGCGGCGAGCGGGCGGACATGACACAGAGGTACCGGCGAGCTGGTCACATGGTGGTGGGCGGCAGGGAGGAGGGGGCCGCGACGGCACGGCCGAGGGAAAGCGGCCGCGCCTCATTTGTCGCTCCTGATAGCTTGGACAGGCTCGATAGGGTAGGATGGCTATCAGGAGATACGAGCGGGCGGCGCATGGGGTTTCTTAGCTCTCACGGTCCGGTGAGAGGGTCCGGATTGGGGAGGTGGAGAGGGAAGTGCCCAGGGAGGGCCAATGAGGGGGGAGATGATTGTCCTGGCGCGCGCTGGCTGGTTGGTCCGGCCGTGGGCCACTGGACCAGCCAGCCAGCCAGCGGGGGAAAGGGGGGAGGAGAGAGGGACGAGGCACCCAGAGAGGGCAGGACGGTCCTGAGCCTCAGCGGCTACACGCGCTGTGCTGGAGCCCCGACGGCGCTGGAGAGGAGGCTGTCCAGCACCCTGCTCAGGGCATCTTCAGCAGTCTCGCACCTCCTTCTTTGGGCACGACAGGCTGGGGATCGAGACACGTTCCAACTTCGTTCCTCCCCAACACCACAGGGCCGGGGGCCAGAGATGAAAAAAACATCAACGTCTCTCTCCCCTTCCATCAGACACAGGTGCATCCCATTCCCCCATCGCATTACGTCCCTCGTTCGGTCATGGCTTCCGTCGGCTCCCGACGCACCCCCTCCTCGCTGGGCCAGAAGCAGAAGCAGAAGCAGCAGAAGCAGGACCAGACCCAGACCCAGAGCCATGCCGCGTCCGATCCCGACTCCGATCCCGACCCCCAACTCCTAATGGAAGCTCGAAACGAGCAGAACAGGACGGCCGTCTTTCTCCGCCTCGTCGTCATCCGCGCCTTCAACGCCTACTGGGTCACCACCTTCTTCCAGCCCGACGAGTACTTCCAGGCCCTCGAGCCCGCCTGGCAGATGGCCTTTGGCCGCGGCGCCGGCGCCTGGCAGACCTGGGAGTGGCAGCACCAGCTGCGCTCGTCGCTGCATCCCGCCCTCTTCGCCGCCGTCTACTGGGGCGCCGACCGCGCCGTGCGCCTGACCCCCGTGTGGTTCGACCTGCGGCCCGTCGTCCTCGCCGCCGCCCCCAGGGCCGCCCAGGCCGTCTCCGCCGCCGCCGGCGACTGGTTCACCTGGCAGCTCGCCGTGCGCCTCTTCGGGCCCGACACCAGCAGCTCCTGGTTTGCCGTGCGTCTCCCTGTTGTCTTATGATACATCTCCTCCTAAAGTCCGTCGTCTATGGTCTGCTGCTAACAGTGTGCAGCTCTTCATGAGCATGTGCAACCCCTTCCACTGGTACTGCTCCACCCGCACCTTCTCCAACTCGCTCGAGACCACCCTCACCATCATGGCCCTCGCCTACTGGCCCTGGGAGCTCTTCGCCGAGAGGGAGGTCGTCAAGGAGAACCCCAAGGGCCCGTCGTCGTCGTCGTCGCCGTCGTCTCCCGCCCTGAAGAGCGTCGGCAGCCTTCGCCTTTCGCTTCTCCTCGCCGCCGTCGCCGTCACCCTGCGCCCCACGAACCTCCTCGTCTGGCTCACCGTCCTCATCACCACCCTGGCCACCACCCTCTTCAACCCCAAGTCCGTCGTCACCACCGCCACCTACCTCGTCCTCGCGCGCGAGACGCTCCTCTGCGGCGGCCTCGTCCTCGCCCTGTCCCTCGTCTCGGACCGCCTCTGGTTCGGCGAGTGGACCTTCCCGGCCTACAAGTGGCTCTACTTCAATATCTCCCAGGCCCTCGCCGTCTTCTACGGCCGCAACGACTGGCACTACTACCTCTCCCAGGGCCTGCCCCTCCTCACCACCACCTACCTCCCCTTCGCCCTCGCCGCCCTCTACAGGGTCCCCTCCACCGGCGTGCGCGTCACCGACCTCACCCTCCGCACCCTCGCCGCCGCCGTCTACGCCATGGTCGCCGCCCTCTCCCTCATCTCCCACAAGGAGGTCCGCTTCGTCTACCCGCTCCTCCCGCTCCTCCACCTCCTCGCCGCCCCGCTCGCCTCCGCCTTCTTCACCGTCCCCGCCCCGGCCCCGACCAAGGAGAACCCCCTCCCCCGTCCCAAGCTCCGGCGCCGGCCCCTCGTCTACGCCGCCCTCACCCTCAACGCTCTCCTCGCCGGCTACCTCTCCATCTTCCACCAGCCCGCGCCCCTCCAGGTCCTCGACCTCCTGCGCGCCGACTTTGAGCGCCTCCACCCCGGCCCCGCCGCCCTCCTGCCCCCCTTTGCCGAGCCGCTCTCCGACGAACACGCCGCCGCCGCCGCCGACGCCGACCCCCTCTTCGTCCTCTTCCTCACCCCCTGCCACTCCACCCCCTGGCGCTCCCAACTCGTCCACCCCGCCCTCCGCGCCCGTGCCCTCACCTGCGAGCCGCCGCTGCACACCGCCCCCGGCTCCCCCGAGCGCCTCGCCTACCGCGACGAGGCCGACCGCTTCTACGACGACCCCGTCGGCTTCCTCGGCCGCGAGCTCTGGCCCGCCCCCGTCGACGGTGCCGCCGACCCGTCCCCCGTCCCGCGCTACATCGTCGGCTTTGAGGGCATCGAGCCCTGGATCACCGACTTCTTCGCCGCCAACGAGCACCTCGACGTCCATCCCCGCCGCATCTGGGCCGCCTGGAACGGCCTCTTCAACGAGGACTGGCGCCGCGCCGGGAGGCTCGTCGTCTGGCAGACGCGGCCGGCCAAGAGGCCCCCTGCTGCTGCCGCTGCTGCTGCCGTGGAGGCGTGACGGGCCCGGCCTGGTGTTTGATAGCTGTCAAGGCACCTCCTGTACGCACACCTCTGGATATCATGTACTTCTCTACTGTAGCATTCACGCAATATACCCGATGTGACCGCCGTGACAGGAACCGCAATCCACATTGTCACCTTTGCGAAGAACAGATGCCGTGGTTATCCCTGGTAAATTTCGGGCAGAGATCCCTCCTCGCCTTATTTCCGTCCCTCGCGCCCCCGTCCCCTCCGACGCCATTCCGCCGGGGGAGAAGGGGGAGAGAGAGACAATCCTACCTAAACAAGTGTACGTACGTGGTATCAGAGGGGGCCGACGAGCAAGCAGCCTCAAAAAGAACTGATCAAAGTGAACCCCAGTCCGCAAACATCAGCCCGCAGAAGGCAGAAAAAAAATCAGATAACAAACAAGGAGAAAACTCCGTACATTATGAACGTTCCTCCTCCCTCCCTCCCTTCCCCCTCTTCGCGGGCGGGAAACGGCACGGCACAAAACCAAGAAGCCCCATCGAGTCCCGTGGTTTCCATGATATCAGCTTCGAGATTCATTCCACCCCCCGAACCCCAGGCGGGAGCGTGAGAAGGGGTAAACAAAGAAAAATCGTATTAGGGGAGGGGGCGCCGCCCCCTTGCTGCGCTCTTGCAGATCTCCCGCCCGACAGCGCTGATCACCATGCGGCAGTCGCTCGTGTCTCCACGCCGAGGTGATCAGCCCCTGTGCTTCCCAGTACAGCAACACCCCGCCGCTACCTGGCATTCTCCTCCGGCTGCTCCACGGTTGTCGGCAGCGTTGGGGGGAATGGTGTCGCCGGCGTCGGCGGTTGGTGCTGGATCGTAGGCTGCGGTTGACCCTGTGGCTGTGGCTGTGGCGGTGGCAGTTGCGTAGGCTTCTGAAGCACCGGCGGCTGCTGGGCTGGCGCTTGCTGCTGAGCTGGCGCTTGCTGAGGCAGCGCTTGCTGCTGAGCGGCAGCGGGCTGCGGTGTCGCCTGCTGCGCCGCCGCTGGTTGCTGCGGTGCTGCGGGCTGCTGAGTGATCGGCTGCTGAGGTACGGATCTCGGTTCGTCCCTCTTGATATCCAAGCTTTTACCCCGGTTTGGCAGAATCGCAGCGCCCAAACCACCAGGCTGTCGAGTGTCCGCAGGAGGAGACTTATTCCTCCTTTGCTCGGCGTTCTCCTTTGCCTCCCGGTACTTGTTCCGAATCCAGCCAATCGGGCCCTTGGGCTCGTCTCGCCCGCTGTCTTGAGCATCTTTCTCCCGGCTGACCGAATCCAAGCTGAACGCGTCGGGGCCAGACGGGACGTCGTTGCTCTCTCCCGTAAAGCTCTTCCGCGGTCTGTTGCTAGAGCTGCCAAACGAGGTAGCGCTCATCTCGGCGTGGTCGTTGGAACCTAGACCCAACCGTGGCGATGTGACTCCCGGAGGAGAGGCCCCTGCGTCCTCCTTCCTACTTCGAGAAAGCCTCCACCGCCGTTTCTTCTCCTTGATGCTGTCAGACGCTTCCGCTGTCGAAACGCTCGCCGGCTCGTCGACCTGGTCCATATCCGAACCTTCGTTGAAGGATGAGTGGAGAGACGCGGGGGGTGACTTGTTTGCCTTGAGATTGTTCTCGGGGTAGAAAGAGCTGTGGGGGGGAGGCTGAGCAGCGCGGGGTGCCGCCTCGGACGCTTGGGTCTCGGCAGCGATTGGTGCCGGAGGAGGCGGTGGGCTGTTCTCGGGTATGGTAAACGGGGCGTTCTCCATAGGATTGCTGGTCTCCACGCTCGGTGAAGGTGCCGCCGAATGCGCTCCTTGCAGAGAGGTGGTAGAGCTCGCCGCACTAGGGTTCACGCTTCCTGGTATCCTCTTCTTCTTGAGCTTGTTCGGCTGTCTGCGCTCGACCTCGCCCGAAGGCGATCTTTGAAAGATGCTCTGGATGTTGCGCTCCCGCGAGGGTGTTGAGCCCTCTTGAGGAAGCTCGAGCAGTCTCTCCTGACTCCTGCCCGCACCGCTCACAGAACCGGGCGCGAGGCTAGCTGCGCCCATCGCTGGAGCAGTACTCGACGGGGCAGGAGACCTCTCAGACGGGCTCGGCTGTTCGTTTGGCGTTGCTGGCGTGATGTGTTCGGTCAGGGCTGGGCCTGCCGGTGACGTGAGAGGCGAGATGTTGTCCTTGCGGAATCTGCCGGACGACAGGTGCGGCGACTTCTTTGACGGCACGGTATTGCTTCTACCAAGACCGCTTGAAGGCGTGGCGACCAGGCCAGGACTGCTCGGCGTCACGGCTCCATCGTGTCGCGAGTGGCGCGAGGACGTAGATCGATGCCGCCGGAGCTTCCCATCCCTCCGTACGCTGTCGGCACCAGCGCTTGCGTTCGACGCGGATCGCCCCAGGGTAGACCGTCTGTTCGGGTTTGGCGTCGTTGGTCCGCTGATGGGCGGTGTGCCCTTCTCGATCTCCTGCTTGGTCTTTTCGTCGGTCGCGGTGCCTTGCATGCCGATGAGGAAATGATCCTGGTTCTCGATCAAGAAGATAATGACGCATTGGTTGAGGCGGTACTCCTCGGGAGCCATCGCGTGATCTGGGTGAGATAGCATGCCAGGCTGGAAAATGGCGGCCAGGTTCTGCGAGTTCATCCTGTTCTCGTCTGACTTGGCGGCGAAGACGGCAAGCAGGTCGAGAATGTACAGCAGCAGCTGTCGGTTAAGCGGGGGGAGCTCGGTGATGAGCTGTTGGTATTTAATGATGGCGCCCTGCTCGTCGAAATTATCCACCAGCTGCGGCCCTTCAGCATCGCCAACGGCTTGTTTCGTGGCGCCCTTGAGGGGCTCTCGGAATTTTTCGTAGAGGTCGAGAGGAACGACAGGTTCCGGCAGGTCGTTGAGGTATCGTCGAAGGACGTTCGCAGCGTCGTGCACGGTGTAGCCGTCCCAGTCCAGGCCCTTGCCGTATCGGTCTGGCGAGTCGAATATGGTCTTCAGCTCTTTGATGCGTTTCTCCGATCCACTGAGACGGAAAATGCCCTCGATACCGGTCGCTGTTCTCGCAGATCAGCACCCGCACAGCTGCCATCTCGGAGGCGCAAGCGCAACTCACCCTTTTCCTTCAGATAAACGCCACACTTTGCTACCACGATGGGAACATAGCCGTAAATGTAGCTTTGGCCGTTCTCGTCGATCAGGGAGATGGCGACGTTTGCGTAGGTGATGCTCTGTCGGAGAGGGACGCCGAAGATGCCTGGGGATCGGGTGTCTGGTAAAGATTGCTTAGTATTGGTCTTCCTGGGCGGCAGGGCATCGGGTGCGCGAGAGATATGCAGGCAACGGTGGAAGAGAGATGGGACTGTGATTGGGGGTAAGTCTGCCGGGACGGGTTTGGAAGTGCACGATGTTGTCGCATCACTTGAGACGACAGAGATCTGCGCAAGCATGTGGGCGTCCTGTAGGTGCAGGACGTAGGCCAGCGGGTGAAGGGCGCTATCGATTTCGCCTCGAACATCTTCACTGAAGATGGGCTGGAGAGGTGACTGTGGGGTACGGGTCGCGCAAGAAGTAGAGGGATCTGTACCGTGGGCTTCCTGGTGCTTTGAGGGCAGCTTGAAGCCTTTCCACCACGACCGCAGGTCTCGCTTGCTGGGGGGCGAGGTTGCATTCGCGGCCCCTTGATTTGAGCCAGACGCGGCGGACATGGTAGCGACGGCGCGAGGGGCGTCGAAGCTCAATTCGAGGGTCGCGCCAGAGTTGGTCGTCGAGGTCGCGATGTGGCAGGCGTGTGGGAGGACGGCCAGAGGAGGTTGCTGTACAACTCTGGTCGGTCGATGTTATTGTCGAGGGTGGTGAGGATGCGGTGAGATCGTGAGATTGGGGCCGTTCGCATGCGTCGAAAGAGGGGGGGTGGGAGATGCAATGTCGGGTGCCTATGCGCGAAAGGGCGACACGGTCAGGGTCTGGTCGCGAGGCCGTGGCGGCGCGATTGCTTCTTCCTGTCGAGCTGGCGCCTTATCATGGAGAGACCAAGAGGGTCGCCGGGAGAGTGACTGGACGCGCGTGTCGAGAAAGTTGGCGAAGCGATGGGGAGAGGGCAAGGGATTGTTGTCAGGTCCGGAGGCGGCCAGGCGGGCCAGGCGGGCGTGCGTGGACGGGGTCGGCCAGGTCAGGCTTGTCTTGTCAGGTCGAATTCGGCTGGAGGAGCTGTGGGATGGGATGGGATCCAGGTGGGAACGAACGAGCCACGAGCCGGCGCTAGGGGTGGATGCGGAGGAGAGATGAGCAGCGAGAGAGGGGCAGCACAGCGCGATCAGCGGCTCCGTGAGGTGGTCCTTGGTGAGGTAAGGCAGGCTTGGCTGGGCTGGGCTGGGCTTCGACTGGGCTGACAGGGCGGCGGCTCTTGGAACGAATGCCCGATGCAGGATCGCGCCGTATGACGAGACACGGGGGGGGGGGATGGGAGAGGAGGAGGGAACAAGAGAAGAGCGGACGGCGGGCGACAGACGGCGGGCGGCGGGCGGGCGGGCGGCCTGCCAGGTTTGGTGCTGAGTTTTGTTGTTGATATTGGCGGCGCAGTGCAATTTCGATTACCTCCTCCTTCGCGGGGAGCCCTGGATCGAGAAGGCAGGTCTTGGTGTTGGTGGATTGGTGGATTGGGGGGAGGGGGGGGAGGAGTGTTCCAGGCTTTGGCGTCCAAGCACCAGTGTCCAGTATCCCAGGGCCAGGGCTCCGCAGGGCAGCCTCAGGACAACACAACAACGCAGGTCGGTCGGCGGCGGCGGTCGAGTCAGAGGTGCGATGCAGTGACGGACTGGGGTCGGGCCTGTCGCAGGTGAGGTGGATATGGCGAAATGGAGCGATGCTCGCAGGGGTAGTCAACGATGATGACGGATGGATGGTGTTTAGGTTGGTTGGGACCGAGGCGTTAGACCAGTTTTTGGGGGGGGAGGTTGTTACACTGGCCGGATAGCATCGATATGCCCGTGGCAGGCGAGGAGACGGGAAAGAAAGTGGTACGGAGGAGCAGCCACAGCAATGAGCATCAGGATGCAAGGAAGTCAGTCAGTCACTGTCCACACACACACACACACAAGATGCAGATGGGACGGCACGTCTGGCAGGGCCGCTTGGCATGGCGGTCGAAGGGGGAAGGGGAAGGGGAAGGGGAAGGGGAAGGGCAGTCAGTGGGCGGAGGTGAAGGTGGAGGTGTAGGTAGGTGGAGGTTTGAAACCTTTCGGCAGGCGCTGCTGCCCCCCCTGGCTGGTGTCTGCCTGCCGTGTTGTGGTGAAGTGTGCGGTGTGAGGTGGCGGCGTGCAGTGTTGTGGTGTTGTGCTGTGGTGTGGCTAGGTTGGCGGGGGCTGATACGGCGCCCAGTACTTCGGCTGCTGGGCCGCTGCCGCTGTTGCTGGGCTGCTGCTGCGCTTCTGCTGCAGCTGCGGCTGGGTACGGTGCCTGTGCCTAGCTAAGTACCTACTGTACCGACCGTACCTTGCAACCCATGCCGAGATGAGCCTGAAGTCTCTGTCGGCGCCGACACGCTGCCAGGTTCCAGCTCGTATCAGCACCGCGTGCCGGTTGCCTCCCCTCCCTCTGATCGCTATCCCATCTCGACCGACGACCTCTCGACCGCCCCCTCGGCCCATCATTGTCTGCCTGATGCTGGTTCTGTGTAGCACCGAAGCCACCCCCAGCCACGCCTCGCGTTTCCTGTTTCCTCTTCGCACCGCACCCTGTGCGACCCCGTCCGTCCATACTTCACCGAGCGAGACCAGAACTCCCCCCCTCATCTGACGGACCCGTCCACAGAATCCTTTGTTCCTTGGCCCTCGCGACCAGGCATGGACCGTATGGCGCAATGGCGCTGAACGCCGGACGCTGGACGCCGGACGCTGGACACTGTCGGGGCGTGCTAAATATAAGCTTCCCGCCGTGCCGCTGCACCTCGTCTGGTCCTGCATGCACCGGGCGCGCCAGGCTTTACGACTATCGAATTGCTGGAGGCAAGGCGATAGTACCACGTCGCTTCGGGCGTGCGGCGTGCCATGCGTCCTCGCATTCTGCGTCCGAGTCGGCTCTCCTTGCCAGACGCGTTCCCGTCGCCCACTCGGACGGAATCTTGTTGTCTGGGCCCCCTCCTCCTCCTCCTCCTCCTGCATCCGGCCACCATGCTGAGGTCGCGGCCACCCCCCTCTCGCCGTCCCGTCTGTTGGGCTGCAACCGGGAGAGAGACACCCAGGGTGGGTTCTGGCCGAACACGAGCCCCGGGCCCTGTTTCTCCAGAGAGCCCGCCCGCATCGCCCAAAGCTCGCCATGGGGACGTCCGCTCGGGGGAGCCCAGATCTTGCTGCTGAGATGACCTGTCGTCACAATCGCCCTCGAAGGATGTGTGTGGGGTGGGAGCGATGCGACGCGATGGCGATGGCGATGCGACAGATCTGGCCGGCTCCGAGACCCCAGCGTCCTCGCCCCGATGACGTCGTCACGGCGTACGCGCCTGTAACCTCATTTCCCTCGTCCGGCTTGCTGGCGGGGTGTGGCCCCGACCGACCGAGAAGCCAACATTTCGGGAATTGGCGAGGATGGGAGAAGGGGCTACGACAAACCGCAAAATGCGATGGGGTGCCATTCACCACGCCCGAAGCTGGGTGTCGTTCTGCCGTCAGCGGGTGGGAGCCTCAAAGGTTTTGCTTGACCCCTTCCAGCCTGTCCCTTGCGCTTTGCCGGACCACCTTAGCCAGAACGGGTCGTTTCGCGCATCGGTGGACACACTCTTCGGACTTCGAGAGCATGCAGAGGGTAGCTAACTGTAGGCTTTAAACTAGAAGACTAATCTATCCAGGCTGCTTGCTCACTGCCTGTCGCTCGGGGGACACGGCATCATGCACCGGAAGGAGGGCAGAACTGGTTGGGAGGAGCGCACAACAGTAATAACAGCAGCAGCAGCAGCAGCAGCAGCAGCAGCAGCATCCACCGCAGCGACGTTGGGGTTAGAACCGGCTTGCTGCACTCTTGTCAGTGTTCACGCAGGGCCCAGCTGCTGCAGGCCAACTGATCGTCTGGCCCCGAGTCCCACCGTGTCGCGAGACGCAGTGAAGCAGCAGAACACCGGACTACAGCGTTCCAAGTGCTCAGGCCAGTGTGCAGAGGTCGTCCCGGCGAGGCCTTGCCACAACTGCGCGATAACTGCCCGCTGTGATGCAGGTCTTTGCATCTAAGAATCTGCCCGTGCACAGCCCCAATAGCTCCTCATCACGAGTACATGTTGGGGGTGCTGCCTGCGTCGCAGCATGTCCCAGTCCAGTGACTCGCCGTCACCTCGCCCTTTGTTCAAAGCCCCATGCATCCCGACATGAGTCGGCGTCTGCATGCTACGTTGACGGACGTTTCAGGTGCGTTCACGGGAGACTGTCCGGCCCTCGCCTTCAGGGGCATTCCCGCTTGTTTGAGGTGATATGCCGTGACAGCAGAACGTCTAGTGCCAGCAGGCGGCTCGAGGAATTGGCTCGCAGAGGCGGAGGTGCATGTTGCAGTGGCATCTCCAGCGACGGAGGTCCTTGTCGGCGATCCAAAGACAAGGCAGGACGCGGGGCGTGCCAGCGCGCGGCCACCCTCGGGGATCCAGGCACAGCACCAGCCTAGGTCCGCGCCGACGAACTCGGCCGGCGTGGCCATCGCAGCAGAGATCGCAAGTCCATCCAGTTCAGATCCAGCGCCGTGATCCACGAAAGTCAACGTTGTGTAGTTGTCCAGGGAGACACTGGATTGGTCGTATCCCTCTTGACAGATTTGGTGGAGACGCCGGCCAAAGACCAGCGAGACGTCACCTGGTCCGTGCATGTTTCGATTCGCAGGGGTAGCTTCAGCCACGGTGGCTTGGACAACGACATCATGCCTCTGTAACGTCGCTGCATGGGAAAGATCACGAGAGCCAGAGAGCCCCTCACTCCCGCCTTCCAGGACATAACGAAGAATCTTGACAACGACACACCAAGCCGAACCGCCCGAAATGGCTCGACTCTCGCACGCGCTGGGCGTCGCGCCGATTGCCACACCCGAGCGGGGCACCGCCGAACTGACACAACTCCTCGCTCGCCTCGAACAGACCATCCTCCGCGCAGACCAGGCCCGAGAACGAAGGCTGCGGTCGAGCGAGTTTGAACGAGCGCGGCTCAACGCGGTAGGGCCACCCGAGAGCACCGGGGATTTCGGTCGATGGGAGCTGACAGAATGGGTGTATGCAGAACCTGGATCATGCGAGGAGTCTCCTTACGAGGTTGGAGCAGGAGGCCATTGGGCTGAAGTTCCAGGCCAGGAGATCAGAGCTCCAGACCGACCTGAACCAGAAGAGGGAGCTTCTGGAGAAGCTCGCAGATCGCATGCACGACCTGGGACAGGTGCGCCTGGCCTCGCTCTCCCCGTCATGACCTTTACTGATGCGCTTCGCAGCTGCATGACGATGACGGCGACAGTTCCGAAGGAGAAGACTACCTGAGCGAGATCATACCCACACCGAGCGAGAGCATGGACTCGCAGTCGACGGATATACCCACAGAGGGCACAGAGGATGCCGAGCCGTCAGATCCAGAACCCGAGATACCGAGCCTACCGCCGCCCGTCGCACCGCAGACAGCTCAGCCGCCGGTCAGCGCACAACAGCCGACAACCACGACGCGAGCCCCCGAACCTGCGACGACCACGACGCAAACCCTCCGCGCCAGGGGTGCCCAACCAACGCCAGCACACGACACAGCAGCCACCACGGCCCGCGCCGCCCTCTTCGCCAACCGACGCACCAACACCGGCCTGTCCGGAAAGACGGCCGCGACAACGGGCTCCTCAACCGCCACCGCTGAAGCGATTCTCGACCACCAGCGCGCCGAGCAGGACGCTCTCTCCGGCTCCATCCTGAAGATGGCCGGCGCCCTCAAGGCGTCCTCGCAGCGCTTCTCCACGACGCTCGAAGAAGACAAGGCCATGTTGAGTCGCGCAGGCGAGGGCATGGACCGGACGGAGAAGGGCATGGACGCTGCGAGCAGGAGGATGGGCGCCCTCAAGCGCATGACGGAGGGGAAGGGCTGGTACGGGAGGATGATTCTCTACGCCTGGGTCTACGGGCTCATGATTGCGTTGGTGCTGCTGGTGTTTGTTCTGCCGAAGCTGCGGTTCTAGGCCATGTCATGATGAATATGAACGGGATCAGGATGGGGCGCAACAAAGGGACGAGGATATCGGTGGAGGATCCGTGCGCTATGTGCTATGTATTAACGATCCAACCAAGAAACACTCTTGCGTCGCTATCTGGCAAAATTAAAAGAACCTCCTGGCTCTGTTTGGCTATGTCCATGAACGCCTCGCTGTCACCTTATCGAATTCACAGCAACACTCCAAGCTCATGGCTTGCCGAATCTCAGACCACTTTGTCTCGCCCGAGGCTTCATGTCCAAGCCCCATGCATCTCCAATGTCCATAGCATCGCAAAGAATCGTGAGAAAGCCGCCAGTATCCATGCGGACAAGTAAAGATGATGCGACTTAGCCTCCCCAGAGCATCTGACGAGAGGCGGCCCGTCACATGCAATCAAGTCGTCCTGGCCTTGGGCCAACCCAGCCTGTCGTTGCTGAGGCCAGCCGATTGGAACAACGCCTCCTCATCAGTAAAGAGTTCAAAGCGTGCACCCGTGCGAGGGATGCTCTTGCGGCTCCGAGTAGTAGCATCACCCTCATGAGCAGTAGCAATATGGACCTGCGTCCCGGTGTCGAGGTCCCCCAGGTGGGGATCCTCATCCTCGCCCGAGGCCGCGGAGTTGGGCCCCCCAAAGGCCATGCTAGTATCGCTTTCACCCTTCCCGACCTTGTCATCCGTGTTGCAATCCATCCCCGGACTACTGCTGCCGGCAGCTGTGGGTCGAGCGGGCGACGGCCTAGCGGTCGCGTCCCGGGTGTCGAAGTCATCAGCTAGCACGTTGGTCGCGGCAGGGTCGTCCTTGGGATTGCCCGGGTCATGGTCATGAGGCCAAGGACGCTCGCCGTGAACTTCATTCATGAAATCGCTGCCGTCGTCGTACTTGCTTTCGCCGTACATGTCATCGACCATCTTCGAGACGTCGTTTGCTCTCAGGTCCATGGCAAGGTCGTCATCGATGGCGACGTTGTTGATGGCCCCAGGAATCGGCTCGCTGAAGATGCGGGCGATCTGGTCATCGCTCAGGGGCTGGGTGCTACCGTCCTGGTTGATCTCGCGGCCGTCTATATCTTGCGTCTTCCTAAGGGACTGGAGGGCCTCGGGCCTATGGTGTCCGTGCTTGGAGCGCTTGTTGGCGACTCTTACCTCGTCTGCGCCTGCGAAGCTTTCATGGCCTTCCTGGGAGGAGAACACATTGCTGTCCGCCGCCTTATCGTAACTCTTGCGTTTCAGCGGGCCAAACATCAGACCATGAGTTTCGCTCAGTTTCACGATGTCGCTGGGCTGCAGCTTCTTTGTAAGAGTGTGATGCCTTCTAACTTTGTCGCTCTGAATTATGAGTTCTCGGGGATGCACGGTGTAGTTACTTCCATCCCCATCCAACCTCACATTCGAGGCACGGGGCTCTAGGCTCGCCGCTGTCGAAATATCAGCTTCGTTGGTAAAACGACCTGGTTGGGTGGTACCCAAGACGCGGTGGTGTTCTTGGGCGGGGCTTGCGGCGTTGAGCAGCAAGTTGACGGCTGTCTCGCTTTGATGCCGCGACTCGGTAGTCCTCGCAATGGCGCTGTTAGTCTGGCTATTGAGCTTGCGCTGCTCTTCGCTCGCCTCACGAGCAAGACTGTCAATTTCTTCAAGACCAAACTGAACTTGATCACCATCCAAGTCTGTGAATGACTGGCCAGAGAAGGCTCCCTTAGGATGCTCTCCGAAGGGATGAAGTCCCGAGTCGTGCATTTTGTCAAGGGGTTCTTGTTTAGATTTACCGGTATCCTGCTTGGTTATGTCGTTGTTCATGCTGCTCCTTTCTGTGGTTTTGTTGGCCGTTCTGTCGTTTGACTCAGCCACTGGATCGCGATCCTGGATCTTTGAACCCCTTAACGTTGTACTGTCCTGGGCTTCCTCAGGCAAAGCGTCGCCAAAGAGGTCGTGATACTTCAGTCGCAGTTGCCGGTTCTTTTCAAGGCAGTCTTCGTATGTCATGCCGATCGTAAGGCCCTTGCCTACAGGCTTTCCTCCGGTCTGGCATCCATTAGTAAACTGTTCAACCCTAATGCCCCTCAAGATAAAGTTGGGTTACTCACAGGAGGTGTGTACTGGAAGTACGTTTTCTCAGTTGTGCCAGCCTTGGTAATGCGCTCGTGCCAGTGAATGTTGGTCTTCAGCTTGAAGAAGTCTTTGAATTTTTGAAACTCAATGTTGAACGGGCGAGAGAAGTCAGACGGTCTGTTGATCGCTTTGAGCAGCCAACGCTTGTCGTCGTCTTTCTTGTAGTACTTCGCGCCAAACCAGTAGAGGGCAGGTTTGGCAAAAGACTGGAAGAGCTGATGGCGTAGGGAGTCAGTTGAAGAAACCGCGTTGCTGTCGTTGCTAGATCGCGGCATGGAGGTTGGGAAAGAGGAGGAGGACAACAAACAAACATGAATACGAAGGCGCAATAGCTTGATTTGGAGGGGAAAGAGACTCACGTGAAGAACGTATTTCTCATGGCAGGTGCCGAAATCGTCTGTGAAACTGCGAAGGAGCTCAACCTGGTACTCGAATGGATACGCATCGGCGAAGATTCGAAAGAGGTCGAAGATAAGTATTAGCCATACTTTGACCATCTGCACATCAATCAACACTCACCAGGGTTGATCCAGTCCTCGCCAATAGCCAGGTTCTTCTGAGTCTGTGCTAGAGCAATTTGCTTTCTTCGCTTAGCTCTCTCCTCTGCTCGTAAGGCATCGAAGTAATACTCCTTCTCTGGGAGCTTTTTGTTGTTGCTGCACGAGAATTCGAACCAGTCGTAGTGCACGATGCGAGTCCGTCGGCCTTGTTGCATAGCATCTTTGACTGCATTTGCAAGGTCAACTCTACGAATCATCGGAGCTTATTGTCGATGTAGCCACCACGAAGACAATACATGCCTGGTAAGGCTTCACAACTAGAACATGCGATCTAGAAACTTCCAAAGACTGAACTCACTTCGCTTGTTTTTGTTCCTGGCTTTGTATTGATCATCCGTGCAGAGAAGATGAGTGACAGAGTCGTCCATGTCCTTGGCAAAATGGCCCTTCCGCTGCTTGGACCACATGGCCAGATTTTCCTCTGTGAACTGGCCTGGTAGAGGGCCAGCTGTCGCAAAGACCATGTTCTTGAATATTGCAGGCGCCATGTCGATCTTCTCTTTCGAATGTCGATTTATATGCGGCCGGCCCAGGCTCAGCTGCTGGCTATTAGAATATTTCCGGGCCGACTTCGAAATTTGGGTTTGAGATGCGAATTCGGGCCTAGATTAGGGTGATACGTGAAGAATCTTGTAGATATGGGTGTAGTACGAGCTTGTCTAGATGGTATTCCCATATCGGGGAAGGTCACATAGATAGGTAGGCACCCAGGCCAAGACAGGTTTGGCCAGGAAGTGACAATGCCGCGGATGGCAAGTAGCACACGTCCAGTGAAGAGACCAGAAGTATGTGGTCGGAAGCTGCGCAAGAGGCTCCTATAAATTCAAAAGAGCCGAGCCTAGAAAAGTGTCTGAGGATAGGGGGATTGGACTGGCTAGTTCTCGGGTGGTCGGTCCGGTCTTTAGACCACCCTGGGGCTTTGGGCGAAGGACTCTATGTCAGTGCAACAAACGCGAAGCCCGTTTGACCAGGCTTAAATGAAAATACCATGGGACGAGAGCGCTCAAAACAAATGAAGATAGTCAAAGGGGGCGGGTGCCGATGGTACTAGCGATGATATTCGTTGCACGTGGACGAATCATGATCTATCTACTCAACTACGTGAACACTTTTGGCAGCCTGGATAAACGCTCTGATCTTTTCCAAACTCTGCTTTCCATCTTCTTCAACGCCACTGCTCACATCGACACCAATCACCTGGCTTGCATACTTGCCAAGGGCTTGGACAGCCTCGACCACGTTGTTGGGGTTGAGACCACCAGCCAGCATGATCCGAAGCTCAGGGTCCCGAGCCAGCGTCTCGCTGACACTTGAGAAATCAAGAAGCTTTCCAGAGCCAGAGCCAGAGTCGAGAAGGGGAACAGTGTGGTATCCACGACGACCGACTCCAACCTGCCCGGGCTTGAAGCAACGGATGACCGGCACTGGAATAAGGCTTGCCCACTCGATCGGCTCATCACCGTGCAGCTGCACAATGTCAAGGTTGAACAGCTTCTGCTTGTGGAGCACCTCGTCAAGAGGCTGGTTCTGGAAGATACCAGCAAGCAGCGTCCGCGAGCCTGACAGCCGTTGTTTCGCCGCGACGAAGAAATCCGTTGCCGCTGAAGTTGAATGGTCAGCCGCATCAGACGCGGAGTATGACTTGAGAGGCCCGGAGCGTGCCGGAGGGTGAGAGTGGACGGCATGCGAGATGGCGAGGGCTGTTTCATCAGAGATGCAACGCTTGGCTCCTGTCACCAGGCAAATGCCAATAAAATCAGCGCCCGACTTAACTGCTTCCTCGGCAGCCTCGACACTCCTCGTGCCACAGATCTTGGCAAGGAGCGGCTCTGGAGCAGGCTTCTTTGGCTCGGTATCGGACCCAGAGCAGAGTTGCCTGATGAACTTGGTCGTGTCCGAAGCCCTCATGATGGCCTCGCCAACTAGAATGGCGTTGACGCCATCCTTCTTGCACAGCGTGACGTCGTCATACGAGTTGATACCGCTCAGCGCACAGATGATGGTGTTTTGAGGCACCATACTCCGCAGTCGGCTCGTTGTACCCATGTCAACCTCAAAGCTCTCCAAATTCCGGTTGTTGACTCCAATTGCCTTGGATCCGAGCTTCAGCGCGATCGTCATCTCCTCCGTGTTTTGCACCTCCACCAGGGGCTCCATACCGAGCGAGAGGGAGTACTTGTAAAGCCTTTCCAACTCCTCGAAGCTCAGCATCTTAACGATGAGCAGAACGGTGTCGGCTCCAGCAAGTCTGGCCTCTAGGATCTGGTACTCTTCAAAGACAAACTCCTTTCGGAGGATGGCCGGGCGATTGGGCATGCCGTCCAGAACTTGCCTGACGGCTCTGAGGTCTTCGATGCTGCCCTTGAACCAGTCAGGCTCGGTAAGCACGGAGATGACACTGGCTCCCGCCAGAGCGTACTTCCGGGCCTGTGTGGGCGCGTTGATGCTCAGATCGAAAATGCCCTTCGATGGAGATGCTCGCTTGATTTCCGCCATAAGAGCCACGTCGAATGGCGTCTGGCGTAGTCGTGCAACAAAGGGGATTTGGGGTGGTGCTCCGTTCAGGTCGTAGGTCGCTTGAAGATCTGCAGGTCTTTGAGAAGGGATCTTCTTCTGGGCAGCAACAAGTTCCCGTCGGCGGTCGTAGATCTGCTGCAGTATGTTGTTCTTCTTGCCGGCGACAGGCGGCGCCGGGGCACCGGTGCTGGTGGCCCCGTTGATGACAGAAGCCTTCTGAAGACGAGCGTTCTCCTCCCAAGTTCCGCCTTGCATCAGGAGGAAGTTCTTCAGCATGGTCCGTCCCTCGGCAGTCAGAATGCTCTCAGGGTGGAACTGAACACCCTCGATGGTGAACTCTCGATGACGCACGCCCTGAATGACACCAGGCGAACCGTCGCTCTTTGCCACCCAGGATGTCATCTCGAGGCAGCTGGGAAGAGTGACATGCGTGCCCGCCAGAGAGTGATACCTGGTAACTGGTAGCTCTTGGCGCAGCCCGGCGTACACACCCTTGCCGTCGTGGGTCAGAGGGGAGGTCTTCCCGTGCAGCCACTCTCCGGCCGACCCAACCTCACCACCATAGACATCGAATATGCATTGCTGGCCCATGCAGACACCAAAAATGGGGATCTTCCCGGCGAAATGTCGAATGGCATCACGGCTGACACCAGAGTCGGTCGTAGGATGACCGGGGCCGGGGCTGATGATCAGTTGAGTTGGGTTCTTGCTGACCAGCTCGTCCAGCGAAATTTTGTCATTGCGGAAGACTGTGACATTGGCGCCCTCAAGAATGAGGTACTGGTAGACGTTCCAGGTGAAAGAATCGTAGTTGTCGATGAGGATGAGGTTTGAGGCCGTGGGGATTGGTGGCGAAGGATCCGGATGGTGGGGAGAGTGGTCGATGATGTCGAGTGACGGCATCTTGTCGAAAGCCAGTCTGATTCAATGCGCTTCGATCGATTCCAATGTCTCCTGGCGCAACCCTTGGAGGTTCAGTTGGTGATGGGTGCTGTATTTGATGAGTCAATGTTGAGCACGTAAGTGGCAGACGAAGTGGGTGGTGTGAATAGAAAAAGTCATACTGTGTGCAAGTTTCTGTGCACCGTATAATCATATTGAAGAACGTGCAGCCAAACAGTGCGAAACAGAGGTTCTGGACCCTGAGATTGTTTCGGAGGCTGTCACCCCAGAGCTCCGGATTCGGGGTGCTTGCTAGTCGGTGGCTGAGCCACAATCCTTGGTAATCCGGAAAAGCTCCGGCCCAAATTTTGTGGCGTGCAAGCTCAGCCTACGAAACGTCTAAGCTTCCAGGAAAAAACGACAGGGCAGGAAGGAAGTACCAAAGTACCCTCCAAGCTCAACACCAGTGCTCCAAGGTGCTTCGCGACGGACCGCGTTCGTTTGCTTGATTCGCAACTTTCGCCAGCAGTGGTGCCTCATGCAGTCTTGATTGCATCACACACTCGAGCACTGCGGCAATGGCGCCACTGACAGATCAAGTCTACTTTCCTCCGCTGGAGGATTGCCTCAAGGGCGAGACCAGCGTTCTGTATGTGGTGGTTTCCTTCCGTTTGTTTGCGCTCTGTTGGCCTGCTCAGCTAACTTCGAATCGCCAGCTCCTGGAGGCTCGCCGCCACAGCCCTAGCTGATGCTACTGGTGCACGACGCAGCACGGAAACATTAGCAGAGTTTCTCAAAGACCAATACGTCAGATCGCTTCTCCAAGATCCATCGACGGCATTCACCTCACCCAACGATGCGACGACGAAGGAGTTCGAGACCACGACGGCCGCCATCCACGTTACCCCGACACCGAACGGCAAATACGATGTTGGAATCATCAAGGAGGATGCAAAGTGGCTAAGCAAGGCCGCGAACATCAACCTGGTCGCCGCGCTTCGAATCATCGTTCTCGAATTCCAAGCTAGGCCAGCTGCCCACCTCACCGGACCACTATCCACCCAAGATGCTGTGAACCTGCAAGAGGCGGCTGGCGTCAGTAATGCCCAATCTTCGAGCCTTGTCCCCATATCTGGAGCAACGATGGATGCAGACGCGATATGGAGCGCATTCGATAAGGAGGAGGCCAAGCGGTTCCGTATTTTCCAAACATACCTGGCAGAGCGTCGCTATCTTGCCATGGCCGCAGACTTCGCGCACGGAGAGACTTTGCGCAAGCAGCCAAAAGCTATCGCAGCTGCCGGAGGATCTTCCGGAGTCGCTTACCCAATCCTCCCTCTGGAGGACCAGACAAAACAAGCCGAGAGCCTCGTTTCAACCAACCTCAAATGGATATCCCAAACGGTGGAGAGCCTTGGAAACGGGTTTGAAAGGGAGACGGATGACAAGAGCTTGCTCGTTGACGAGGTCGAGGTGGATTGGCAGCGAACATTGCTGACCGAGATTGTGCACGCCTTGTCCACCGTCTTCCAGGCTCTGGACAGCAACGGCGACTTCTTTGCTGCACCCGCGTCTGTGCTGGAATGGTTCACGCTGATGGAATCATGCGTCTTCTTCGAAGGACTGTCTGCGGTATGCAATCCCCATTTAGGCTGTGTCAAACTTGCTTGCTGATGAGAAACGCAGGTACATGAGAGCATTGCTTCGCTCGTGCTCCCGATCCAGACTCTGGTTTGCGTCATCTCACTGAAGCTCCTGAACCCGACGAGGGCTATGGCTTTCTTGTCACAGGACATTGATCTCCACCCCGACGAGAACAACCCCTACTTGGGCTCGTCAGATGTTCTCGCAAAGATTCACGACGCCATCCTAACCGCAGCTGATGCCGGCTGTGAAAGTCAGAGTCCCGTTATGTTTGTCTGGACTGTCATCACCCACCGCATGACAATTTCGCATACCGAACGTTCAGAGAAGAGAGATACGATACAAAACCAAAGGTCTCAGGATGTGTTCGAATCGACCGAGTCGGATGAATCGGCCGCTTTGATCCGACCCAACACAGGCCGGCGACTTTCAGCAGGCAGCATTGTCTCCCTCGACGGATTGCCGTTCGATGGTTTCCTCGCAGTGTCTGGACTGAAGGACGACACGCAAGCTATCGAGCAGCTTGCTATTGCCGTGACCTCTCAAGGCAGAGTGTACGACATCGTTACGCAGATGGTTTTCGCGGCCTCTGCGTCAAACGAGGGTAGCTTCGCCCCCGGCTTGGGCTCTCGAATCCGAATTACTTTCATCGATTTCTTGAAAGCTACATACCCTCTCGTGGGCTACCAATCAGACCCGGTCACATCACTGCTCTCCGTGTTGTCCGCCGGAAGGAGCTACTGGGATCTTCCCCTCAGTCTTGACCCAGCACAAGACGTGGCAGCACAGACGCTGCAGGATCCCCGCGCCTTGGAGTTCTACTTCGACCAAGCCTTTAGCCGCTATCCCTACGAGTTCTTGCCCTTTCTCAATCTCTGTCGCTCGCTCACTAGCGCCTCTGCAACTGACGAAAGCGCTGATGCCATCATCAACCTGCTCCGCAAGACACCTTCCCTTACTTTCGCACTACCCGACGACTTTCAGGAGTACGAGCTGGCACAGGAGGAAGACAACACGAACACATTCCGCCTCTTGGCTGACATCTCTTTGTTTGCATCATCGTCATCTTGGAGCCGCAGGTCTCGCGAGGAAGATGCGCTCAACATACCCGCTGGCACCTACGGACGGTTCATCACCGATACCGGCCGTGTCGTGCTTATGGAGTATCAACATTCTGCGCTGGCGCTCCTTGGTAAACGGTTGGAGGTTCACCTTGCACCGGAAGCTTACAGCACCGAATTGGAGGGCCTTCGTGCGGAAGACGCTGCAGAAGTTGTCACACTACTCGCAACGCTTCTCCAGTCAGAAACCGTCAAGTCGAAGAAGAGGGGACTCAAGGGAGAACTTGTTCTCAAGGCTGGGCTCGATGTTCTGGAAGAGACAAGCAAGCACCTGTCAGGCAACAAGGACATCATCTCTGTCATCTGCAGTCTCTTTGACGTTTACATGCAGGACGACCAGGCAACTGCTGATGGCCCTGGCATTCTTGTTTTGAACTCCTGCATCCAGTTCCTGCACGCCACCTTACCACTTTGCCCGACCCGTGTCTGGTCCTACATGGCCAGGTGCGACCTCCTCAACTCAGACTCCCGAGCTGGCAAGTTGACTAGACTGGTTGGCCAACTCGACCTGTCCCCGGATCGCTTCGACTTTCTGCTTTCAGCGATTCGGTTGTTCTCAAGCCTTGTGGACAGTGTGATGCAGAGCGCTGTCCAACGAAAGTCGGGCAACAGGATCGTTGGCCGCCAGAAGGTCTCGAACAATGTCTGGCTCGGCGTCGCAGACAAAGTGCTGGCCAGGGTCAGTCTCGCCATTGCACAAAGCGCCGTCGACGTTTTTGAGAGCTCTTCAACATGGCGATTCCCGTCAGAGGTTCACCAAACATTGCTAATCCAAGACCTGATCCCTGTTCTGGAGAGGCTTGTGACTGACACCTACTCTATCGGCGACCCCAGAAGCCCGGATTCGCTGTCTACCTGCCTACAGCCAGCGTCCGATTACGTCATTGAATCGTTCCTATCTGGCTCCAACGGCTCTCTGCGTTTCCAAGCCTTGCTGGGAACCTGGATCACTGCTCTGCGGATGCCAGACTCCACTATTTACCTTGGCAAAGTGTCTGCTACGAGGAAGCAGGTGGTCTCGACTATTGGGTTCGCGACCTCCTTGCTGCGAGTGGCATCCCTGTTGGATCGACCGTCAACTGCGTTTGAAGAGTATCTTTTCAAGGCGACCTCCGTTTTCGCCCGACTAAGCGCGGTCGACGAGGAATTTAGACAACCCGTCATGTCGCTCCTCGGAGCGCTTGTTGTCAATGCCTCCAAAGCCCACGATGACCCTCCCTCCCTGCTTGGATATCTTGGGCCTCTACTCTCCCGATCATTCCTTCAGCTCTTGTCAGGGCTTGGAAAACCCTTCCTCCAATCATCTGAGGTTTGTGCCACATGGCACTTCTTCTCCATCATTGTCCAAAACCGGCAACAGTGGATGTCAAACTGCCTGCTAACCGGTAAAACCCCTCGAGATGCTCTGAGCAGAGGTGACAGCAAGGCAGCCGAATCAGCGACAACTTCGGTACTCAGCACCGCATTCGCCAAACTCAAGATCATCAACGAGCTCGAGAGGGAGGAAGCTCTCAAAGTTCTCGATTTTGTGGCCTCGGCGCAGAACCACTGGCCTTGGACTATCTTCACGATGCAGAGAGATTCATCTTACTTCGAGTCTCTTCGTCGATTTATCCGAGAGCTACAAACTTCATCCACAACTGCCAAAACCGATGCCACCAAAGCAGCAGTCGAGGCCAAGATGGCTGCTTATGTTGCCGAGATCTTCGCCATGCAGCTGTACCACCAACGCCAGATGGGTAGCGCCGATGACCTTGCAAAAAGCCTTGTCGCCGATCTCGACTACTTTCTTCGGGACGGCGTTGAGGTGTCCAGCTACAACAACTCGCTGCACAACAACTTCACAAAGAACTTTGCTGCCAAGTACCCCGGCGTGTCTCTGGAGAGCCTGAAGCGGACAGCTTTGGAACCTCGCGAGCTTGGAAAATGGTATTATTATGCTTTGGACCGAGCCAACGAGATGCTTGATTTTGATCCTGGTTGGCATGGTCGACGGGATGATGGATTCCGGAATGAGATGGGTATCGCAAACGCCAACCTATCACTTGTTGATGCCCAGATTGTAAGTCTCGATTACAGATTAAGGCACCACGTAACACTGCTAACAAGTTTCAGTCGCTGTTCCACGCCTGGGAGTTTCTCCTGCTCGAGTTGAGCAGCTGTCTTCCCGAGAACCCTAACGTCCAAAAACAAATGCTCCAAGTTGCACAGCAATGCCTCAACGCCAATCAATCCACCCAGGGGCCCGAGAACATTTTTGTGCGAATTGTCGAAGACAGAGCCAACTTGGCACTGATGCTGCTTCGCCGACTCGTTGGCACATCTCCTACATCGCAGGACATCAAGCAAATCTTGGGCAGCCTGTTCAGCGTGATCAACGCTGTTCAAGACCCCTTCGGCACTGAGTCGATAGAGTACCACCGCACAATTCTTAAGACGGTGTATGTCACCCTCCGCCTCTATGGATCGGCCGACAAGGAAAGCCTGAACGCATCAACATCTGGCCCCAAGGGCTCATCGACCACTTTGACGCAGACCATCCTCAACCTTCTCGACAGTGTTGTTGCGAAAGGATTTCGCTCACTCATCACGCTTGTGCACGACTCAAATGCAGCAGTTGCGCCAGAGGATCTGGCTCTGTTGACTGCCATCCTACAAGCTTGCCTTAGCATGCCCGCGATGGATCAATGCCAAACTCAGATCCTTAATATCATGGCTTCGTATGACGCCATGCACGCGGCGACATCCCTCTTCTCCTGGTCAGATAAGCTCTCGACCAATAGCGATCCCATTTACGGCGAGCTGAGCCTGCTCTTCCTCCTGGAGCTGTCCACACTGCCAACTCTGGCAGAGCAAATGGCTGCCGACGGCCTGCTTAGCCACCTGACGTCCGCCAACATCACAAACTACATGCGCAAGGGCATCATCTCGCCGTTCTCGGACGTGGTCGGCGCGCAAAGGTGCTACAGCATCTGGGCGAAGGGAGTCCTGCCCCTTTTGCTTAACCTCCTGACCGCGCTGGGAGGCACAGTCGCGCCGGAGGTTGCGTACGTCTTGAATCAGTTCCCGCACCTCTTAAGATCGAGCGTGGAGCGGTTTGAAGCACCCGGTGCTAGCCGTACGGCCTCACGAGATGCGCCGCATTACGTCACCCTCCTCGCCGTTTCCGAAGTTCACTCGCTCGCTCTGCTGACCAAGGTCATCGGAGCTCTGCGTGTCAACAACAACCGGGATATACCAGATGTGGACTGGGACGCAGCATCGTTGCTTGAGAACATTGACTTCTGGCTTTCGACGCGCAAGCTCTTGAAAGAGCGGCTGCTACCTCTTGGTCAACGCGAGGTCGAATGGAGGGGCGCGTCCATTGATGCCGCTGGGGACGAGCGGAAGCCCGACAACGTGCTCGAGGCCAAGGTCGTTGCGCAAATGGAGGCTGTTCGAGACGTGCTGATGGAAGACTTGGAATAGTTACGCCCGGCAACTTTGATATCAGGCCCCAGGATGGAGGGCATTTCGGTAGACAAAAGGGGGTTCTGGGCGTTGGATGTACTGTTTGCGAAGGACTGGCATCGCATGACCGAGCGTCATCGTGCGCCGTGTGATATTAGATAGTACCGAATTTGGTAGGGTAGCCATGATACCTCGGCTTCGCCGGAAATCGACGACACCATAAAATGCACCCAACTGTTCGCGAGCGCATGCGTGTGACGACCTGGAGTGATGGAGTGAGATTCTTTATTTCAGTTCTCGAAAGCGACCGCGGCAATGGAGGTCATTATACACCGCCTGCTGTCTATGCCCGCGCCGTCCCTTCCCCCCTGTGATGTACACGTCGAGTGAAACCCGCTTCTTCCTCCTCCGATGCCCCAAGGGAAACCCCGGCCGGCCCGACCCAGAACCCCCTTTTAATCCCGCTGGGCTTACAGATGTGTTGTACAGTTGTTTGTGTGTGTGAGATTGTTTGTTGCGACATCCCTGCTCCTCCTCTTGTGTACGCGGCGGCCCAGAGTCGCCGCTTATTGCTGCTGCATCTTGGCCGTCATCTCGGCGTTGTGCTCCTGGAAGCGCTCGCTGAGGCGCTGCTGAGAGAACATCTGCTTCTGGACGCAGCGGGTGATGCAGCCGTTCTCGCGCGAGGAGAGGGTCTTGGAAGTGAAGTCGTCGATACAGGCGGTGAAGCAGTGGTCGACAACGTTGCCGAAGATCTGGGGGGCCGAGCCAGGTCAGCCTACTGTATCCAAGGAGTCCCTAGACTCGGGATCGAGGGAGGGGAGAGGAGCTCGCGATGACGGGAAACGAGGCACGGGGGCACAGCGGCGGGTCGCTTACGTTCATAAACTCCTTGACCTGGCGCTTCTGGAGGCGCTGCTGGAGCATGGCCTCCTCGTTCCTTGTCAAGCTACGGGGGGTCGTTAGCGGACGAGTTTGACGGTGTGGGTGGCGCGCCGCGGGCGGCGGGAGGGGGAGCGCACCCTTCCATTGTGATTTGTGTGTGGTTGGAGGTTTCGTTGGGTGGGTGTTGGTCGTGATGGTCGAGATTGAGGATGGTTGTCGCGATGATGAAATTTCTTTGGATTGGGAAGCTCTCCGAGTGAGGTTGCTATCACTCGCGGCTCGAGGTGAGGGTCCTTCAAGGCTGGAAGGGCCAATCGGAGGGCACTTGGCTGGATCGGGACCAAAGTGATAAGGATAAGATAGTGCGATAAGGCGACCTCTCGAGTCGCCATGACGAGTCTCTCTCATGGCGAGTCATCAGTTTGGATCACGTTTCTTCTCTGAAGGAACTCTTTTTTGGTCATCTCCTCAATCAAGAACATCTCACAAGCTTAAAGTGTCCTTCGCATTTTTGTTGCAGCTGTCGTGTAGTGTTAAGGTGGACATCATCGTGATGGGCTACCTGACCCAGGTGGCGGCGGCCTTGTTTACTGGGGGACGGACATCTACTTCCCTTCTCAGAGATCAACACCTTGGTACCTTAGTCGCCCAACCGAACCCAGAGTTCCGCATCCATGGAATCGCTACTGAACCACAAGCAATTGTCTTCCAAAGGTAGCATCTCAAGCTTCAGGCACGGCAGAGGAACAAAACATGAGCCTCCATCATTAATTATCGTTCCCGATTGGTATCTAGCCTCCTCGAACGAACAGGGGTATTCATCCCCTAACAAGATGCGCCTAAACCAGACCACCACTCTACCAATCCAACAGCTGACAAAACGCCCGTTCACATGACCATACAGCAATGCTTCTCCAGCTTGCGCATAAGCTTGGCAAGAAGATCCGCACCATCGTCCTGCTGCTGCTGCTGCTGTTGATGTTGACCCTGGCTGTAGCCCTGTTGCTGGTGCTGCTGACCCTGGCCGTAGCCATGCTGCTGGTGCTGCTGACCGTGACCGTAGTCTTGCTGCTGGTGCTGCTGGCCCCCGTGCTGTTGCTGGCCATGGCCGGAGTAGCCTCCGTGCTGCTGCTGGCCATGGTGCTGGCCATGGTGTTGGCCGTGCTGGCCATGGGGTGGCATGACGGCCTCGCCGCCTTGGAGGTTGATCAGAATGCGTCCGGTGTTCTCCTCGTCCGTCGCGAAGTTGAGTCCCATCTCGCGACAGAGCTTCTCGACGGCCGGCTTCAGCTTCTGCACACCGCGCGCGCTGTGGTGCCCCTTGCCGACGATGGCATACACGTGGGACTGCCCGCGCTCGCGATCGGAGCGCATGCGCATCTCGAGGATGCGCTCCGCCTCTTCGACAAACTGGCCGTGCAGGTCGATCTCGTCCTCGTCGATGCGACCGGGGGCATTGTTTGCGCGGAAGATGAAGTCCGAGGCCTGCTGGTTGTAGGCGTCGACCTGTGCACCGTGATGCTTGCCCTGGTTGGAGAGCTCTTTGGCGGCAGCGCCGTCGCCGTTGCGGTAGGCCTCCTTGGAGCGGTCGAAGCAAGAGCCGCGCTTCTCGGCCTCGGCGCGGGCCAGGTCACGGAGGCGGTCGTACTCACGCTCCGTGTCGTCATCATCGTTGTCCGTGTGCGAGAAGGCTAGGGAGACGCGGTTGGGTTAGCCGGGTGCTCGATGAGATAGAGCGCTGGTGTTGTGATGGTGACATCATATTGCCAAGGATGAAGGTGTGGACGCGTACCGCGACCGCCGAGGCGGTTCATGGGAATAGACATTGTGTCTGGACGTCTAGATGCAAGACGGAAATGCGAAGCGGAGGTGTGTAGCCAATTGAAGGGTTCTGATCGCGGGCGGCCACAGCTGTTCTGTAACGCAACGGAGCGATGTCGATTCGGAGGTCGTCGCAAGCTCGCAAAGCTGCAGCTGAACGCCGTCTTCCAAGGCACCGTAGCTGCACCGGAAGTGGTTAATGACTTTCGGCGGTGCCCCTGATCACCGGGCAGCACGGTAGGCCGGCCAGCCAATGGTGGTCGCCGGGATCACCCCACCGGTCTTCCTTTTCGCTCCCATTGCTTTCAATGATGCTCTTCGTGAACTGACCCAAGCCGAATGGAACGGTTGTTGGAAAAACTCCGGTCAATCGACCGGAGTCGTACAGAGCTTCCCTCTTGCTCGTGTTGCTGCGGATGATGTGGCCCCTGGGTTGATAGCGTCAAGGCCACAGGCAGCCCCCGACCGGTCAGTGCCAACACGCCCACCGCCACCGCCCACCGACCATCCCTCAACCGGGCAACTGGCTTTCCGCCGAACCGCCAGAACAGGCCACCCGGTGGCCAGAGATTGACTGTGCGCACCTCTGAGCCTGGGCATTGCAGAACGCGATCCGCAACGGCCGTGCTGCGTCTGTGGACACACCGCTCGCCCTGGTGGTACATGAAACTCGAGCGGCCAGGCAAGCTCCCGTTCCCCATTGCTTCTAGAACCCCCGGAAATCCTTCGGGACAGTGAGACGGGGAACACCGATGCAACCAAGACCGGCTGCCTGCCTGCGGGCAATGCCCACTCGCCCGCTCGCCTCGCATATTTCACAGTCCCCGAAGCACGCATCAGACCTGACGTTTCGAGGGGGACAACGGCGGAGTATAGCATCCATGATATAGGCCTAAGGATGCCATGCAAGGAGGCCGTGGCGAAGGCGAGCATCCATTTCGTTTCGAAGTATCCCTCGTTGCAACTTCACCAGACAGACCATATCCATGGTAGATGCACATCGTCAACGACGAAGCGAGCCGCCAACCCGCAGCACCCACCGGCCATCAGCCCGAACAAGTCAACCATCGTTCGATGCAACGGAAAGGAGGCTCCTCGTGATACGGCGTGGAGCGATTGGCGACTCCACATGGCGTCCGGTTCCGGTAACAAGCCTGGAAAAACCCAGGGGCAGCTCATCTCGCCGCGGATCGCGAAGGGGTGATATGTGGGAACGCCATGTGGCCCCCCTGGCTCTGGAATCCCTTCCTGCGCGAGGTCCCTGCCAGCAGCTGCGCCCAGTACGCCTGCTAGCCCCTTGGCCACTGGCAATAGTCCCCAGCCCAAGCCCGGCAAAGGAGAGAGATGTGAGCGAAATTGCCCTTATTTCCAAGGCGAGATTTGGCGTCAAATGGAACGCCTGACTTGAGGCTTCTGGAATGTGTGGACGTGCGCAGCTATCGCTCCTCACTCTGTAGCTGCATATGCTTGAAGGAGGGCCAGGGGCCAAACATCGAGATTGGGCAGGTTTGAGCAGTTTCGACGCGTCCGGGTTGGACGCTGTAGCTAATGAATGTTGCGACGACAGGGGCGGGTGGGAGAACGGAAGGAGTGAGCGCCCGCCAAGGCGCTTTGCAACTTGTCCGACAGGATCTGCTGTGCATCATCTCTCTGGACATTGTCAAGGGAAAGCCAACGGTCTTGCCGAAACGTAGGCTCGATCCTCGAGGACAACAAGACCAGTAGAGAGAGGCGCGTTCCACAAGCTTTGCGTGGCCAGAGAAGTCTGCATGTCCATGGCGCACGACCTCATCAGCTGTCGGACGATGTGTCTCGGTTTTTGCAGATACAGCTCCTGGCACACGACCTGCCTGTACTTGGGACGCATGGCCGACCACCAGGCTAATATTGGCAAAAAGAAGGTCTGGTGTTTCAACGCAGCACCAGTGGCTGGCACTGGAGCGTCTCCGCGTTGTCAGGACGGGACGATCACTTCAAGTGGAGTTTGGGTCTTTGTTGTGACGGTGCAGGCAAACTGGTCTCTGACACGATCGCCGACGACCGTTGGCGTTGCGCTGATGATCTGAGAGCTCTGCGGGTGCACGGAGTAGCGGTACTCCAATTAAATGCCGCCGATCGAAGGACGGCGTTGTCAGTTCCGGGCGGCCAGGTGTGGCGCCGCCCACACCTGCGTCTTGGTGAGAGAAGGGCTCGAGATCTGTCAAGCTCTTCGATTATGGGGCCTTGGGTGTATCTGCGGCCAATGTGGGAAGCAGTAGCCTTGAACGTGAACCTTCGTTCAGGTACGTGACGGCGCATTATTGGTCGCGGCAAGCCCCCCGGTTTCTACCCAGAGCATCCGGCCATCCAAGCCGTCCGGTCGAGCTGTGTCCGAATGCAGGGAGAGACGTCGCGTGGCGGCCAATCAGTTGGGAGACGGTAAGACAGATTTGAAGGTGTCTCTCGTTTGTGATCTGGGCACTGTTCTTCCAGATGGAGAGCTGACGATCCACCCAATGCCCGACAGAAACTCCGGCAGGCCATGTAGACTTCGTCACATATCGCCTGGAGGGCTGCGAAAAGGAATGTCTGGCAGCGGTGGGTGCAGAAGCGAAAACCAGACTGTCGGTTGATGCTTTTCTAGCAGAACGCTTCTGGGCCGTCTGGCAGGCGCACGTTTGCTTCTTTGCTCGCGCCAGTCTTCATACTATTATACACCGCATGTCCGTCCAGGGGGGTTTGTTGCTGGTGGGCCGAGAGACACGGGTGGGAGACGCAGCATCGCCTGGTAGTGATCCTTTTTGAAGGCGGGCAACGGAAACTAGTCGATGGCCAACGTCCCTGCGTATCCAACGCATTGCCCTGTTTGTCGACAATCTAGGGCAGGCGGGTTCGTTATCGAGGTGCACAAACGGCCGTCTGTCAATCGGATGCGAGCACTCGGAGAATGGGATTGTGAAAGCCCGGCGGGCGTCCGCAGCTCGGTTGCGCCCGAATCCGCCAATATTCTCGATGTCTTCTCCGAGCGGGAACGCCTAAGGACCAGCAAAGCTGGCTGCTTGTCATCAGGGGCTAGTCCACTGTGTGCTGAGGAGAAGTGACTGATCAGCGGACGATGGATGTGCTGCTTGGATGGTTGCGCGAGCTGACGAGCTTAATGGGACGCGGTAGCTCCCCGCCTCGCCCGCACATCGCTCCAGTATTCTTTGTCAATCACGGCCGTGCGGGCTTCAGCTTCAGCGAGTGGCAAACCTGGATGATGGATGGAAGTGGATGGCGCCGGCGAAGCCGCGAGCAGTAGCGCATGGGAGTGCCTGGTCGGCTGGCGTGCTTAAACTAGGTACCGTGGGTACGAACGATGCTGAAAGGAGTCGTGCTGTTTCTGAATGCTGATTGCCGAGGCAAGCCCCCCCTAAGGCACACCCATAAAGCGCCAAAGACGCTGTAGGTGCGAGGTTACCGGGCCTTCTCTTGTGTACGGATCAATGTACCTTGGTCGTCTGATGAGCTCGTCCACTGTCCCGGAGTTGGCTGATGTCCTTCATTGGTACCGGAGGTGGTGGCTGGAAAGGGCCCTCTGCAGGAAGACCGCAGGGACTGCCGCTCGGTGCCTTGGTGCATCCCCTTGCAGCGCCCGGGGCCTCATCGTGTATATGTATGTGCCGACAGGTACATCATGTCCGTACACTGCATCCCATGATCAGCTCAGCCAAGAGGACATCGCCATCACTGGCTCATAAGATCACCCCCGGGGCTTGCTCTCTGGGCAGAAGACCTCCGTCGTGAAGAGAGTCAAGACCTAGATGAAGGCTGGGAGCCTGGGGCCCGTGAACCAGATGGCGCGAGGAAATTTTACATTAGTCAGGGCGGCGGGCAGGAACGACCAGGGCAGCTGGACAAGGAAGGCAAGTAGAGGCAAGGCCCTTCCGCAATCCAAAGACATCGTCGTCCTGGCCCTCCTTCGACCTCTGACTGGACGGTGCGGCGCCCCCACCTGTGACACCAGTGCATTCGGGGTGGGCGCCCCGCCGGGGGAGCGACAGAGACGTCCATTGTCACTTACTTGCCAGGCATCCTCGCACTGTCACTCCAAGCAACCGTCGGGTGCCCCACGGATGGCCTGCAGCTCGGTTCCCCAGCGCCCTGTCGCCCTGCGTTTCTGCTGTCGATCCCCCAAAGCTCTGCCCACGAGAAGCCCCCTACTCTCTTCGACGAAGTGCCTGCATGATGAGCATCCACACTGTATACCTGCAGCCCCGTACCACACCCGAAACCGCACTGGCGTCTGGCCTATTGTCACTCGCGCACCCCGGCCACCGTCGTCTCTCGTCTCCCAGGCCCATCCCATCCCCCGTCCCACCCCCCCCTGGCTCCCAGTCCTTAGTCCTTGTCCCTCTCCACCCGCATTAAACGCACCTCCCGAACCAAACCAAACCGAAGCCCCTTCCTCTTTTCCCCCTTCTCCCCCAATCTCGAAGGCCCGTCGCAACCATCCATCTCTCACCACGCCGACGATCGGTTTTGTTGCCGTCTCTCATTCCTTTTTGCTTCATATCCATTGCACTCGTCAATTGAGTGGTGAACTTCTCTACTGGAGGATTGGTGAGTTTCCCTTATTCCAGGATTACTTGACCCATTCCTTGTTGTGCCCCTACCGCCATCCACTTGGTTGCCGTCCCAAGCAACCGATCTCGACTTCGAACGACCCGCCAGAACCCGTCCGCCCTGTGCCAGCTCTACGAGACTACGACCCCATTCGCGACCGACCTGTTTCTCGACGATACGCACAGAACAGATACACCCAAACCGATATCCGAACTACCTTCAAGGCACCGCAGCTTGGGATTGCCTGCAACATTGCTCGCACAGAACCGTACGCTGACCAAGCGTTCTTCATCAGCAGGTCAACATTGGTACCGACGTTCCGCCACTCAAAGCACACCCGCGAACACGCGATAATAAACAAAACACCCCTCCACGAACGACAACAAGGCCGGCAAGATGGGTTGCGGCATGAGTACGGAGGAGAAGGAGGGCAAGGCCCGGAACGAGGAGATCGAGAACCAGCTCAAGAGGGACAAGATGATGCAACGCAACGAGATCAAGATGCTTCTTCTGGGTAGGAAACGCCCAACCCTTTTCACGACGCGGCTGTCGTAGTAGCCTCATGGCAGTCGGGCTAATACGTACCAGGTGCTGGTGAATCTGGAAAGTCCACGATTCTCAAGCAGATGAAGCTCATCCACGAGGGCGGCTACTCACGCGACGAACGCGAGTCCTTCAAGGAGATCATCTTCAGCAACACCGTTCAGTCGATGCGCGTTATCCTTGAGGCCATGGAGTCTCTCGAGCTTCCTCTCGAGGATCAGCGCATGGAGTACCACGTCCAGACCATCTTCATGCAACCTGCTCAGATCGAGGGCGACGTCCTCCCCCCCGAGGTTGGCAGCGCCATCGAGGCGCTCTGGAAGGACCGCGGCGTCCAGGAGTGCTTCAAGCGCTCCAGGGAATACCAGCTCAACGACTCAGCTAGATAGTGAGTTCTTCCCTTGTCTAACCGGCCTTCGACCATTGCTAACAGGGAACCAGCTACTTTGACAACATTGCCCGTATCGCCGCGCCCGACTACATGCCCAACGACCAAGATGTTCTGCGATCGCGAGTCAAGACGACTGGTATCACGGAGACCACATTCATCATTGGTGACCTGACCTACAGGATGTTTGACGTCGGTGGTCAACGGTCAGAGCGAAAGAAGTGGATTCACTGCTTCGAGAACGTCACCACCATCCTTTTCCTTGTCGCCATCTCCGAATACGACCAGTTGCTGTTTGAGGACGAGACTGTCAACCGTATGCAGGAGGCGTTGACGCTTTTCGACTCGATCTGCAACTCCAGGTGGTTCATCAAGACGTCTATCATCCTCTTCCTGAACAAGATCGACCGATTCAAGGAGAAGCTGCCTGTCAGCCCCATGAAAAACTACTTCCCCGACTACGAGGGTGGTGACGACTACGCCGCGGCCTGCGACTACATCCTCAACCGTTTCGTCAGCCTGAACCAGCATGAGACCAAGCAGATCTACACGCACTTCACCTGCGCGACGGACACCACACAAATCCGCTTCGTCATGGCGGCTGTCAATGGTAAGTTGCCGCTGTCTCAGTCCGTACACAACCAACCAAAACGCTAACTCCCTCGCAGACATCATCATCCAGGAGAACCTCCGACTCTGCGGCTTGATTTGATTGCAACGTTTTTTTTTCCTTTCTAAGCAAATACCCTTTACTTCGTAATGGCATGGCTCCGGCTAGACATTGTCGCGGGAGTTGGCTCATGACCACAACCCGCTCCCGACGACGCAAACGGCACCCCGACGGTTTTCTAGGATTCCCTTATTTTACGCGCGCCTCCCCGCGCGCTTCCTGTCGCCCACGACAAACCCCCACAACACGCCCGCAGCCTCCCCGGCCAATTCCCAACTCCTTTCTTCCCGTTTTATTGCCTTGGAGTAGGCGGTACTGTAGGCTTTTGGGTTTGTTTCATCGGGTCCCTCAGTGGAACCCCGAAGGTGGTGTTTGTGCGGTGCTCTGTACCAAAAAGAAAACACGGGGCGTCGACCCCGGTGAGCGAATGAGGAGAGGGGCGAAGGGGAAGGAACAGGGAGAAGAAGCAGGCTGATTCTGAGCGACTGATGGATGGATAGCAGATGCAGTGACTAGGGAGTGGAGGAATCGATGACACTGAACGCATGTCCGAGAGGAGTGACGCGGTGGGACGGCGGGTGGTTCAATATCTCTGTTTAATTATGAAAGTCCATTTTCCTACGAAGCTGTGGCGTTGTTCAAGGGGTTTTCAATCTGCTCTGCTCGTAAAATGAAGCCAATGTTCATCAAGGTCATATCACTTCATCACAGCGGTGGTGGGTGGCAACAACTTCAGACAGTAGAAGGCTCGAAACATGCACCTGCCCTGTATGGTTTGCTGCCACGCTCGCTTCAGTTTCTTTGATCAGTTGATAGACTTGTATCATGTCGGTTTTCTTCAGTGCATATGAGCCACCATTGTGTGCGCCGAACACAGACAGACATCCCTTCCCTTGTAGCAGAAATGCAGACCCAACTCGGCCAAGTACAGCATACAGAAGTGACCCACCAGCCCGGCGCAAAAGACAAGAACCTCCCTCCCAGAAAACACAATGGCTGGAATCGAGAATAGTTTATAGACACGTCTAATCGCCGGCCAATGCTGGGTAGGAAAACTCGTCCTACTCTCCATCCTCACCCTCCCGCATGCCCTGCCCGTGGTCTCCCTCGGGTCCCTGCTCGTGCTCGTGCGCCTGCTGCGCCTGGAGGAAGTCGCTGTACTCGGCCGTCGCGAGGGCGAGCTGCCGCGCCGCGGCGTCGATGCGGAACTGGTACCGCACGTGGGGATCGTCGGCGCGGGCCTCCAGGACGTGCCGGTCCAGCATGCCGCGGACGTACTGGTCCAGGCCGCCGGGGGCGAAGTTGGGCCCCAGCTGTTGCTGCTGCTGTTGCTGCTGCTGCTGGATATGCTGGGGCGGGGGCGGGGCGGGGAGGCCTTGGGGCACGGGGCCGGTGAGGCCGCCGAAGACGGGGACGGGGACAGGGTGCTGGAGCTGGATGGCGGGGATGTGCTGGTGCTGCTGGGGGAGGTTCGTTTCTGCACATGAGGCGTCAGCGACGCCATCTTGACGCGTGGGCGGGTTAAGAGAGTGGGGGAGACTCACCGTGGAAGGAGCAGCGCGAGCCGCTGGCGTTGAACCAGCAGTTGGCGCAGCTGCCGCACATCTGGCCGCTGACGACGATGCAGCCGTTCCAGGGGCCGTAGCCCTTGTGGCAGCTCTTGCACTGGCTGTGGGCCTCCTGGCCGGAGACGTGGGCGAGGAGGGCCTCGACGTTGCTGCGGCGCTTGAGGTTGAGGCCCTGGTCCTGGCGGCGCTGGACGGCGAGGCGGACGCCGGCGTTGTCGGAGAGGCGCTTGGCGAGGGCGCTGTCGATGAGGAGGGACGGGTAGCCGCTCTCCTTGGAGAGGTCAATGGCGGTGCGCGGCGGGCCGGCGTCCATGGGAGCTTCCATGACGAAGTTTTGTGGAGGCGGCGGCTGGTGCTGCTGCTGCGGGTGTGTAGGCGCGCCGGGCCCGGAGGCGAGGCCTTGGAGGGCCGAGTGAATGGCGTCGGCTTGTTGGGCGGCTTGGCCAGGACCGTTGGGGAGGAGGCCGTGGGCGGCCGAGGAGAGGTCGAAGTGTTGCTGCTGCTGTTGTTGTTGAGACGGCGCGCCCGGGTGGTGGTGGTGCGGGTGGCCGTGGTGGTCCTGGTCTACGACGTCGTCGTGCTCGCCGTCTTCGTCCTGGAGGTGCTCGGCTTTCGCAATGGAAGACTGACGGCTGTCGTGGTCATCGTCGCGACCGAGCTGGGCGTCGATGTGGTCCGCCGTGACGGAGGACTGGCGATGGCCTCGTCCGCGACCGCCGGCGATGGGGGGTTTTGTAACCTTGTTCGGGCGACCGCGCGGTCGGCCGATGGCACCGCCTCGTCCTGACATGGAAATGTATTCCGTTGAAGGAGGGCTCGCGACGAGCGCGGGTAAGACGTGATGCTGGAGATGCTGAGCAGCTGATGACAGCTGGTGGGTAAACAGGCTTGAACTGAGGCAAGTGTGCCAGTGTGCGATGGGTTCAGGCCTTGAGCGCGTGATTATTGATCCGGTTAGAGGACTGTCGCAATTGGGCTATTGTTGTGGCGGTGTACACAGGTCTGGCTCCATCTTTTCACCCGGCTGGCTGTGGTTGAAGCGGTGCACGGACCATTTATACCGTTGGGGCCATTTCAACTTTCAACGGCAGTCGCATGGAAGGACTCACTTCTCCCAGGTGCTTGCTGCGCGGACCCGACATATAGTTGGGTTGCTGTCCAGTTCCACACTTCAAAAGCGGCATTGATGCTATGTATGACTATCAATATGGAGTCAGTTCTCGTCAGAAAAACACTGTCACTTCTCCAACGACGAATATTGAGCGTCTCCATCACCTCGTGTATTCACTCGACCGCATCTACTGCTGCTGAGGCGACTCCCAGACGTCTCCTCCGCCCTCCGCCGCCGTCATGTCTCGCCATCGCTGCATGAATTCCCGAAGGCCGCCCTCGCCAGCTGTGCTCGCATCGACAACCTCCTTCGGCAGCTTATGCGCCGAGTATTGCGCCGAGCTGAAGTTGGACGACGATGGGTTGTCCTTCTCCATCAATCTCAGCTCCGGCACAAGCCCGTCCGCCTCATCATCGTCATCTGTCGTCTCGTCCGCACTGACATCCTCCACGAACTCATGCTGGTTCACGACGGACCCCAGTATGGGCCGCGGTACGTTGAACTCGAGCAGCTCGCCCCAGTCGTACAGCAGGCTGTCCGTCCTCGCGGCCCACGGGTTGATGTCGATCAACCGAACGCGGCCCAGGCCGTTCCTCGCGTCGCTGTCCTCCGGCACGTAAACGTCGAAGACGAAACACCCGTCCGGGAACGTGAGCTGCAGCTTGTCCTCGAAGAACTCGCTGACCTTGTCCACGATGGCAGGGCGCAGCGCCTCGAGGAAGGGATAGTGGTTTTGGTCGCGGGAGCACAGCCCGATGAGGATGCGGTGCTTGACGAAACAGCGGAACTCGAGCGCAGGGTGCGGGCTGAAGAAGGGGCGGAGGACGAGTACGGGCTGGTAAGGGCGGGACTGCGCCGAGGAGGCTGCGGTATCGACGGTGTCGTCAAAGGCGTGTTCCAGGTCGTGGCTCACAAAGCTGGAACTCTTGAGTAGGAGGTAGATGTCGTTGGGCGAGGTAGACTTGAGCGTGTTCTGGTGTGGTGAGATCCATGCAGCGTCCTTTGGCGAGGACCAGTTGAGTTTGGGGACGACGGCGCCGCCCAGCTCCCGGATCTTGTCCTTGATCTCCTGATGAATGTCGGGGTATCGTTCGTTGGGCGGACGAGTGTCTGCTTCTGGCTCGTCGTCGTCGGAGTCAGAGTCTGATTCTTGCACCTGACGGCCAGCAGCACCTGAGGAGGCCCACTCTTCCTCATCTGGTCTGTCGTCTTGCTGGGCTTCATCGTCGTCGGCAAGGATAATGCCGTCTTCTCCAATGTACTTGACAAAGTCGGGGGTGAGCTTGATGATTCGTGACTTGAGCGCGGATGTTCGGTATTTGGGGAACCAGCTGTCGTACGAGCAGTTCAAGACGTGGTCTCTCGTCAGGGGCGGGAAGGCGATGTCTGGGCCGTCAGACGCTGTCGCATTGGCGCTCGCGGGGGCTTCAGGGAGGCCCGCAGCTACCGCTTCGAGAGACGGCATGGTGTTCGCGCTGCAGATGTGACCTGGTTTCGGGGGGTTGTATGACGGGAAGAGACTGATGGTTTTAATATCGTTTCTCAGGATAAATCCGGCTTCTTTTCAACACAGATTGATGACGATTGTTCTCTCACTGACTCACAAGATGTTCGATGAGAATCCCTCGAGTCACTGGTGCTTGCAGATGCCCCGCCACCCGTCACTTTTCTGCCGCGAACCCGCCCGCATTTGCCCCCGGCCGCAACCCTGACCGCCTTCTTCAAGCGGCCATTATCTTATCGCCCTGCATCGTCTTGGACCCCAGATTCCAACCTCTGTGACCCGTCCACGACTCAACATCAACGCATCCTTCGCACCAGTATCCTCATCATGTCTGATAATGTGGGACTCTCGACCCCCCGCGGCAGTGGAACCTCTGGTTATGTCCAGCGCAATCTCGCGCACGTCCGCCCGCGCGACAACATCGCCCCGTACCCGAAAGACCTCGACTCGCTCCGCCACAGGCAGCGCCAGCCCGACAAGGAGATCCTCGAGCACGACCGCAAGCGCGAGGTCGAAGTGAAGGTCTTTGACCTGCGCGACCAGCTGGAGGACGAGGAGTTCGGCGCCCTTCTTTCTCCCTGGACCCAACGACATGCGCTGACATGATGGACAGAGTCGACGAGGAGGAAATCGAGAAGCGATGCGACGAACTCCGAAAGAAGCTCCTGGCCGAGATGGAGAGCAAGAAGAATGGCCGAGGCGGTGGCCCGATCCGCAAGGGATTTAAGAGCCACCAGGTGCACGAGATGGCTGACGCCAAGATCAAGGAGAGCGAGAGGCTGCGCAACGCGCTGAAGATCAGCAAGGACTACGAGGAGGGGAGCCACTGGAGGAGGCAGGAGGACAGGCTGCGCAATGCGCTGGATGGTGATTCAAAGAGAGAGCCAGAGGCTAGGCAGGATTAGGCGGTCAAGGCTGGTTTGCATGGCGGCGGCGGCGTTCTGGCGTTTCGAAGACCCTTCTTTATCATTACATACTGCTTCCCAATGAAGCGTTTCTGAAGAGCAGGATGCGATTGTAGCTGGCTGTTGTACATTTTGGTCGTGATACAGTGGTTTGGCTCGGTCCGAATCGACGCCCTTCACCTCTTCCTCGCGGGGGGCGTCCAAGCCTCGGGCTGCCAACCCTCGCCGGCCCCTCTCGCCTTTTGCCAAGGATCTTGCTCCGACTTCTTCTCTGTTGTTCTCGCGCTTTGTGCTGTCGTCTGACCCGCCGCGGAGGTCGCCTGCTCCTGGTTCACGGCGACCCTCTCCGGCGCAATTGGTTGCGTCTTGGCGGTGTCGAGGGCGGGCACCGGCTGGCCCATGTCCCTCCCGGGCGCATCCATGACCCTAGGCTTCGCCTCCCATCGCGCGTCGGCTTGCGCTGCGAGTGTCTTCATCCTTTCTTGGCGGAACACGTCCTGCGACTGCTCCTCGATCGACGGCGGTTCTTCGCGGGTGTAGCGCAGCCACTGGTGCCAGAGCGGCGAGACCTTGACTTCGGAGTAGTGCGTCGATCGCGGATACTTGACGATGCGTCGGAAGCGGCCGGGCCCGTCGCCTCGCTGTTCTCGGAACTCCCAAAATGTGTTTCCGCTGAGGTCACGACCTACGCAGAGTCAGAGTATGTCATGCTTTGGGGCGTGCGTGATAGCCTGGGGGCTTGCAGGTGTGGGCGTACCGATGAGGAATTCCTTCCGCCACGGGAGCCGCAGCATCTTCCACCTGTACCATGTTTGGATTAACGAAGACATTTTGCCTCTGGATGCGTGAAACAAGGTCGACTGTCGAACTATTGATCCATGTTGTATGCGGCAGAGAGCCTCCTCGAGTCTGAACAAGTGATGAGGTCAACCTTGCGAAAGCGAAATATTGCACCGCCACAATAGAACTTTCTGCACCAGCCTCGCCTGGTCAGCCATCAGCCACCAGCCACCAGCCACCCCGCACACGTCACTGCCCGTGCATGTGCGGCCCAGCCGGGACGGCCATCCCAGGTTCTCTACCACCTCAGAGCTAAGACCTTCATCGAAAAGCCGGGCATAAACAACAATCTCCCCACCATATCCCGGAGCGCCGGCGTCCAAATGCCTCCTACCGCGCATACAGTCTCATCGCGTCAACATTGATCTCTTGTATCCTTCGCCATCGAACACCCCCAACCGACAGAGTTTGTCCGCCGTCGCATCATCTGTGACGACACTCGCTCTCCCTCACATTCCGATCCCTACCGCCCCCCGCTATCGACGCCTAACCTGGTTTTCGAGACCCGACGACGCAAAGTTTTGCGAGTAGCGCAACGTACAACGCTTTTGCAGTATCCCCTCGGGCATCGAGCAAACATTCTCAGACGAAAATGGCTTCCGTATCGTCCTTGGACAAGGACTTGCGCAAGTTGCGCCTGGACAGATACACACCAGCAGCCGCCAACGAAGTCAAGTCATGGATCGAGGCCACTCTCGGCGAGAGGCTCTCCTCTGGTGATCTCCTCGAGAGCCTCAAAGACGGAGTCGCGCTCTGCAAGTAGGACACCCGTACCAAGCCCGCGCTCGATGGCTCCGTGCTAATACCCCTCAAAGGCTTGTCAACCTCGCGCTGCCCCCGCCGGGCATCAAGTTCAAGCAGTCAGCCATGCCGTTTGTGCAGATGGAGAATATCTCCCACTTCCTGCGGGCCTGCAAATCACCGCCTCTGAACCTTCAAGAACACGACACGTTCCTCACCGTCGACCTGTACGAGCAGAAGGACCCCGCACAAGTGCTGCAGTGCATCGGCGCATTCAGCCGGGCCGCGCACGGTGCGAACCCCTCCAACTTTCCGTCGCCCATTGGCGGCCCCAAGCGGAGCAGCGTCCTGAGCCCCCAGAGCACGGGTCCGAACTCGCCAGCGCCGGGCCGTAACAGAGGCCTGTCGACGGCGAGCACAGTCTCCTCAGCCTTTGGCGCGCAGCGGCCCGCCCTAGCTTCGCACAAGACGGGCGACTCGGCGTCGGGGCGATGGAGTCCGACCAAGAGCCCCACGAAGCCCACTTCCCCGGTTAGCAGCTGGAGCCGCAAGGAGCACGAGGGCGCGACCTCGCCCGCGTGGAACATTGCGCAGTACGGATACCTGGGCGGCGCGAGCCAGGGCAATCTCGGCATCTCGTTCGGCGGACGGAGGCAGATCACTAGCGCTGGGCCTTCGGTCCCCAACTTGGCCGAGAGGCAGCGCCAACGACGGGAGCGCGAGGCCGAGGAGGAGCAGCAGCGGCTGCAGATGGAGGAGGAAGAGCGCCGGCGCAAGGCCGAGTTCGAGGCCGAGGAGGAGCGCGCGCGTCTCGAGGAGGAACGCAAATGGGAAGAGCAGGCGCAATTGCAGCGGGAGGCGGAGCGCCGCAAGGCGGAAGAGGAGAAGAGAAAGTGGGAGGAGGAGGAGCGCCAGTGGAAGATCACCGAGGAGAAGCGGCGCAAAGACGAAGAGGAGGCCGAGGCGCGTCTGGCTGCCGAGAAGAGCAGCTCGCGGAGCAATAGCGATGCGCGTCTGCGTGGGCAGTTCCTCAGCCAGTACAACGAGGAGCAGGCCCTCAAGCCACAGAAGACCGGCAACGAGCGGATCGCTGAGCTGGAACGGGAACTCGAGAAGGCGCGCGAGCGGGAGAGGCAGTATGAGCAGGAGCGTCAGGGGCGCACCGGCCAGCAACCGCGGGTGGTCGAGGACCCCAAGTCCAGGGCCCGATCCAGGAGTCGACCGGCCGAGGGAAGCCCCCCTATGCGCCAGGACTCATGGTCTCGCGACGAGCGTGAGGTTCTCCGAACAGCGTGGAACCAGCAGCAGGAACCCGGTCCGAGGCCTGTGCCCGCTAGGCCCGCGGCTTCGCCTACTCCTTCTAAATCACCCCGCCCGCTTCCTGACGTCCGATCCGTCATGAACAAGCAGCAGGAAGCGAGACAGGAAGGTCCAGTGTCTCCCCCGCAGCCCACCCTGTCACCTCGTCCTCTCCCCGACCCAGCAGCATTCGCGCCGCCCCCGAAGGTTAAGAGTCCGAAGCCAGAGCCGGCGGCGATTGCGCCGCCACTGGTGGTTAAGAAGAACCACACCGGCAGCTCGCGACCGCTCCCGGACCCCGCGGCCTACGCGTCGCCCCCTCAGGCTCAGCAGAACCGTACGGACAGGTTTCTCGAAAGCAACCCGGCCCCCGAGCAAGCGGCCACCAAGTCGACCTACTCGCGCGAACTCGGCGCCACGGCCGAGCAGGACGGCGAGGACCGCCGCCGCGCGCAAAGCCAAAACAAGACCAAGGCCGGCGGCTGGGCGTCCAAGTCGCTGCTCGAGCGGGAGATGGAGATGGAGCGGCAGCGACAGCGCGAGTGGGAGGAGGCGCAGCAGGAGACGGCCAAGGCGGTGCGCTCGGGCGAGGGCGTCGACGGCATAGGCGGCGGCGTCGGCGGGCGGTGGGACGTGGGACAGTGGTCCGGCTTCACGGGAGGCGACAGCCAGAACAAAGGCGGCCAGGGTATCGGGGCCGGGAGGCGGCAGATCGTAGGCCCCAGGCCATTACCTGGATCCAATAGGTGAGGTGACTGGCGATGAGTCTCGGGTCTGATTTGGAGGCTGAGCGAGCCTTCAACTGGGCTGAGCTTTTGCTGGTATTGTAGATAAGAGTAATGTTTACGAGTCGTTTTCTTGGGTTGAGTCGCTGTTGCTGGCCGACTGAATGAGGGCAGCCATCAACTTGGGCTGTTGGGGGGACGATTATTCGTATGCTCGCGACGGAGGGCAAAAGTCGCGAGCACCAGAACCGATTACTTTCCGATGTGGTAAACAACTTTCTCACCAATTCGTAGTCACCATCACCCGGCCAGCGAGCCACCCGGATTCCACGCAGCATGCATGTGGCCTTGGCCGCGACCATGACCATGCATCAAGGCAGCGTGGCGGAGGACGTGCAGATGAGGCATGATTGGCCCCCAACCCTCCCTCAGCAATGGGCAAATCACCAGGCAGACACGCGGGAGTTGTGTGCGGTTGGCGCTCGCCCTTTTGAGGAGCCGATCTGCTGATTTTGGCGCCCAAGTTGCAAGGCTGTCGCTTCATCTTTCTGGCTCCTCTTCGTCTCAGTAGCGAGGGAAGAGGGTCCCGCTTCTCTCTACTTCCAAGAATCATCAAGCCATCTTCAAGGTCGCTGCACGAAGATGGATAATGCCTGTCGAGCTCGTCATCGGCGTGATCGGCCTGGCCATCCAGGCCATTGACACGTCGAAGAAGGTCAAGGGCGTGATCCGAAGCTATCAATCCGCACCACGAGAGATCAAGCGACTGGAAACAAAGCTCGAGTATGTCGAATCGCTCTGCAACCACATCCGAGCGGTCTTTGCGGATGAGAGCCTCGATCGCCGGAGGGCTGTGATCAGCCAGGCTTTGGGCCAGTCGCTTCTCAGGAATATCGACTCGACACTGGAGGAACTCGGCGTCATTCTCGCGGAACTCCAGAGGAGGACTGTCAAGAAGGGACTGGTTGAGGGCGCCGGCAGGCTTTTCGTGAAACAGAAGGATACTATCCAGAACCTGGTCGCTGAGTTGGAAGGAGATCTCGCCATGCTCGACCGGGCGATGACTTCGAATATATGGTGTGTCGCATGTCGTCAACACTGCCGATCCTTGTGCTAACACCTTTCGCAGCTCACGGGTTGAGGCAATACACAAAACACTCCTCCCTTTGCCAGTGCCTGAGCATAAGAGCGGAACGACAATGGCAGAAGCAGGACCGGAAATTACCACCATCATAAAAGCGACACGGGCTACTCCGCCGGGACTCCCACTTGCCCCGGCTCACACCAGCAACACGCCCTCCGCTCACGACTACGTTGAGGAACAATCCACTCACTCGCGCTGGCTCTTTTTCTTCAATAGCCAGTATCATCATAGGAAAGTCACGACCAAGGTTTGCTTCCCTGATGGGCGAGACATCAGCCATACTAAAGAAGAAAATACTATCTTGCTGGGGCACACACTATCCTCCCACAAACTCCAGTTCACCTGGCGGCCAGGCTCCTTGAGTACGCCCTTCTATGCCCTGAGTATGCCTTACATTTTGGATTGCGAAAGCGACGGGACTGCTTTAGAGAACATCAATAGGATATTCGCCGGTGGTGGCGATGTTGTTCTCTTGCAAAAGCTTCTCGGCGAGGGCAGGATCAATTTGAATGTTAGGATACGCGCGTGGAACCCGGGGCAAGGGACTATGACTCTGCTCGATGTATGCGCATCCTGCTTCCTTTTGCCTTGTCTATGAGGGTTTGAAAGATAAGCTAATGGAGAACCAGACCGCTACAATTTGGGGTTGTCCAGCTATCTGCCGATTTATCATCCAGCAATATCCACCGGCGCTTACCGATGATGCGTATGAGTACTCTTTACGATCTCTCCTTCCTCGACGCAGAATCAAGGCTGACGATTCTCAAAGGATAGAGTGTCCTCCGAACTCGGTAATCCATAATTACACAAGCGAAGGCAACTGCGCTTCTGGGTGCACAGCGGCTGCTGCAAAGATTTTGGATATCGTGCTTCCACTTCGCGGATTGTCTCCCCGGGTGTCCCTGTTCAACTCTGTGATGGCAGACTGCCCCAGCCCTTCCCATCTTCAGTACTGCTTGCGAAGATGTCAGCCGTACGCGTCTAAAGATTACCGGCTTCTTCTGGAAACTGCTTGGTGGTACGTTGTACGGTGTGCAATTATGTTGAACGGCCCGGAAGGCGACTGGAATCAAGACGCAGTGACATCAATTTTGCAAATTTTGCAATTCTTGGTGGACGAAGACGCCAACATCCACCCCTTCTTTGGCGTCCCTGGGTATAATCGAACACTGAGAAAAATGTTGTTGTCTACACAGTGCCCTATGGACCTCGAACATCTGCTGAGCAGGTGGTTGAAATTGCTCGCCGCGGTCGGAGTTGATGTCCATGAGTATCTAACCGTCGAGCTTCAGGCGGACAACATCCCACCAGGCACTCCCTTCCACATCAGATTCAAAGCGCCACCCTGTGCCTGGGTTTGCAACTTAGACATCATACCGAATTCGGGACTATTTGTACCAGTCTGTACCCGTCTGGTCGATAACGGAAGAACAGGTCGAGCTTTTGCGTTGCGGCAGGAATTCGTCGACTTCGGTCCTGCCTCCGATGCCGACGGAATCATTGTTTCAGTCGTGCCACTAAGCAACGTCTTAACCACGACCTCAAACCTTCATATCACCTGGAAGACAGACCTTATGATTAACTGGAAGCCCGATTGGCCCTTTTTTTACAATCCCGTGACGTGGCCTGAGGCTCGAGCACGGCGGGAAATCTCCGACTTTGCCTGGTTACCTTCCAAGCTATCTCAGACTGCCATTGATTCTTGGAACTATGCTGTTCAGTTAGGCCAAAGTCGGTTCAAGCGACGTCAACGGAGGAAACTCTGCAGGATGGGGGTACTTCCATGGTCAGCCGTGGGAAAAGGCAGGCGGACGATGCCAGGAGCTTGGATAGAGGAATGAATGACCACAAAGCGACTGCCTTCTTGAAATTGCGCAGTTGAATTTCAAGGTTGTGGCAAGGCTTCCGGGACGAGGGATAATATTGCCCATAGCACTAAAGACTGTATGATAATAAACTACGTGCAAAAGACTCGGGAAGTACTACAGGCAAGGAGGGAAAACAGAGCAGCCTTGGTTGGCAATCATTGTCTCACGGCCACAAACATGGCCAACTGAAGGGAAACCCGAATCCCACTGGGAACTGACATTTTAATGTTCATGAACCTCAAGGCTCATTTTGAGAGATGGATTCATCTCAAGATCCCGATCGGAACATTTCTGGCACATCTTTGAGATCGCAAAAAAGGATGAACGTAGTCTCCTAGCTAGGCAACGACCCTGTGAATAACGCCCTCACACACTTCTGATGCACTTGCTTATGTTCAGGTTCCTTCCTATCTTCCAGCTCAATCTTATTTTCCTCAGAAAGACCCCAAAGTCTCTTCATAATCTTTTCCTAGGTACAAAAGTACGTCACTGATGTCTTAAGACCTTGAACCTCCAGCTACTCATCATCTTTCATCTTTCTCTCTTCAGCATCGACACACATATTAAAGATAAAATACTTTTCATGCAAATTCTTGCGGCAAGACAGCCGTCATGAAGTTCAGCATGCGAGTCTGCCTAGCCTTCACGGCAGCAACCTTCATTGTGCTCGCGCACTCTCTGAACAACGACACAGAGGACTGCTGCACCGGCCTCGCAAGCCCCTTCTCCAGTGCAGCCTGCTTCCCCTTTTTTGACACCGTTGATGACAATCTCTGCAAGCCTATTTGGATCAGTACCGACTTCCTCCGTCGCGCCGGCACTGAGGACAGCGACCTCAACATCCTAAGCACCAATACCACCATCGAGCAACCCACCTCCGAGAGCCCCCTCGCTAAGCGATTCATGTACTTCGACCCCGATGACCACGGAAACTCCCAAGAGGTATGCATATACCAGTGGAAGCGGGGTCAGAAGCCCTGCCTGAATCGAAAGGGACGCTCCGCCAAGCCAGAAGACTGTCTGTCGATCGAGCGCTTCTGGATGCAGGAAGAGTGGAGGGGCGTCTGGATCATCACGCCGCCAGACATTGCGGGCCAGTACTGGAAGAACCTCTTCACACACGGGACGTGCACCTTTTCCTTCGGTAACAAGAACCCGCCCGTGGAGGACAATGTAGAGACGCGCATGGGCAACCTCGACATTGCGCGGATCGTTCGAGACGCGGCGACCAAGTGCGGGACGGGCGATGTCGAGTACCGGGCCAAGCGGAGGTGTGTCAACTTTCCCTTGCACTTCTGGGTCACCAGATTTGCCAAGTTCGACTGCTGCGCTGAAGGTCCCTCAATCGACCTGAGTGAGGCATGAACGAGGCTGGGAGAACAGGGAACAGACTGTGGCCTAGCACACGATAACCCGAGGCAGAGAGAGTTCAGAGACTTGGAATCAAAGAGCTTCAGTCTTGGAGCATCAACACATTGTGGTGCTCATCGTTCAGGTGTCGCGTGTTGTCAGTGATCGCCGGTGTGATGCCATGTGTGAGGTTATCGATGAAAGGAGGTGGGACGGCATGCATGAACGACGTTAATCAACGTGACACAGGGGCCGGACCACGTCCACGTCAACGAGATGAACCTCACCACACCTCAAACATCTTGCCCCGCATTGAACGGCGTTCGTAGGAAACAAAATATTATGGCTGCCACTGCCAGAAACCTGCATTATATCGTGTCCATCGTAGACCGATTGATTCAGCTTCAGATCTCCCAACGTAATTCCTTGCTTTGATCGCAAGAGAAGAGGCAAGCTCCTGCACAGAGTGCGAAAAACGACAGAAAACCACACCGTGGAAGGAGCCGTCAAGCATTTGGAGTCTTGGACGACACTTACCCTGTAACCAATTCTCTCGACCGCAAACAGCAACCCTGTCTCACCAGTAAATAACTGCTCACCCATCTCTTCATCTGCTTCGATCACGGCTTCGACCACCAAACTCGAGTAGCAGCCTCTGTTATCAATCTCGAACACCGATGAGAAACCTCAAAATGGCACACCACCGCCGCCTCAGCGCCCTCGCGCTCATCGCCCTCACATGCCTCACCACGACTCTCGCAGCCGCCGTCCCCGTCTGCAACCCCCCCTTCCCAAACGGAACCTGCTCAGCCCTCACCACTCCCGACGGAAGACCAACGACTCTCTACCTCTCTCCCGCCTTCCAGCGCGCCGCCTCCCCCGGAAACGGAACCGCAGCAGGAACCCTCCCAGGACGCCCACCCAGTGACACCGCCCTCCCGCCCTGTCCTGCCTCCTTCTGCGAAACCTCCACGGCAATCATCTCCGGCAAGTCCACAAACCCCTCCGCCCCGCAAACAGCCGACTGCGCCGTCCTCCAAGCCTGGGCCGCCGCATCCCAAGACCACTGGCTCGTGCCCTCCGGTCCGCAGGGGACCTGGGCCGGCCTCGCCGCGACGGGAACCTGCGCTTTCGTCGCCCGCGCGGAGGGCCCCTTCGCCATCGCCGCCGCCGACATCGCGGCCCTGCTGGAGACGAGCATCCGGGACTACAGCATGGGCGACAGCCTGGAGGTGCTGGGGAGCATGCCCTGCACCGGCGCTGCCGCCGGGGAGTGCGCTACCGGCGGGGGCGGAGATGAGAAGCTGAGGGCTGAGTGGTGGGTTGTTCGGCCTGACGTGGTGGAATAGGGGTAGATGAAGAGTCCAATTCAGACTGAAGGCGATGTTTTGAATTGGAGAGCAACCGGGCGGGAGGTAGAGGGTACACAGATTCACAATGAGAAGAGAATTGAAACTCTTGACTACGCTCTAGAACATTCCTTACCAAGAGTTATTTGTGACAACTTGGTATACACCAAGCCAGTTGCGGGCCGCACCACACACAAGGCGCCGATATAGGGCATCACATTCAATACACGCAGACAGAGATTTGAAGACGAAAATTATATTAGTTGCGAGTTGTTATTACCAAGCCCCCTGCATCATCCGGGTATAACGTAGGACCGAAAACTTCATTGCGTGCGACAAAGAAAAGATGTGTTTTTTTTTTAGCGGGAGAACAGAGGAGACTCCTGGCCAGAGTGGCCGAGGGGAGCAGTCTGCGAGTTCGGGTTCTGGCTGGTCAAACCATCACCAGTCAGGCCTTGGCCGCCGATGATGCCCTGACCGGTGAGGCCCTGGCCCTGCGAGGCAGCGCCAGAGGTACCAGACAGACCTTGGCCGGAGAGACCTTGAGCGCCGAGGGCCTGGGCCGAGATGCCCTGACCGGCAAGCGCGGAGCCGGTGAGGCCCTGACCGCCGTAGCCCTGACCGTCGAGACCCTGGCCACCGATGCCCTGGCCAGTGGAGTAGGTCTGGTCGTTGGACAGACCATGACCGGCACGGCCCTGGCCTGAAGAGTAGGCTTGGTCGTTCGAGTAGCCCTGACCAGAGGAGTAGCCCTGGCTACCATGGGCCTGTCCGTTCGAGTAACCCTGGCCTGAAGCAGGCTGGGCGCTGGACTTCGGAGGGCTCATGGGGCCGTGAGTCTTGCGCTGAATCTTGGCAGCGACGGGAATGTCATTAGACTTGCTAGCCTTGCCGATCGAGAACACGGGGCTCTCCCATCGGTCACCCTTGCGAGCAAGCTCCTTGTACTCGGTAGCCTTGGTGCTGATGCCACCAGGAAGGTTGATGTTGGGGAAGATGCTGTCTTCCTTGGTCATGGCAACATTGACCTTCTTGTCCTGCACGACGTCCTTGGCCTTCTGCTTCTGCTGCAGGGCGCGCTTCTGAGCGGCGGTGTAGTAGCGGTTGTAGATGTTGGGGGTACGCTCGGGGTCGGAGCGGGCCTCGTCGAGAGCACGGTCAGCTTCCTGCTTGATCTGGAACAACAGCTGGTCAAGCTGGTTGGCCTGGTCCTTCAGACTCTTCTCCACAGCCTTCTGCAGGGCAGGCTTGAGCACCTTCATCATGATGGGCTTGAAGAGGTTGAAGAGCAGCTTGTGGTTAGATTGCTTGAGCTTGATGCTCATGTTCTTAATGTCCACATCAACCTTCTCAATCTTGAAGAAGTTCTGGCGGTCCGACTTGTCGGCGGTGGCACACTTGGCCTTGAACGAGAAGCCGTCGCCGGCAAGAAGGAAGTCGGCGACACCAGTGTCGGTGATCGAAGGGAAGCCCTGCTTGCGGGAGATGTGGTAGCTCACATCGCGAAGATCCATCTGGATGCCCGACACCTTGATGTCGAACACCTGCTTGTTCTTGTTGGCGATCTTCTTGCGGCCCCAGCGGAAGTGGTGCTCCGTGTTGACCTCCATGATGTTGGGCATGAAGTTGTCAGATTCGAGAACCAGGTTCTCAATGACAGCGTCGAACTGAGGGTCGCTGTACTCAATACGCGGCACAGGGATGTAGGCCACGTTCTCGAAGATAGCCGGGACAATAACCTCGGTGAGGTCCTTGACGAGGTGAGGCTTGAAGGTGGGCTTGCCGTTCTCGTCATTGCCGAGATCCTTGAACAACTTCTGGATCGACTGGCCGAAGGCCTTGTTCTGAGGATCGTTGTCAAACTCGTTGATGATGAAGCGCAGCTCATCAACAACACGGTCGGTGTGCTGGCGGTACTTTTCACGCAGGAGGTAGCGGCCCTGGTCGTACAGACGGTGCCACTCCTCATTGGAAGCATCCTCAAGGATGTAACCCTGCTTGAGCAGGCAGCGGCGAATGTACTGGTTCATAGCCTTGAACCAGTTCTTCAGCTCAGGATCGCGGTCGGCGTCCTGGTAGATCTGGCCAATAGAGCTCCAAAGATCCTCAGTCGAAGTACTGTTGGCGAAGCGCTCAATGAGTGTCCTGAGGTCGGACTCGGCCTGAGCCAGACCACCACGGGCCTCCCTGACAGTACCAGAGCCGCCCTGAGCCATGGCCCTGGAGTGGCTGCCGTACTCCTCGGCGAGGTTGAGGAGAGTCTCAATGGCCTGAGAGTAGTCGGGGTGCTGCTGGCATTCGAGGACCATCTTCTTGAGGCGCCAGATGGTCTGGTCGCGGCGGTTCTCGGGAACCTTCTTGTTGAGGTACTCGCGGGCCTTGCGGCGGTATTCCTCCTTGCTCTTCTTGATCTGCTCCTGGGTCTCGGGGTTGACATTTTTGTCAACCTTCTGCTGGAGGGTCTGCTTGGCGTTGGCGGCGCCAGCATCAGCATCGACACCAGAGCTGGTGCCCTGCTGCTGGTCGTAGGCAGCGGTCTGCGCAAGATCCTGGGGATCGCGAGATCCGGTGGGATGGGCACCCTGGTTGCCAGCGGTGGCTACGTCCTTGAGATCCTTCTTGGCGTCGCCCTTGTACAGGCCCTGGGCTTGCTTGCGGACGTTCTCCTTGGAGAAGTCGGGGGCATCGTGCCAGGTGTTGTCCTCGGCCGGGCGATCAATGTCGTTGAGCTGGTCCTCTGAGGGACGGACACGAGATGCGGCGTTGGTAGCGGCGTCGCCAGCAATGTCGCGCAGAAGGATCGAGGCGTCCTTCAGCAGCTTGCGGAATTGGCCGTTAGTGATGAGCAGGGTTCCGAGGGTCCTCAGGCCCTGCAGAGCTTGGTCGCCATGTTGTTGCGCGGTCTCCTTGTTAACGGGGGCGCCGGGGACGTTGACAGCCTTAGCATCCCACTGCTCGGTCTGCCAGATGAAGTCCTGAAGAAGGTTGCCCTGGTTCTTCGAGAGAAGCAGGTGCTGGGCGTTCTTCACGACGTTGCGCGCATCGGCGACCAGCGCACGGCCCTCGGGCGAGAGCTTCTCGGGCGGGTTGGCAATGCCCTTGGAGCTGAGGAAGCTGTTTAGCGCGACATCGATTTGGTCGTTCTGGGATGACAATTAGCACAGGATACATGCGGCTGCGGATACAGTGGGGGTCGCGTACCGAGGGAACCTTGCCGGCCTGGAAAGCGGAGATGATGCCGTAGATCTGGAGCTTGCGGTTGACATCGGCCTCCTTCTGCTTAATGTCGGTGGGCTTGTTGACGTTGGCAGACATGATGGGCGATAAGCTGTGTGGTCGCCGAAGGTATGGGTGTTGATGATGGTGAACGGGGGAGAAATCCTAAGATGGAGTGGGTGGTCGCTCAGGATGTGATGCGATTGTGGTGTAGGAGATGGTACGTTTGGCGACGGGATGGACTTTGATGCTCGTCGTATGAAGTCGTATCGTATTGGTGGTGTCAGGCCAGCAGAGGAGATGCTTCGTTATTAAGGTTGGTTGTGTTGGGTTGGGGTATCACTGAGGAAGGGGGGGTATAATGGGGAGAGTTGGAATTCCAAGGCCTTGAATGATGTTGATAGGAGATGGAGGGAAAGGAAGGGATGGAAGGACAGGTGCGCGAAGTGGCAGCCAGCACGAGTTTATACCTGGCCAGACAGCTGGGCGGGTGCAGGGAGGGATGGCATGGACGGGATGCGACGGCTCTCCCAGCTTGCTTGCCTTGGCCAACTCAGGTGAGACGGCAGTAGTGGAAAAGCTTGCCCTGTACCTTGCCTGGATCTGGGGCTCCCAAGAGCGATGATGACGGACGGATGCACTCAGTAGCACGCAGCTACTTAGCGCTAGCTGGCTACATAGCTGACGACCAGAGGAGCCCTAGCATGGAACCATTGGCAGGACAAGCTGATGGGGGAGACAGCACGAGCACTGTGAGTGAGTACCAGAAACAGCAGTGACGTTGCTGTGAGGCCAGGGAAGGAGCTTCGCGTGGAGGACGTCATCGTTTGCGGTAGCTCCTGTGGAGCCTCTGATCCGTGGTGAAAGCGGGATTCTGGCTTGTGATTGGAAGAGTTGCTGCGTCTGCCAGCTGGCGCGGCCCCACCGCAACCCTGCCAACCATGCATGCGCGACGGCATTTCCTCGCCCCTGCCCTGGAAACTGGTGTCTCGTTCGTTGTCTGGCCTGCCTGGCCTGACTGACGACTGACTGAGAACTGAACCGAATTCACAGGCTCTTCATTCCATGTACAGTGCAAGGGGGGTCTCAATCGGATTCCACACCACCGTATTTGCACCCTCCCCCATCCCCTGGCGACGAAGGCGGTGCGGCTGCGGCTGGTTCTGTCCGCCCGCTCGTACCCCCCCCGCCCCCCCAGCATCAGATCTCCCGATGTTCCCTTCCCGAAACAGGCAGCCCTCCCTCCGAGGTCGAGTCGAGGGAGAATCATCGGGATGCACCACCGCACCCCTCAGCTGCATTGGCAGACACTTTGCATCGCTTTCTGGACACCAGCAAACACTGCTAGAACCGTCAATGGGTGATCGCCATCATCCCCGGGCCCAGCTTCGCCAGATCCTCGACAAGCAACCAGTCGGTGCATCATTACGTTGCGAGACGGTCGTCGAGAACAGACAGGTGGGTCGCTATGACGACGGCCCAGCTGCCACTGAGCCGCTGCCGGTACTTGGTTGCTCGGGTGCACTGCAGGCCGGCTGAGCGCCAGTGGCACTGTTTGGTACACGACGTGCTAACAATTCTTTCAAATTGCAGAAGCCCGGCCCAGACCTTTTCTCCCTGCTGCCAAGTCCTGTGATCCTGTGGCACACGACCCCGGAGCGACGACGAACAAGTCGACATGGATACCGTTTTTCATTGAGGACAAACAACCCATTATCGGCGGCCTGGCTTGGACGGGCATCTCGATTGATGTCGGATTCCCCAAGCCGACTCACGATGCCCGCAAGCCACGAGACCCCAGCGACGATCAGTGCTTGTGGATTCGGCCTTTGCCTTCCCTGCCCCGGAGATTCACATCATGCCCCCATTTCGTACTTGTAGCCTCAATAGCGTCATGGCCGACAATAGGCCGCGCTAGCCCCAGCGGCACGTCCTAGCCACGGCCTGATTGCAACCCACTTCCCGGTGCATGCTCGACCGGTATCCACACAAACCTGGAGAACTCGGCGCCTTCGACGCGGGACGGACGTCGCGAAGTCAGAATTCGGTCTGGAACGTGAGCCTCTGTTTGCGATACACCCCGACCTTCAGAGGCTCGAGGGCCAGGGCAGGCCCAGGGCCCCTTCCCTGCATGTCTCGGACCCGTCGCACCAACGGCACACATTCCCCAGCGGCAGACTTCTCCTCGCCCTGGTTCCTCCTCGAGACATCGGGGCTACACTCGGCAGCCACAGTGAATGTCCAGGCAACAGATTCGCATCGTGAGGTGCATGCCGATTCTCTGAGTCTCCGGCCTCGCATGGGCCTTGAATTTTCGATCCATCAAACCTTCCCCCCCCCGTCCGATCCTAAACAGGTGGTCGATCACCGTTTCGCTCAATGGACAACACCACCAGACAGGACAAGCCGGGCCAGGCACCTCAAAGCTTGGGAGCAGCGCCAAAAGGGGCAGGATGCGGTTCCCGTCGTCATTTTCCTCAGCTTGACGCGTAACGCCTTTTCCCACTTACCCCTTACTTTCCCACTCACCCTCCAATGGCCCTAGTTGTGGAAACCTGGCTGGCCTGTCAAGGTCGACAAGTCGATCTGGATCGCCAACTCGTCTCGACAGATCATCCATCATCCCTCCCATCTGGGCCCCGCCGCGTCCGCAAACAGATGGTCCGGAAAAGCTACTGTTGTGCCAGCCCAGCCAGGTGAACCCCCCCCGCCGCGATCCATGACGTCAACAGGCGGTATGTTTCCTAGCAAACCAAGTGACGCCATCCGCTGCTAGTGCGACTCCAGCCGCCTGAACGCTCGCAAAGGCCAAAGCCACAGCATCACCGGCGGGAAAGCTACTCCTGGGGGAGATTAATGCGATGCGCCCAACACGTTTTTCAGCTGTGAATTGTATGGGGCGTTCCTGATCGTGATCTGAGGGTGTGTCCAAGAACCCCTCCGGACCTTCTGGTCCATCCGGCGCAGCTGCCAGCAGCCGCCGCCTCCGATCGACGCTGGGATCCCATTCCTTACCACGCAAAGGAGATTTTTACTGCCAAGGTCACGGAAGGACAGCCACTATCATCAATCGCCCTTGGCTTTCATCGGTGTGGTTCGCATCAGCAGAGTCACGAAATTTGCATCTTCTCATTGGCATCCTCTTCATGACAAACTGACGGCACTTACGCATCTCTAGAATAGTCCTCTCCACTCTGCGAATCCTCCAGGCTGTCCAAGAAAACGAGCGCCTTGGTCATCCAAGCCTTGTCCACCCTATCCCAGCTCGCCATTCTCTTCACAGTGAAGTGCACGGCCCGAAGCGCCAGCGCCCTCTTGACGATATATTTCCTCGCCGGCGTGAACACCTCCGAGGTAAGACAGTAGCCGCGAAATGATTTTCCTGGTAGATGAATCGCAGGCTCTGGCTCAACGAGCGCTAGGATATCCTGTAGGTGCAGCTTCGTTGCGTCGGGATACCTGATGCTGACCTCGAGCACTTCCTCGTACTCCTCGTCGAGTGGCGGCATGAACTCAACCAGTGGCGGTGGCATCACGCACGTCCAATCCCAGTCAATAATGGCGGCCATCTTGGGAATGACATTTGACGAACGAGTCATGAGCACGTTTTCGCTGTGCATATCGGGGTGCATCAATTCAGTGTGCCATCCGTCCACGGCCCCAGCCTCGTTGTTGATGCCGTTGGCAAAAGTCGGGAGGCCTTCGACGTACGACATTAACCGTGGCATCAGTTCGACGTTGACCTGGTCCGCGCGCCTCTGTAGTTCCTGAACGCTGGGCGGTTCCACCCACTGAGGGTTATCCTTTCCGATGGCTTCCCAGCTCGTGGCGCCGGTCAGCTTCATGAGCTGCTCTCGGTCTGCTTCCTGTACATGCTGAGCTTCCCAGAGTACGACGTCCGTTAAGGCTTTGAAGTACTCCGAAATGCTTTGGAAGGGCCCACGGTTCATGCCCTCGTACTGAAGACGGTCACCATGGAAGAACTCCAGATTGACCATCGGGCCGACGTAAAACTCACCAGTTTCCCAGTGGCAGTAGAGGCTGCCGATCTTGTCGAACAGCTTCGCTCGCAGGTTCAGGAGGAAGCTGTTCATCTCATGACCGACGACTTTCACCTGTTCCTCGGTCAGCCTCCATCCCTTCTCGTTGATCCACAAACCAAACGTCTCGCCCTCGATCAGCTCCATGATCATCCACTCCAGCCCGAGGCTGTTGTTCGCCGAAGAATCGAAGAAGTACACTCGCGGCACCGGCACGATTGTCTTGGCCATCAGCCATGCCATGGTCGCCACCTCCGATTCCGTCTTCCAGTATGGATCCATCGGCGCCGCGAACCGGATGAGGACCGCGCGAGACATGCCGTCGGGCATCTCGCATCCTTCGGGGAACTCAAGCTTGAAGACTCGACTGCACATGCCGTTAGCAAACTCGGTCACGTTGAAGGCGGGCGGGAGCGTGAGAACGCCGCGCATGATGAGGTCGGTCAGCAGTGTCCGGATGGCCGGCAGGGGTGGAATCGTGTCGCCCGGGTGCTCAGGATGGCCATGCCAGATGTCCTGCTCCCACCATGCCCTGCCGGTGGAGCTGTGAATACGATGCCAGCGGAGGTAGCGATGTTGTTCCTCGCGCAGTGCCTCACCTTTTCGGGGATGGGATTCCTGAATCCGCACCGGAAGTTTGATCTCTCCCCTGTTCGCCATGTTTGCCGATATTGGCGAGTGATGATAGGAAAGTGTCCGACGAGTGTTACGTTTACTGAGTTGCTGCTACTCTCAAGTTCAGCGCTGCCGAACTCTCTTGGTCTGACTCACATAGATCATCTTTTCGTCTGGGGCTGCCCTGACGGGTTTATATCTTGGCAAGAAGTCAGCCATCTGCACTCGAGGAGAATTACGACTAGCGATGGACAGGCTCTGAACACCTTTGATGAGCTGAGAATCAGGATGAAAATCACCTTGTTCTCTCTTTGTTTGCTATGCCCTACAAAGACGTCGGGCCTCGGGATCGGCCCGAGCGGATAAAGACAAAGAGTGTGTTCGAGGATTGTCGGCGATCATAACATCCCCGATTGAGTAATCGGCACGTTGTTGCTGGGTAGATCCAATGCTCACCGTCAGTGCCTCTATATTGCTTCTCAATGAGAATGTTCTACAAGACAGGAAGACTATAAGGAAAATAAGAGGCATGCCATGATCATGAGATCTTGCCCTACAAGCTACTGTGAGGCCAAGTGAGTTGCCCACAGCCAGGTCTTGATTTGGGATTCCATCTGAATGCAATGAAATTGCCTTTTGATCGCAGTGTGATCAGACTAAGAGCCGTGTGTATATTACTAGGACATCATCGCAGCTGTTGAAGCAGGCAAGTCAGCTTGTTGAACAATATCTCACAGGTCGAAACGATCACGGCAGTCCGAGACTCGAATGATTCGAACTTCCCTCAAAGGGTTCGTTCACTACCCAACAGTGGTGGAACACCAGCCCGGCTCAGTGTTGTCGGAACGCGGAAAACACCAAAGAAATATTTGGCGAGAGCTCTCGTCGACATCGAAAAAATCACAAGCTATCCCTCGAATCAGCCTACGAAGTTATGGAGCTCAAACAGAGAGCTTTCAACATTATCTTTCAGCTGATCGTGACAGCGAGATCCCAGAGTCACTGGGTCGTCTACTGTCAAGACCTTACTGCGGACCGCATGTGAGACAAGCGCGGTAAGGTTGCTGCATCGAAAGCCGCAGACGCTGCGGGCCTAGGGGCCGCTATATAAGAGCTGCGGGGAGCCCATTTCTCTGCGGAAGGGGGCAGCTTTCAGGTGTTCTACACCGATATACCTGCGAGTTGACTGCGGAGCGCACTATTGGGAGACCTCCTCACTCTGCCTACAAAGACGCTGACATCTACGACTATGACAAGTATCAAGAGTGACTTACCCAAGATATCAGCTTTATTTCTTCGACTCAGGTCTACGATGATCACTTCTACGGGCTCAGAAGCGACATCACGACCACGCCCCTTTTTCTACAAATCCAGTCTTCCAGTTCTCTGTGTCGTCTTCTTCGACTCGCGCGGTGATAACACTTTAGACTCGAGTAGATGATAATGAGATTCATCGACGACAGCAGGCCGCCCACGCAGCCCTTCCTCAACAACATCACCACAGGGTTGAGCGGAGGCGAGACGCCGGAAGAGGTGGGGACTTTGCAGGAGTCATCACGAGATACAGCCTCCAGCTGCAGCACGCCACTTTTTAAGGCACCGCAGAATCGCTATACTGTGACTGGAAGAGTGGGTTCTTTGTCAGGTTCGCTGTTCGGGGACGGTTCCTAGAGTCAAGCGAGGATGCGGTACTCGAATGTTTCGGGCGGCCGGGTTTTCTTTTCCGATTTGCGGTCATTTCTTGTCACAGAGGTGCAGGACGAGCGTGTTCACGACTTTCCCTTTCCGGCCACCTCGTCTGCGATGGATGGCATGTTCAAGGACGAGGACCTCGCTGACCGGCGGAGGGCTCTGGCTAGACTTGCCTCGCTTGGAAAGGTGGAGCTCCTGCTGGGTATGCTCGGGTAAGAGCGTAGCTTGAACGTCTAGGGGGATGCCATCGGGCCCCGTGACGGCCGTGCTGCCACAGCTCAGCATCCTCCCCTCGTGGGCAGAACATTATTGTCGACCGAGTGTCACCCGATCATGTTGCCGCTCTAGTTTAGGAGCCGGCTAGGGTCATGCCAATTGCCAAGAGGAATGCTGCCGCTGGTGCCGGTGGTGGCGATGCGTTTGGGCAAGCTTGGGAAGGAGGGGGTCGACAAGGGATGGGGGACCATGACTGGCCTGCCCTGTCTCTGGGCAGAATACTGAGGAGGTTGGTGGGCGCTACGGATGAGGGGGACTCGAAACGGGCGCCGGAGCCCGACGCGGCAGGAAGTCCGGTCTCGAGGGCGTTGGAGCTCGTGCTTGGGCAGGTCAGGTTCATGGGGAGAGAGCATGTTGCGTGGCTGGTCGAAGGTGTCGAGGCTGTTAAGTGCGGTAGTGACAATATCCTCGGGCCTGGGAGACAGCTTTTGATCAAACGGTCGAGACAACCATCTCGAGAAGGCAGGTAAGCACTGGGCTTAGATCGCGTTTGATGTGGTAGACAAGATGTTCAGTGAGTAGACCAGGGGCTTAGAGGGAAGAAAAGTGGGTGGAAGAAGAGGAGGGGCTGTTGTTAGTGTTTCCAGTCACGGTTTTCCTGATCGAGCCTCCCACATGGTCGATCAGGCTACTCGCGAGGAGCGAATTTCGTCCAACATTCATCACTTCTCGTCGAAAAGCGAACTGGCCCCAACCGGCATGTCCCCCAAAGTGCTCCCTCCCCCTTGAGACCGGGGGTGACCCGCCAATAAACCTGCCTGTACCTAGCCAATGGAGGCTTGCTCCGTTATCAGATCAGCCAACGACTTGCGTGCCAAGAAAATGAGTGGCACGGATAGCAAATGGATCCAAGCATAATTCTTCCTCCTCGGTAGGCACTTGGATTCTTTGATGGACCTTGACATGGATAATCATGCGTGACAGGACATCAGCTTTGATCCCGAATCTACAGTCAATCTACTCGAACTCAAAGTGTCAACATGTTGCACACCTGGGCTGAAGTGGGTGCTCTCGGAGTAATCTGCTTACCAGAACTGTCCGTCTCATGATATTATCCACCAAACAACCCGCGTTAGGGCTAGTACACCGACAAGGAGGCAAATGGCCACGACCAGCCTGCCGTCGTAGGCTCTGCCATCGAGCTCAGTAGGTGGGGCCCTCTGTTGCTCCTCCACAGGCAGGAGTGTCTTGTTGCTGTCGTCTCGGCTGCCTCGGAGGAGCTCGGAGTAACGGTGCTGGTTCATGGTGTAACGCTGCAGCTCTCTAAAACGGAGGCTTATGGGCTGGAGAGTGGTCAGACCTGTGGTAAGCGGAAGAACAGCAGCTAGAAGGTTTCTGCTGCAGTAAACAAGAAGAAAGCCTTGAGGGCTTTATCAACATTCTTCAGTCTGACAAGAATCTCGAGGCGCAGACAGGCAGCAGCCCACGGGTCTCAAGGCCGAGAATGCCACCATAGCTTACGCCAATGGTTGGGCTTGCCACGGTGAGGGTGGGCTCATTAGCCGTCAGCCAAGAGCGCCGAAGCGGCACAGCCAAAGGATTCTCTTGGGCCTCGGGCGGCGGTTCGGGCGGCTGGTTCGGAGATATCTACCCTGGTTGAAAGTACACAGCACCTGATGAGTCTGTAGCTTTCCTGCTCGAATCGCATCCAAGAACACTGACTGCGGTTCGAATCCGTAATCATGACAGAAGCCCGAAAGAGAGCAGATGTCGTAAAACACATTTTTCGCAGCTTCTTACTCCGAGCAAGTTAATACATACCCAGGGAGGATACGCCTTCCCCATTACGATTATGCGACTGGATACTTGAGCGCGTTGTCAGTCGGGCACTGGGCTGTTTACGAGATTCCCCGGCACCGTGCTCATGACAGCGTGAATGGTCGACCTTCCTATCTACTTGATGATACACGAGTACTTTATGCCAAAATGGGAAAGTGGTAATGTCTGGAGACGTTGTTTTGGGCATCTCAGAACTGATCTCTCGTGGGTACCAGCTTCAATGATCATACTTTAAATAAAAAAGGCTCTTGAAAGAGACAGGGGAGTCTCCTTGGAAGCACGCCATGAATGGCAGATGGCACTAAAGTCAACCTTCCCAGTATTTCGCAAAGCTCTTCAAATGTCTCAGGCGGACCGAACGGACCATGACAGTCACCGAAAACACAGAACTTTGCAGAGTAGAAATCCATGATCCACATCTTCTTATTAATCGGGTCATTACCAATGACTCATAACCACATCTCGCTCAGGGTGATATGTACAGAACGGCAAGCTAATACAACAAGATTGGTCAAGTTAACAACAAGGCCCTTGTGTTTTCAACGCCTTAGATATAACGCTCAAGACAAAAGTCGCTTAGAGGGCAATGGCAGCGAGGCCGAGCATGGCGGCGACGCCCATGAAGCCGACAGAGGCGGCACCATCGACCTCGACGTGGGTGGGCTCGGGAACGGTCTTGTGTCATCATGTTAGAACAGTGTCATCTCGAACATAGGAGTTTTGTGAGCGCTTACAGAGTTGCCAGAGGGGGTGGCGACCTCGGTGGGAACGGCGGAGGGAGCGACGGCGGACTCCTCGCTCTCAGCAGGCTCGGAAGCCTCAGGGGCGGCCTCGGAGACAGTGGGGGCAGGGTAGTCGGACTCGGGGGTCGTCTCCTCCTCCTCCTCAGCGGGGGCGGAGGCCTCGGGAGCAGGCGCGGCAGTGGTCTCGGCAGCAGCAGTGGTGGGCTCAGCAGCGGCGGTGGTGGGAGCGGCGGTAGTCTCGGCGGCGGCGGTAGTCTCGGCCTCGCCCTCGGCCTCCTGGGAAGGAGAGCCGGGCTCAGCGGTAAGACCACAGACGGTAGCACCGGCCTGGACGCCCTCGCTGTACCACTGCCAGATGGGGAACTCCTCGACACAGCTCAAGCACTCGTCGAGGCCGGCGCGCCAGGCAGAGGAGGAGCAGTGAGCGTCGCCACTCTCAGAATCAATGATAGTGTTGCCTTCATGTCGTTAGTGCCAGGTCAAAAGTGACAAGCGACCCTAGACTTACCGCAGGCAGAGTGGCACTGGTACTGCGGACCAGAGACCTGGCGCTTGTCGACGGGAGCGAACTCGCTGATCTCGAAAGAACGGCGGGTGATGGTGGTGGGGGAGGCGGCGGCAGGCAGGGCCAGGGCCAGGGCGGCACCAATGGAGAGGATACGGGTGGCAACCATCTTGAAGATTGGGGGTTGAAAGTCTGGGTGGGTAGGGTGGAAAGCGTGAGTGTGCTGTGGATCTGTACCTGTAGAGGACAAGAGTGGAGCGAGCGACTTTTGAGCGAGAGACGGTAGACTTGTGAAGATGGCTGGGAGCTTGGCTGCAGAAAGGAAAGAGTCGGGTGATGAGAGGACGAGAGGCAGGCTCGCCGTCTTATACCTTAGCTTCCGCCGGTGTGTTTACGTCGCATTCAGCGCACGGGATGCAACGAGATGCAAGGTTCCTGACTACGCATCGTTCTAATCTCCCGTTCGCATTGCCAAGTAGGGCCAGCGAGAAGGCTAGATTCCTGATGAGTCGTGCCGTCGGAAGTCGCGGGGCCCTAGACGTCAGTTCAGCAGCCGGCTCGCGTGGCGGCGATGTGGGACGTGGTCCTTGCAGAACGGGGCACAAGGGAGTGGGGAATGAACAGGGCGAGAGGCAAAAGGCAGACCAGAACATGATCCATCCTCGCGACAAGACGTCCCGTAGCGCAATTTCCGACCTCGCAGAGGCTCCGCACAGCCGGATGCCGGTGGTGACTGGCAGGACTAGGCGGGCGCTTAGGCCGATATCGCCGATCCGGCTCAGAACGAGCGTCGCCGAGAGGAGAAATGCGGTGGACCGTCGGACAATTGCAGACTAGGAATTCTATCACGAGGGAGTCACAGTGGTGACTGGTGGATGGATGGAAGAACCATGATCCTGGCCCTCACGAAGGAGTAGGTGGGCGAGGAAAAAGGGAAACTTTTCACGCGCCTAGTGTAACCCAAAACCGGGCAGGAAGAACTATCGAGAAGACTTGCACCACAGCCGGATACGAAAGAAGAGGAGACCGGAACTGGAAAGGGCAGCTGGGTGCGGTGTAGGATGAGCAGGGAGGAGCTGCGGGTGGATGAGTCGGACGAGTTATCTTGAGGCCAAGGCGAGCTATGGGCGTGGCTGATCATATCGCCCAATGAGAGACCAGGAGATCATCTAATCAGATGATCAGATATGGCGCCATTGACATTGCTGTGGATCCAGGGCAGCCCAACACACTATCACTATTGGCGGATGCTGCATCTGATAACTTTTCTCAGTGGAGACTGTGGGGCCTATGGGACCGGTGGGGGCATTCTGCCCATGGGGGGCAGTCCAGACGAGGGCCAAGAACGGCCCAAGGCCTGGGAGAGGCTGTGGCGATGGGGCTTGAGCGAATAACAGCTCGCCGCGGTGGCGAAATGGAGGGTGTGCCAGGTGTTTGGTCCGTCTTGGCTGTAAGAGTCTGTTGGCCGGGGGGTTGCACCATGCTAGGCCATGGCCAGTAATCCTGGCTGCTGCCGGTAGGAGAGCGGTTGGGCCGGTGGTTCGTCGGCAACTGAGGGAGAACCATGTGTGGGAACAGGTGAAGACGACAGGAAACGACCCGAGGATGAAGACGGGGCCTGTGGGAGACGGACTCGGCCGCTGCGGACCACCGCCACTTGGCGACGAGACACAGAGAAACCATATATGGCTGTGTTCGACGGCACAGCATGCCATGATCCCTCTCCCCCTTTTCTCTCCACGGCTCTCTTGACCTCCTTTGCCCCAGCTTCAAGCCCCCCATCCAAGCCCAGTGCCTACCCCTGACAAGCACAAGCCTCAAGGCCCCTTTCAGTCTCCCCTTTCTTGAGCTTACACTCTGGTACCTTGCCCAACATGGTCTCTTCCAAGGTTGTCGCCCTCCTCGGCGCTTTCTTCACCTCCTCCGCCGTCGCCCAGGCCACCGAAAGCGACACGATGGGCGCTGCCGCCTTCCTCTGGCCCGCCGACCGCGTGTGGTCAGAGAAGACTGACGAGTCTTCCCCCTGCGGTGGTGGCAAGCTCGGTGAACGCACCACCTTCCCCCTCAGTGAGTGAATTCCAGTTATCTGTCCTCGAAACAACATGTGCGAGGAATGCAACATGCTGACAGTGACTACTCAGCCAACGGCAGGCTCGCCCTCGTCACCCAGGACAACACTCGTGCCGTCCACATCGGTGTCTCCTACAGCAACAGTGAGTCAGACCCTGCACCACGGGCACCGCCCACTTGGGTCAACCCGCACAACCCACTTGGGACGCGTTGTCGATCGATCACGGACCATCATGACTAACGCAACTTGCGATAGACCCCACGTCCGCTGACGACTTTGAGACCTTCTACGGTCCCAACCAGGTCGGCTCCCTGGACCTCGGCCACACCTGTGTCGTTGTCCCGGACCACCCCTCCGATGTCACCGCCGGCAGCAACGCCACCTTCCAGATCCTGTACGTCGCCAACTTCGAGGAGAACGAGGCCGACCGCACCACGCACTACGCCTGCGCTGATGTCGAGTTCGTTGAGCTCGCCGCCTTCGACGAGGACATTCCCTGCTTCAACTCCACCGTCTCCGACCCCGAGGTCCAGAAGGACGACTCTGTCGGTGTCACCACCACCGACAAGGACGGCAAGACTCCCCACACTGTCGAGGACTTCACCGCCGACAACAACAAGGGCTCCTCGAGCCTGGCTGGCGGCGAGATCGCCGGTGTTGTCGTCGGTGCCGTTGCTGGTGTTGGTCTTCTCGCTGCCCTCGCCTTCTTCCTCGTCCGCCGCAAGAACCAGAAGAAGCAGGTCACTGAGCCCATGCGCGAGGTCGACATTGAGAAGGTCCACTCTGACACTCTGTCTACCCGCTCTTAAGCGCAGCAACGCATCTGATAAGGCCCATCTCTGCCGCCCGGGCACCCTGGCAGCAGTGAGACAATTAGCGACTGTACGGTACTGAGAGGAGGATATCCATGGATGGCAGCGATGTTTGCATGATTACCCCTGAGACACGATGGATGATACATGGTCAACGATAGTAGAAGTCGTCAAATTGAAATGCTGAGCGGCCTCGTGTCGCGATTGCATGGCCACCCCCGAAGTTGAAGTCGAGAAAGCATGCTGTGAAATTGAGTGACGCGTCGAGTAAAGATGCCGCTATCCGAGCGGATCGCCTTGTGGGGGGGATGCACTTTGAGGCTCTATGCGCCTATTGGTTGGGCAGGAAATTGGCCCGCTTGTCAAGGCTACAGCTCCAGGCACCGACCATCTGTGGGGTGACCCAAACGTTCGCTCGATTTCACGACCAGCAACCTTATAACGACGACCCGACCTTTCTGGGCTCTCCTCGTATCCCTACTTTCTCATCATGTATTTGTGACGACGTTCATGAGCCACTGCGATCTGTGAGGTCGCTTGCTCGCTAAGCAGCCAGACCTCCCACCAGACGCCAGCAAACATCGTACGCTCCGCTACCACCACGAACAGCGCGAGTAAGCTGCCCTTTGCGTTGTGTGCTTGAGCCAAAGCAGTATGAGCCAACGACAGAAAGAATCGTCGCCTAGCGCGTCGGCGATTGATGAAGATGAGAAACAGTACGCTGTCGGCGGACTAACCCTGGGCGAAGTCAACGAGAGGTCTTTCGCGCCACCCAGCCATGCCTCCTTCACGTGCTGACCGACGCTTAGCTATCCTGGCCGCCCAAGAAATCACTCCAAGACACTGCTGTTCTCAGAGCTGTTCAAAAGCTTGTTCAACCCATTGATGGAGGATAAGAAACAGCCGAAAGGCTCCGGACCACCACGAGCGAGACTGGGCCCTCATGGCCCTTCAAAGCCGTCACCAAGTGAGCAACGTCGTCACATCATAGAGCGATTCATCTCCAGGTGGCGAAACGACGTCGGAAACGACTTCTATCCCGCAATGCGACTTATTCTGCCTGACAAGGACCGCGACAGAGGCGTCTATGGCTTGAAGGAGAACGCGATAGGCAAGCTTCTCGTCAAGCTGATGAAGATCGACAAGAACTCTGAAGACGGTTACAATCTCCTTCACTGGAAGCTTCCCGGACAGACCACCGCGTCCCGAATGGCGGGCGACTTTGCGGGGAGGGCTTTCGAAGTCCTGTCCAAGAGGCCGATGCGAATTGAAGTTGGCGACATGAGTATCGCCGAGGTCAACGAGATGCTCGACAGGCTTGCAGGCTCTTCCGGCGAACTGGAGAATCTTGAAGTCTTCGAGACGTTCTACGAGCGCATGAATGCCGAGGAGCTGATGTGGTTGATTCGCATCATCCTGAAGCAGATGAAGGTCGGTGCTACCGAGAAGACCTTGCTACATCTTTGGCATCCCGATGCAGAGGCGCTTTTCAACGTTTCGTCCAGCCTTCGACGCGTTTGCTGGGAGCTGTTCGATCCACAATATCGCCTGGAGCAGGAGAACACGGGAGTCACCCTCATGCAATGTTTCCAGCCGCAGCTGGCGCAGTTCCAGATGCCGGCGTCGTTCCAGAAAATGGTCGATTACCTGCGACCGACAGAAGAGGACCCCGAGTACTGGATCGAGGAGAAGCTCGATGGCGAGCGAATGCAAATGCACATGATGGAGGACTCGTCCGCGCCAGGAGGCAAACGCTTCTGCTTCTGGTCGCGCAAGGCGAAAGACTACAGCTATCTCTACGGCGAGAGCCTCAAAGACGAACGCGGCGCATTGACGCGATACCTGAGCGATGCCTTTGTGGCTGGCGTGCGGAACATCATATTAGATGGTGAAATGATCACTTGGGACCCCGAAACCGACAAGATTATGCAATTCGGCACATTGAAGACGGCAGCGCTGGCGGAGCAGAAAAACCCTTACAACAACACCGGTCCTCGGCCGCTTTTTCGAGTCTTTGATATTCTGTACCTGAACGACCAGATATTAACGCAGTATACTCTTCGCGACCGCTACAATGCGCTGAGCAAAGCTGTTGTCGGTGTACACAGGCGGATTGAGGTACACGCGCACGAGGCCGCCACCTCAGCCGATGCCATCGAACCCTTACTCCGCAAAGTCGTCGCCGAAGCTTCCGAAGGCCTGGTGTTGAAGAACCCGCGATCCATGTACCGCCTCAACAGTCGAAACGATGATTGGCTAAAGGTCAAGCCCGAGTACATGACTGAGTTTGGCGAATCTCTCGACTGCGTGGTTATCGGCGGTTACTATGGCTCTGGAAAGCGAGGCGGCATTCTATCTAGCTACATGTGTGGTCTCCGCGTTAGCGAGAATCACATTCAAGCGGGAGCCAACCTTGAGAAATGCTTCAGCTTTTTCAAGGTCGGTGGTGGCTTCAGCGTGGAGGATTATGCCGAGATCCGTCACCACACCGATGGCAAATGGCACGATTGGGACCCGAAAAAGCCGCCTACAGAGTTCATCGAGCTGGCGCATGGGTTTGCGGAAAGACCAGATGTTTGGATCAGACCAAAAGATTCATTTGTGCTTGAAGCGAAGGCCGCCAGCGTCGGAATGTCTGACCAGTTTGCTCTCGGATTTACTCTGCGGTTTCCCCGATTCCGCAAGCTCCGAAAAGATAAAAGCTGGGACCAAGGCCTCAGTGTGCAAGAATTCCAAGATCTACGCCGTCGTGTGGAAGAAGAAGCCCAGGAGAAGACGATGAGCGTCGAGAACACGAAGCGGAGAGCCGTCAAGCGCGTCAAGAAGGAACTGGTAATTGCCGGTACCGACGCGACCCCTGCACAATTCGAGGGCGAAAGATCAAAGGTCTTCGAGGGACTGGAGTTCTGTGTCTTGTCCGAGTCGCTGAAGCCATTCAAGAGGACGAAAACGCAGCTTGAGACGATGATTAAGGAGAATGGTGGCCGTATCACGCAGCGACATGCAGCACGATCCGACCTGATCTTGATCGCGGACAAGCGGGTTGTCAGTGTCGCCAGTCTCATCAAAAAGGGAGACGTGGACATCATCCGGCCGAAGTGGCTGCAGGACTGCCTCGCCCAAGATGCCGATGACGGTCTCCTACCTTACGAGGAGCGACACCTGTTCCACGCAACAGAGGAGCTGAGGGATGTCGCTAGACAGAACACGGATGGTTTTGGAGATAGCTACTTTCGAATCGTGGATGTGACAGAGTTGCGGCAGATCCTGGACGAGATGCCGAAGCATGAAGAGCAGGACGGGCGTGGGGAGGCTGCAGCAGAGTTTGCGCGCCAACTCGAGGAGAGAGGGAACGGACTCGGTGAGCGTAGCAGTGCCATCTTTGGGCGATGCGTCGTCCATCTACACATCCTTCCCGGAAACGAACTGCACGGGTATCGACTACGGAACTACATCGTCTTTGGCGGTGGCCGGGTCATTGAGAGCTCCAAGGACGATTCGTCTACGCACGTTGTGGTCGTTGGTGGCACGGAGAATGAGCTGCAGGATGCTGCGATTTCGGTACGTAAAGTGATCAGCAAGCGGAAGAAGATACCTCGGGTCACCACGGCACGGTGGGTTGAGGATTCATGGAAGGAGAGGACGCTGCTAGAAGAGGAGCGCTTCGGGGTATGACCTCAACATCGATCCCGGATCTGCCCTCAAACACCGAGGAGCCCTGGTCACAAAAGCAGTCTTCACATACGGTGGACGAAAACACCCACGGGTAGGCTAGGGAAGGACAATTGTATCAAGAAATTTTCATGAACCATTTTGATGCTGTCGCAGAAACCCACGCAAGGCGCCCATGGAAACACCTTTGCCCCCAACCAGGCAACATCTATTCGCAAGCACACCAAGCTTCCCGAAGACGCAGCGTTTGAAGACGGCCTACTTACCGATCGTCAGGAACAGCCTGTCGCCTACGTCGCCCAGTCCAGGCTTCAGCATGCCGTCAGCTGTGATCTCGGCGTCCACGCCCGCAACCCAGATGTCAGTGCCCTCGGGCCACTCGCTCGCCGCGCGCTTGACACCCTCAGCGGCGCCGATGACGGAAAGAACTAAGATGCGGCGCGCGCCCCAGTCACGGAGGGTGTTGATGGCGGCGGCGCAGGTGCCACCGGTGGCGATGACGGGGTCAAGGATGATGGCGAGGCTGGAGGCATTGGGGGCACCGCCACTGGTCTCAGCCTCAAGAGCGGCGGGGGCTGTGGAGGCGGACTCGAAGGCGGCAGCGGAGGTGGAGGAGGCGGTGAGGGCGGGGTCGGGGATGTGGTGGGGGAGGTTGTTGTAGTACTCGACGGGCTCTAGAGTGGAGGGCTCGCGGTAGAGGCCGAGGTGGTGGACGGGAACGGGGTCGGGCAGGATGGTCTGGAGGGCGTCAACCATGGCAAGTCCGGAGCGAAGAATCGGAACGAGACAGATGGTGCGGGGGTTCAGGGTTGTCGTCGTGTAGGTGAAGCCGAGGGGCGTTTGGTCCTGGGAGCAGGAGTTAGCGATGGATGGGAAGAGGAGGTCAAGGGGCGTTTACCTCAGCGCCCTGAGCTGGTGATGAGGAGGCCGCCAGGGCTTCACAGCCTAGAATCAGGGCGATGTCATTGACGATGGTCTTGACATCTTTGGCTGGTGTTGACTTGGATCGTAGCTGGGATAGCTTCGCCAGGAGGCAAGGGTGGGAGGAAACATGGACATTGGGGGGAACTTCGGGTGCGGAGGCCATCTTGAGCAGCTGAGTTGACTACTGAATCACTGAGGTGTGAGAGGAAGACGAAGAGGAACTGAAGGTAATTAAGTGTGTCGTGTCCCTCGGCGTTGATGTCTGAAAGTAAGGCAGGTAGGTGGTCATCGTCCAGGTCCCTTATCCATCGGGCCCCTCCCCGGACACTGCGGGGCACCAGACAAGGTGCCCAGATAAGGGAGCTTGGGCCATGCGGAGGTGGCCGACGGTCAGTGCTCCACTGATAAGTCGGTCAGGTGGATGGTTAAGGTGGGGACTCGGCAGATCCAGTAATTCGGTGAGTTTCGGTGAATCGGAATGGACTTGCCGTGGCCCCTGCTTTCGTCAACTTGACGCGTGGAAATTGTTTGGTGACTTCCCTTCTCATCACCCACATCATCGATCCCTTCAAAGATGAAACGATAACAATATGCCACCAAGGCATTGCCTGGAGCAGTACTCTTCTCTCTACTTTCCACCATGGATCCGGCTGCCAACCTCGGGCCAAGCCAACGGCCCCATCAACATCGCGACCTGAGACACGGTTCTGGTTGGGCGTTGCCGCTTCACACGCACTCCTACCTAGTCTTCTTCGCGATCTGGGGCACTCTTTCGCGACTCGGACTGCAGTCACTGACGCATTACCCAGGAGCTCCCGTATCGTTCGGCGTGCTATGGGCCAACGTCGGCGGCAGCTTCGTCTTCGGGTTCCTCGCCGAGGACAGAATGCTGTTCCACTCGCCACAGGATAATCAGGCAGAGAACCAGGATATCCCGTCGCGCGAGCCGGACGATCTAGCAGAACAGAGCGCAGCGCGGAAAGCAGGCCCAGCATCGGTATCCGCCTCCGCGAGAAAAGCGCACATGGCGAGGAAGAAGGCCATCCCCCTTTACATTGGCCTGACCACCGGCTTCTGTGGGTCTTTTACCTCGTTCTCCTCCTTCATCCGCGACATGTTTCTCGCCACGTCGAACGATCTCCCGTCTCCCGATCTGACCACGCCCTTGTCCAGAAATGGCGGCTATTCGTTCATGGCGCTTCTCGCTGTCCTCATCACCACCGTCGGCCTGTCCCTCTCGGCCCTCATCGTGGGAAATCATGCCGCCAACGCCCTTCACCCAGTCACACCATCTCTTTCCTTCGAGTTCACTCGCAAGTACCTTAATCGTCTATGCGTTATCCTAGGCTGGGGCTCGTGGCTTGGTGCAGTCCTGCTGGCCGTCTTTCCACCGCATGATCGCTGGAGGGGCCAGGCCCTCTTCGCCGTGGTCTTCGCCCCTCTCGGATGCATCCTGCGCTACCACCTTTCCATGTTTCTGAACGCTCGCCGTCCATCCTTCCCTATTGGCACATTCACAGCCAATATTGCCGGCACGGTGATACTGGGCATGGGCTGGAATCTGCTGCATGTGCCTGTGGGAGGCCTCGCTGGCTGCCAGGTGCTTCTTGGCATTGATGATGGTTTTTGTGGGTGCCTGACCACGGTATCGACCTGGGTGGCGGAGATGGCTGCTATGAGGAGGAAGCATGCGTACATTTACGGCTCAGTGAGTGTCGTTTCGGCTTTTGCCCTGATGGTGGCCATCATGGGTGGGATGCGCTGGAGTATCGGTTATCAAACGCCCCTGTGTACAAGCTGATGTGGTTCACCGGCGGGAACCCCTCCAAAAAAAACCTTACCAAATCACCGGTCTTTTGTATTTCTTGAGCATGATTGAGTGTGGCCGAGAACTGATCTGAATACTCTGTATTCGTCCACGCAGCTGCCACGTGCCACACTCACAGCATTGGTGTTCACTTACGATGAGTGGTTTACGCTCTTGGCATCACCGGGGCCATCCTGGTCTACCCTTGCTTCCGATAGGGCGCGGCGGCAACGGGATCGAAAAGTCCAATTAGCCCTTGTCACAAAAGCGGCATGCTACAGGGGAGTTACCGCCGCAGTCAGACGGCCCCTCATCAACATGGGGCTTGATGGACCCCACAGAGTCAGGCGGGTGTTCCAATGACGCAGCCATCGCATACGGAGATATCGAACTATCGTTCATGATAGGCCTTGAGCCGATATTGTACCTCAAACACGCCTCACTCGGTGCTGCGAGGGCTTTACTTCCCTTCAACTTACGTAGATAAGTGAAGAAGTAGAGAGTCCGGATTGAGCACATGATTGTGGTGGTCATCAGCAAAATTTCACAAATACATTCGTGCCTGAATAGCCATGATGCTGGCTTTGAAAGCATGAGCACAAAGAGATAGAACCTGTTCCATGAAGGAGCCAAACCCGAGTGAGCAGGCCCACCTAATGGCTCTGAAAGAGAGTCAGCCTCGGGATTGAATCACATTGTCAGGCCGGACTCCGGACTGGGTCTCGGAAATACTCTACCTGAGAAAATTCTAACTCCGATCCAAGTAAAGGCGCCGCTTGGAGCGTACAACATGATGAGCCCTAGTGAAGTGAACGTTGCTTGCCAAGGAAGCTGCTACTAGGCTAGTCTAGCGGAGGCAGGTGGTCAATATGGACCAAGCACTCCGTCTGATGAAGACCCGTAAGATACTTTGGATCTTTGGTGTCGGGGAACGTCCGAATGTAGCCTTCTCGCAGCATCGATAATACGTCGTGGTTACACTGATGGAACATTCCGAGGCTTGTTTTCGGTGTTTACCTTCCTACCAGGTATCTAAATCTCTGCAATGAGCGGCTGCATCAAATCCTTGCCAATCACCAGTTTGAAAACTGCACTGCTCTTATGCTTGTCAGCTTCCTTCTCTTGGCAAATGTTCCTTGCCGCTGACCAAGACTGCATTGTAAGCACCAAAGTCCCAAAGTCTTACTATGGGTCGTGAGTTTGTAACTGGTGAGGCCTCATCATGTTGCACGGACTGGTTCTGCATCTATCAGAACGCAATAGAAATGTACGAGGAAACTTCGCTATAAGTATCTCGTTGGCCCCGCCGGGCCACTGTGAATTGTCCTCAGTAGGCACTAACCCTTCACACGGTCATCATACTCTCCTCTCAGGCAACTATCGCTAAAAAATGAAGTTCTCGATTGCGCTTGTGGCTGTTGCCTCTCTGGTAATAGTGTCCCGTTCCCCTACAAGAAGGGTTTGAAAACTGACGGAAAGTTCAGGTGACCGGTTTTCCCACCGAGGATACCGAGCCCCGAGGCGAGCTCATGTACTTTGAGCCTCCTCCTTACCCCATGGTGGATGCCGAGTGGGACATCCCCGTCTTCCCCGGCGGCGAGACTAAGCACTTTGTTGGCACCGTTGAGGTACGAAACCCAGCCACATCTCCAGCGCTACATTACAGGAAATCTTAAGGAATGTACACAGGCTGTCTATGCCGAGGTTCTCGCCCTGAACCCCAACTTTGACACGGAGCTCGAGGCCAACATCACGGAAACCGATGAGGCTCTCAGCAAGCGGGATCCGTCCGGCGGCCCGGTCTGCTTCGACCACACTCAAGGAGCCAACACGCTCCGTTTCCAGGAGGGAACCTTCTATCTGGAGCGCCTGAACAGATTTCTCGATATCAGCCCTCGCCGCTGCAGCCGTGTCAGCTGCTCCTTCAACGCCGGCATTGCCATCTGCAACGACGTTTGTGGTTTCCAGCCTTACTATACCATATTACTTTCTAATGATAGTACCAGAACCCCTCGACCACCTGGTCACTGCACACCAACCTGATTGTGAGCTACGTTCAGAGAATCAGCCGTGAATGTACCCACTTCTCGGGCAGCAGTATGGCCGGCCAGCAGTTCGACACCCGCGGGTATGTGATCTCGCCAACGTGTTAGAAACGACACTGACTAGCTCTTCAGATTCAACGTCATCGCCGTCAGCATGAACTGCAACGCCAACCCCGTTTGGGACGTCGGCATCTGGCCGCCCCGCAAGTAAACGTGAATTGATACCCAACTCAGCTGGTGTTTGCTATCATTCAACATGATGTAGGCCGGCTAAAGAGGATGGAAAAGCTATCACACAGCAACATGGATGGGAATATGGTTTTGGTCATTTGATCAGCCATGGAGGAACTTTGGGGAACTGAATACGTAAAAAGCTTACCTTAGAATTATTACAACCTTTGAAAACGCAGTTGAGAAACCAGCGCATTCAAGTATACATCTGTGGACATAAGGAAGCACGGTACTCAGACGTACCTGATAAACCGCAAGACGGTGTTAATTCCCGCTTGGCTGACATCCTCATGTCCACGCTCAACCCTAGTCCCGATAGCACTGTCTTCAATGAATTGAAGGGTGATAGCTGTGACAGTACCACAGGGCTATCTAAATAGGGTGTCACTCTGTCAGTGTCCGTATTTATACGTAGGTGGACGGCCGTCACGAATCCTCGGTGCGAACTATGCGGAATTGGGAATGCGACGTGCCCAAGAGTCAAGACTATTGATGAAGTTGATGATCCTGAATATCTTGAACTGAAAGTGAGTAGTAAAATGTATTGCACGGAAAAGGCTGGAAATGAATGTTTCCATCCAATTCGTGTACTGAGGCCTATCAAGCCTCCGGCTTCAGCTCAATCCAGAGCTCCACCCCCTCGGCCACTTCGCCGCCGATGGTCCGAGGCTCAGTTCCGCGCTCAGTGAGGATGGTGAGACGAATCTTCTCCTTGTTGCCAGTTGTAGCCTTGCCGTCGGCTACCTTGACCCTGAGCTCGCTCTTCTGCCCATCCTCGGGCGCATTCAGCTCCCAGACCTTCTCGCCGCTTTTTCCATCCTTCCCATCAACGTTGTGAACAAGGCCGTACACCTCGCGGGCCTCTTCAGAAGCCACCGTAACATCCACAGCGGCTACGCCCTTGGCCCCGGAGGGATGCCTCACGTTCTCTGCCTTCTCGTACGGTACCCTCAGTGACCTCTCTGTGCGATCCAGACAGTAGAACGGCAGCTCTCCGCGCCCAACCTGCGTCTCAGCCGACTCGGCGAAGGAGATGGCCCACTTGATCTCCGTGCCGTCCGGCTGCGTCCTCCCGCCAGAGATGGGGGAAATGTAGCTGATAGTCTTTGAACCGGCAGAGACACGGTCGCGGACCGGAGCGAAGCGTTCCTCGGCCGTGGCGGATGAGGTCGAAGCTACGCTGAGCGCATAGTCGACCAAGTGACCCTCAGGCTCGGCGCCCCAGCGGTGGCTGGCGCGATCGGCTGGGGAGGTAGAGGGGAGGAAAGCGATGAACTCGATGTATGTGCCGTCCGCGAGGAGAACGAGGTTGTTCGTGGTGCGGTTATCGGCGTGGCGACCACCGGGGTAGATATGGAAGGCCGAAGTGAGCCAGGAGGGAGGGGAGAGGAGGGTGGAATGGGGGAGAAGGACGACGAGGTGGTCGAGAAACACGGACATGGTATCGTTTGGGCTTGAGACTGAACTTGAGCAGAGTTGTTGGTGCAGGTCGTCCGTTTTCGGAGCTCGGGGTGAGGTTGGGATCAGGAGTGGGAGTAAGGCTTCAATTAGGTAGGTACTTATAGGGGTCACCAACCGCCGTAGTGGGAGGGACCCCGCTGTGATGTGAGCCCCCGCCTCGATGATGCCATCTTGTCCCCCAATTTTCAGACCCCGAATGCGCGGACTCGGGACAAATCCTCTCAGCATTCAGCATGCTAGATGCCACGGAGCGAGATCATCATATCTCCAAGGAGAATTTCGTGACCCTCGAAGGAATGTGCGTATGTTGTCCTGACATTTATCGCCAGTAACTTAGGTGCTTCAAGCAGCCGCTGTGCGCCCTGGTAACCAGCGGGTCATTGTAGGCGGGATAATAACCCAGCCCGTCCGCCAGGTATTACAGATGATCGGGGTGATCTTAGATGCAGCCTTTCCGGGATGGCTAGGTTCGAAGACATCTAGTACGCATACAGCGCCGTACCCTCGTCCTCCGTCTCGCGAATCTTACGGTTCGTCCGCATCAACCACACCCTCATCGCCCAAGCGCAGGCAATACTCACGACTGCGAATGCCACCATGCTCGAGAACCCCATCATGTACTCCGGGCTATCGGTGCTGGGCCAAAGATACGCGCAGTAGATGTACGCGAGGTTGGCGGTCACGTTGACGATCGCGTACGCCACAGACTTCTTCTCGGGCGTTTGCGACAGCGTGTTGCTCACCCATCCGAGGATGACGGATCCGACGGAGTATGCGCCTGTGGCATACAGGAAGGTCGAAGCGTAGCGTGCCGCGGAGTTTAGGGTCGAACAAGAGATCACAAAGCCGATAACTGCAAGAGACAGTCCGGCCGTGATGTGCCAAGTGCGCTCGTTGAAGCGACCGGAGGACCAGGCAAAAGGGATGCCAAGGATACCGGAGACGAAGTAAGGAGGGGCAGTAAGCAGAAGAGCCGTGGTAGACTCGAAGCCCATGGAGCGGACAATGGTCGGGAAGAAGTTGTTGAAGGAGCAGGCACTGCGCGCACTTGTCAGCTACGCCACAAGTCTAGGCTAGAAATGAACAAACCTGATGTGAGTGTTCTGCATGAGGCAGAACAGCCAGGTGCGAGGGTCCTTGCATGCTTGCTTGAGGCCTTCCCAAGTACTGCCACGGGGTTGCTCGCCAACGGTATCGCGCTGGATTCTGGCAATGCAAAGATCACGCTCCTCCTGCGTGAGCCAGCGGGTCTGAGAAGGGTCGTCGGGCAGAAGGAAGAACCCAAAGAGTGCAACAAATGCTGTGACTGAGCCTTCAATGATGAATAGCCTAGTAATCATGTAAGCCTATGTTTTGAACATCATCACGAAATCAGGCTGGAAAGAACATACCACTGCCACCCAGCGAGACCCTTGACCTGGTCAAGTGTGGAGAAGGTCGCGGCGGCAATCAGGCCAGAGCATCCAGTACTGACAACCTGCCCCGTGTACAAGATTGAGATACGAGTCGCTAGTTCTTTCCGCGTGTAATAGATCGAGAGCAAATAGAGAGCACCGGGGTAGAAGGGCTGGCGAGACAGGTGTTAGCATAGAAGATTTCAATGCCGTGAGTCAACAATATAAGAATTCGACTCACAGCTTCAATGAACCCAAGGAAGAAGCGGCAAGCTACGAGTCCGCCGTAGTTCTTGACACCGGCAGTCGCAGCGGAAACAGCAGCCCAGCCGATCATGCAGCAAGACAGGTAGATAGAGGGGCGAGTCCGTGTCATGAACATGTTGGAGGGAACTAGCTACATGTTAGCACCAGTGAAACTCAATGAACTAAATTATCAGGCGCGGGCAATGAGCGTACCTTGCATCAGGATGTAACCAACAAAGAGGATCGAGATGGCCGTGTTGTACTCCACACCCTTCAGGTTCAAGTCTGCTTCTAGAGTGTTCAAACGGGCTTGCGGTAAAGCGTTTCTGTCGAGATAGTTCAAGAAATACATCGCCCAAAGGATGGGCTGTTGGTGCTGGTATTAGCTGAAGGTCTGTCAGAGTCGGAGGGAGGCGAACTTGCCATGATCATGCGATCCAGCTTTCGAACAAGCTTGATCTCTGCAGGGTCTGTCTTTGCCATTGCTCCAGAGTAATCACCACCTTCCACAATTACAGCGTTTGCCTGATTCATCTTCTCATCATGAACGAACTCGGGTGGGAGAGAGGTGTCTTCTTTGCCTTGTTCGTGGGAGGCTACGGAGGAGTTCCGGCGTCCGTTAGTGATGGCCATGGTGGCTGGGAAGAGCTTGGAAATCCGAAGACTGATGGTAGATTGCCAATCCGTTCAGGTGGGAAGGAACTAATGAGCTTTCAGATCTCGTCTAAAGCTCGATTTAAGAGGTGTAGGAGAATATGTTTACTCAGAATCTGGGGTTAAGACATGGCGCATGGTTGTCTTCATATACCTGCTCAATCTCGAGTGTTTGTTCATGACCCCAGACTAGACGACTCGTGCAAAACTGAACTCTTCCCCATGGAGTAGAGTTAGCTCCGGGGAAAGAAGCGGGGAGCCACGCTGCTGCTGTCATCCTACGCCGTTAGTCCGCTATGCCGCTATTCCGTGATCCATTGGCCTGGAAATCACCCTGCATCTGCTACGCTAGCTCTATCCCGCTCCGCTATCCCGCTATGCCGAACTTATTGCTGCTGTAGAAAGCCAACGCAACGGGAGAATTGCGGAATACGACATTCACCGCCAATGTCGTCGACTCATATAAGTGACTGGCTGGCTGCTCGAGTTGCGGACCATTTGTTGGGCCATCTTGCATTGCTGCTTATCCACATTTCTTTCCAGCTAAACCAACGTCCAGTCTCGTCATGTCAGCAACCTCCGTCTTTGATTCCGTCCTCTTCAGGAACATCTTTGGGACGGAAGAGATTCGAGAATGTTTCTCCGAACGGTCCTATGTCTCCAACATGATCGAGGCCGAGTGTGCTCTCTCTCGAGCTGAAGAGGACGAGGGTGTAATCCCCTCCGGCGTTGCAGCCACTATCCGCAAGCACAGCGATGTGTCCAAAATTGACTGGCCACTCCTTGCGTCCAGGGCGGAGATCGTGGGATACCCTGTGCTTGGACTGGTGGAGCAAATGTCAACATGGGTGCCGGAAGAGACTGGTAAGCAACCGGCCCTCGTTTCTTTTGGCTCTCTCCATTCGGTCAACGGGCTCCAAATGGGCTTTCATGCCCCGACCACAGGCCTGCATCTTACGAATAGAAGATAAGGAATACTCAGCTAACATGCCGTGACCCAACAGCCGGCTACATTCACTGGGGGGCAACAACACAAGATATCATGGATCTCGCCTCTGTTCTGCAGACTAAGAACGGCCTCGTTATCGTCGAGCGCCTTCTTCGCCGCACTGTTTCTACCCTTGAGTCCATGGCAGCAGCCTACCGTGACGTGCCGATGGCGGGACGGACACACCTTCAGCACGCTTTGCCCGTCACTTTTGGCTACAAGTGTGCTGTTTGGCTTTCTGGCCTGCGCCGTCACGTTGAACGCCTGGAGCAAATAAAAGAACGATGCCTCATGGTACAATTTGGAGGCGCAGCTGGGACGCTTGCATCACTAGGAGAGACAGACAAGGGAATCCGTGTCAGGAAGAGAATGGCTCAGATCCTTGGCCTGCGGGATCCAGTCATCACCTGGCACGTTGCGAGAGACAACGTTGCAGAGGTAGTGAACTTTCTAGCCATGATTGGGGGCTCCTTGGGAAAGATTGCCTTGGATCTGATGATCATGTCATCCAACGAGCTGAACGAGGTAGATCATTTCCATGTCAGCTTCACTCTGGTTCTATGCTAATTACTTACAACAGGTCGCCGAGCCCTACGTCCCTCACCGGGGTGCTTCCTCCACAATGCCCCAAAAGCGCAACCCCATTTCCAGTGAGGTCATTCTCGCACAGTCAAAGATCCTGAGAGCACAAGCTGGCCTCGTCCTCGATGGGATGGTTTCCGACTTCGAGCGCGCATCCGGCCCCTGGCACCTCGAGTGGACAGCCCTTCCAACCTCGTTCATTGCAGCCGTCGGGTCGCTGTACCAGGCCGACTTTGCCCTCTCTGGCCTACAGGTCAACAAAGAGGCCATGATGGAGAACCTCCAGTCTACAAAGGGCATGATTGTTGCAGAAGCTGTCATGATGGAACTGGCTAAGAGCACTGGACGTCAAGAAGCGCACGAGATCGTCTATGGTGCGTGCGTTGCAGCACATGAGAACGACGCTTCGCTACAGAATGCTCTTGAGAAGATAACACAAGTCACGTCGCATTTGGACTCGGAGACTCTGAAGCAATTGTGCAATCCCACGAGATACATGGGGAGCTGCCAGCTTATGGTTGATGAGCTATTGGCACAAGGAACGAAACCGGAGTCCAAGATCAATGGGGTCAACGGTGTCCAGAGAGCCAACGGCACCAACGGCACTAGTAACGGCAAGAACGGTGTCAGTGGCCATGGCTTGGGTGGTTCTTCCGTCTTTGCGAATGGAGATGGCCAAGTATCAAACAGCCTTGTTAACGGCGACGCTGAAGCGAAAGCTTTCCAATAGATAACGGAGTCTTGGAGTTGATACTTCAGATTGTACAATCCCACAATCGATACTGATATTTTTGACGTGCCTGAGTCTGTATCAAGCATCACATGGCAACTTTGAGGTTGTATTCAGAAGTTGGCCGTCATTCATCAGGCCCAACAAATAACATCCACATTACAGCAGGTTCCCCTTCTGAGACATATCAATTCTATTCACTTCGTCCCGGGAAGTTTGATCTGCTGTCCCCTGCAAACAAAGCCCATGACAGTGTACTATCTTAAAAGATTGAAGTTATGCGCCGTATAATTTACCAGCTGATCACGTGGAAGACACCATCGGCAGTCTGCTCCGCCTGGCCAACCTCGCGCTTCTTCCAGTTAACAACAAAAAACGCGCCGTCAGCGCTTTCCTCGGCATCAGGAGAGGCAGCAATCTCAATATCGCGCTTCCGCCAGTTGACGACGAAGAAGGCGCCGTCAGCAGACTGCTCAGCCGGCTCGACCTCACGCTTGCGCCAGTTGACGACGAAGAAGGCGGAATCGGCAGACTCGTCGGCGGAGGCCTGGACAGTGGAGACGTGGTCGGCGGTGGGAGCCGCAAGGGCGAGGCCAGCGGAAGTAAGGGCGAGAAGAGCGGAGAGATTGAACTTCATGGCTGCGGTTGATTTGTTAAAGGTTTGAGTCTGGATCCTCGTCAGCTTTATAGTCTATAGATTGGCGCCTCCTGAGCTTCTTCGTACTGAGTTTTGTTTGAACAGAGGAGGAGGTTTCAGTATTCTTTTGGTTGTAAGAATGAATGAGAGCAAGCCACAAATTACCGATGTGGTCACAATGTTGACCTTTATAGTGGAATAATGGTTGAGGGGTAACCTATTGGAGCTTATTCAGAGTCTGCACTCTAATGGCGTGCTGATTCTCAACTATCATCAAATGATTCATAAGCTTCCCCTCATAATTTGACTGGTTTCCGCCTGTTCTTGGCAAGATCAAAGTCCATCCCGTCACCAACGAATTGTATGGTGGTCTGTCATATTCCGTCTTCGTCGAAAAGCTGGGCTGGCGTGATATCCCGCGTCTACTCGCCATGCAGCGAGGGACCTCCGTTCCGTCGCCAGCCAGTACTGTTCTTCGGCTCGGATACCAAGATGGAAGGTGAGCATGGACAGATTACATTTCGCCCCTCGGTTACGTACAACCATGGCGATGAGACTTGACGAACTGGTTTACAGGCAGCTAAGTGATCCTTCGTGTAGTTGCTAGTCGTTCATTCGTGACAAAAGTCCATTTCCAATATGCTTTCATTCTCGAACAACCTATCACAAGGCTCGTTTTGGGCTTCGCATGCATGATGCTACTGTGGTGGGGGGTTGCGCGATACTGCAGCAGCCACGATCCACGACGAGCACGTATTGTCAGCGGAGGTGCGGGGTGAATCACTTCTGACTGAAGCCGATACCCTTCAGGGTCTATCTCTTCTTCATCTCCCAATTCATGTTTTCCAACAATCACCTCTAAGTCACCAAATTTGATATGGATAAAGCACCATGAGCCCAACTTCCCAATCACATCAGTTCTCTACTGACGGATCTCATGCCGACGAAGAGGACAAGCCGTTTTTGCCTCCATTTGAGAATCTGGGCGCACACAAAAGGCCAATGACTGCCACGCAGCAGTACGCTTCTGTCATCTCCTACGCAACCAATGTCCTTCTTGTTGTTTGGCTATTTTTCATGACGCACGGGAAGATACAAGACCCAAGTCTTGAGCCTTGTAAGTAGAGATGATCCAGATGACGAAGACCCTTGGCTGATGGCGCTCAGCTCCAGCTGGTAATATCGTCAAATACACTACGTACAAGTTTGAAGCAGCTATCAACGACGACCTGTCACCATACCAAGGATGGCCGTCAGACGAGATCGATGCCCGATGGCAGAGCATGTACAGTGGTAGGCACTCGCCCAATGATCGCTGCGATGAGTAGACCATCGATGCTGACATGTTCTGTAGAAGGCACCGATCTTGCCTTCGCCCCGACGGAGGTTGAGGAATCACAGCTGCCAGAGGACGTGGAACGCGTGCCTGTGGTGGGCTTTGAAGACCACTACGTCGGAACTCTTGACATTTTCCACCAACTTCACTGTCTCGTATGGAGCAAAGTCTTTGCCACGGCTGCGACGAGCCGAGCTTGCTGACCAGGAGCCAGAATATTTTACGCATGGGATTCTACCCCAATCGCTACAATACATCATGGTACTTCGCCAACGGCACTCTAGATGAGATGAGCTGGAAACACATTGGTAATGGCTTGTGGAAACCTGAATCCGGCGGTCATCACTAAAGCCATGTCAGATCATTGCATCGAAGTCATGCGCCAGCGTCTGGTATGTTCTGCCGACATCACCCCTCTCTGGTATCGATGGTCAAGTGAAAAGGAACACCCGAAGCTCATCCCTCGCATTGGCGTTGAGCACACATGCAGAGATTTCGAGGCAATCCGCAATTGGTCATTCCCGAAGAGGTATTCTGCCCCGAAAACAAGGACGTTGCCGAGTAGTGTGTTGATGCTGATGCGAAAACAGAGTTCCAGGCATGTCCCCTTATCACAGGGTCGTTGACGGGAAAATCGAAGACCACACACCCAGCGAGGATTTGCATGCCCATGAACAGGGCCAAAGTCACAGCCACGATCACTGAAAAAGAAAATCCGAAGAACGGATGGGTTCTCTATGGGAGAGAGCTGTTGTGAATATCAATGGCTACGATCTGGTTCTGGCACGTGAGTCGAGCGTTTCCATATCTTACCTTACAGAAATCAACAGATCTAAGATTCCCCAAAAATACACACCTTCGGAAGACCTCTGTATTGTTCTCGAAGGCAAAGCATGGAGCATGATTCCGGTGGGCTGGGAGCGTCCAGCCGCGAATGAATCATCCTTCCAAGCCGCCCAGATGTTGGGTGGGCACTGGACGTCTTCTTAAGTTTGCCAGCCCACATGTTCCTGCTTTTTTGTTTGCACAACGTCCCAGAGGGTTGTGCCTCAGCTCTTCGAGTTCATTGGTGCTCTGCTGGCATGGTCCGTATCAGCACGGCTGTTGGTGCCATACGTGGAGGTTGACTGTGCTTGTAGGATGGTGATAAATTCGATTTCAAAGAGACGGTGGCCTCGTCGGGGTTGACGGGGTTGGGAATTTATACCACGAGGCCCCTGGATGCGTCTGTCTGACATTGTACATATATCAGCATCACGGGAAATACATGAAGTTGGGTTCGAGGTAAGGGTAGATAGCTACGTAGACAGAAGATCTAGTGCTTCCTTGAGGTTCGATTTTGGCTGTCGCTTGTGCCCTGACCACGGAGTTGCAGTTTCTGCATTCAAGACCAGAGCAGCCAGAATTTGCAGAATGACATTACTTCTATGACCTAGATGGCGAGTCGAACTCGAGTCGATTTCGTGAGGCATCGCGAGGTGGTATTGTCGCCTGTACCATCGGTGCCGGAGACTCGGAATGTTCCCAGGGTAATAGATTTGGCGTTACTACTGCCTCGCCAGGAGGCTACGGAGGCCAAAATAACAAATCATTGCTGCCGCATGAAGGAAAGTTGCAAAAACAGTCAGCTTTGACATTCCTTTGGAGAATAGAGAATTATCAAGATGGCACTGCATGACGATAATGATGCCGACAGTCATAGCAAGACGTGGCGTTTACTTACAATTCCTGCCACAAGCGTCCAAATCGGAAGGCGGCATAATAGAACCAGCGTCGGACCCATTTTGCAACGTCAGCCCTGGCCAGAATAGGGGGGACAGTCCCGACAGGGGTTCTAAGAAATCAACCGCATGTGATTTTTCAGGTTCGAGAGCTCTACAGTGGAGTGAAGCATGCCTGTTCAGCGTTTGAACCTGGCAGCCGAGAGGCCGAGAGTCTTGTCACCTTGCGTGATGCCTTCGTGGCGTTAACAGTGGTGCTGATGACCCAGACCACGCACACTGCCACGCACTCTCCGTGGCATGGTTGGTCAGATTGCGGCACACGCCGATCGTGATGGATCAGCAGGTGACAGAGAATGGCTTGACATGTTGTGTGATTTCCTCGCCCCGACATCGTGTTGCCGTTGAGGGTGACTCGGAGATCTTACGCTGTTCTCGGGGTCTCTATTGCGAGGAATGGGCTGACATGGCCTACTTGTCTCAGGTTGTGATCCATGGAGCAAACGCCCGCCGAGGCAAAATGCAGTGCCAACGCGGTGATCTTACACGTTGATGGCGTTACCAACAGGCCAGCAGGCAAAGCGGGCGCGTCTAGAACTCCGAAAGCGTCCTGCCTAGACAGGATCATCAGACGAAGGAGCGAGACGACACGGCGTAGCTGGCTCAGACGTTTAGCTTTTTCTTCTTCTTCCTTGAGATGCCATTTTGAGCATTGGGCCCTTCTCGACAATCACACAATAGGTCGGCTGAGGCCCAGGCTGTTCAGGCGAGGCCCACGTGAAGCTCGAAAAGGTAGGACGGGAGGCGAGTGGGCCGGACTATTGGCATGTCTTTTCGGTCAGCTCAGGGCGGACAGGGCTGCGGGCGAGCGACCGAGAGCTCGCCAAGGTCGCGTAGAATAGCAGGCCTCCTGTTGGCGAGCTTGGACAATGTCTGCATTCTCACCAAGACTGACGGAATCTCGGGACACCCAAGAAAGGAATGTGGTTAAGGAGGATCGATGTCGAATTTTGCATGGCCGGGACATGTCATTGGCTGCATACTTGGCGATGCGATCACGGCAGATCGCGTCATCGGGTCTAAGCTCACCGAAGTGGAAATTCTGACACACACCTTGATTAGTCACTCGGTACGTACCGGTCAAGTCATCGGCATCACCAACCAGAGCCAGGCAAAGGCAGCCTAATCCACCTCAAATCCAACGTCTCTCCCACAACCTCCACACCACCCTTGCCACTCGACAAGTGTGGGAACATCAGCAGCATCCCAGACAGCTGAGACACCCGTCCCGACTGAACGGCCAACCTGATGCTTGCCAGACGGGAAGCTGCAGAGCCTGCTGGACCTGTATGAACCAGGGCCACCCGGATCGGGACGCATATCGTCGGCCTCACGATCACGCAACGCGCCAACAGCGAACCAGTTGCCTATTCCTCGTGTCGCGCCATGCCATCGACGTTTGCCCAGCCTGTCGCGAACCTCCATCGCCGAAGGCGTCATTGCGGTCCATGATGGCCGATCCACTTGGCGCCAGACGGCGGTCCGAACCATGCGGCCATCGCATGCAATTCCATGCTACCGTTCCGGGGGCCCAGACTTCGCGTGGGCTGTCCCGTGGAGCACATCAATTTATAAAACCCATTCTCGAACCCTTCCTTTCTTTCTAGCCGGACTTCTCTGCATGTTCCTGGAGCCTCCCGAATCCCTCGAGTCCCACTGATCATCGATCAACACCTCGGTCTGATCTTAGACAGCAGACGGCTACGACCATCACACGAGACGCCATGTCTGACAACTTCGCCCCCCGCGTCGTCGCCGACGCGCCTCCCGCCTCTCATGGCGCGGACAACAAGGACGGCTTCCTGCCTGCCGCCTCCGACAATGACAGCGAGATTGGTACGCCGCACTCAAAGTCCTCCGACTGCCCGCCATGACGTGTCTCGAAGACTCGAAGACTTCCATGCTGACATTCTAAACCTGCAGGTCGCATTGAGCAGAAGCGCGAGGCCAAGCGCCAGATCGGCATCATCAGCGCCAGTTTCCTCATCTTCAACCGCATCGTCGGTACCGGTATCTTCGCCACGCCCTCGAGCATTCTGGCGTCCTCCGGTTCCGTCGGCCTGGCCCTCTTCATGTGGGTTGCCGGTATGATCATCGCCTTCGCCGGTACCGCCGTCTACATGGAGTTCGGCACCGCCATCCCCAAGAACGGTGGTGAGAAGAACTACCTCGAGTATGTCTACCGCAAGCCTCAGTTCCTGACTACCGGTCTGTACGCCGGCTACGTCGTCCTTCTGGGTTGGGCCGCTGGTAACTCTGTCGTCTTCGGCGAGTACATCCTCCACGCTGCCGAGGTCGAGGTCAACCGATTCAACCAGCGTGGTGTCGGTGTTGCTTGCATCACCGCCGCCTTCATCATCCACGGCACCGCTGTCAAGTGGGGTCTGCGCCTGCAGAACTTCCTCGGCTGGATCAAGCTCATCATTGTCTTCATCATGATCATTGCCGGTTTCATCGCCCTTGGCGGCCACCTTAAGATCGACAACGACTTCAACAACTTCGACAACGCCTTCGAGGGTACCACTGGCAGCGCGTACGGCGTCGTCACTTCCATCTACAACGTCATTTGGTCCTACGTCGGTTACAGCAACGCCAACTACGCCTTGAGCGAGACCAAGAACCCTGTGCGCACCCTCAAGTTCGCCGCCCCTATCGCTATCGGCGCCATTTCGGTTCTGTACATGTTCATCAACATCGCCTACTTCGCCGCCGTCCCCAAGGAGGAGATCCTGACCTCCGGCCGTCTCGTCGCCGCCTCGCTGTTCCGCAACGTCTTCGGCGGCACCGCCGAGCGCGCCCTGTCTGTCTTCGTCGCCCTCTCCGCCTTCGGCAACGTTCTCTCGGTTATCTTCTCCCAGGGTCGTCTCGTCCAGGAGCTTGGCCGTGAGGGCATCCTGCCTTTCTCCCGCCTTTGGGCCAGCAACAAGCCTTTCAACGCGCCCCTGGCTGGTCTCTTTGAGCACTGGCTCATCTGCATCATCGTCATGCTGGCCCCCCCTCCCGGCGATGCCTACAACTTCCTCCTCAAGTATGTTGATCCAGGCACGTCTCTCTTCAACACATTGCTAACCAGAGTAGCCTTATCTCTTACCCCCTTGCCATCATCAACGTTTTCGTTGCTGGCGGTCTCGTCCATCTCTACCTCAACCGCGCTTCCTGGAACTGGAACCCACCTTTCAGCGCCACGCTTCCCGTGGTTCTTTTCTTCCTCCTCAGCAACATTTACCTCGTCATCGCCCCCTTCGTCCCTCCCCCCACCCCCGAGCAGAACCAGTATGCCAACCTTCCCTACTGGATCCACATGGTCACGGGCTTCGCCGTCATTTTCGCCGGTGGACTCTACTGGCTCGTCTGGGCCCAGATACTTCCCCGCATCGGCAAGTATGAGCTGGTCCGCGAAACCGTCATCGACGACATCGATGGCTGGGAGAGGAACGTCTTCTTCAAGCGTCCCATCGGCACCACTGCTGCCCGCGAGGCGGAGATTGCTCAGGGCGCCAACTATTCCGGTCAGCAGACCACTGAGACGAGGAACTTTTAAAGCGCATTGCTGCATTGAAGATTGCATTTTGAATGCGAGTCGAGGGATGCTCCCGATTGGAGTGTCAGGGATATAACTTGGATACCACATACATACCTGCCTGCGCTTTGTTTGGTCTAGCCTTTGCTGGCCTTTGTTGCCAGCGATTAGATCTAATGATCCCCATTGGGGGCTTTCACAACACAATAGACATGATACCATTTTGGTTACTGCCACTTCTCTGCCTAAATACCTCTGATGAGTCTGCGACGGGTAAGAGACGGCTAATCGTTACGAGGCGCTGTTAGCCAGTGGTCTTCCAGCCCTTAAAAGCTACGGTAGGCATGGCGACTTCTTAGAGAGGGATGATATTGCACAATTAGTTGCGTGAAAGTTTGAAGGACTATCCGCCTGGATTCCATCGCACCGTTGATTTTTTTCATATCTATTGTGCTCATGGGAATATGAAGCTATTGACGGCTGACTCGCGCTAGGATGGTGGTTGCATCTGAAGGAATTGTGATGACCCTTCGTCCCCAAGCAGAATGTGATCGTACTGGAGGCCCAGCTGCTACATCCGACCGAAGATCTCTTGATAGACACATTTCCAACTGTTCGGTCCCACGCTAGGCTTCGAAATTATGTCATTTTGACAAAACCCTGGGAGCATCATATCCACTGTAGCACTGTTGAAAAAAGGCTGCAGAATGACAGTCGACGTGCTTTTCGATGTGCTCACGAGAAGCCTGTGTTCTTGCAAGAACGTATAGACTCAGATCAACGCGATGGACATCAATTCTTTCGGCCTGTGGTCGTAGTCGACCGCTCTTCATACGTTGAAACACCGATATATCCGGATTCGACTTGCACAAATGCTGACATTACCCTTATTGTCTTAATCATCATAGAGCCAAGCTAACAAGGGACAAAGGTACCTTTCTTCATCCTGGCTCCGGAGCTATCAAACCTAGCACGAGGAGCAAACCATGCGGGAGCCAGACTGGAGATGTTAAAATCGACCGAGAACCCACAAAAATGAATGCGCTCCCCTGGCCTCCAATGGCGGATGTCCTGTCGGAAGCCGGGGAGATCTGCGCGTTCGTGGAGCGGTCCGATAGTCCAGGGCCGTCTTACTCGTCCACTGTTGCCGGCATGGTTCCGCGACCCTGGTAACGCCACACGCACTATTCGGGTTTAGAGACTCTTCAGCGACATGGATGACTGCCAACTACCAAGGCTCAATGGTCATCAAGGGCACCCCCTTTGGTCGGCAGTATGCAATCTTGTTACTGGTTATGCATCCAGGCATTGGCGCGCATCAAGTTTAGGGGGTCAAACGAGAAAAGCCAGCACCGCTTCAAAAGATAAACAAGCATCAGCTCTAGGCTTCGTACCAGGCCTGCCTTCGGCATATGATACCGCGTGTCACCATAGCCATTAGAGAACAATCATTTCATGTGATGAGCACAGCAGACGAAGATTAGCCCTCTTGGATAGCTATGTGTCGTTCCATGCCGAGGAGTCGCAACTTATCGTTACAAACCCATGTCCTGGCCCTTGCAAGCCCCCGTCCGTATCATTCAGATCGTACACTATGGCCAGCGGCCCGATGGGATCCCACCCTGCTCCATCATTGATATTCATCATCGATTGCCCCACTCAACCCTGACATCCTCCTTGATGTGGATCCCTCCTTCATTGCCACTTTTGCCTGATGAGCCTGCATCGCTTGAATTCCTCGTTCGATCGGTGCTAAGGATGTGCTCGTCACTTTGATTGCGACTCAACGCGCCAATATCTGTTACTGTTTGCGTGTTCAGGCCCAGGTTCAAGGGATCTACCGTCCTGTCTTCGGTCCTCGTGTTCGTAGCAGGCTTTTTGGGGATCCCGCTCAGTTTGTAGCTTTGACCGTCGGTGCCTTCACCATATTTATGGTACTGCGCGCTCGAGGAAGAGGAAAGGTTTCCACGCTTGAAGATATGACGATAGAGGGGTCTTAGCAGCGGAATACCGATACAAATCATGGTCACCGCTTGTTCGGCGCAGGACCATACAATGAGCGGGACGGTGTCCTCTTGAAATCAATCAGCACAAAGAATAATGCGTCGAGCTCTGGCTGTAACACACTCACCTGTATAGTTCTCCGTAAAACCGGTCGCGACCTCGTAGGTTCGGACAATGCCTGCAGCACCAGCGCTAGGCTTGGTGATTAGCTTGAAGTGAGCCTCAACTGTTGAGAAGATGAAAGAACACACATGACACCCAGGCCCATGCTGACAGCAATGAATATCTTCTCCTTCTTCTTCATCTTCAGATTCCAGACGATCAACGTTGGGAACGCTGCGAAAAAGAAATCGGAGACGACGCAGCATACTTCAGAGCCATTAGACTTGCTTTCAATGATCGCGCAGCCATGTGGAACCTACCGCCAAGTGTCACGGCGACAGGAGTGATGTCCCAGTCGCATTTCGCTGTTGGTCGAAGTTCCAGGTCAAAGATTGCCCTTGGCGGGCTGCACTGAAACCAGAACGAGACAACTGTTGCTATCGAGTCGGCGAGGAGGATGCTCATGACGGACCAGATGGCAATGCGATGCCATCTTATCACTGTCAGTCGAAGGAGGAATAGCCCAAGTGACAGCTTTGATACAGCCATACCCACGATGGAAAATGACTGTCCAACCATCTCCCACTTGATAGCTTCAGTGGCGTCCTCGGTTTCAAGTGTGTAAATCGGGCGCCCGAAACCATAACCCTTGGCCACGTGCGTGAATGTGGTGTACAGAACCAACAAGATCTGTTGTAGAACAAGTCAGCTTTTGCAAGACCTCTGGGTGGTTTGTGCTCATCTGACCGCCGCTAGAACGTAGGCATGGTCGTCAGCGCCGAGCTGGTCGATGATGAAGGACCGCGTGACGAGGCGAAGGCTCAAAAAAACGAGCGTTATGGCAGTCAGAGTCCACATGATAGCCACCGCCGTCTGTCCCTTTTCACTGTTAGACATTTTGCCAAAGCTGTCGATGGGCGGTTGATCTGTGTCGGTCGGAGGTTGAACGACGAAGGACAGGATGGGCAGAGCAACATTCGGGAGGGGATTATCCTTCTTCATAACCGGTAGAAATTCATCACCATCCCTACCTCAGCAATCTAGGTGTACATCTGGGATCTTTGGTCTTGGATCGATCGTCGTGGCCTCTGACCATAGCGCTTCCCGGGTCACAGTCCCCGGGTTCGCATATGAACCGGCCATGATCCGATCTATCCCTGCCAGATTCCACTGAAGGATTTGGGTGGCCGAATAAGTGGATTGCCGAGCCCATCTCGACTGGCACGGATGATTTGGCCCCTGACCAACGCGCATTTTGTTGGTGGTAACTGAACATACCAAGACCGGGCCGCATTACCCCCTTGTTCCGATCCTTGTAGCATGTGCATGGCTGGCTGCACACGACACATGCCACTCAACGTGCCCCCCCTCTCTGAGACTTGATCGCCCAGTCAATACAAGAGACGGAGGACTGCTACGCAGAAGGCCCAACAAACATAACTATCAAGCACTCTCACGCATCATTTGTGTCTTCGCTGTGCCCCTCCTTTCAATCGACCGTTCTGGGTAGACAGCACGATTTGGTCATGTCCGACAACTCTAGTCTACTCGAGACGGAGCAATCCGTAGATTTTCTTGGGATACCACCTGGATCATCGTCTCTTTTGCTGTTACTCCTGGTGCCAGCCGCTACTTGCTTGTCATGGTGGGTGTACGAGGATCTCTCATCACCCCTGAGAAAGTACCCTGGACCGTTCCTCGGACGTAAGGCAATTCCAATACATGATTTACTACATATTTCCTTTCTTCATGGCATCTTCTCAATCGCTAATGCATGCTTTCGCGTCTCAGGATGGACCAGGCTTTGGTACATGTACTGGAACTGGACAGGAGACTCTCAGCTGGAACTGGAGAGGCTGCACAAGAAGCATGGACCTATTGTCCGCATTACGCCTTACATCATTGACATTGACATACCCGAAGTTATACAGTCGGTGTTCAATACCAAGGGAGACTGGCTCAAGGTTCGTGGTCTGGGAGCTGCCAACATCGAATCTTGACTGACTCAGTCTTGCTGCAGACTCCTTGGTACCATGGAAGCAGTGCTCTGGTAAACGGCCAGATTGTTCTCAACCTGTTCAGTCAAACCAATCCCAAACAGCATGCTAAAGAGAGAAAACCGATTGCGAAGTTCTACTCTCCTGCTGCCACTGCCGCTTTGGAGCCGCACATCGACCCGGTTATCAGAAAATTCTGCCAAGACCTGGAAAAATGGTTCATCGACGTATCAGATGACAAGCAGGAGTTCGATCTCGGCCAGTGGATTCTATTCTGTAAGAGGCCCTTGGTCTTGGTCATGATGCTGCTTGGCCCATTGTACCCTACGCGTGGACCACATGGGTCCTGGCCCTGTTGATGAGCGCTGACTGATGGCAGATACCTGGGACGTGACCGGCGCTGTGACATTTTCCAAATCTTTCGGATATCTTGACAAGGGTTATGACTTCGACGGTGTCCTCCATGCCGCCGATAAAGCGCAGGACTACTTCGTGGTCGTGGGAGCCATTCCCTTTCTTGACAGAGTCTTCGACAAGAACCCAGTATACCGGATCGGACCCCCCGGCTTCAATACCTCGACTGGTATTTCGATTCAACATCTGCAGGATCGCTACACCGGCGCAGACAAGGATTACCACAATCCCGACGTGCCTGACTTTCTCGATCATTTTATTGCCGCCAAGAACGCAGATCCCGAAAATGTCAGCAATCCTCAGATCATCTCATGGCTCATGGTGAATATGATCGCAGGAAGTGACGTGAGTGACCACTTGGGCTTACCCGCCTCGTGAAGGTCGATAGGGAGTTTTGTAAAACAATCGGCTGACTTCTCAGACTACTGCCATCACCATCCGCAGCGCCCTTTATTTCTCCCTCAGTAACCCAAGGGTCTGGTCCCGCCTCACATCAGAAATTCGTTCCCAGAGGTTTTACGAACGTGATATGATCCCACCAGCGTACAAAGATGTTCGCGCAATCGCCTACGTTGACGCCGTCGTCCGAGAAGCCCTGCGCGTCCTCCCCGGTGTTGCCATGTCCATGGAGCGCTATGTGCCTGCGGGCGGCTACACCCTGCCCAATGGCGACTATCTTCCCGGAGGCACCATCATCGGCGTCAGCCCGTATATCACCAACCGGAATCGATCAGTTTTCGGCGAGGATGCTGACGACTTCCGGCCTGAGCGCTGGCTTCGGGACGAGAATGCTGGTGAGACGGAAGAGGATTTCCAGTCACGAATTACCTTGATGAACAAGGCGGATCTGTCTTTCGGAGGCGGAAGCAGAAGCTGTATTGGCAAAAACTTGGGACTGTTCCAGTCATACAAGGTTCTGGCTACACTTATCACGCTCTATGATATTGAGCTGTCAGAAAAGGCGAACTGGAAGGTCATTTGCAGCTGGTTTCCTCGCCAGGAAGGTCTGCGAGTCAGGATGAAGAAGAGGCAGTTCTAGACATCTTGGGACTGCCAGTCATAGCGTCAGGAATCTTCAGCTCATTCCAGCCCGTGATGACAAGCGAGGAGGCCCGGGGTCGCTTTCTGCCTATCTCCAGGACGATGCACCCTATTTAGGATAACAGGGTGGTCATAAGCTGTCGACAGCAGAATTGGTCATTCGAGAATGTTCAGCAGAAAGAACCAATAGCGAATAGAAACAAACGCAGCATGACTATTCCAAGCAATTTTACGGAAGATGTAGTTCTCCAATTGGGGACCCAGTGGGCCTGTGTGTGTGCTGACGACCAGGTGCAGGGTAAGATGCGGGAGTCCAATTCACGTCAGCTCTGCTGATAAATCAAATCTTCCACATTCACCGACAACAGTCCATGAACGTGAGGAGCTCCACGACCCCTTTGCTTGCTAGAGATGAATCGCACACCTCGTTCTTCTCGTACGGCAGCGATCCCTAGCAACTTTCTACAAGAATGGCTACCTCCAAAGGCTCACCAGTCCAGACCTGTACATCGTCGACCGCCAACGGCTTGCCAGACATGCCGAGTAGCCAAGGCAAAGTGTGACGGCCAGGCTGTCTGTGGTCGCTGCATCAAACGAGATATCATCTGCATCTACGAGGGACCACAGGTTTCACAAGCTGTATCCCAGCTCGGCAATGCCTTGACGAGCCACGCCGTTGGGCCTACGGCTCCTCATGCCGAATCGATGATTGAAGGACAAGGAACAAGCTTAAATGCGACGGAAATGCCTACTTCCTTCATCACTGAGCCGTACGAATCAATGCTGGAAGACGTGATCGAGTGGTCCAGCGACACGGTTTCTGGTCACCCGATGGGCTTCGATTGGCGCAGCTTCAATTCAAATATGCCTGTATGTTGGCCAACAGTCCTACTGTACAGAACCACACCGCAATTAACACTACGCTCCAGACTCTGGGCTCATCGAACTTACATGACCACGGAAGTACCGAGCTGTCCGGGTCAACACCAGACCAGAATTTCAGCTGGGCCGCCCAGCCTACGCAGGTGAGGGCACCAGCCAGCCCACACCCGTGCCTGCCCAATCCTTTTGTTTCGCCCACGAAATGCTTGTGCCGGGAAAAGCTGGTCGATGCTTTACCAAAGGTGCATGGGGCCTTAGAACACGAACAGCTCGATGAGGTCTTCAAAGTCACGGCCGAAGTCATGAGAAATTGTCAAAGCATGGTGGACTGCACAAGCTGCGACATGAATTGCACAGACCTAATCGGCATCATGACGATCATCCAGCGAACCGGCAAATGCTTCGACTACATTTCCACTGCTGGCTCAGATTCCACTGTCACGATCAGCTTCGGTGGGTCGGAGGTTCCGGTGTATGATCCTAAGTTGCGGACCATGTTGAACATGATCCTCATTCAGAAATCCACGGTGGTGCTGAATGCCGTAAGCGCCAAGGGTCAGGACATGCTGCGAATGTTAGGCTCGCCATCGCCTCTGGCGAAGGCTAGCATAGCACATTTGGAGACGATACTTGACGATTTCCGGGGCGTGCTGCGGAAGACGACAGAGCTGGCCTGTCCGACCCCGACTCAGTCCGTCGCCGATGTTGAGACGGGAACAGACGCTGGCTAGGTAGATTCGGTTTTGTAAGTCTGGTGCCACACGCAATAAACGTGTTAGGCCACGGGCGTAGGACTGTGAAAGCCCAACAGTTCATAGTGAGATCGGTAGGGAGAGGTGATCTGTGGGCGCGAGCATGCCCATGGTTGGTGGCGAATGTGATTTGATTCGAATATTTACATGGCAGCTAATTTTCTGAACGAACGATAGCTTGGTATTCTGCCAAAAAGGCGCGACAAGCTGGATCATAAAAGAACTGACTAAGTCTTGAGGCATCTCGAAATTTCTGTTCTCCGAATGAGGCCCCACAGCCCCGTATCTTCGCGCATCACCACCGAACAACACCTCACGATAATTGATTCAAAACGAACTATGCCGCCATAGACAGCAAAAGGAAAGTTGATGAGGACGAGACTCGAACTCGCGCGGGTTGCCCCACCAGGAAATCTGTTAAGGAGACCTTAACCTGGCGCCATAACCAACTCGGCCACCTCACCGTTGATTGTTGAAGAGCCGAGGCGCGTGTGGGTTCATGGCGTGCGTTGCGGGGCAGGAGGAGGGCTTCATCTCGCGTCCCACCAGCGAAGAGGTTTCTTGCGGGCCTTCTGCCACGGTTTGCGCGATGAGAATAGCACTACCTAGCCTCCGGCGACGCCTGCCGTCATGAATAGCTTCTCCCTCTTCATCAGTAGACTCAGAGAGGCAACCAAGGCCCCAGCGACAATGACGAGGACGTACGTCTTCCCGATGGCGTCGACAATAACTCCCAAGACTCGGTCTCTGGTGGCCAAGTCAAGATCTCGAACGAAGCTGCCGGCGGCTCCTTCAATGGCAGCCTGGATGTCGCCGCGCGGCATGTCGGGCAAGACCTTCGCGATACCAGTCTCGCTCTCATTGAGGAAGACGGCGTTGGCGATGGCGAGCGCCACGGTGATACCGAGGAACTGCGCCAGGGTGATGAAGCCCACGGCGGGCGGGACGTTCTTCGGCTCGACGACGGCCTGCGCGACGGAGAAGGAGGCCTGGGCGAACATCCCCGCGCCGATGCCAAGCAGAGCGGTGTATCCGTAAATATTGCTGTGGCTGGTGTTCTGGTCCACGGTGTACATGAGAGCGCCGCCGGCAACGGTCAAGATACCTCCCACGGTGTACCACGGCATGTAGTAGCCAAACTTCGCCATCAAGGCTCCGTTGGTGAGAATCGCGGCGACCATGACGATGATCAGAGGCAAAAGTCGCACACCCGCCTGGAGAGCTCCATCATTGCGAGAGAACTGAAAGAAGAGAGGGATGAAGTAGATCGGTACAAAGGCAGCGGCGCCCGAAGCGGCTGTCGCGCTAAAGAGAATGAGGACAATCCTGGAGCGGAAGAACTGAACCGGTATGACACGCCGTTCCAGAGTCGTGAAGACGGTCCACACCTGTTGGACGCCGAGCACGACGAAGATGACGCCAGAGGCGACGAACAAGCCGATGATGTGGCCGGAACTCCAGGGGTAGGTCACGCCGCCCCAACTGAGAGCCAAGATAAAACTTGTCAATGCACCCATAAGGAGCACCGCCCCGACGTAATCCAGTTCGGCGGCCCGCTGCTTGAAGGGGATGCCGGGGCGGGGGTCCTTACTGGGTAGCAGGAAGAGCCAGGCTGGAGCGCAAGCGGCACCGATGACGAGATTAATATAGAAGGCCCAGCGCCACCCGGCAGAGGATTCGCTGAAGCCTCCACCGATGACGGGACCCAGAACGATGCCCAGTCCCCACGTCAGCCCGGTGCCCGACACGTATACGGGGCGCTCCGCCATGGTCGTCGAGATGGCGATGAGGCTCATGACGCCCACGTAGAGCCCCGACCCGCCGACGCCACAGAGAGCTCGCCCCACGATCAACACATTCATGGAAGGTGCAGCACCGCAGATGGCTTAGCCAACTTCGAACAGAACGATGTTGAATATGTAAAGCCATTTTGGGTTGAACTGGGTGTACAATCTACCCCAGACCATGTTGGTTGCGGTGGCGCCCAATAGGAAAGCTGCGCTGAGCCAGGGAAGCCTGTCCACGGCGTTGTACTCCGCGACGATGACGGGCTGAATAGCTGCGACGATTGTGTTGTCGAGGGCGTAGAGAAAAGTCGAAGACAAGACGGCTAGAATAGCTAGAGCCCATTTCCAGCCTGTGACTTCGCGGGGTGGTACTTCGGGAGCGGTTTGTGTCTGTTTCTCGGCGTCCGAGGGCGGGGCTTCGGGAGACGGCTGTTTTTTTTTCTCGTCATCCGAAGACGGCAGGAAATTATCGTGGGTTGTTGTGTTGTTGGTGATGGAGGGACTACGGCTCCTCCCGGGGACAGCATTGTTAAAACCTGCCATCTTGAGGTATGCTCTGAGCGTAATAGCATTAGTTTGGTTTCGTCAGCTGTATGTCAAACTTACAGTACGCGTCGGTACCTGGGGCTATGCTCCTGTACACCTGTTTCATGGATGTCCTTAGGAGCCTGATGCAGATAGTGGACTGTCGGACGTGGCTGGGAGGGGACAGACTTTTAACCCTACATCAAGGCTGTAGTGATAATACCATACCCATCGTTGGATTTCTAACCAGGTTACAAATCACAAGGTTCTCTGATGCGACAGTGAACTCTAGGCCAGCAAGAATTCGCTTGAACGGGCGTGATGTTGATCTTCTCCGGGATATTCATGGCCATTCTCAGTTGCTGAGCCGGGGGCAAGCGTGGGGCCGAGCCCGAATGGCGGGATGATTCCCAAAACGGCAATGAATTTTCCGCTGGTCCAAGGGGGAAGTGCATTTCCCGAAAGATCAGACACAAATACACAACCAGCCAGTCGGCCCTATTTCTTGTTCTAGTTTTTTAGGAATTATCTCGCGATCAAGGACTTGAACAGTTACCTTGCGATTCGTGCCGCAAGCTTAATCTGTGCCCTTGGTGCTAGGTCCGCACCTCGACTCGGCGGAGACGCTCCGTGAACCGAGGATCCACTCTGGCTTCATGTCTGGTAAATAACTCACACTGTACCAAGCATAATATACGAGGTGTTGAATGGGCTTCACTGCTCGCGTGAACCCAATCCTTAGCTTTGGCTGTGCCGGGAGCTCTGGACCATTGGTTCGGTGTTGTGATAGATGTGATGTGTATTCTTCTACTAGCTGTTGGGCTTTCCTGCGAACAGGAAAGCCGCTCTTGTAAGCTCCGCGGGGTTACACAAGCCCATTGCCTGCTCCCCTGCGGAGCCAGCTATCTAATCTGGTTCAACACGAGGCGGCAATGAGACGGACCGCAGCTACGCGGATGGAAGTTGCCTACTCATAGCTTGATGCTCTCACTACATGTGCCTCTAAGGGAGAACAGCAAGTCCATGCAAGAGGGCCTTGGACGCTGCAGTGTCCACCTAGTTTCCTCGTCTTTTCCTTGGCGAGCTTGACAATTCCTCGCTGCGTGTTTGACAGGGGGCGTTAATACATGCACTTGTAAACGAAGTGCGTGACATACGTGGCTTTCAACTTCCCGATCCATTTCGACGCGCCGGCGGATTCAAGATCGTCCTGCTTGACTCCGAATTCTGCAGACGGTTGTTCGAAAAGACACTGCGGTGAATTAGCATTAGAGACGCCGGGATAAGAAACCACATAAGAGGTCTAGACCTACCATTACGCCGATGTGCAATCCCTTCTGGGCAAATGTCCTTTGCTCGTTGTTGTGAGAGTCGGTAGAGAGACGAAGGTGAAGACCGTTACTAAAAGGAACTGAAGTGTGTGGACCGTGAACTGAGTAACGAGGGTCGTTGAAGCAGGCATCTGATTTCTGAAGAGTGGAGAACGGGTCGCTAGATGTTTGAGGTCTGAAGCTGCGCAGAACAAATGCGCTGCTGCCTAAACGTCAGTCGATAAACGACGCCATCACTATACTGCCAGCTGATTTCTTTAGTTATGAATTCTGAATAGGCCATATTCTAGCACATACGACCATACCTGCTAGAGAACTCGGGATCCCGTCCGCTCTCCCCTAGATAAGCCAGTAAGGGCTGGATCAGTAGTTGGGTCGGTGACGACCAGCGAATACCCGGTGTTGTATGTTTTTGATTTTTAGTTTTGCTGTGACTGACTAGTTTTGAGACGCTAGGAGCTATCTGTGGAGCAGGCGGTTGCTGGCTGTGGCGGAGCAAGACATCTGGCGCGGTGTGATGTTGCAAGAGGATCGCCCATGCGAAGTACAGCGGCCCGAATTTTGCGTCAGTGAAAGACAAAGAAGTGAAAAGTATCTGGTGATGAGGTCTGTAGATCGGTTGCTAGACGCTGCTCTTGCGTTTTGATAGCCAGACTAGTAGACTCGACGTGCTCTTCTCCGTAGGCGGTGACGGACAGTGACGAAGGGCCCACGTAATGCCGGGCTGAATTATCACATCGCACAAATGCGCAGCGAGTCTCATCCGGGAGACAAGGTGGCATCGTGGTTGACCGTCTGATACAGCAGAAGTGGTGAGTAACGTACGAACACCGCCTTAGAACCAAGCGATGCAATCGGTGAATCGAAGCCCCGCGCCCCTCGGCAGCGAATAACACACCGACAACAAAGCTCCCATTAGAACCAGGGAAGCCCTGCAGAGGTCATTGGAAGCATTTTTCGCCGGGGCGGTATCGGTGTCGCCCGGTTCCCACCACGATCATCGGCATGACGACACCCCGAGGCGGTGCCTGATAGGCCGGAGATGCCGACTGCGTCCCGAAGAGGAAGTCCAGGGGGAAGGACCAATTGCCGGGCGGCCCTCGATGCTGTGGACTGGCTGGGAGGGTGGGGAATGGGGATGAGAAGGGATATTTTTGGATGGACGCGTCGCAGGTTGGGAGAGTTGAGACGCGGTGGGGAAGACGCTGGGCTGAGGTTCGCTGGGCTGCCAAGAAGGGCGATGCCGGCCGACTTTGTGATGCTGCCGTGAGTGATCCCCCTTCGTCCCCCTCTTTCGCTGCGGAGATCCCGTGGTAGTAGAGGGGCCTGGCAGTCGAGGGGCCGATGGTGGACGGAGAGTCAGTCGAGCGGCTGTCATGGGACAAGACGGCGAAGATCATGAATTGGAGTGGAGCGAAGAACCAGACTCGTTGAGATTGATCGTCAGGCTCTGCTGCTCTGAACAGCTCGAACACGCAATGCGAACGTAATTAGCACCCAGCGTCGCATCCGTTGATTCGAACCACGGTAGTCGCGCCCATCATGAGTGGTGTGAGAAGGGAGGGTGCCGCGTCGTCAACCGGCGTGGCTGTTGTCTTGGCACCCCCTCCTCGCGGCGGTGTTGTTGGTCTTCGTTGAGTCCTAGACTGTCTTATGATGTCCTGAAATCCACGGGGCGCAGAGGTCATTTGGATGGATAGATGAAGAAATCTCTAGGCCAGATGAGTGCCGTGTCCAAATATAGACTGAGCAGTCGTTGACGGATGATCTCCCGCGAGGCGTGCAGCTGGCGATGGAGACATACATGGACCGTCTAGCCATGAGGCTTTGCGCTTTTAGCTCACACACATGTGCAGGCTGTGTCGCCAAGACGAAGGTGCCAAGTCCTTGCTAACGCGCTGCGAACTCGATTGTGTGCCGACTGGAAAGACAAGCATGAATCTGAAACGTGAAACCGTTGAGCCAATTGCACAGCACTCGAAGGGGCTCGCAGCAAAGTGTGATGTGCTGGTCACTTTCCGGACAGGCCGGGCGATCAGGCAAGGCAGGCAGGCTCTGAACATCGAGAAGACAGACCCCCCGGCCTGGCCGCCGAGCTTTACCTCACTTGCTTTACGTGCCAAGCAACCCAGGGAGTTGGTGGTGCCGCGCGCGGGCAGGCTCATGGTACGATAGCCGAGCCTCTTCCTGGGGGCCATCGCCCAACGCATCCGGTCCGGTCAGAGGTCCGGTCAGTAGGTACTGCCAGCCAGCCTTTGCATTGCGCCAAAGCCGTCAGCCAAGGCCGCCAGGCCAGCGCGTCTCTGGGTGGCTTCAGGCCTTGGCGGGATCTTTCGGCGTCCAGATCTCGTCCCCTCAGCCCCAAATCGTCTCCAGTCACCACATCATCACCCGCCCCAAGATCGCCGTCCCCTTTGCCACCAAGACAGCCCAAGACCAGTCAAGCCTTTGTGGACATGTGGGAAAAGAAAACCCCACTTCCAGACATTGTAGTGGGCCCCAATGGGAGAAATGAACAAATTGCCTGCCAGGTCTGGGGGCGAAGCTCGAGGTTAAGATCACTGCAGGCAAGGCTTGACTGGTGTTAGTGGGACGAGGTCGTGCCAAGCCAGGTTCTGCCAGGGCCGTGGAGATTCCCTGTTTCTCTTCTCTGTCTGCCGCCCTCAGTTTTCTTTCCTTCTCTTGCTGCTTTCGAGCCTGACTCTTCCCCCTTTGGGCCTTGCTCGGGATGAACAAACAGCGGGGCCCAGCATGCGGGGAATAGCGCGACTCGTGGAGCGAGGCGGAGTCGGCTTGGCTCCTCTCGCCGCTACCCGATACTTTGATTGCTTGGTAGACGCAGCGGGCGAGACGGGCCAAGTCGTTGATGGCATTGCTGGCGTGGGCTCTCGTGCCACCCCTGACCCGGCCCGCTTCCGACTCAGGTAGAGTTGAGCTTGGTGTCTGCTGGAGATGAGGCCAAGGTACTTGCTGAGACAGCTCCAGACGGGGCCCGTTTGCTAGGTCACGGTGTCTCTGTAGGTCGCCAGCTCACGGCTCTTAGCTTGGGTGCATTACATCACAGGTGTTGGAGATGATCTCCAGCAAGGGCTTTCTTTCCCCGGGCTGTGATCAAGCGGCATCGTCTGTTCCACGTACATAAATACACCAGAGTCCCATCTCCTCCACGATATTGCCTCTCCCTCATCACCAAGACACCAAGCCATCACATCTAAACACTTTATCAACCACTTCAGCTTTCGCACACACACACACACACACACAACACATACACACCAGCACCACCCATCTACACCACCGCCATCATGTACTTCAACCGCTTCGCCCTGGCCGCCGCCTCCATGACCACCTTTGCCCTGGTCAACGCCGACCTCGAGCTTGACCGCGACGACTACGTCACTCAGTGCCAGAACGTCTGCGACCCCGTCGCCCGTCTCGGCCAGCTCTGCGACATCAACGACGACGACCGCCTGGACGATCGCACCGAGGACCAGCTCCAGGTTCAGTGCTTCTGCACCAACAACAGCTTCAACGTCGCCCAGGTCGCCGCCCAGTGCGCCGCCTGCATGCACGACACCAACCGGGATCGCGACGACAACGAGGGTGAGTCTAGCTAGTCCCACGGGCCTGCGGCGCCAATTGAGTCCCATACTGACCTTGACAGACATTGACGACATCATGTTCACGTGCGGCTTCGCCTCCACCTCCTACAACGCCGGTGCCATCTCCACCGCCACCGGCATCAACGTAGAGGCGACCGCCCTGACCGCGAGCAACCAGCTCACCACCACCATCAACGCCGGCAGCAACCCGACCAACAGCGGCACCCAGGCCACCAACACCGGCTCCTCCAACAATAACAACAACAACAACGATGACAACTCCAACAGCAACAACAACAACGGCAACACCAACTCGGACGCCCAGACCACCGACGACCCCAGCGCCGCCAACGCCCTGGTCCCCGGCTTCGGCACTGCCGCCCTCGGCATCTCCGCCTACGTCGCCGTCGCCGCCGTCGCCGGCGCCATGCTCCTCCAGTGATCGCCTCACCGGCATCACAGCGCATCCAGCAACCTCGTCTCTGGGCCGGCGCGTTACGGCGCGAGGGGAGGAATTTTTCGAACCTGTCCTTTCTGAAGCTCACACATCACGATAATGATCCCCCCAGCAGGAGTAGAAGAGTGATACCATTGAATTGATTCTGTCCAAACATTCGCTCGTTCGTTCGCTACGCTGTCGTTGCTCGTGATACATGGGAAAAGTGAGTGAGTTGGGGGTGATGATACATGAGAAGGGTGTGCAAATGCGGCTTGGCCCGGGCCGCTACAGCATGCCCTTGGCGCTCAGGTCCTCGACCGCCTTCCACAGGAGGAAGGCGTTGCGCGAGTCGCTGCTCCAGCCGAGATAGAGCAGTCGCTCGAGGACCTGGTCGGAGATGCTGGCGAGGAGGAGGGCAAAGGCTCTCTGCTCCGCCGCCTGGACGGCGAGGGCGTCGAGTTGCTGGGCAGAGGAATAGTAGGGGTCGTTCCCGTGGAGGCGGTCGATCAGGCCCTGGGAGGCGAGGACCTGGTGCATCCTTGCTTTCCAGACTCGGTAGTTCTGGTTGCCGCGGAGCTGCGGCAGAGGGTCGTATGCCAGGGTGGCCATGGTGGGATTGTGATGTTCGTGCGTGGTGCTTGGGTGCCGGGGGTCGTCGGGCTTTTACAGCGGACCGGCTGGGCTGGGCTGGCTTGGCTGATGATGCAGGCGCTCTGGCTCGTAATGCGATCGCTGAAAGGAAAACTAGTCGGGACGAGCGATGACGATGCTGGAGGATGATGCTGGACTGGTCTGTCAAGAAGTCTTGGAAAGGGCCAAGCACGCGGCGGCCTCGCTTTAATACCATTGCTAGCTTATGGCTCAAGACCCCCTCCTCATTCAGTGCCCTGCGGGCGGTGCGAAACGCCCATCTTGTTGTCGGGCGATGTGAAGCGCTCGAAACGTCTGGGAGGCCCCGAAATTAGCAGTCCGCGGCCCGCGGGTCGAGCCTAAGAGGATCGGACGGTCTGTGGGACCCCTTTTTCGGGAGCCTGGCCCGCTGGCGTCTGGCATGTCGGCGGGGCGCGTGCTGGCCGCTCGGTGAGATCTGCGCGTGTCAGACGCGGCGGGAAACCATTAAAGTTCGACCTTGGGTGTCGGTGTGAGTTAGATGTCTGGGGAAAGTCCGGTGTTGTTGGTGATTTGAGGGCTTCTGCTGCACGCTCTGGGATGGCTCGTGGGGGCTTCCGTGTCTGTGGTGATGATCTACGGACGAGATCAGGAAACTGCCGGTGCCACGAAATTTGACTGGATACCTCGCGTGCTACGGCATAGAGGCGCCGGTTAATTCCGGTGGCTTGATATGCCATATGATATTCCCTCCTACTTCCTTTAATGACCCTGATAGCAATGGCCTAACGATTGTGCTACTAAATTAGGCCACGACTTATTAGGCCAGAGCAGGCAGCATGAGGCGATGTTCCGAATGTTGCGGCAACGCCCAAACGCACCGAGTATTGATAGATGAAACCAGGTTGGAATGTTCTAGGCCTAATAGAACAATCAGACAAACGGCAACCATCCTCAAGAAATTCTTCAAGTCTCTGACCACTGATAACATTACCTCTGCCTCCTCCCGGTAGAAGGGCTTTGGGTGGATGTTGGTCCAGCTCGTGACCAGATAGCTGGAACCACTCCAAGAGTCACCGCAATCCCCCAGTCGCATATCAATCCAGTGCCCAGCCCTCTCCCGCATATTCAAAGAAATGTCTACCGGTTGTTGGAAATGCTATCCATACAACCATTTCATCAAGGTCTCTGGTCTGATAACAAGTCGGGCCAAGAATGGTGGAATGCTGAAGCATTCACGTGCATCTCGGCTTGGTTTCGGAGTCTCAACGCTCTTCAAGGAGGTCGACGAGTAGAAAGTCGTTATCCCAAGATGCTCTGGCATACTAAGGTACAGACCTGAGCCTGAGAATGGAACCTATCAATGTCCGGTGGCTTGCGCGAGACAGGCTGTGCTCTCTGTTATGTACTCGGTCACGGCCAAGACCTTCACCTTCACGCCCGAGTCATCTGTCGGCCACGATGAGAGCCGAAGGATGAGACGGCCTGGCAACAATCTGGCAAACATGTCAGCCATTGCGATTCGCGGCACAGTCGCTTACCCCAGCCTGCCCAGATGCCGAGGAATACCGCCATGCGAAATCACGTCTCTCGTCGGCTCACGATGGGGCCAAAACACCCGCTAAGAAGGCCGTGCCATCGCCCACAAAACCATAACTGCTTCACATCTCGACAAACAAGATCGGACGAAAGAATCGTCCCCAACTCAACCAGTAAAATTGGTGTCCTGGACTCGGTTTCAAAACGCACTTTGTTTCGAGCGCACGAATCCGGTCCCTGAAGCACTTCTCAAAGCGCATTCGATCTTTGCACAATAAAGGACTGGCACTGCCCGGTGGATTGGCCCTTCGTCCCAATTTCTTCTCATCCTCCAAGTCCTTCAGTTTCTGCTCCAAATTTGATCGCCATGTTTTCCAAAAATGAAAGCCGGCCTTTCCTCAGCGACGACCCGTCGGCGGACGAGGCCAACCAGCGTTTCCATCAACCACAAGGCCGCGCCAAGATCATCTCGCACTCAATCGTCTTTTTCGTCACATCCCTCTTCTGGGTTTTGATTCTCCTCCTCACCCTTCCCGATTCAGACTCCCATTATACCTCCATCGACGATGCCACGCCTACAGAACATGTCCATCGTCACAACATCACGTCAAACGCAAGGCTCTTGTCCTGCGGCAACACAACGCAAGAGGCCAGAGAGGCCGGTTGCCAGTACGACATCCTGCTGAACAACTGGGTGCCCGAGCCGTGCATGAACAGGGAATGGATCGACGAATACCGCGATGACCAGAGCTGGGCCGCCTTCTCCGACGAGGAGATGACCAAGCAGATCTCGGTTGAGGACATGGCCGAGGTGCCTTTCTACTATACATCACGGCGGGATCACGTCAATCACTGCGCTATGATGTGGAAGAAGCAGTTTTACGTGCTCTTTGACGAGAGCAAGGCTTTTGACACAGTCGTCGCGAGCCCGGGGCACACCGATCACTGCGCCCAATTCCTGATGGATGCGCCAGATGACGACTGGACTGGGCCGACGAAGACGGAAATGGGGTTCGCCGGGTGTTGGGTCAAGGACTGAGCAGAGGTATTTAATCAGAAGTATAAATAAGAATAGTGAAGTCGCTCATCAAACTGTCACCACTCGCGCCTGAGAATCTCCCCTGTGCTGCAACACAATTTGGCACGATCGTATGGTGGCCTCCGTTTCCCCTGAACTCTGCAGTCGATTGAACGGTGGAATAGATCATCTTTTAACCAGCTCTAACCACCAATTCAGAGCGTCATGGCCATACCGTCATCAGCACTGTGTTCAGTTTGTACCTTCGTGAACAGCCTTGCTGAGCCGCCATGGATCGACAATCGTGATCTCAGAATAATCCCCGGTGACTCCGCGGCCAGATGCGCTCAGGGGCAATCTTACTTCTGGAGGTAGACCTTCGTCCCACGCCATCTTCCTGTTCCTCATCCACGCCGCTGCCTTCCGCGCTTCCATTTTCTTTGTTGCGACCCAACGACCATCGCACTTTGCTGTCGTTAGGACAGGTAATGTTAGCCGGGGGGAATGTGCCATTTTGCATGTACGCCAACATGTAACCGTTCATGCAGTCGCTCAGTGGCAACTGAGTATGCTAGAATCAACTTAGTATGCAGGTCGATTGACCATCACCAAGTGCCCGGGTGCAACGTACCCCATGCCCCTCCCAAACGAGCACTTGAGAGCCCGGGAACAGTCTTGAGTTGGCATCAGCTGACCTGAGAGGCGTGATATTGTCCCAGCGGGCATTGACAAAGAATATAGGGAAGCTCGTGTTCCCTCCGTACGGACCTTGGAAATGTCAGCCACGTCTGTAGCAACGGCGTTATCTGGTTGAATATGCGTCTTTCTTACCATCAAACCGCCTACGTGGCCGAGCCGCTCCTAAACAGACAAGTTGAAATCCAACTTCCGGCCCACCAAGGCGGTGGCGGTTGACTGCCTCGTCCAGCATGGCTTTGATGTCTTCAATACCATCGGGTAACTCAGGCCAGTCACCGCACAATGTGAATTCCTCAGTTCGATACAGAGGACCGACCCAAGCGTCAGGGTCATCTACGTCTCGGAATTTGGTGTCGGAAAAGTATGTGCTGTCCAGCTCGCTCCAAAAGGAATCCGGACTCGAAACGACAGTGTCCTCGGCTGTCGGATATCCCCCGTCTTCCACACTCTTCAAGAGTCTAGCCAATTTTGGGAAGTCGAAGTCAGGCAGGTATGTGTCATCTTGAATCTCTAACAGAAGACTCGTGTATGTGGGAGTTTCAGTGACGTAGGTGTGTTCAATCGGCCCGCTAAAGGCGAACGGCCCTGGAGTCCGGAGATATGCGAGATCATGCTTTGACACTTCTAGTATTGCGTCGAACCGGTCTCTGACCGCGTCTGCTGTAGCCTCGTGGATGGCGCACTGAGAGTTCGCAGCGCATTCCTCGAAGAAGTAGTCAATAAGTGCGTCAGAATCGGCGAAACCTAAGCCCCAGTTTCCCTTGGTGTGTTCCACGATGTCCATGTTCGCTATTTAATGGTGTCAGCCTATGCCACTCGCACTGTAGCATTTCCAACATACCTTCGAGCATCATTCGCTCGATCTTTTCCGGGTAGAGAGTCGCATACGTGGTCCCTAGGGCAGTGCCCCAGCTTGTGCCGTAATATCGAATCTTTTCCTCGCCAAGGGCCATCAAAATGCTGTTCATATCGCGGGCATGATTGGCAGTCGAGAGGTGCTCAAGAATCCCCGTAGATCCAAGGCGATCAATGCACACACTATTTTGTGTTTTAGCCCGGTGCCGCAGCTTCGCGAGGTAGCTATCGTCGTTGTACTGGTCAGGTAGGCCTGGATGTCCGGCCTCCCAGATTGATCGGCGTTGACGAGTCGGCCAACATTGAGTTCTAGGAGTCGACCGCCATGCTATGTCTTGTCAGCCTCATCTGATGAATTGGCTCTCAGAGGCAGGGTAACGAGTGACACTGACTTCCCCGAATGTCCCAGCTGATAAGATCCTTTGGTCAAATTAGTAAAAAGCCTGGCCCAAGAGCGTACGCTGTTTGTACTCACATGGTTGGTCCCTACCAAGCTGGAAATAAATTGCCAACTCCGTTGGACTACATCAACTCCAGAAGCTCCAGGTCCCTGACCACCAAATAAGTAATCATGGTGTGGGATTCATGTTGCTGTGTGAGAGCAAGTTCTCTTACCCCGGGGTTTATGAAAACGGGACCTTGGTAGTTCTCCCTGTTCTCAGCTGGAACTCTGATGACAGCCAAGGTGACTTGTGAGCTGTTATATGCACCGTAATCCATTGGCACCAGAAGCCGCGCACATTGGGCACCCTCGCCATAGCAAGGATACCACTTAAGGGACGTGCTTGCGGTTATCTGACACTAGAATCACCAGCGGTTCATAGATCCAGGGTTGTATTGCAGACTCACATTGATCCAGTCGGGCTCGTTGTCATCTCTGGCGGATGGGTCCAAGATGTGCTGAGCGACCACACCAATGGCAGGAGACCAGAGGGCCAGGAACCAAAGCAACGCGATATGAGTCTTGGGCAGCACACAATGAGCCGCCATAATGATCTTTTAAATGTAGCTAGGAATTTATATTTGATGATGAGCCCCAAGCCTCGGGGCAGAAGTATAGTAATTTTTGTCAACGAGTTGGCGTAGATATATCTTGCTTCTTCTCCACCTGAAGAAAATTTGGTCAGCATGGACTGCGCATGGCTTGGCTGACGAATGGGCCAAGCTCCGTGAGCCAGCTCGAGGGCCTCAAATCGTGGGGGAAAACAATGGTCATCGATGTCTTCTTACTCTGCCCAAGATCAGCATCTCTCACAAATACGGGTGAAATCGTCATTGGGTACAAAGCTTTGCGCCCATGTTGGTAGGAGGGTAGATGGAGGCCTCACAACGCCCGACTAACATGGTAAGATTGATGGCCTTGAGAACGTATTTCTTTACGTTGCACGTATCCAATTATGGTAAGATGTAATGCCCATCTCCCCGATTTATTGACTGCATTCGCCTTAGATCATGTGCGATTGTGGCAAAACTGCACACGGCCACACGGAAGCACGGGTGTCACTCGTGCGGTTAAACAGGCCAAGACGTTGGCAAGCTTGGAACGCCATATCAGCGGGTTTTCTGAGGCCAAAAGATCCCGTTCCGTAGGCTGAGCAGCCGCCCTCTCCTTGGCACGTAGGGTCATGTGCAGTGATCGCAATTTAGTCCCCGTCGGGTTCATTCGCTTGGTGGTGGACAGAACACTAAAGCACATTTCCTTGACCCTGTTTACTCATGCATCTTCCCGAGATGGCAGCGAAATGGACCGGACAAAGGCATCATATGGCTACGGCGCAGTGCACTTCCATGAGAATGACCTGGATGCCCGCTGGAAGACTGATTTCACCTTGCGCGTCCCAACTACCCCGCGACGCAGTGCCTCAACAACAGACTACAGGATATTGAAGCCAGTGGCCAGAAATGGTATGAGGTATGTTGGCACTACTCAAATGGGGACTGTGAGCCCAGCCAGCCATGCACCAGGTCTTTCAAAAGTCCCCCACCCTCGTCCTGGACGAAGAAATGATGCTACGGTTTCGCCAGGCGTACTGCCCTGAAATAGCTGGCACGGACTTCAGCGCGCCGACGGTGTCCCCTTTCTTCGCCGATCTAAAAGTCCATGATCTGCCACCAGCTTTATTCACCTCGGGCACCGAATACTGCCTACTGGAGGACACTATTTTCATGTGCACGAGATGGCTGATGGCCGGACACCAAGCGATCCTCAAGTTATATCCTGGTAGCCCTCATGGGTTCATCAGTGTCCCCCCCCCCCCCCCCCCCCCCCCNCCCCCCCCCCCAGCATCATAAAAACACGAGCCAGCTGTTCTGGGAAGTCAAACAATTCATCGTTATGACTGCTGCGGGAGGAGTTGCGAGGGGAGTTGCGGGGGATGCTGGTTTGGCTTAGTTTATTCCCTGTACGCGCACGGCGTCTTCCGCCCAGTGCAACTGAAATTCTACCACCTCCTACGCCCCCGAGTTCGAAGACGATGATGATCTCGTGGCCTCCATGCCGCAGAACCCGCTTTAATACCTACACTGTTCCGAAATTCTTGGTCGTCTGATCCAGCCAGCTTCGGAGCGGATCGGGGTGGTGGTCAACCGGAGACTGCCTTAAGTCCGGGTAACCCACCCGTACACACAGAGAAACGGCGCTTCGAACGTCGGGGTGATCAGACTCAAGGGGAAGACTCACCGATCTTGTGTGGTCCATCTCCGCTCCGCATTTCGGTGCAGTTCGTGATTCACGCCGCCGAATCCAGATACGACATGTTCGGCCCGACCCATTTGCTACGAATGCCCTCGCACAATGCGCTGGAGTCGGCCGCAGAGAAGCTATGGATCGAGGACAAAGTGTTCATAACAAGATGGTAGCCAACATATATTCTGCGCCTGTCCAGCGCCAGGGCCAGTCTTGAACCCGATATCTGCTCATCCCCTCTCAGTCATATCTACAACTACCAAACATTTGATTCTCGCAACACCTTCCAATCCCCAGCAAAAAAATGGAGACCAGAGTCGAATTCCTCAGCGACGGTGTCAAGCTGGTGGGCACACTTTTCCGCCCCGAAGGTGCCTCCGGCAGGCTACCCACAGTCGTCGGCGCTGGCGGCTGGTGTTACACCAAGGAGATCGTGCTCCCGCACATTGCCCGCATCGTCAATGAGGAGGGCGTTCAGTTTCTGGGATTTGACTACGCCGGATTTGGAGAGAGCGGTGGAGAGCGGCGCCAGCATTTGGATCCCTGGTGTCAGATTTCTGACTACAGGAACGCCCTGAGCTACGTCGAGAGCCGCGATGACGTGGACCCTGACCAGCTGGGCGCGTTTGGAATCTCGTACAGCGGAGGCCACGTCCTGATCCTCGCCGCAATTGACCCCCGAGTCAAGACTATTGTCGGCGTCGTTCCCGTCGTTGATGGCTACGCCAACATGAAACGCGTCCACGGCGAAACCAGATTCCGCGACTACGAGAATGCTGTCATTCAGGATCGCAGGGAGCGGGCCAACGGAGGAGGCGGGGGTCGGATTGCGTTTGCCACCGATAAGCCCGACACGGTGCTGTCCGTCTGGCCGTTCTCTCGGGTCTACGAGGTCTTCAACGAGCTCAAGAAGACCGAGGCCCCCCTACACGAACACTGGAGCACGCTGGAGTCGGCTGAGCTGCTCCTCAACTACACTGTCTATCCTTACCTCGAGCGCATTTTGGACAAGAAGGTACTCATGATCGTCGCAGAGGCCGACAACATCACCGCCTGGGACTTGGAGATCGAGACGTTCAACAAGATTCCATCGCCCAACAAGCGGCTTGAGATCTTGCCATCGGTCAGCCACATGAGCCTGTACTCTGAGCAGCCTGACACCAATCTTGCCGGACGTCACACTCGCGACTGGTTTGCCGCGGCGTTCGGGCAGGAGTGAATGGGTAGGGGTCTTTGTCTTAGCCTGCAGTATAGTCGAGCTTGAAATAGACCAGGAGAATGCAGAGTACTTTGAGACACAATCGTCAAGGGGATGTGTGATTCTCCCACGCGGTGACCGGCTCCACGAGTGCACGCAAATCCCAATAGACACCGACGCAGCTCCAGGATCTTGAACTGCCCATTTGGGACTGTACTCCTTTGTAAGGAGGGCATGCCGGTGACAAAAAGGATGACCATCCTCTTGGAGCGGTCTGGTAATTCAACCTGATTTAAAGGTCTCGGTCAAAGAATACCACCCAAAACATGATACTATTCGATACTTCTGAATAACGCCAGTCAAATTGATGATTCTTAACTTTTTTAGCAAGTTTTCTGTTGTATCATCTTCAGTCGGGTAGATTCAAAGACCGGCTTCGGAAACGACGCTGGGATGCGAGCATTCACACAAGGACCGAGAACCCACACGGTGCATATTCGACAAGGACACCAACTCCGAGAGCCGGGCCGAAGAATCGGGTCATCACTATGAAGCAGAAGGCGCCTTAAATTACGTGCTTTACCTCATCAAGAGTAGTCCCGGGGGCAACGAGCATTTAATCCTTGTAAATGTTCAATTGATGTATCAACCAAAATGGCTAGATGGGTTCGGGGAACAAAGTCGGCGTGGATCATGGGGGTGGAGATCATTATCACCATGTGGTAAATCTGGGGAGGCAAGGAGGAGTTCAGCTCGCGACGCGGAGAGAGACCTTCCCATCGAGTCGCCCTGGAAAGACAATTCATCAGGAGATCTATATAACCTATATCTACTACCTCCTCGGCCTTCTTGTCCATGATACTTTTGTGTCTTCGCGTTCAATAACGCAGCCGCCTTGTGAATTCTCAACTTGGCCTTGGGCCTGAATTTCAAGAGACAGAACAAGCTGCGGAAGGAGGGAAAGCGAGATCATGTCCTCCAAGGCAAAACAGAGGAAGAAATCGAGGCACTGGGCGAGAGGAGCGCTAGGTTCAGATTTGCGACTTGAAGAACTGCCCACTCTACACACGACCCTGCTCCAGACCTGTATTCCCGCCGTGATGAAATTCTCCCCTACTGTAGTAAATTTGGGCTGCTGCTCCATCGGGTAGCTCCACCAGTGTAGCATAAGACGCCGTGAAGAATGTTGTTCTCCAACCAGAACCGGCCGTGCCTTGATATGCCACTGGATATAGGGCCCAGGAGCTCCTGGACCCAGCCAAGCGATGAGACGGTCAGATCAAGGCTCTTTCACATGTCGGTACTAGACCACCTTTTGCGCAGCCCATGAGATAAATCACTGGCAAAACCAGATCACCAGACCCTGGTTTGACTTCTTCAACTTGTCTCGGAATGATTACATGTTCTCTCCTTTGAGCCAGCCCATGCAGCTTGATGTTCACATCCCCCGAAAGTTGCTGACAGGCTCCAACCCCTCAAATTGTGCAAATCCTGCCTCGACAAACGTCAAATCCCACCACTCCGACCCAACACCACCATAGAGACTGTCCACATCTATTCCCTCCACTGCGGCGAAGGATTCGTCGGCATTCCGTCCATTCAGCTCGGTCGACACAGGCGTGAAGCCTGAGAGAGTTTGTTGCATGCCTGGCCCGGTGTCGGACATTCCTCTTGAAGGTTGCAACGGGGCATTGGGGCCAACAATTTGAACTTCAGCAGGAGGACCCTCATCGTTGAAGCCTTGATTTCGGGCCACAGCTGCGATTGAAATGTCGTATGGGCTTTCTTCATTCGTGAATGGTGTGTCCTCGCTCGTGGATGGGGGTGCCATAGAGGCGATGGCGTCGCGCAGCTTTTCCCACTGAAGGCAATGTGAACGTCAGCAACAGGCTAGGGGGCGATGGCCACGCGGCTTGAGAGCATTCAACAATATGGAACTCACGGGCTCCTGCAAGGATCGCCAATAGAGACGGAGAGCATCCAGCAGATCCACAACAACCCTCACCGCGGAATGGCGACCTCTTTCTGAATCTCGATGAGACCAGAACTGATGTCCACCAGGTGAATTATGCCGAGTTGAGATCTCATAGGCGATGATGACGCCGCCTGTGACGAATGCACCGTAGCCGACAAGAGGGCTGATGTGGGACACATCGAACGTCCCATTCCAGTAGGACTCGAGCAAAGCCGAGAATCGTTCTGCGTAAGTGAGCACCTTCCTCGCATTTTCCCGAATATCTCTGGCCCTTGCTTCTGGTTCAAGTGATGAGCCAGAGAACAGTGGTACTACCGTGGAGTGCAGCGCAATCTGACACATGTAGTATAGCGCATCCAACGTGTGCAGTAGGTGAAGGTCCTTGGACGTAACCTTTGCTTGCTTGGCTAGATGGCTCTCGCGTGGTACTGCGTTGTATGTTGTCGAAGCGAGAGACGACAGATTCGAAAGCTTTGCGAATCGTTGATCGACAGATAACTGGTTCGCATCGGAGACGAACTCCTGGACTTTTGCCCTGCTGTGGGTTAGCGGAGAGATTATTTGTGAGCCACAACTTACCAAATCCCCACGATCGTCACCAACGAGGCAACAACTGTTGGGTTATTTCTGTCGTCTCGATCTTGATTCGAGAGAACGGGTCGCCATTCTCGACTCATGGTGGGACTGGGCGAAACTGTCCATCCTCCAGGCGAGCTTCTTATCTCCCCTGGCAACGCTATCCCTGCGGTCTCAATCCATGCGAATCTAAGATAGGGTTCCGGCTGCGCAATAATGCACATAGATGTCCAGCACGCCCAGAAGCACCGTCTCTCTAGCTCCATTTGCAGGGGACTCGTTAGTTCCCCACGGGAAGCGCTGGTCCTCATGCCATACTTCATGGCGCGACAGCATCGGTAGGCCAGGGCTGACAAGTGGGAAATCAAGTCAGCATTTTCAATTGCGAGTTGTTAAGGGTGAAAGAAGACAGGACTGGTTCGTACTTTGAGACAGGCCTCCTCTCCAGGAATCCTGGTGTCCAAACCAATAAACTGTCAAGCATTCAAGAGCTTGAACGAGGTGCAGAGATGGCTCTTGCGTAACCAGAGTCATGATCTCCTTCATGGAGTCTTCTGCCCAGGGAAGACTGCGCGCATGGAAAGTACTCAAGGCTCTGAGCTCGGAGAATTCGGTGCTACTCACACCAGTGTTGCCAAACTTCTGCGGGGCGAGGAATCTGCGTTTTCCCAGCTGGTCAGAATGCTTGGTGTCCTGGGGCAAAGAAGACGTACAGGGAAGCTAGCGCAAAGATTGCTTTGAGCAGGTACTCCGGGAGCGTGTCCTGCACGTATTCCTGGAAGACAACCGGTTTGAAGAAGAGGAGTGAGGCATTGTAGACTCTGTCAAAGTAGATCTCGAGCAGCGAAAGACCTGCGGCAGGGGGTGGGAGTGGGCAGGGAGCCCGTGTCAAGAGGCCGACTGCATGCCTGGCTGCGACGGGGCCGTCAACCTTCCTCAGGTGTTCTGGATAAGACTGAACGCATGACTTGTCAGACAGATCACGCTATACTACCATCCCAGTGGTGGACTAGTGACGTACCTCAAAAGTGACGATACCTGAAAGGTTATCCAGCTGGGTAAGACTGTCCTCCAGATCTGGCGGGCAAGATGTCCTCGTCTCAGGACTCACGGTTACTTGCCGTGACGGAGCAAGCCGTCCGGAGCCGCTGATGTTGGTTTGTTGATCTCTCGCGGGGCTGCGTCTCGTGTCATGGGGCATCAATGACCGAGAGGTTGACACCGGACCGCTGATCCTCGGGCGTCTGCGGTCTGGAGGAGCAGGATAGACGCAACTCGCGTTTATCCGCCTGCACCGGACACAGCTTGGTTTTTCGCGACTGCATTTGAGCTATGCTCGGTATACTGGATGAGCAAAGAGGCGTTCCTGAGCCTATTCTCGTGTAGACTCACCTTCTGGGCCCGACATCGTTGACATGCTGTAGGGGATGTCCTGCAAGTCCAGCGTCTCAGTGGGGTGGTCTCTGCTGAGCATGTCCATCACTTGCCGGTCTCGGTTCTGTTCCATTTCCGCAGCAGCTAGGGCGTACAGTATGTCTCTACAATGAGGACCGGCGCTTATGAATTGTCGTTGAGGTGTGCGGGCCGATGGGCGGGTGCTCCGGGGAAGCCCTGTCAAGTTGTCGGGAAGAGAGAGATGGGGAAGTGCAGCGATGTGCTGCGCCTGTGGTTCGGGCCGAGGCTCGGAAGACACCCCGGTTTTACGGGGTAATTGTCCGCACGCGATGATTCTCGTTGCTTGATTGGCAGCAATTCCAGCAGCCTCGAAATGGTCATTGCATTTGGCTTTCCACCAGTCTTGGATAAAAATAATAATACGAAACCAGGCAAACCCGCCGGATGGAACAAAGCAAGGGACAGCCCAGAAGAAAAGTAAGTAGTAGTACAAGTTACATCCACAACCCTCACGCTGCGCATTGACTGACACGTGAATAGGCCCTACAGTGTTCTTGCGAGATGGTCAAAAATCACCTGGTGCAGACGGGAAAAGGCCCCCTGATGGCAGTGTGTGCTCGCCCCCTCTTCTCTCGTCATTTTGACCAGGGTCTTCTCGCACGTCAGCTTTTCAAACACCAGCTCGGGCTGTCCTTTGAGAAAGTGATCGTCCGGGGCGTCCAAAACCAATGTTGGAGTGGTGATGCCCTCGATCCTGCCCGTGAGCGTGTATTCCTTGACCTTGCGGAGAAAATCTGCCGCGGTGGCCGCGCCAAAGGTCCATTTCGCGTTCAATATTCCCCATTTGAACCCTGTGTCGAGATATTGGCCAGGCTTCGTGAGAGTCTCCAAGGAAGAGTCCCACTGCCGCTCGATCATGAATTTGGCGAGGCCGGGCATCTGGTTGTAGAATGCGCTTGAAAAGTCGTACACGCCGTCGTCGAGAATCAGGGCGGCCGCGCGATGCTCGCCGGTAGCGCCTCGTGCGGCAAGGTAACCACCCATACTCCACCCGAAGATAACAACCTTGCTCGATTCGACTTCAGGGCGACAAAGAGTGTAGTCCATGACAGGAATCAACACGTTCTCCCAGTCTGGTCGGAAAACCAAGCCCTGACGTCTCAAAGCCTCCCCCTGTCCGGGACCGTCAAAGGCGAGGACGTTATAGCCGCGCTGCAAGGCCGGCGCTGCAATGGCGAACCAAGCTTCTTCTTTCACGGAGTCGAAGCCCCCATTGAAGACGATTGTGGGACGGGGAACCGGCTCTCCCGCTACGCGAATGAAGTAGCCAGGCAACGTTGTCTTTTCGTACGGAATTTCGATTTTCTCGAGGCTATAAGGCATGAGCCCGAGAGCCGAGACGAAATTCTCTGCGCAAAGGTCGCTCAACTCGACGACTGCCTTGTCGTTGGTTGGGTCGTCGCGGAGGTAGAATTCGGCGGTGCGGTAGTAGTTGGAGGCGCGGAGAAAGGCTTCGCTGGCACTGATCACGTTGCCAACCGTTTGGCTCTCGTGGGCGCTGGCGGCAGCACGGTCAGCGGCCGCCCTCCACTCGCGCAACCAGTCAGCTTCATTGCCAGATCGAAGTCGGGAGCAGATTGAAATGACTTCCGCGATGTCGGCGCCGCCGTAGTTGCTGTACCCCGCCGCTCTGAGAGCTTCGTATCCGAAGGAGCTGTTCTGAGGGAAAAGAGCACGGAGAATAAAAGACATGGCGATGGGGATGATGCGTGTTGACTGCTACAGTCGATTCCAGACGAACGGGAAAGCCGTTCATTAGTAGAAAATGTACTCCGAAGTCCAAACAACTTCGGAGTTGATGTATCGGACCGATTCGGTGTTCACTACGGCGGCAGAACGTACTTACGTAACATACAAATTCGGTGCCTTCGGAAACAAGCAGTAGACAAGGTCAAACAAAGCAGTAGCAACACCGAACGTCAGACCCGACGTTTGGCAGCAGATACCGAAGTATTCCTCAGGATCTGAAGAGGAGAGAGCACATGCTCCGTCGCCGTTCTGGTGTATCTGTGACCAAATACCTATCATGCTTCCAGCACAAGACCTGCATCGCCTCGGGCCTTTACTTGGCAGACCGCAACATGAAGAGCAACAAATCTCTGGCACTCATTGCGCCCCTTGGTCACGCGGGCCATTTGCCAGCACGCGGTGTGACATTCGGGACGCCAGGGGCAACTCTCATGTCCCATGCGACTCCGTACGTCGCCCAGCCGTGCCACGTCGACTATCATTTTTGTCGCTGCATCAGTGGTGTCGTTCGAGAGCACCTACAAATGTTCCTCGCAGTAACGTGATCGAGTTATTCTAGAGCCGTTCCACCCACCTCCATCAAGGATCCGAGGTCTCCCATATGGAACTCTCGGTGAGCGCCGGGCAGCACTGAGGATATGCTGCAATCCACTGTGGGACCATGCCAATTGTGCCAGTCCAGCACCCAAGGGACTGACCGAGGACTTTGACCAAGGGCTTGTTGAACAAAGAGCGGACGCCAGGGGCCGCAAATTGTGGGATTCTTCGCATCACGAAGGATGCTCATAGTCTTCCACGCCCTTCTATGGTCATCACCGAAAACCGGCCAGTGAACTCTTTAGCCATGTTTTCCGACTTGGCTAAGAGGCGACGGTGAGTCCCTCTATTGGGCGAAGACGCCATGAGTAGTGCTTCCATCCGATACTACGATGTCTAGTCAAGCAATAGACCCGCGATAGTGCTCGTATTTCAAAGCATCCAGTAAAAAACATCCCTACAAAGATCGGATGCTCGAGTCCGAGAGTAGCGCTCAGGGTCGGCGGAGGTACCGACGAGCGGGTGCCGGTCACCCTGGAATCACCCGCTCAACCCAGCGTCGCGCGACCGGGTGACGAGCGGGTGATCGGGGAGATCATTTTACGCAACTTTGCATGGATGGCAGTGTTCTACGTTGGGATGCCGGACATAAAACTCATGGAGACTGAAACATCGAAATGGCATATCGGGCAACTGTCAGACTATAATTAATTTCCAGCATAGGGATTTCGCGAAGGAAATCCCCGGGACCATTGCTCTTCGATGATTCATCTGGAGAGTCGGTCCTTGCTGTTGAATCAGTCATACGCAATGCTGGCGAGCCACAGACCTCAATTGATCGACTCAACTGAGCTGACTGCAGCAGCTGGGACTTTGATCAACGGTCGACCTACCCGCTGCATCCAAGAGGCGGCTTGGTGGAGGTAAGCCAGTTGAGCATTGTCGCTATCGTGTCAGCATTCGTTGTTCAGCTTTAAACACAGAGTGCTGATGCAATCCCAGCGGGAACATGCCCTGGAAATCGACTGTTAATAGCCACTAAGTCCGGCCTAAGCTGACATGGCCGGTACGTGCACTAAACCCGAGTTAAATCCTCTTACCTCATGACGGCGGATAGCCCGGCGTGACAAATCACTGGAATCTATATAAAAGGGCCAAGACATTTGCTCGACGGCAATGATGAGCCTATCTCCCCACTTGCGATCAAGCTGTTCTTTACTATCGACTCGACCTGGCGAATAACACAAATATCATTTCTACATGTACCTATTTTGATTCATCACGTGCAGCTCCAATCTCGACCACCCATATACGAATCATCATGACCATCACCATCCACCATCTTCACATCTCCATGTCCGAGAGGATACCATGGCTCTGTGAAGAGCTTGGCGTCGAATACAATCTCAAAACATACCACCGTGCGCCGCTCTTTGCCCCTGCCGAATTCAAAGCACTTCACCCGGCGGGCACGGCTCCTGTCATTCAAGACGGTGACTTGACCCTTGCTGAAAGCGGCGCCTGCGTCGAGTACATCAGCCACAAGCACGCTGACGGCAAGCTGTTTCTGCCCCCAACACATCCAGACTACGCAAACTTTCTCTACTGGTGGCACTGGGCCAACGGCACCCTCCAGCCGTCTGTCGGGCGCGCCATGTCCGCCTACGCGAGCGGCTTGCGTGAGGGGGATGCGAAGGGGGAGTTTGCGTTTGGCCGAGCGAGACAGTCGCTGTCGGCATTGGAGCGCAGGCTCGGGGAGAAAGAATGGCTCGCAGGCGAAGAGTTTACAGTTGCCGACTTGATGGTTGTGTTCCAACTTTCGACTTTCCGATTCTTTTACCCGTATGATCTGGGCGACTATCCCAATATCCTAGGGTTTTTGAAGCGTATCGGCACGCGCGAGGCGTACCAAAGGGCGATGAAGAGATGTGACCCTGAGATGCAGTTGGTACTGGGACCTGCGCCGCCTGATAAGTGTCTCATGTGAGGTCACGTTGAATGTCAGGCCATGCTCTTCTCCACTCAAAAAGAGCCAGTATCACCACTCCATAACCCAAAATCTATTCTTCAAATTTATAGTTCTCTATAGATGTGACATGTGCAGGCAGAGTCATGTCTTTGCCTCGACGCCCTCCGGGGCGGGCTGCCGGCTCCAGAACCGGGGACCTGCGTCAGTGGGCGGGGTCTACCCCGTAACAATTGTCCCGCGCAGCAACGATTGTGATCGTTGCCCCCGAGCGTGACGAAACCGGGTTAATTCTCGCGAAAATCATCAGAAGAAAAGGCGTCAAGTATTCTTCGATTTAATTCGTGGCCGGTGTACTGGGGCACGCCCAAAGCCTGTGCCGATCCTAACTAGGCAGTTCCGACAGGGATGCGGCCCTCAAAGGGGAAAGTCCGGCCTTAGCTCCGCCTCCTTGGCGGTCCGCTGTGCCGTCAGTTTTGCGCCCCCTCACCGATGAATCCTGTCGACGCCAATTCTTTCCCCGCGCCCTGAAGGTCGTTTCGCTTCACCACGACCATCTGAAGTTGCATCCAAACTCTATTGTCTCAGTCTATCGTAGCAGGCCGACCAGTACCACCCCAGCTCCATCATGGCTGCAACTCAGAAGGATACCGCCGCCATAGAGTGTGCCAAGCAGTTGGAACACATCCCTTGGTGTGACGACTACGAGAAGATGATCTCCGGCATGCTGTAGGACCTGCTCACCTCTTTTTTATACACCAGCTCAAAATTTCTAGCTACAACTCACTGGTGCCAGAACTGGCGTCTGGCCGGTTCCGTGCCCGGCGCTTCATGCACAAGTACAACAACCACTTCCCAGAGGACGCCACCGTTGAGTCTCTTGTGGCAGACAGGGAAAATATGATCAGGGAGATGTTTGGCAAGGTGGGCAAAGGGCCATACATTGAGCCGCCTTTGAACATCGACTATGGATGCAATGTCACCATTGGGGATGACTTCTACAGCAACTTCAAGTGAGTTTGACTCGGATTCGAGGCGGGGATCAATGCTCAACGTCAACAGCCTGGTTATCCTCGACTGCGGACTCGTCAAGATCGGCAACCGCGTCTTGGTAAGTTTCCGTATCCCACACAACGTGTCACTAGCTGACGGGTTCAGTTCGGACCCTTCGTCTCCATCTTTGCTGCGACCCACGAGGTCGAGGTGCAGTCACGCCGTGACTTCATTGAGTACGCTGGTTCGGTGACCATTGGCGATGACTGCTGGATCGGCGGCAACGTGACCATCATGCCCAACGTAACCATTGGCAAGGGGTGCACTATCGGAGCTGGCAGCGTTGTCACGAAGAGCATCCCTGACTTTTCCGTCGCGATAGGCTCACCTGCTAAGGTGGTAAAGAAGGTCCAGCCGGTTCCAGACCTGCCTTCCGAGGGATCAGGGAGTGTCGAGGCTTGATGCGGGAGCTCACCATGCAGTAGATACAAATGTAACCAACCAAACCAATTGCTGTTGGACACATTGTACCACTGCCAGCGCGGATTCCCATGCCGTGTTCCCCTCACGCAACTAGTTGCTGCCGTTGCTTGCCGCTCAACCGAGCTCCGATATCCGGCTGCTGTGACCGGGCCGTGCCGAATAGTTGCCCGGCCCCGCAATCATCATCACGTCATTGACGACCTCGTCATCCAGTCTTGATTGCCATACAAGTATGCCGCCCTTACAACTCATCGCGATCAGGACAGTCACCCTTTCACACTCAAACAACTCGACAGCACCTAATCATGTCTAACGTCGACACCTCTCTTCCGAGCCACACTACCGGCGCCGCCGCCGACTTCTCAGCTAAGCACGCAGGCGACCATGGCTTGGCCTTCTACGGCGGCTGGTTCTGCCCATTCGTCCAGCGGTCCTGGATGGTCCTTCATGAGAAGCGCATCGATCATCATTACAAAGAGATCAATCCCTACAACAAAGACATCGAGGGCCCCAACAAGGAGTTCCTGAGTCTCAATCCCCGCGGCTTGATCCCGACACTCGCCGTGCCCGCACCACAAAGTGGGGGCGAGATCCGCCCTCTCTATGACAGCACCATCATCTCTGAATATCTTGATGAGGAGTATGTTGACGAGGCAAAACACGGACCTCGTCTATTCCCTGAAGATCCCTACGAGCGGGCCAGATGCAGACTCTGGATCGACCACATCAACAACAAAATTGTCCCGGGCTTCTATAAGTTTATCCAGCACACGCCCGATAAGGAGTATTCGGTCGATGAAGCGCGCCAGGGGTTTCTGAGTCACATCAAGACCTTGACGCGCTCAATGAGGGATGGAGGACCTTGGTTCCTCGGCGACACGTTTTCCATGGTCGACATCATGGTTGCCCCTTGGGCTATGCGCCTGTTCTTAATTGACCACTACAAGCCTGGAGGTGTCGGAATACCGACAGAGGGGGAAGCCAACGAAGATTCTCAGACTTGGCGTCGCTGGCAAGAATGGTTCTCAGCCATCAGCAGTAGGCAAAGTGTCAAAGACACCCTGAGCAGTCGGGAGGCTTATATTGCTTCCTACAAACGTTATGCAGAGGACACGACGAACTCGTTGGTTGCTCAAGCTACAAGGGTTGGAGGGAAAATGCCGTAGATGCGTTCAAGGCTGATTCTCTGATCCATTCTCCCGCTTCAAGATACGTCAGCTCAAACCATACACAGCAGGGAGACCCTCAGATGGATGATGTGGGGGAGAGTTTGTGAATATACTATTTACTATATGGGAACCCACACTTTAACTCGGTAGTTCGACATCAAAGCTATCGTGCAACCTCAGCAGGTAGCAATGTATACCATAAACTGACCATTCCGTCTCATGAATGGAATTCCTGCCAATGGGTGCCTCAGTACCGAGCCTACCGGACCCGACGTGAATGTAATTGACCTTTGGGTAACGCCTGTGACAATACGAAGCTACTGTGTCAGGACGGCCAGCTGTCGTACTCACCACTTCTTCAAGCAGGCGTGTTTACTTCTTGATTGACTTTGCTCTCCGTCTCTCGGATCGGCACCGACGACACTTCGGCCTTGACATCTTCACCCGAAGCCGGGCCCACGGGTGCCTTGGCAGCTTTCAACCGAGCTGTTCTTTCGTCACGGCTTTCACTGGCAGGGTCAAAGTATGCTTGCAAAGTTAGTTATGAGCTTCCTGACCTGACGTTCGACTCACGCTTCTCGCCAAAGACGGTGGTTCTGATCCCTTTACGAGGAGCTTCGTACGTCCCGGGAATCACACGGTGGAGTGTCGCCCTTTAAACATCAGTAAGAATTCCTTGACAGGTTCATGTTACCAACCTGTTATCCCACATAGCGACGCTGCCAACCTGCCATTTCCAACGAACAGCATGGTCATCTGCAGAATGGATGTGATAGGCGAAAAAGTCCAACAACTTATCAGACTCGACCTTCTTCAGCTCTGCAAAGCCCGTTACGAATCCGGGATTCACGTTAAGTGCCTTGAGTCCGGTCACGGGATGAGTCCGAACAGCCGGGTGATGGCTGTCGATGGGAGGGCGGTTCGGACCGACGCCCCATAGGTCGAGAATGCTATCGTACTGCAGCCGGGAGGTGTGTACGGCGTGGAGACCGTCGATGAACTTCTTGTAAGCATCGCTCAAGGCGTCGTAGAGCCCATACTGAGATACCCAGGCCGTGTCACCACCAACTTCAGGGTGTTCCTCCATGCGGAGTAGGGAGTACGACGGAGGGTTGATCTCGAAGGACGTGTCTGCGTGGAAGTCCCCAGAAGGCCAGGGAGTGTACTTCAGGATCTCACGATGATCCTCCCGACTGCCCTTAATCACGACATGCTTGACATCTTTCTGCGCGGGGTGCTTGTCAAGGACGCCGTAGTGCTCGAACAATTTCACCTGGCCTTCGGTGGTCAGGTCCTGATCCCGAAAGAAGACAACGCCTCGCTCCGTTACGAGGGCAGCCAGTTCATCAAGCTGCTGGGGGTTAAGCTGCGAGAGCTGAGCGCCCTCAAGAACGGTCCCGATAGACTCAGTCAGGTCGGCCCGTTTTGCAACAGCGAAGAGCGCCTTCTTCTCGGGGTCGGCGAAGTGCGCCCGGTCCTTCTCAGGCGTGACCTCTTGTCTGAGAGGCTCAGGAGGCACATGGCTTTTGATCTTGGTGTTGAATGCTGGATGGAGGGTGATGGGAAACCCCGAGTCTGGTGAGATGTGTTTGCGCGACTCAAGGTGGGCCATTTTGTCTTTGGCTTTGGAAAGATGTGCAGAGAGGTGGATGCTTTCACAATTGCTTAGATACTGCCACGTCGACGCGTGATGCCTCAGAATGCGGTAGGGGGCACGCATCCTGATATCGGCCCTCGCACTTCGGCCTTCTGAGAAGCGAGATCGGCGTGTCTAGTGACCGTGGAAGCACGCGATATGTGATTCCTAATGGCCAGCCATCGCATGTCGCCATTTCCTGTCCAAATGATGATGTGGCAAGTCGCAGGATTCCCTCTTCCCTCACGGATCTCGCTGTCGGTACCTCTTTGGGGGTTGTTCTCAGCTGCACTCGCCATTACCTGCGTGCGAGGGGGTTTCATGCACAGCAGCCAGACTGTTCGAGGTTTTAGCATCAGAGCCTGCACCACGCTCCAACCGCGGCCCAATGGTGCCGAACGTATTTCTCAATCAAGAGATCGCTAGCGGTTCTCGGCACGTTAGACATAATCGAAGGAACGTCAGTGATTTGTCCGTCTGGCGTCGTTGGGTTAATGTGTTGCAGGCCTGGCCAAACGTTGATGGCGTGCGATGGCATCAGTCCCGCTAGACCTGACCGGGGCTGCCGACTGCGGAGCCGACGCTGATAACAACCGTAACCCACGCGGAAATGTGGGCGGTAACGGGATGTTCGCAAAAAAGCCACATGGGGTTTGCTCGATTTTCGGGGCGATGGTGCAAGGAAAGGATGGCTGGGTTTCCCCGTTGCAGGTCCGCAGGGGACGTGGCCAGGTCCGGACCGCCATCGTGAGCTTGAATAAGAGGGCGGGGTTCCTCGGACGGACAGACTATGAACGGGCGGCATTGCTACAGCTTCCACCGATTGACGTACTGATATCTCGATACAATGTCTGACCGGAGCTTCGAAGACAAGGAGGCCAAGGTTGTGGGAATTCAGGCCGTAACCGAGAGAGGAGTCGACTCCAGCGATGGCGAGACTGACACTCTCGAGTGGACTCCAGAGGAAGAAAAACGCCTTGTGCGAAAGTAAAGCTACATTCCCCCGATATTATTATGATTGGCGGAGCTAACGGGCACAGGGTCGATTTGGTTGTGATGCCGCTATTGATGTTAGTCCACTGGCCGCTGGCTGTCTTTTCTCACCGTGGCTTACACGATGCTTAGGCTCGGTTTCTTCGTGCTCCAGCTAGATCGAGGAAACATGTGAGTAGGCTCAATCCGGCCGCTAATGTGACTTACCTAACCTTGAATAGCGGCAATGCTCTGACTGATTTCTTCTTTCAAGATGTCGGCATTACCCAGAATCAGTTCAACATTGGCCAGCAGTTGCTGTCGCTCGGCATTGTTCTGCTTGAGATCCCTTCGAATATGATTCTGTACCGTGTGGGGCCAAGTCTTTGGATTGGATGTCAGATCATCGCTTGGTAAGTCGGATTCATGGACACAAGAGGCTTGTTTTGCTGACCTGTACAGGGGCCTCGTCGCCACGTTCCAAGCCTTCCAGAAAGGACTCGGGGCATTCCTGGCCACTAGATTGCTTCTTGGGTATGCCACCTCATGCTGCCTTAGCATTGAATCTCTGACTTACGATGGCAGAATGTGTGAGGCAGGTTTCATCCCCGCCGGTTTGTACACGATCACCCGATGGTATACCCAGGCCGAGACGAGTAAGCGCTTCTCGTGGTACTTCATCGGCAACATGCTGGCAGGTGCCACATCTGGCCTGATAGCTTACGGAATGTCAGTTCTAGTCCTCTTGATAAGCTTCGTCTGTCGTACTGATCCTTCAAAGCCTACACATGAGAGGTATTCAAGGCCTCGCAGGGTGGCAGTGGTTGTTCATCCTGGAAGGTATCTTGACCCTAGCCGTTGGTGCCACCTTCATTTCCCTCTTCCCCAAATCGACAAGTCAGCCCGTTTCACTTCTCGGGTACCGGTACTTCACCGAGCGTGAAGCGCAGATTCTTACTGCACGTGTTATCCGGGATGACCCTTCGAAGCGGCATGTCAAGGAACACGTCAGCAGGAGCGAGTTGAAAGGCGCAGTAAGTTACCGGAACAGGAAAATCCTCGCAGGTGCGCACGCTGACAGGGACAGCTCACCAACTGGCGGTTGATCCCTCACATCATTACCACGATTAGTGGACTCGCGCCGGCGTCCGTGATGATGTCGTACGGGCCATCGCTTGTTGTGGGCTTCGGCTTTGGCAGGCTCGAGTCCAATGCCATGATGTCGATCGGCAACTGGTGTGCTCTTTTGACGAACTTGGCCTGGGGCTACGCAGGGTGAGAACTGCCGCTGCATGACAGTCAGGTGGCATCACTGACGTGGAATAGTGATCATTTTGGTCGGCGCGGACCGCTGGTGTTCCTTGGCGTGCTCCTCTTTGCCAGTGTTGCGGTCAGTCTTGTCACACCTGATTTCTACATGATTTTCACTAACATTCCCAGATTGGCAATCGAGCCTTGATTTATTCTGATAATGCCAACGCCAAGTTCGCGTTGCTGACCCTAGTCGGAGCCTTCGCGGCGCCGTGGCGTGAGTAGCGTCCGACTGACCTGGTTAGACGAAGCTGACACAAATTCAGATCCCCTCAACGGCTCTTGGATGTCGCTGAATGCCAGATCGGCCGGCGAGAGATCCATCACGCTCGCCATTCTTATCATGTCGGCTAACACCAGCGGCATTGTCGGTGGTCAGCTGTTCCAGCAGCAGGATGCCCCTCTCTACAGGACGGGCTGGTCGGTCATCATCGGACTGGTCTCACTGGCTGTTTTCTCTTCGGCTATGTCCAACGTGCAATACTGGCTTCTCAACAGGCGGAATGCCAAGAACGGCTCAGAGCATCGGTACAAGCTGTGATTCAGCTCGATGCTTGCTAGTGCAGGGGGCTTCCCAGTTGTTCAGCACCCACCGTAAGCTTGGTGCCACTCCTGGATCAACTTCGAAAAATCACTCCAATAAAGGATAATCTATTTGACTGTCAGCTCGAGTGATATGAGAAGCAGATCATGAGTTGGTGATCCTTCGGAGCTGACAAACGGTGCCGACGCCGTATTATTAGCACGGCAGCTTCGGCTCTGTGGCAGGCCGGAGGCGCAGCCCTCTGCGGTCTTGTCCGTCAGCACTTGACCACGCCCGCGGAAAATGGGCCAATGATGATCGTGCCAAAAAGGCTGAGCTACGATGACAGGCCAGGCTGGCATAGCTTCGCCTGCCGTGGCATCTCACCGTTGCCGGGGGCTCCGCGCCGCGACGGAACAGAATCGCCCCGGCTGGCGGTGCATTGGACAAGGGTAAGTAAAACAAAACTTTTTGAATATCGAAGCCGGTGTCATCGATGTAGTATATAAGTCCTGGGAAAGGCCCGCCAACAGATGCATTTATGTCCTTCATCAACATCAGCTTCAACCGACAATCAAACAACCATTTCCTTGAGTCTTTCCTAGTCTCATTTCTTCATCTATTTCCTTGGATCATTTCATCGTCTTTTCTTCCACATTATACCAACAAAATACCAACCAACTTCATCATGTTCGCCAAATCGTTCTCCGCCGCCGTGGTCCTCGCCGCCGCCGTTTCGGCGGTGCCCACACCCACACACCCCTCCGAGCCGTCTCCCGCTGTCGAGCTTACCGGTGTGACCCACACTGTCGTCGCCGGCCTCGGTGGCCTTCGCTTCGAGCCCGACAATGTCGTCGCCGAAATGGGTGACGTCGTCGAGTGGCACTTCCTCCCCCGCAACCACGCCGTCGCGCAATCCTCCTTCGGCGAGCCCTGCCAGCCCCTTGCCGACGGGCCTTCTTTCTACTCGGGCTTCAACTTTGCCGTCGAGGAGGGCCAGGCCGATGATGTCTTCCAGATCGTGGTCGAGCAGACTGAGACGCCCATCTGGTACTACTGCCCCCAGCAGAATGGCGACCACTGCAAGAACGGCATGACCGGCGTCATCAACCAGAACTTCGACAACCAGGAATTCAGCCTCCGTGCTCACCGGGAGCTGGCTGCCAAGGTGGAGCAGTCGGTCATTCCCGATGTCGAGGGCGGCGGTCTCGTCACTCCCAACCCCAACCCCCTCTCCGGCTTCAAGCTTAAGAACTAAGCTACACTTGGGAAACTGCATCTTGGTAGCATTATTGGCGCATCGGAGCGGTCATTTGGTCTGATTTTTCCACGGGGCATTTATCGGCGGCGTTGCTTAGATTCATTGCATTTTGATGTTTGGTTAGATGGTCACTCATTCCTAAAACACACAAAAATAAACATGTCACTCCTTTAACTATGCGTATCCAGGGTTTTGCAAGAGTCGGGACAGGTGACTCAAAGAGTCAAAACTCGAAAAAGTATTTTCTCTGCTGGCATGCTAATAATTATGGAGATGTCGAGGTCAAGGAAGTCAGTTGGTGTCGGGACCGAGTTCTAGAATGAATTACTAAAAGGGCTACACGAAACACATCTCATGGTAATCATCTTAGCGTATAATGTAGGCTGGATCAGAGCCTTCACACCTTATCCTGGAAATAAGAGCAGACTCAGGACTTAAACATGAAGCTGCGCGGCTGCCGAGGAAAGCCTCGATCGGGCTCACCTTGCCCGACGCATACTAGGGGCCCTGACTCCTCAAACGAACCTTGCGTAGCCAGTTGCTGATTCACGATTCGTTCGTGAGGGTTTGCACTAGTAGTTGGAGCTCTTGGCTTGCCTTAGGGTCCGATCATGTTCTCATCGAGAATTTTCGGACGTCATTGAGGTGTAGCAGTACGTCTTCCTATCGGTCTGAATCCCGTCAAGTCATCAGCCCAAGGGCACCAGAGTATCGGCCGTGACCTCTAAAGCACGTTATCTGATTCATAGAGTTTGTTGAATCAGGCCTGTTGCCTCGATTCCGTATTGTACACACAGGCTAGCCAGCCATACCTCGCCACAGCGACCACAATGAAAGCCTAGATCCAGCCACTTTCCCAAACTCCTTGTTTCCATAGATACACAGGCCCCTCAGCCTCTACTGCCCGTAGGTCGATGGAGCCAGGCTAAAGTCCACATCGAGCTCCTTCAGGAAGACGTCGCCAAGGGTAGACCCGTCGCGCATGTATATCCAGTTGCCGGCGCCAGTGCCCTCCTTCTCGCCCTGGCTCTCGCCGAGAATGACCCAGTCGTAGCGCTTCGGGCCGGACAGCGGCGAGGAAAGCCAGATCTGCTTGTTCGGGGGCTGCTTGTTGATGACGTATGTGCCGTTCTCGGGAGAGTTGAGGGTCAAGACACCAGCCTTGGGGAATTGTTAGCTAGAACCCAAGTCATGCAGGGGAGTGAGACGCACCGAGTACTCCACGTCGAAGCCCTCGCGGGTCTCCGCCAGTTCCTCGAGCTTGGAGACGACGACGTCCATGTACTGGTCGGCCAGCTCGTGGTACTCGGCATCCGTGAGCTCGGCGACGTTCATGGTAACGGGCGTCTCGGGAACAGTGGTGTCCTTGCCGTGGGGGTTGTCGGTCTCGGGCATGATGCCACGGGTCATGGCGGCGGAGGTCGTGAAGAGCCTGCGGGCGGAGGTCGGCTGGGCGACAAAGGCATTGCGGGCGGACATGGAGAAGAGGGGACGGCGGGCGGCAGCTTGCGCCATGGAGGAGCTCCGGAGGCCGCGAGCGGCGGCTCTGGGAATGGAGGCGAGGTTGGAGCGAGCCATGTTGGTGAACGTCGAAGGATGGGGTATCAAGGCGATGAACCAAATCGAAGAAGCGAGGATGCTGGGGACTCGATGAATCACAGTCAATGGGGGTTTGAAGAGCCGAGGATGGTCGTGATGCAGGACGCAGCTTCCCCACATGGAGCTCGAGCTGAGCTGAGGGAAGCTCCCGGCAATCGAATGGTCCGAGCGTCGGTGAAGTCATGTGCCAGGGACAACCAGTCTCGACCCCACCAAGCTGCTGTCAGAGGAAACCACCAGGTACACGAGCGCAATTGGCAGCCATCCCGCAATCCAGTCTACTCGACAGCGCACAGCATCGTGATGCCGCACCACAACCCTCGACAATGATCAACGCTTTTCTGGTCTTCAACGGCCAGGGTCAGCCCCGCCTGACCAAATTCTACACCCAGCTTGTGCGCCGCTGACCGACTCTACCCACCGCATCCCGCCCCTTCGTCGCTGACCGCGCTCCAGGAAACGAGCATTCAGCAGCGCCTCATCTCCGAGATCTTCACCCTCGTATCGAATCGCCCTTCAGGATCCTGCAACTTCCTCCCGCTGCCACCTCTTCTCGCCGCCTCGGGCACCTCGCACTCCTCGTCCTCCGAAGAACAGAACGATGTCCCCTCACTCGTCACATACCGCAACTATGCGACTCTCTACTTCATCGTCATCTCGACGGCCACCGAGTCGCCCCTCGCCCTCATCGACCTGATTCAGGTCTATGTCGAGTCACTCGATAAGCTATTTGAGAACGTCTGCGAGCTGGACCTCATCTTCAACTTTGAGAGCCTGCACGCCGCGCTCGGCGAGATGATCGTCGGCGGTGTCGTTGTGGAGACGAACCTGGATCGCATCGTCGCGGGCGTTCGGGCACAAGGCACAGTAGCGAAGCGGCCGGTCAACGAGGGGAGGGCGACGGGACTGGGATCGGGCATGGGCTTGGGCGGTAACTTTGTCTGGCACGGGCGGTAGGACGACCCGTCCGAGGGGGGCCAGCTGGACGGAACCATATCAACGAGGAGTGGCTAACGACGATGAAAGATGAACAGAGGGGCTCAGAAGAGGTGCGCATTATGCCGGCCTACATATCATACATTCGAGATCCCGCAGCGTGGGGAGACGCAACGCCAAACTCCAACCCTGTATCCAAATGCAGTTCATCATTTCGAGGCTTCCTCGCGCGTTGGTGTCGGGGGTGGCGCCGGGGCGTCAGCTCGTCGCTCGTATCGTCGGTCAGCGTCGACAGCACCGAAGATGCTCTTGATGTGTTTTTGGAACTGCTCTCGTCAGGCATGCGTCAAAGGTCGATCAATAACGAAGGCGTCTTACCTCGTCGGATGCTCGGTACTTCTTGCCGAAGAGGTCCAGCTCGGAGAAGAACATGATTGTGACGAAGACTGGCGAGAGTGTCAGCGCGTGCTGGTGCTTCGCGACGCAAGTAACTAACCAGTCACTGTGACCAGCTGGGCAATCTTGACAGCCTTGTTCCACTTTGGCCGGGCATACTTGAGAGCGACCCGGCGCTTGTACTTCTTCTCGAACCGCAGCTGTGCCTGCGGCGTGAGCTTGGTGAAGTCGGGCGGCCAGACCTTGCGCAGCTGGTAGAGGCTGCCAGTCGCGTTGTACGTTGACTCTGCGCTCGCCTGGGCGGCGCGCCTGAGCAACGTTGGAAGCATCGTGGGTTGGTTGGGCGATTGATGTCGAGATGATCATCCAGTAACCCCAGGATCAGAATTCAGAGAACCGCTGCTGTTTCTCCTCCGCGACGGACGCAAGGTGGGTCCTGCCATAAAGTGGGTCTGTACCGCTCCACCAACGGCACCTGTTGTCTTATTGTGCTGTCGATATGCCATCCTACTCCCACTCTAAGACCTGTTCACTGTAACAAATAGCTTCTTGACAGACAGCATGACGATTTCAGCAGGAATCGGGTCATCACAGGTTGATGCTCGAATCTGGTCTCGCGTCTCTCGCAGATGTCTCTTTCAGTTAGGCTCACTCAGGCCTGCGGACAATGATGGCCGGCTATGGGCAGGACAGAAGCTCATACCATTTTGTGAGTGAAGTAGCAGGCTTAGTAGACTTCACTCTACCTTCTCTCGAAGAGCCTTTCAAGACATGTGTACTTGTACTGAAGACACGCAGGAAACCACCTGGTGGAACGATATGGATGACTAAGGTCGGGTCTCAGATCCTTGCCGGGCAGGCAGGCAGTGGCAAGACACTAAGTCGAGGTGCTGGTATCGGTACATGACTAGGCGCCTTGCCTAGGATACCCCGCCATCCACCGCGGGGCACATTTTGCTCGACCTCCAAAACTTCACCGCGTCCTGAATCGTGACTCAAGCGGAGTGAAACGACGATATACTCCACGAGCGCCTACTACAAACACTACGCCACCGATTCCGAGGCTCAGAAGAATCGAATTGACACCTTCCATCACTGCCCGCCATGGCGACGGCCGACCCCGCCAAGGAGATGGAGAACCTCCAGATCTCCAAGACGAAGGAGCTGAAGGGCACGGAGAAGCGCGACACCCTCATTGCGATCGAGAAGAAATACCAGCAGCAGTGGGCCGATAGCAAGATCTTCGAAGTTGACGCCCCCTCCATCGACGAGTACCCTCTCGGTTCCATCTCCGCTGCCGATCTGCGCGAGAAGCACCCCAAATGGTAGCATCACTTTGCCGACTACACCAAACATCTGCTGACCGGCCAAGGTTTGGCTGCATCGCCTACAGTTACGTCAACGGAAAGCTCCACGCCGGCCATGTCTTCTCTCAGAGCAAAGTCGAGTTTGGCACCGGTGTTTGTCTCTCGCGACCGACGGCCACACGAACCTCACTGACATGTTGCAGACCGCACGCATGTCCGGCAAGCGCGCCCTCTTCCCCATGGGCTGGCACGCAACTGGTATGCCCATTCCCGCCGTGGCCGACAAGCTGAAGTACGAGATTGAGAAATTCGGTCGCGACTTTGAGGGCTACAAGGAAGAGGAGGAGGAGGTTGAGGAGGCCCCCGCGGCCGCCGTCAAGCGTGACGATGTCACCAAATTCTCAACCAAGAAGAGCAAGGCCACGGCCAAGACGGCCAAGGCCAAGTACCAGGTGCGTGGTTATGGCCTGCGATGCTGTTGCACTCCCGCTGACAGCCGCAGTTCCAAATCATGCAGTCCATGGGCATTCCCACCGAGCAGATCCACCTCTTCGCCGACGCCCAGTACTGGCTCACCTTCTTCCCCCACCTCGGCCAGCAAGACGTCTCGAGCCTCGGCTTCCGTGTCGACTGGCGCAGGTCTTTCATCACGACTGACATCAACCCCTACTACGACGCCTTTGTCAGGTGGCAGATGAACCGCCTCAAGGAACTCGGCAAGATCAAGTTCGGCAAGCGATACACCGTCTACTCCATCAAGGATGGCCAACCGTGCATGGACCACGACCGATCCGAGGGCGAGGGTGCGTTATCCCCTACATGCAGGCTTGAAGTGGTACTGACAGAACAGGTGTCGGTCCCCAGGAGTACACCGGTCTCAAGATGAAGGTTCTCGAGTGGGCTCCCAAGGCTAAGGAAGCTCTCCAGAGCAAGCTTCCTTCCGACGCCAGCGTCTTCCTTGTTCCCGCCACCCTCCGCCCCGAGACAATGTACGGACAATGCGCCCTCTTCGTGTCGCCTAAGATCACCTACGGTATCTTCAAGGCGTCCGAGAAGGAGTACTACCTTGTGACGCACCGGTAAGCCGTGTCTCTGCTCCTTCGCATGCTCCGATTACTGACACATGCAGCGCGTCTCGCAACATGGCCTACCAGGGCATCTTCGCCAAGGAGGGCGAGATTGAGCACCTGACGGACATCTCCGGTGCTGACGTTGTCGGCTCTCTTGTCAACGCCCCTCTGTCTGTACACTCTGAAGGCGTCCGCGTCCTGCCCATGGACACCATCCTGCCGTCCAAGGGTACTGGTGTCGTGAGCTGCGTGCCTTCCGACAGCCCGGCGGACTGGATTACTCTGATGGATCTCCGCAAGAAGGCTGCATACTACGGCATCGAGCAGGCATGGGCCGAGCTCGAGGTGGTCCCCGTCATCGACACCCCCATGGGTGACCTGATTGCGAAGAGCCTGTGCGAGCAGCTCAAGATTGGCTCTCCCAAGGATACCGTCCAGCTGGAGAAGGCCAAGGACACCGCCTACACCGAGGGGTAAGTTTTGACTGCTAGAACGGTGTGAGCCAGGCTGACGGTCCCAGTTTCTACAAGGGCACCATGAAGGTTGGCGACTACAAGGGCGAGGCCGTCGAGACTGCCAAGCCCAAGGTCCGCAAGCAGCTCATCGATGGCGGTCTTGCGTTCGTCTACTCCGAGCCCGAGCGCAAGGTTATCAGCCGTTCCGCCGACGAGTGCATCGTCGCCCTCATGGACCAGTGGTACCTCGACTACGGTGAGCCTACCTGGAGAGATCAGGCCCTCGAGTGGGTCGCCAACGTCGACGGCAAGGGTCTCGACACTTTCGGCAACGAGACGAGGAACGCCTTTGAGGGTGTCCTGAACTGGCTGAACCAGTGGGCATGCGCGAGGAGCTACGGTCTCGGCACCAAGCTGCCTTTCGACCCCAAGTTTGTCGTCGAGTCCCTCAGCGACAGCACGTGAGTCGTGGCCCTACTACGCAGGTCTCCTGAGCACTACTGACTTGGCGCAGCATCTACATGGCCTACTACACTATCTGTCACTTCCTCCACGCCGACATCTACGGCAAGGAGCCTGGCACCCTCGGCGTGTCTGCCGACCAGATGACCGACGACGTGTGGGACGCAATCTTCTGTCGCCGCGAGCTCGATGACGAGGTCATCAACGCATCTGGCATCTCCAAGTCGTCTTTGCAGACGATGAAGCGCTCGTTTGAGTACTTCTACCCCCTGGATCTGCGGTCCAGCGGAAAGGACCTCATCGGCAACCATCTCAGTGAGTAGCTTTACGCTTGCAGTGGGGAGTAGTGGAAACTAATAAGTCAGCCTTCTTCCTTTACATCCATCTTGCCATCTTCCCCAAGGAGTACTGGCCCCGCGGCATCCGCACCAACGGCCACCTGCTGCTGAACGGCGAGAAGATGAGCAAATCGACGGGCAACTTCATGACGCTCGAAGACATGGCCAAGAAGTACGGTGCCGACGCGTCGCGTATCGGTCTGGCCGATGCCGGCGACACCATGGGCGACAGCAACTTTGAGGAGGACGTCGCAAACCAGGCCATCCTGCGTCTGCACACGGCGCGAGGTACGTTGTCGTGAGACCCTTCGACGGGCCATGTCGCTAATTGATGACTTCAGACTGGTGTGAGGAGACGGTCAAGAACAAGAGCGAGCTGCGCACGGGCGAGTTCAACTACTTCGACGAGATCTTCAACAACGACCTGAACGCTCTGGCCAAGGAGACGATCGCGCAGTACAGTAAGTCTTACCTGGACCAGCCTTCCCTGGCTATTCACTGCTGACCCTATGCAGAGGAGACTTCATACAAGCTGGCGCTCAAGGCTGGCTTCTACGAGTAAGTTTTATCAGGCACCACGAGGGCCGGATCATGCTGACGTGCTAGCTTCAACAACGCCCTGTCGTTCTACCGCGAGAGCACAGCCAGCACCAAGATGCACGCGGACCTCGCGATCCGTTTCATCGAGCTGCAGTGCCTTCTCATCGCGGTCATCGCGCCGCACTGGGCCGACTCTGTGTGGCAGGAGATCCTGCAGAAGCCTGGGTCGATCCAGCTGGAGCTGTTCCCGGAGATCCCGGAGACGGACGCGTCGCTGACGGCGGCGCGCAAGTACATCGGCAACACGGCGTCGAGCGTCAACTCGGCCGAGTCGCTGCAGATGCGCAAGAAAGCCAAGGGCAAGGAGGTGGCGTTCGACCCGAAGAAGGCCAAGAAGCTGACGATCACGATGAACGAGCGGTTCCCGGCGTACCAGGAGCAGCTGACGGCGCTGCTCAAGTCGATGTGGGACCCGGCGACCAAGTCGGTGGACGACAAGGCGCTCAACGGCAAGATCCCCAAGGCGGACATGAAGAAGGGCATGCCGTTCGTGCAGGCGCTGAAGAAGCGGCTGCAGTCGGGCGAGGCGGAGGCGGACGTGTTCGAGCGCAAGCTGGCGTTCGACGAGACCAAGGTGCTCGTGTCGATGATCGAGTACCTCAAGCGCAGCGCCAACCTGGCCGAGGTGCAGATCATCAAGGCGCACGAGGGCGGCGGCGGCACGGACGTGGTGACGGGGGCGGCGGTCGACAAGGCGGCCATGCCGGCCAACGCGGAGAGCGCCGTGCCGGGGAACCCCTCGTTCCTCTTCGCGAACGTCGAGTGAGTGAGCGGAGGGAGAGGGGGGGGAGGAGGGAAGAGAGGAGGCGAGGAGGAGAGCCGTGGTGGACGAAGAAAATGAGCAGCAAAATGCAACGTTTGATGATGATACAATAGTCACGCGCGGAGCGTATAACCGGCCTTCCCACAGCTCTGTCCGTCCGTTGACTCCGAAGCGCCCGTCACCGAGGAGACGACGTGCGCACGCGGCCAAGCGGGCGGGCGTAAAGCAGGAGGGAGGCTGGGCGATCCGAGACACCAAGAGACCGGCGTGCTGCAGCGACACGTGTGTGTGAGGAGGGCCACGCGGGCGAGGCGGTGTGCGCTTGCTCTTGTGTTGTTCTGTGGCGGCACTCTGGCGGCGATGGCGAATCATCGTGACGGAGGGAGGGGGAGGTGATTGGCGTGTGTGTGGCTGACGACATCGGACCAGCCTCTTTTCTGCAGGGGTGTGGCTGGTGCCCTGTGACGATGGACGGCGCCGGAGCGGAAACAGGGCGGGATCCCTGTCCGGTGGTGCGGGCCGGCGACGATGACGTCGGCTTGTTTTGTCGTCCCGTCGAACCTGTCTGTCGCTAACATGACCGGACGTCGTACAGCACCGCCATGGAGAAGAAGAGAGGGTCCCCTCGGAAACGATGCCGAAGGGGAGGAACAGAAATTGGCGCAATGAGGTCAAGTCAAAACCGGGATTTCTCCATCGGTCCCTGGGGAACTACCGTCACTGCAGGGTGAGAGAAAGCAGGGCCCAAGCCGTCCGCCATGGTGTGTGATGGTGCCAGGCAAGGCGTGCATTGGCATCAGGGTCAGACACCGTTAGCCGCCGTCTTCCAGCCTCATCCTGTTTCTCGAGTCTGGGCTCCACGAACGACGGGTGATGGCGTCGCGCACGCCATCGAATAGCACCGTATTCCTGCTTGCCGGCCGATGATGCGACTTTTTTCTCAACCCCCGCCATGTCCGATGCGGGCTCCGTGCGATCCTTGCCACTGACGGCGCCCAGCGCCCAGCGCCCAGCATCTCGGCATCCGTTCGAGCAGGACCAACAGATCGCTGTGAACGTGTGAACGAGAACCCCAGCCGTGCTCTGGTCTTCTCGAGTCTCCGCTGCCTCTGTTCTAGGCTAGCCATGGCAGTTCGAGCTGACGTCTCTCCGACCCCGCAACCCAACCGACCTGCAGCTGCAGAGCCCCCCCCCCCCCCCGGGAGCCGAGAAAGACGCCAGGATCCTGCTTCGGACCCCTGGCGCTGGCACCATCGACACAAACATCCCGTCACTCGGCCTCTGCCCTGCTTGTGCCGGCTGGGGGGACGTCCGGGCACGACATGGCACGCCTAGGACACCACCACACCGGCCCACGCCGAGCGACGATGATGTCGTTTTGATCGTGCATCTTGGCCTGCCGTGCCGGCCCTCCCACACGACCTATATAGCTCGACCTCCGAGACGTCTACTCTCTGTCCATCTCTTTTCTCATCCTCATCAGCTTCAGCCTCCGCATCAGTCTCCAGTCACTACAAAGCACCTCTCGCTTTCAGCTCCTCACCTCAACACCACCACCCCATACCTCCAACAACAACAGACAAGATGCGTTCCTCCGCCGTCCTCTTCCTCGCCGCCGCCGGCCTCGTTGCTGCTCAGGAGACCGTTGACACCACCACCGTCACCGTCTCCGCCGACACGGCCACCGTCATCGCCTCCGACGTCGAGCCCGAGACCACCCTCACCTGGGAGGTCGACACCACCACCATCTGGTCCGGCACCGAGACCGAGACCGTCTGGGTCGCCCCCGTGCCCTCCGCCAGCGAGGAGGCATCGGAGACTGAGACCGAGACCGAGACCGTCTGGGTCGCCCCCGCGCCCTCTGCCAGCGAGGAGGCATCCGAGACTGAGACCGAGACCGTCTACGTCCCCATCCCCAGCGACGAGGCCGGCGAGACCGCCACCTCCACCTGGTACGAGCAGTCCGACACCATCACCCTCGTCCCCGTCGAGACGACCTCCTTCGCCATCATCTACCAGGACATCAGCTGTAAGTGACCTGCTCTGTGAAGTCGATGAATTCCAACTGACGAGGACCCCAGCCACCACCATCGTGACCACCACCCTCTACACCCCCGCCCCCAACGCCACCGCCTCCGGCCCCGAGACCGTCCCCACCGCCGCGGCCCCCCGCCTCGGCGCCTCCGGTGCCGCCCTCGTCGCCTTTGGCGCCGCCGGCCTGGCCCTGCTGTAAAGCTGCCTGACGCTGCGGAGGAAATCCTGATGCTGAGCGCAAACTGAACGGCCTTATTGCATGAGATGAACGATAATTGCAAGCGGGATCGGCGTTTTTGTATTATTTTTACACTTTCTTCTTTCGACCCAGTGGCGGCGTACCTGAGTATTGGAAAGGGCACGACGGATGGTTGCATAATACCAAGAGCATCTAATTTAAAGACATTACATGAGACTTAAACGATATCATCGGCGGATTAAAGGGTGTTGATGTTTTTTCACCAGTAACGCCATCTACGGCAACGGATACCGTCCAAATATCCGTGGAAACGGAATCGCATCCTTGACATGCTCCAAGCCCACCAGCCAGCGCATCATCCTCTCGAATCCCATCCGAAGGCCGTGTGCGGCACAAAGCCAAAGTTTCGCAGCTCGCTCACCCACGCATACGCCTCGCAGTCTTTGCTCTTGCCCTTCTCCGCCAGTCGCGCCGTCAGTTCGTCTTTCCGCCACGACTCTTCCGCCACGCCGCAAACCTCGCCAAAGCCTGCGCGATCTATTGCTACGCAGGGTCCAGACCCTGCAACAAGACGACGTCCTAGTCGATCTAACTTTTGCCGGGCTCGCCACTGTCGGCGGCCTGTGAACTCTTGTGTGGGAAGGCCAGTAGCTTGTAAGCCCAGATGGCGAGGCCCGCTTCTGCAGCTAAATGCTCTTCGATGCCCGACGAGCCGGACTGTCTTTGGAATTGCAAAAGTGCACGATCGAGCCGGTAGGGCGGAAAGGTCACGGATGTGGATATTATCAGAGAGCTCGTCCTCATGCACACTGACGCGAGTCCCACGAATTTGCAGCTCTCGACGGTCCGGCTGCTTGAAGAGCACGAGCCGTGGTCACCGACGCAGTATGCATCAAAGTGGCTCGATAGCAATGCCTGCGCCAGAACATTATGGCACGCCGGACGTGATCTGCAAGCCGCCCGCCCCAGGTGCCCACCGGCATCGCTGTGTGATGTCTATACGATTGCATTAGTACATGCCGCCGTTGTCCTCGAGCTATGGTCTGCTTATCCGCAGCCAGGGGAGCGGCTCGGCACTAGGAAACCCCACGACCCCGGAGGTAACCATCGGTACGGACAACGTGGCGGAGCCCGAGATACGACATGACCCCCATAAAACTGGTCGTTCACGGGGACTAATCGAGTCCGGTCATTCTATCCAACCCGTTGTCTACGACACAGATCGCCAGCAGGGTGCTTGGATCGAACCGGGGACCCGGCATGTTTGTTATCTGCACGATCGGCAGAGTTATGCCGCTTGCTTCAGGATCTCGGAACCGCCGCAGAACGGTGGCTCGGACCATTGTACTCAGAGCGAGCCTCGAGCAGTAGATATATGCAGCCAAAACACCACGCTTTCCCGGCGGAAGTGCTACTTTGGATATCTTTGTTTGGTATTTGACCATGTGGATGAGGATCAGCGCTGCAGTGCCGCAGTGCCGTTGGAACTGTTGGAGGTCGGCTGCTCTCCTCCACATCCCGAGCTGCGCCCCGCCAAGCAAGCTACGGAATCTAAGGCCCGTACTGTTGACGGCAACTCACCGAGCCAGTCGCCTCCCGAGCGGCAGCTCACAACCCCTTGGCACCCGATGACATTGATACACACATCACAGGGTACCGAGCAGGGCATTGTGTCAGAGCTCGGACAAAAAATGACCCAGGCTCTCGCAGATATTTCCAGTATAAGCTACCGACGAAGGTTTGCGATATGGCTTTGCCTACGTGACAGGAAGACATTGTCAGGACACACGCACGCCAACAGCCAGCATGTTGGCGGCAGTCAAACACATCCATACTGTCGTGGGAAGATGAATTCTCTTATGTCTTCGAACAAAATGTCTCCATTTAGCTCAATACTAATAACCAGACAGTCGTCCGCGCAAATGTGTGCCGTCCAAAGAACGGGCAAACAGCGCCCGTGATCATGACGTACGGGCCTTGTGAAAAGGACACGCCTTACGAGTAGTAAGTTCCATGACCATGTGTGCGCAAAGTTAGCGTGACAGGCTTCTGACGAACAATAATCGATTTTCTCAAGCATTCATTTGACGAAATCAATCCCGCACACAAGTCTGAACACTCTCCTTTCGAGACCCCCGATCCAGCCTTCTGGACGGCAGAGGGTTATGTCGTGATTCGGTGCGATTAAGTCGGCCTCGGGCAGTCCCCTGGCCTGATGGACACCATGTCTAAACACACCACGGATGCTTTCCAAGACACACTGAATGGGCAGCCGAACAGTTTATGCAGCCATACTACGCCAGAAGTGTTATCGTTGTCCTGAGCTCAGCTCAGCGGGTCGTCAGATGAGACTATCGAGGCCGTATCTTGGTTTTGGCATGTACCTGGCAAGCCTGGTTCCGTCGCGGAGGGGGAGCCAGTTGTAGTTCTGTTGTCTCGCGTATCGTGTGTAGTTCGGCGGATGTTGGTGTGCCGAGTACCGAGACCGTTGATGTCGACGGTGGAGTGTCGACTGGCGCCAGACCATCGTCCAGTAGCTGTAAGGCGTGGCAGCGTGGAGTTTCCCCGCACCCCGCATGACTTAGAACAGTGAATGTGCCCGTAGCACACGGCAAGTGAGAGCGGCAGGCAGACGGACGGCAGCAACGGAAACTCACAGTTGGTGATCTCTTCGTCCTCGGTGTCACATCCACATGCTTCCCCCCCCCCTCCCCTCTTCTCCCCCGCAAATTCCCTGGAGATACTTCGGCATGCCGTCACAACCCGGCTCGCTCTCTGCGGCGGAAGTGGGGGACATCGCCCGAGTATAACAACAGATCTCACAATAAGCAACGCTGGTCGCATCTGTCTCCCTTTGACACCCTTCTCCCCACATCAAGGCACCGTCTAGCGCAACATGAATCTCCAAGTAATCCTTGGGGTTTTGGCAGCTCTTCTGCTGGTGAACGTGGCCATCATCCTTTTCCACCATCTGCGCTCTCCCCTCTACACTGTCAAGGGCCCATGGCTAGCGAGGCTGACCTCTGGTTGGTATGCTTTTAAGGTATGGCAGGGCTCGTTTCAGGATGTTAACCGTGACTTGCACAAGCGGTACGGTGAGTGGAAAATCTCAGATGGCCATGTCTTTCCCCCTTTTGGTCAGCTCATCGACCTGGTGTCACATGCTCATCATCTTAGGATCAATTGTTCGTTACGGACCGAATCGCTACAGCATCAGCGAACTTGATGCCGTAAAAGTCATTTATGGTCTCGGGAACTCCTTTCCCAAGTCCTCGTGGTATACTACCTGGTCTAGCCCAGGCCAGCACTCCCTATTCAGCGACCGCTCCGTCCATAGACACGCCCACGACCGTAAGCAGTATCAGGCGACTTACGCGATGTCTGCACTAGTTCACTACGAGGCCTTTGTGGATGACTGTGCCGACCTATTCAAGGCTCGACTGTCCGAGCTGTGCGTTTCCGACCGCGCCATTGACCTGCGCCACTGGTTCCAGTGCTACGCTTTCGATGTTATCGGTATGATCACTTACGGGAAGCGCCTCGGCTTCCTTGACCGCGGCGAGGACGTGGGAAACGTCATTGGCGCCCTTGAAGACCACCTCGGCTATGCCACTCTAGTGGGCATCTTCCCCTCTCTTCATCAGCTCCTGTTTCCTCTCAAGAACTTTTTGGCCGGTGGCAAAGGCGCGGGAAGAGCCTACGTCATGGCCTTTACGCAGGAAAGAATGAAGGAAGCCCAGGCAAGTCCGAAAGTCATTTCCTCCGAAGACGAAGACGGTGAGACGACCCAAGCCTTCCTCACAAAGTTCCTCGCGAAGCACTCTGCCGATCCTGGCAGCTTCACCTCCTTCCACGTGCTCGCTGGCTGCGTGTCCAACATGGTCGCCGGTTCCGACACTACCGCCATCAGTCTTTCGGCCGCAATGTACTATCTTCTCAAAAACCCCATGTGCCTGGCCAAGCTACGTGAGGAAGTCGATACTTTCACAGCAAACGGCCAGCTCTCCCGTCATCCCACATATAAAGAGAGCCAGCAGATGCCGTACCTGCAGGCGGTCATCAAGGAGGCCTTGCGACTACATCCTGCGACCGGGTTGCCCCTAGAACGCGTCGTGCCCACAGGAGGCTCAACAATCGCTGGCCGTTTTTTCCCCGAGGGCGTAGGTTACAGCCAATGTCTTTGAGATGCCGATGACCGACATAACGGATGCTAACAGCTTGCAGACCATCGTCGGGATTAATACCTGGGTTGCTCACCGTGACCGTCACGTCTTCGGCGAGAACGCCGACGAGTTCTCTCCTGAAAGGTGGCTGCAAGGGGATGCCGACAGGGTGGCTTTGATGAACCGCTTTTGGATGCCGGTGAGTTGTCCAATCATTGCTTATGCTGGGCGGCCCGTTTGAGGGCTTCAAATTGAAGACACAGGCTTTTTCAGAAGTCTGTGGTTGAAGATCTGATGTCGTTGAAAAGGGTCTCTCAATTCCTGACAAAGCTATGGAAGCTGATCATGTGTTGCTGCAGTTCGGTCTTGGTTCGCGAACGTGCATCGGTCGCCACATCTCTATGCTTGAGATGTGCAAACTGATTCCGACCTTGATACGAGAATTTGATTTCACCTTTCACGAGAGCCTAGGTGTGAAGGACTGGCATACGCAGAACTATTGGTTCGTCAAACCTGTCGATTTCCAGGTGCGGCTACAACCGAGGAGGGCTGCCTCTCCGCCGCCCCATCAGTCGTGAGTTTGAGTCGGGCGAGTTATTCGTTACCGCAGAATACGGTGGCTCGCGTGTAAGCATAGTCTTTCGAGGAAGCCTACCAAATGACTTGATCGGCTTGTGGCAGCTTGAAGGTAGCAATCGGCACGACCGCCAAAGCTGTTTGATTTTGCGCGCCTGATTCATCTTGATGCTATGCTGTCTTTTATATACTGGTCAAGATGATCTTCAGGATTAGGCCACAAGGCACGAGATAGGTTTCAAATGTGATAACTAAGAATTAGGATTACTAGTCTCTCGCTGCCGAATCCCTGGGCCTTGGGTTATGTTACGTCGGAGCTGCCCGAAATAACTCCCACGAAGTGACAGAGCTGCTGCATTTGCCAAAGCGTTGCATCGGCCTCTTCGGCATGGCTATTGACAAGCCTAATCCGGCCACCAACATCCCCACCGTCAAGCCGCGGCTGCCAAAGGAGGAGGTGCTTCACCGAGAGCGTAAGAACGATGGCAAGCAAGACGACCGGATTGCCCTGTATGACAAGGTTCCAGGCATCTTCTTTTCTGAACATCAAAAGCATGGAAGAGTGACATGGAGTGCCCGCACAAGCTGTGACGTGTCTTGGGAGAAGCTTGATGGACGTGAAGAATACAGGAAAGTGATGGACGAACAAGGCTTTAAGCTTCACTGAGGGCTGTCCTTGATACGAGGAGGACTTGGTCAGTATAGATTTCCAAGGGTCAAGTTGAGATAACCCTTAATTATGAATTTCATATCATCAATCCAAGATTAAAAAGCACTTGATCCATCTCAATAATTTCAGAGCTAAGGGACAATAACCATAGTAAATGGTATATGATGAAGTTAGGATAGCAAAGCAACATAGCTTCTTCAGTCTTTCCATAAGTATGATACTTTCAAAGAGAGATGAGAGACATCTAATGGAAACTTAACGTGGAATCCCAGTCCATGGCTCCAAAATACTCCTCCCAGTCATCAAACTCTGTAAGGGTTGGAAGTATTCCTTCAGCTGTAGTTGATGGTAAAGCAATGCCTGCTTCTTCAGCAAGTGTCTGTAGTAGGTTATAGCAGCGCTCGAGGCTTTCTCTAGCGCTGCGAGCAATGCGATCCTCGCAAGACGTCAAACCCTCGCCAATCGCCTCCTCTTGCCCCAAGATCATGCAGATGAACATGTGCCCCTTGATATTTGTTTCACCTTGACGTATTCGCTGGATAGAGATCTCGAGCGTGTCCCTCAACGTCTGTGTTAAAGTGTTGCGATACTGCTGGGTACGGTGCAGCGTCCCGTTTTCGCGCTGGCGCTCAATCTGCACCAAAAGCTCGAGTGAAACCGACATCATGGCGCTTCTCAACGTGTGCTTGAACGGCCCACCACCAATCGCCATCAGTCGCGAGAAGTTGTCATTTGGTTCTGGCGTGAGAATCGCCATGGCAGCATCTAGACTGGCCCTAACCGAGCTGTCGAAAAGCGGGTTCTCTTGGGCCTGTGTAGCGAAGGGGCAGTGGAGTGCCAGGATGAACCTCCTCAGCAGCAGGTCGAGTAGATTTCGCTGGTACGCCATTGCCGAGGCAGTGTGCTCGGATTCGTGAAGCTTGAGAAACGCGCCGCCCGACCGGCAGAAACTGATCATCTCGGAACTCAAATCAAGCGCTTCAGCGTAGGAAATTTCTGGTCCCAGGCCGTAAAGATACCGAAGAATCCTGAGGCGAGTCGGCAGAGACCTGAGGAGAACAATTTGGAGTGACGTATTCGTAAAATGGATGTCTATAGGCAGGGCCTCAAGATCTACTGGAGATCTATCCAAATCTTCTGCAGAGGTACCGAAGTGGCTGTCGTCAAAGTTGGATGGCGCCTCCGTATCATAGTCTTCTGAGGAGATACGGGGTGGCATGCCAGAGTCGAGTGATGATTGCGCGACGAACTCGAGTATCGTCGCCCAAAGCCTTCTCCTTAGCTCTCTTTCTAGCGAAGTCAGCCTTGGGAAGTGTTTTGGATCGCGATGAATGCCTGCTTGCATGGCCTCGTGCACGAGTGAGCCGATAATGACCCAGTTGTCGTCATCATTGACGCAGAACACCTGTCGAGCCAGCACTGCTAGGCAGTGTATCTGAAGCCCCCCAAAACTCCTACGGCTTCCTTTTAGAGGCCTTGATAACCAGACCTCGGCGGCGTGAAGCCAGCCATTAGCTCTCTTGTACCACTCGAAACGCTCGTGTGCATCGGCGTATGAGTCTAGTCGTGATCCCAAGCCCAGAACCAGAAGGACTCGAAGCCGGACATCCTCTGGAATGAATTCCCCAGGTGTCAAAAACGTCCCAAGCTCATCAAGGAAAGCATCCCTGTGAATGATCCGGTAGACCGGTTCGAAGGAGGCAAAGTACAGTCTTGCCATGGAATAAGCCATGTCAGGACACCGACTGAAATATTCAGCTTCATCGAATATCCCAGGGCCTGCAGAAAGCCCTAGCTTTATATTCCTGGCCAGAGCTTTTGATTGATGTAAAAGACTGTTGATTTGAGCCAGTTGATCTCGGATCTCAGGGGCATCGAATGAGTAGCTAGAAGGACGGTCTCCACGGGTGGCGTCTGCCATGGCGCCTGCTCTCCCTGTTGCCGCAGTGTAGCAAGCTATAATGGGCTCAAACTGGCTAATGTTAGGAGTCGTAGGGGCTTTTGCTAGGCCGGGGCATAAACACCTGCGACGCGATTCCCAATCGATACGATGAAAGGCGGTCCTTCTCCATGATCATTTGTCGGTCGTCACGATCGACACTGAGCCTGAGAGGAAGTGCTGTCGTATGCACAGGCTCCTCAAAGGATTTGTTATGTGTAGTACTGATGGCTTTTGTCCCCTGGGACTCAATGGACGTGGTGCCCTCGGCGTCGGAGGGCGTATGGTATGCGGGAAAGGTGCACGTAACCTTGACCGCAATGCAGTGAGCACAAGGGCTCGCTCTGTCGCAACGAATCTTGCGGCGACGGCACTCATGACATGATAGTGCAGGTCTTCGACGCCGGCGTGGCGGTTGCTTGTCCATGGCTACTGATACCAAAGTAAGGGTCGGGAGTAGTTGAATTGATGGACAAGTTGACGGAGATCGCCCATGCCCCACCCTTACGTCCGCTCGCACCACCTGTGTCGAGCCGTCATGGTACGGTGCGATGATAAACCCAATTCCCTCGTATTGAGTCGTCTTAGAAAGAAGTTGCAGCCTGGTGCTGTGGTGCTTCTGAGCTGCCGTACAACCGACATCCCTGTTCCCTTATCTCCGCCGTGGCGGATGTAAGACGGCCTCATAGGCATATGATATCTCCGTACGGAGATTCTACACAATGATAAAAGACGACTCTACACTCACTATTGCCTACCCATTTTCTTCAAGGGGTGCACTTGACCGCCCGAATCATTACCTATACTTCATTCCTCTTTCGAATTGCAAGATACCCCCGCCCCCCAACAAACCACGCTGAAAACAAACATGAGGGTCTTGATCAGCGGCGCAGGCATCGCCGGCAACGCACTCGGCTTCTGGCTCTCCAAGATGGGCCATGAGGTGACGGTCGTCGAGAGATTCCCTGGGCTCCGTACTTCGGGACTTCAGATCGACCTTCGAGGCCATGGGATCGAGGTCATTCGTCTAATGGGCCTTGAGAAAGAGCTGAAGGCCAAGCTTGCCCCTGAACAAGGCGTCCAGATGGTCGACTCGGCGGGAAGGCGTTGGGGATACTTCCCCGCCAATGCGGAAACGACTGATCCGGGAGACAATAAGCAAAAACGCTTTCAGAACTTCACCTCAGACTTTGAGATCATGAGAGGAGACTTGTGCCATGTCCTCTACGATGCAACCAGCCATCACGCCAAATACATCTTTGGCACCTCAATCGAGAGCTTCCGTGACAGTGGGAGCTCTCTGGATGTCAACTTCGCGGACGGCACTTCTGACCGCTTTGACCTTCTGGTCGGCGCTGACGGTCAGGGATCCAGCATCCGTACTATGCTATTTGATCCCGAGACGGCCAAGGCAGCATACCGGCCCATGGAGAACATGTTCATGGCCTATGCTACCATTCCCCGTCCGATGATGAAAGGCGACGAGTACGTTGCCACGACTTACATCGCCACGGGGAGGAAGGGAATCCTTACGCGACGGCACAACCCGGCCACGCTCCAAGTCTACCTCGGCTGCACGACTGATTCGCAGAGGATGGAGAAAGCAGTTAACCCCACTGATCGCCAGCGTCAGGCTGAGCACGATATCGTGGGCGAACAGCTCAAGGCGTGGAAAGAGGCCTTTGAGGGTGCTGGTTGGCAAACGGACGAAATCTTTCAGTCTCTGTTGCGATCTCACAGGGCTTCTGGTAGCGACTTCTATACTGAGCGTCCAGCCTTGGTCAAGCTACCATCTTGGTCTCGGGGTCGCGTCACTCTCATAGGGGATGCCGCTTGGTGTCCGACCGCCACCACTGGCATGGGCACCACCTCGGCCATCGTGGGGGCTTACGTACTCGCAGGCGAGATTCAGAAGCACTGCGGGAGTGACGGCACTACCAATTCAAATGACCTGGATGAGGCATTGGCTGCATACCAGCGCACCTTTGGCCCGTTTATGGATCAGGTGCAGCGAGATGTATCGACGGAAGGTTCCGACTCCTTCTCTATGTTCCCGTCCTCAGCCCTCGGGATCTCGATTTTCCTTCGAATAGTATGGGTGCTGTCCCTTTTGCGCATCAATGTTGGGGGGTGGCTTCTCAAAGAGGGGGTCAAGGAATGGGACTTACCGGCATACGACGGCATGTCGGGTTACTAGCATGGCGGCTTCTACGTTTGAAAACCGTCTATATTGTATTTCAGTTGGCTTAGATTCAAGTACCTAGTTTTGATTTGCTTGACATTCATGGATCGTAGGCAAGAGTGTATATTGTGCGTTGTATACTAGGCTAGGTGCCGCTCTTGGCTACATTCGAGGCTATGTATACCTTAGCGTTTTAATCATCATTCATCATGATGATTCTAACGCGACTCGTGCATCGTGCATCGAGTCGAAGCGTGTGGGTTGCGTCTCTGTGATAAAGTGCAAGGTTGTCGTAGGACTTCAGGATTGTTGACCATTCCTGCATCCGCTCCTGCCAAGATCTGAGAAGAGTTGATCGTGGTGAAGCTTTAAGTATTTACGCTTGCGCCACTTATCAGGAGACAGCTCGTTGCTTAGAGCATTGTCTGAAGCCCTCTGCTGGGCGCAGCTGTTCCACCGGCACTGCGTTGGCAGTGACCGCGCCGAAACGGCACGTTGTGCATCGATCCCAGACCGATCGGTGAGGTATTTGACACAGAATAACACATTGCATGGTATTCATCTTGGATTGCGACGTATTACTCAGGCGGCGATGGGAATCTGGGCGGCGTTCTCCAGCGCGGGAGGCTCGGGGTCGGCATCAGGATCCTTTGGGAGATCGTCCTAGACTCGTTAGAATTGAAAGATTGAAGCCAAAATAGGTAAAGATACCTTGTCAAAGATGACACGAATCATAAGGCTGCAGCTCGGGCATACCGCAATGTCCTCGTCATCGCGCAAATCGGCGAGCGCAATCGCAAACTTGTCGCCGCAAGGGCACGGGTAGTTGTAGACTTGGAGGTCCTCATCGAAGGTCATGTCCTCGATCTCGATCTCGTCGTAGATAGAAATGTTCTCGTCGTCAGACATGGCTGCTGTGGTGCTCGTGGTAGTTGTATGTAGGCGGTGATATTTGCGGTGATGGTCGTGACTGGAGATCAGAATGGCGGAAGGAAAGCGAAGGCAAGGCTAAACAAACAAATTTTGCCCCGCGATGTGGCTGATTACCCCGGATGAGTAATTTCCCCGTGGCGGTGCGCCCAGGATCAGCTGGAAGGAAGCACGGGTGAATCACATGCTCGGGAACGGCAATGGCAGGTGCGACAGGTGCTGGTGTGGGGCGCGCGTCCCTGCCATCGTCGCTGGAACGTGAACTGGACTCTGACCCGTGTGACCATGGGACATCTCCCCATAGCATCCACTTCCTCCGAAGAAACCATCATTATTCATTGTTCATGTCGGCCCCACGATAGCATCATTCAGTCGCTACCTGATGCATTCACGACATTGATACTCCCTCGCCGTTCTCAACACCACGCCCCGGCAATGGCCAAGTGACGTAGCCTCCCTCGACGAAACGATCCAACTGGAACCGAACAACTGGAACCGAACAACTCGATAGATACCCTCTTACTCCCTCGATCTACGCGACGACGACACCATGGCCGCGCAGTCCAAACTGGCTGTGCTGACGCCCTCCAGCGACCGTACGATCCGCTCCATCGTTGCCGACCTCACCTCCCTCTACCTATCCAATCGCTCCCGCATCTCCCGCGCAGTCTGGATCACCCTGTTCATCGCCCTCGCCAACCGCATCCGCCATGCCATCTCCGAGCAAAAAGCTGCTTCTCAACGCGAGTCTTCGCAGCGCGCTTCACGCAGCGGCGTCACAACGTCGACAAGCGAGCCTGAGGAACCAGCCAAGAAGAAGAAGGTCGAACTGAACCGCGAGTTCTTCCGCTCGCTACTGCGCCTGCTCAAGATTGTTATTCCTGGGTGGCGAAGCAAGGAGACGCGGCTGCTGATCAGCCATTCCTTCTTTCTTGTTGTCAGGACGCTCATCAGCCTGAAAGTGGCAGCCATGGACGGCCAGATTGTCAAGAGTCTGGTCAAGGGCAACGGGCGCGAGTTTTTGATGCGCATCGTCTGGTGGATGCTGATTGCCGTGCCCGCAACCTTTACCAACTCGATGCTTTCTTACCATCAAGCTGAGCTTTCTCTCAAGTATCGCACCCGCCTGACCCAGCACATTCACGACAAGTACCTTTCTCAATTGACATTCTACGGCATTTCGGCACTCGACGACCGGATAAAGAACGCCGACCAGCTGATCGCGGTCGACGTGGCCAAGTTTTCCAACAGCTTGGCCGAGGTGTACAGCAACCTAGCAAAACCCCTGCTCGACATGGTGAGTCGCCGCCCCCAACCTCTGGCGGTATTCAGCCTCGACTAACCGGGGTACAGACCATCTATACCTACTCATTATCGAACAGTGTTGGCGGTGAGGGTGTTGTTTTCATGTCACTCCTCGTGCAGCTGTCCGCCAACGTGATGCGCGCGTTGACACCGCCGTTTGGCAAGTTCGTCGCCGATGAGGCCCGGCTTGAGGGTGAATTCCGCTTCCAACACTCGCGATTGATTGACCACGCCGAAGAGGTCGCCCTCTACAACGGCCATGAAGCCGAGAAGGACACCCTTGACAAAGGCTACTTTACCCTCATCAAGCACGTCAACTACATCTTGCGTCGCCGATTCTACCACGGTTTCATGGAGGACTTTGTCATCAAGTACTTCTGGGGAGCCCTTGGTCTACTCCTGTGCAGCGTTCCTGTTTTCGTCAAGATGCCCGGTCACGTTGCCATGAGCATGGGCGATCGCACAGAGAGCTTCGTCACCAACCGCAGGATGCTCCTGTCGGCGTCGGATGCCTTTGGTCGTGTCATGTTCTCCTACCGTGAGGTCATGGAGTTGGCCGGCTACACCTCGCGCGTTGATTCCTTACTGGAGGTCATGAACGACATTCGCGCGGGCCACTTCGAGAAGAAACTCGTCTCTAGCTCTGGCACCGAGGACAATGAGGCTGTTCTCAAGGGACGTGGCACTGTTATTGAAAGTGAAGACATTGAGTTTAAGGATGTGTGAGTATTCAGAAGCCCACCTCCGTCTGGCACGACTAACACCCGCAGCCCCATCATCTCCCCCAATGGTGACGTTCTCATCAAGGCGCTTTCTTTCTCATTGAAGCCCGGCGACCACTTACTCGTCGTTGGCCCCAACGGCTGCGGCAAGTCTTCGCTCTTCCGCATTCTCGGCGGGCTGTGGCCCGTCTACGGTGGCACCGTCCGCAAGCCGCCCTTCGCACACATCTTCTACATCCCCCAGCGCCCCTATCTTTCCCGCGGATCCCTTCGACAGCAAATCACCTACCCCGACTCCCTCCGTCAGGTTCGCGCACGCGGCGTTACCGATGCAGACCTCGATGGAATTCTGGCAATCCTTGGGCTAGAGCACCTCCCCGCGTTGTACGACGGGGGGTGGGATGCTGAAGCCGAATGGCGCGACGTGCTGTCTGGCGGTCTGCAGCAGCGCGTTGCCATGGCGCGTCTTTTCTACCACAAGCCCAAGTACGCCATCCTCGACGAGTGCACCAGCAGCGTGACGCTCGACACGGAGAAGGTCATGTACGACACGGCCAAGAGTCTGGGCATCACGTTGATGACGGTCAGCCACCGCAAGAGTCTGTGGAAGTATCACTCGCGAATCCTGCAGTTCGATGGGCAGGGCAACTACGTCTTCACCAAGCTGGATCCCGAGCGTCGGTTGAAGCTAGAGGATGAGAAGGAGGAGTTAGACGTGCTGTTGAGGCAGGTGCCCGAAGTAGAGAGGCGGATTGCAGAGTTGACGGCGGCGTGATTGTAGCATAGCGATGAAGAGGACGATCCAAGAAGGAGTTTCTTTGTTTCCATATTGGCAGGCAATGACTGCGTCATACTTGACACTTGGTCTAACGTAAATAGAGGCTTGACCCTTACAGTCTGCATTGGCATTTCCCGTTCTCTCTGTCCAGCTTGAAACGAGTCGATGACCAGGCCGGCGATGACTAACCGCAAAAATGGGCCCACGACGTTAGAGACGCCGTTCACATGTAAAAAAGTCAGAAAAAAAAGCCAAGGAACATACCAGGCCCCCGAGCTCTCCAAGAGTGATCCCCTGGCTGCAAAGCCAAAAAGGTGATGAACCATCGCTGGCTCGTAATGATGAAGAGAGTGGGATTCGAACCCACGCCAATAAATTGACTAGTACCTGAAACTAGCGCCTTAGACCACTCGGCCATCTCTCCTTGTTTGCTGTCGTAAATCGTAGGGATTATGACTCCTGTGGAGCTCCTGCTTCCTTTGCCGCAGGTTGAGGGATTTGTGGTCATGACTTCCGTTTTGTGCGGCGGGTCCGGCGTGGGGACACGGCACGGGGGACGTGGGGCCGCGAAGGTTTCCTCGAAGATGCGGTTCCATATCGGTCTCGCTTGTTTCCTCCCGTTGCTACCAGTTGAACTTGCTTGTAGCGGGCTTGGTCACTCGTAGGTGTGGTTCACTGAGGCGGAACTTGGAGGTCTCGCCCACGAGGCAATACACAAAAAAGAAAAAAAAATAGAAAAAGAGGAAAATTGTTTTTGTATCAACTGCTAGTAGCTGGGCTCAGGTATCTCAAAAAAAGAAACTTCCTATAAAAAAACGCCCCTTTCCGTCTTGATGCATCTCGTGATCAGCTCTCAGCCCCATGCTCAAACATACTCGGCCGTCACGGTGTTGTATCGCTGGTCTAGGACATCGTCAGCACGAACATTTACCCCAGGCTAACAGGTACTCACTGTTGTAGATCAGCGTGTATTGCGTCGACGCCGACAGAAACTTGGCCTCAATCTTGCAGTCAAGCTCGTAGTATGGCTCGCCGTCGCTGCCTGTCCGGCGTCTGAGCTGGTTCTCTGGGATATGGCTGACGTCGGCCTCGACGTGGCAGAGCAGGTTCGTGTTCTGGTTGCGCACGAGCGGCGCCTCATGCGACACACCGTCTGCATAAATGTCCATCTTGACCTTCTTGATTCGCCCCTGACTAACAAGACCGGTCCAGACAAACGAGATGTAGTAAGGCTCGAGCTCCGACACGGTGTCGCCCTTGCGGACCATGTACTCCATCGAGTAGAGCTTGAAGCAGCCGTCGAGTCCACACCAGTGGCGCTTGTCGCGGAGGTGGGCGTGCAGCTTCTCATCGTAGCGCGTCCGCCACTGCGTGCCGTAGTGCTTGCGGGCCTTGCGGTTCTGCACGCGGACCTGGGTGAACCGGTCGGGGGACGACTGCGCGAGACCCTTCATGACGGCGCCTTGGACGACGGCCTGCCATGCGTTGGGCGGCTGGAGGATCTTGATGTCGCGGTCGATGGCGTTGCGGATGCGCTCCTTGAGGTAGTTGGATGCGCCGAAACCGCCGACGAGAAGAACGGCACTAACGGGGACGCCGGAGGCGGCGATCTGCTCCTTGACAAGCTTGATGCACTCGAGGATAACGGGTTCGAAGATGGTCTGGAGGTCTGAAACCTTAAGAGAGAAACGACCGCGGCTGATGCCGAGCTCCTTGTTATTTGCGAGGCCGCCAACGGGAATGATGAACGTCTCGTTGGGGCCAGCTTGGAGAGTGAACTGGCGTTTAATCTGCGTCGATTAGCAAGAGTCGCACTCAGGAAGAAAAGTGTGACACGTACCTTCTTCTCAAAAACGTCCATGGCCTCGGCAAGCAACTCGCCGTCGAAGCCCTCCTCGTCTCCGAGCTTCAACTTGAGAAATTTGGAAAATCGCATGTTGAGGAATGTCGAACCGCAGAGAGCGCCCGAACCAGGCGCGGCCTCTTGGACTTCGAGAATGGGCTTCAGTTTGGCAATGGTGTAGGAGATGAGGTCTACCGTGCCTCCGCCAGCATCAACTACGACGATTGTGTCGCCGACCTTGAGCCCGTGGGGATCAAGGCCATGCAGAGCGTAAATCGCGGCAGCCTCGGGCTCGGAGACAAGATGGATCGGGGAGCCAGTGGCGGCCAAACCGGGGGCTTTCTGACACGCCTGCCTCGTCTTGTCCTTCGCGAGTTCGGACCAGATGGCAGGCACCGTAACACAAAACTGCATGTTAAGTCAGTACAGGTCGTGGAGATGGCGCGTGTTGCTCACCTCGAGAGGTGTACTGTTGATGATGTGCTCGCCGAGCTTCTCGCGCAAGGTGTAGCGGAGGTGATCTCCCAGAGCAGAGATGAAGTCAGTCACGAGCTGGTCGACGCTGCGGCCGGCGCGGGCCTCTTTGGAAACAGTGTTGCCCATGTTCTGCAGCATGGGGTCGAGTTCACTGGGAATGTCAGGAAGATGGAAAGAAGCAACGACATCAGACAAAGCTCACAGCTTGAACCACTCGACTACTTGGTTCTGGGGAGCTGTCATGGGGATGGAGAAACCCCACTGCACATCGCCATCAGCATAGCGCAGCTTGGTAGGCACCTTATCAGAGGATTCGCCCTCACGGATGGTCTTGCTGACGGGCCAAGATGTAATGGCGGTTCGGCGATCAGGGCGTTGCGTCTCGGCCCACGCAACACCAGAGTAGGTGGTGCCGAAGTCGATGCCGACGACGATTTTGCGTTCGCTAATAGCGAGTCTCTCGAAATCCATCGGGGGCAGGTTCGCTTGGTTTGTCAAAGGCCAATCGAAAGGATGATGGCGTGGTGGTGTAGACAGCGGCTTTCCCTATTCGCGTTGACGGGTAGGTGTCGAGGAGTGTTCCAGGAAGAGAAGTACGAGACCTAAAATCCAAAAGCTACCGCCAAGGTGGTGTTCAGAACAAGCTTGAGGGCGCCGAAAGGCTGTGCTGTAGATGTCACGGGAGATGGATGCTTGGATGTGGAGAAAAGAGTAGGTCTGGGAGGAAGGAGCGGGAGTCGGGTTTCGAGATGAGAGGTAACGGCAAAGGGTAGGAAGGATGCAAGCCCAGGCTTCAGCCAGAGAGCCTAAAACAATCGATTATTGCGTCCGCTTTGGTTTACGCAGTCTGCCTCGGCGTTGTTGGCAGCCCATAAGTGCCTTGGGCGATTGGGAGACACCGAGCAGCGAACAAGGGGTGGAAGGCGTTTTGGGGGTGTCAATAAACATGATGGAGGGGGGTTCACTTCCTCGAGGTGGCGTCGATAGTGGGCTGATTGCATCCCCGCCCCATATGTCAGCTCGGCACGAAGGAATTAGACCTGCGCCCAGGCCTGTCCAAGCTGGAGTCGACACCGGGCACGATTAACACGTCTTCAAGAAAATACTCTTCGATTAGCATGACGGGTCTTAGGATGCTGCTGTTGGAAGATTATTGATCGTCATCCAAGTGACATGCGAAATCGTTGTGCAATTTGCAGACCTCGTAGCCGCAGTCTAGCACTGTATCAACCCCCAAACGATGCCAGAATCCTCTCTCCCCCCCTTCTCAGCAGTTGCATGTCAAGCTATGCTGGCAAGATCAGGGGCCCCGTAGGTCAATCTCCCCAAGATCACATCACAGATCATCCAATCTAGATCCAACGCAGTCCACCCCAGCCCTCTCGTTCATTTGCCGAGTAAATGAGGCTGAGCAGTGTGCGGTCGCCGTTTTTCTTGAACTTGCCTCTTTTCTCCTCCGACCCCCAGGCAATCAGCATCTGCTGCTTGCGCACCAGCCGCGGATCCTTGATGGTGTCGTGCCGGCCAATCTGCCGCATGTAAAGTGCCGGAGCCACCGTGCACACGTTTTCAAGGTTGTGGTACAGCTCCGTCCTCGTGGGTTGAGGGTTCAGCTTCCGTGGGTTGAACGTCTTGCGGCTCTGCACCACGTTCTTGCAGTCTAAATCGTCGACTTGCTCATGAAATTCGGGTGACAGTTCCAGTTCGCCCGTTTTATCTCGAGCCCAGGAGATATACGATGTGAGATCTAGGTAAAAATGGTCGGTGGACAGGAGAAACTTCTCGTGGAGCTGCATTGCGGGGCGGACGCAGGAAAGTGCGAACCCGTCATGGAACTCTTCGAGTCGACCCGGGCTGCAGAATACGCCGAGTAGATCAACCAATTCTCTAGTGATCTCTTTCTCTTTTGACTCGCGAACGGGGCGAAATCCGGGCGCGCTGATCAGAGCAGCGACTGCTTCGGCAGTCCAGGTGCGGGTGGAGAAAAGGTCTACAATAGTCAGTCATGATCAGAGATTCGTCAAGCCTAGGAGCTCACCTCTCTTCGGTTCGACATGCTCTTGCATGCTACTTTGGATCTCTAATAGCAGTGCTGTAGCTTCAGAAGCAGCGCCGTACAGAGTTTTCTGGAATATTCTCTTATTGAGATGGCGCATAATCAGAGAGAGGACAATATCTTCATCCGACTCCGGATACAGAAGGGCGTGGGTGAGGTCTGGACACTGATGGAGGGCACGCTTGATTTTCGTTGCATCTGCTGGCCGCTTTCTCAAAGCAGCCGAAATCGTTTCGAGGGCCTCCTGATGATTGTCAAGCAACGGTGCCATGAACTTGGAGACCCAGTCGGCTATACCCTCTACGAAGTTGGTGTATTCCTCGAGACTCATTAGCGTGAGCAGGAGGGAACAGAGGTGTTAACTTACACGACCGACTTCCTCGGAGGTCACATCCTTCCGGTACGGTTGGAGACTGAAGATGTGAGACTGGGCATCTTGGAGCTGGTCCTTAAGCTCTTCGTTTTGCTTCTTTGTTTTCACCATATCTGCAGTCAACCTTTCGGTGCTTTTCAGCATCTCGTTGAGATCTGCGCCTGCCTTGATGCGTTCCCCAAGGGCGTGCTCGGCGCGCTGCTGTTTCTCTTCGGAAATCTCGGCTCTCATAGTCAACGACTTGATCTGTGCGTTGAGAACAGCCATGGTGTCCATCAAGGTTTGGATCTCACTCTCCAACTGGCGAACCCTGGGGTGTCCCTCAGGCAAGGAGTCTGATGAATCTACCTGCGGGATATGATGAGGCGGGAATTCTGAGTCTTCGGGATTGAAAAAGTCAGCTCGGGCCGGAGCAGTTGCGTAGCCCGACCGCTGCTGCCTCGGATCCTTGGTCATCCGTTCAGGAACCGCCAGCGCGTCGCCATAAGAGCGATCGTCTGAGAGACCGACTTGGATGAACCCCACGACCCCGTCATGGCCGCTATGAGTCAATTTCTCGCTGCGGCTGCTCTCATCTCTGGCATCGTTGTTCTGCGACTGGGATGCGTGGTATTCGCGGGGTGTGACCGTTTTGCTCACGTGTCGGAGCGTGCCGAGCGGGACCTTGTCAGGCAAGGGCGGTCGGCCGCCGTCGCCTTCACGACCCATGGACGGGTCTTGAGGTGATGTTGGGCGTCTATCAGTCATGGTAGGTGCCGGAAGAAAGCTGGCGATACTGAAGGGATATCGGGAGGTTGAAAGTTGTGAGGGTAATAGAAGATGCCTGCGGAAATTGAGGGGCAGAGAAGCTGGTGATTGGTGACTGCGTCCGACCAGGTTGAATATTTGAGATTCCGTATGTATGAGAGGGTCGTTGCTGGGTTAGGTCCTTGAGGAAGAGGAAGAAAGGTCAGGGATGAAGCTCTCGGGGGTGGCAGCCTGGAAGTGAAGTGCTCCAAGTGGTGTGAGGGGGTGCTGTTGCATGCTGCCATGTGGGCTACAACCACCACGCTGGTTAACCCTGGACCTTGACTTTCTCCATACACCCCGATGGTGCTGCGGCGCTCCTGGAAGTAGATAAGCTCTCATGAGCAGCTTGGCCCTGTCACCCCAACATGACCGTTTGAGCTGGTAGTTGGCCGGTGGCAGCGGCAGTGCTGGATCTTCCCAGGGGGTGCAAATCTGTCATTTCTCGTAAGGTAGTGAGGCGGGCAAGGCGGGCAAGACGGACTGTGGCGGTTCGGTCACCAAATGGAAGAAGCCTGGGGCGTTCTTCTGCGGGGCAGGTAAGGCTCTCCAGGGAAAATGTGCTAGGAATGGGTGGGGGTAGGCTCAGCCACTCGCGTGGATTGGCAGGGGTGGCCTCAAGGTCTCCTGCCCGCCTGCTGCCTACAATCTCACCTCGCCAGGCAAAGGCCTTGTGACCCCGGATGGAGCCCTAGGCTTAGCCTCACCTGCTTTGGTACGCCCGACATGAAACGAGGCTGGTTCTTCACCTTTGTTCGGCAGTAGCTTCATCATTTTTCATGGCTGGATTGGAGGACAGTATCGCCATGGTCTTGGCCGAAGCATAGAATCGCCAGCACAACCGGCACAGCCAGCTTGCGAACGAGATAGCCTGATTCAACTTCGGCAGGCTGCCTCGAGCCTTATCGATCATTAGAGAAGGGAGACGGATGTACTACGTCTCTCGATTGACACCTCGATCCGCCTTCCGCCTACCCAACATCCGCTTCATCATGTTTCGCTCCCTCAGAAGCAGGATGAGCCCGGCTGTTCCCCGCAACTCCGAACAGAACCATGCCAATGGTGATGCTCGCGGTGAATCTCGCTCAGCATTCACACACACGCCGCAGGTCGCCCGCGACTCTTCAGACGCCAACCTCATCGGCAGCCGTTTCTGCGCGCCTCCGGACGACGATCCCCCACCCCCCTACACCGAGACGATAACGACAAGCGACGCGGATAGCCGTGATATTTCCGATCAAACAACACACGTCCCTGTTTCTGAAGTAGAAGACACGACGGCAATAATGTCTGTCTTGGTACCTGCGTGTGACAACTTGGCGTACACAACGAGGGACCATGTTACGACGCCTACAAACGCGCAACGGGCAAGCTTCTACCCGCCTGTCAGCCCGTCAATAACAGGAGAATTTGACTCCAGGAATGATTTTGGTGATGGTAGTATTGAGACAGCTGCTGGCTCCTTGAACGACTTCGCCATGGTACACACGCCTGCGAACTCGGCTCGACCAATGTTCCAATATCAGGAGACAAGCGTGGATATCATTTCCAATTTCGATCTCGCACCACCTCTCGGTTCCGTGTCAGCGGTAGTTTCGAGCACGCCCAGAGCTCACAGGGGCTACAGTAGTGTTGCGGCGTCTATACTTGACGATTTGGAGGGCACCCCATTTTCCGATGTAGCGGATGGTATTCCAGACGGGAATGATGCGTATGTTGTAATCTATCCTGGGGCATATAGGTTGTTAACGACTGACCATCTCGTTAGCCTGCATGCCCCTATTTCTGAAGAGACTGGCGACTTTAGGTACGTGGTGCCCCGGTTGGCGATTTATCCATTCGCCCCCATCCTGATGACCGGACTTTGCGGTTTTCCAGATGATTGACACCGTGCAGCTTTGGGCAACGCTATCAACAGACAGAAGTTGCGGACGACCACAGTCCCGCCGTTGTGATGTCCCATCAGCGAGTTCTTGCCACCAGGGTCTCTGACCAGAAAGAATGTCCCATCTGCGCGGAGACGAAACCTCTTAGTGGCTTTCCTATCTTCAGCGTCACGCCCACATGTCTTCACGCGCCAGAAGCTTGCTTGGAGTGTCTTAGGATGGCAATTCGGACGGAGCTCAATGACAGACACTGGAAAGACATTCGGTGCCCCGAATGTCGCGAGCTGCTTGAATACGTCGACGTCCAACGTTATGCCGACGAGCAGACCTTCACGCGGTATGAAGTCAACCTCCTGCCCTTGAGCCCTACTGATTGAGATTAGCTATGAAAACCTCGCACTTCGCGCCGCAATGCACCAGGCCCATAACTTTATTTGGTGCACGGCCGGTTGCGGTTCTGGCCAGATTCACGACACAGGCGTCGAGCAACCTATCGTCAATTGCCTACACTGCAGCCAGAGAAGCTGCTTCACGCATGAAGTGGCCTGGCACGATGGTCTGACATGCGATGAGTACGATTCTCTTATCGCAGACCCCGAGAACTTTCGTTCGCGCATAGAGATCGAGAACGCAGCCATCGAGGAGGAGGAGGCCCGTCGCCGTGCCCAAGACGCGGCCGACTGCGCCATGGCGAGGGGACTTGCTGCCGCTCAAGAAGCGGAGGAGCGAGCCCGTCAGCAGCGCGAAGAGCAGGAACGTAAGCGGGCTGTCAAGGCGGCTGAAGAGACGAGACAGGCAGCAGCCCGGCGCAAGAGGGAAGATGAGAAGAGCATCGCTCTGGTGGGCAAGACGACGAAGAAGTGTCCAGGTTGTACTTGGGCGATTGAAAAGAATCGCGGATGGTCAGTATGCTTGCCTGCTGAACATGAAACCATGCTGACTTGATCTGTCCAGTTCTCACATGACATGTTGGTAAACCCTGTTCCTATCACCCCCGCCCTTTCTCCCGGTTGAGTCCTGCACTATGCTGTTGATCGTCTTCTGCCGTCTTTCAGATTCAAGCCAACATCATCGCAGGCATCAAGTGTCGCTTCGAGTTCTGCTGGGGATGCGGTCGGCGGTGGGGAGTCTGCCTCAACACGAATTGCGTTGGAGCAGGAGCTACTGTTTGAAGCTACATTGTTGAAATTCACAGACTGACCAGCAGCAGGCATCCGGTGCAAATTCGAATTTTGTTGGGAATGTCTCGCCGATCACCACAATATCGTGACCAGGGACAATAGCGCTCACAAAAAGACGTGCAAATTTCATCCAGACAACCTCGATGAAGAATACATGGGAGAACAGGACCAGGCTGCATAGATATTGGGAAGGACGAAGACTTATATGATTGGATGATCAGATACCCGTTCATGGCGTTGTACTTATTTCTTCAGATGTAGAGATGTGAAAGACATATACGTCGTTTCGTTGGAGGCTAGTAGGACGACTATTCGCAACTTCGCACCCCGCCGATGTCACACATCTAACACGGGCCCTCGGTGCCCATATACCGGGTCCCTCTCAAACCACCCCAGGTTCCTAATCTCCCCGACTTTTTCCTGTTCGTCCTCCTCCCCGTAGCACATGTCCCAGCTCTTGCCCACAGGATACGACCCGACCATCTCAAACCCTCCATCAAGATCCTCCAGCAGCCGATGGCCCACCCCGGCGGGAACGACGATAACGTCCCCGCGCGTGACCACCGCCTCGATACGTCCGTCATTACCTTCGCCGCCGAAACACAGCCGTGCGCGGCCGTGGCTGACACAAAGGACCTCGTGGGTAGTGGAGTGGAAATGGGTGCGGGAGTACATAGTGTAGCGCCACTGTGGCGTTACTACGCCCACGGAAGACAAATGGGCTTCGATGGCCGATGCCGTGATAGACGGTTGAAAGGCGCCATGATAGAGGAGCAGGGGCTTATTTTGGATAGATGTGTTGGGGGTGAGGTTGTGGGCGGGAATGAGATGCTTGGAGATGCGGAGAGAGGTCAGGGAGGCGAGGGGTGGTTTGGGCGGCATTTCGAACGATTTTTTTTTGCGATTTTCCGTCGTTGATCTTTAAGATCTGAAATATCGCGAATGCGAATTCTTGTTGAGACATAGAAATAAGACGAGCCAGACGAAGTGAGGAGATTGATTTGCCGTCCCTTACACCATGTTGACCTCTGCGATGAGGTTCGAGTGACGTCATGCCGACCGATTCAATCAATGTATTCCCGTATGACCGGCAGGCACCACGGAACGGAACCGGCGGAGATTCCCGGTGTCTGCTCCGTGTCGAGTGTGCTGACCCGGGCCAAGGTACACTTCAAGTAGAACAAAAGCAGCCCAGGTCGGTGGTTCAGCGGCTCACTGCAGGTTCAGGGGCTCGCTGCAGGCCAACGGGGGGCTACCAGTACGCACGTGGGCGCCAAGCCGTTCAAGGCCGCATGACTCGCTCAACTCGAGTGCCGAGGTAAGTCTCGCTTCGTGCTAGTCGCGACGCGCCTGACTTGGCTCGACCCGACTCGAGGTGATGAGAAATCAGTCCTTCATTTCACCTCGGTCTGGGGTTGCTGCATTTCCAACGATATCTGCTTGCATGTCGGTCTCACTTTCACCTGCCTTCCATGCATCAACGTCACACTTGATGAGAACAATTCTCGCCTCCCCGCCATGTCATCCGCCGTCGTCCCATTCGCCGAGGCCAGCAAAGTAACGGAGCTGGCCCCAGGAGTCTACCTTACCACCCTCTCAGCCAGCTTCTGCATCGGCTCAGTGCCCAACGGCGGCTATGTCGCTTCCACCATCATCCGTGCCGCCTCTCAACACCTCACGCCCCGCGGCCAGACGGACAGCATCACCAGCCACTTCGAGTTCATCGACCGCACGCAGCCAGGCCCCGCCCTGATTCTCCTGGAAGAGATCAAGCTCGGCCGCTCCGTCTCCACCCTCCACGCAACACTTTACCAAAACGACCTCCAGCTAGAAGCACCCTTCATCACCGCCAAATCCCGCAAGCTCGTCCTCGCCTACCTCACCAACGCCAACATCAGCCTCGAGAGCGGCCTCACGCTCGACACGAAATGGACGCTCACGCCGCCGGCGCCGCCCCAACCCCGGCAGCTCGACCTCCTGAAGACCGATGACGTTCCCGGCTGGACGTCGACATCAACGAGGATGGGCGGCAGGGGCAAATTCGCCAGGTCGAAAGCCAACCTGCAGTGCTTCTTCCCGCAGGAGCCCGGGCGGCGGGGCCTCGAGGACGTGTGGCTGCGTCTCGCGTCGGGTGAGAAGCTCACCAACTCGGTCCTCGGGTACGTCGTCGACGCCATGCCCTACGTCGTCGAGGCGTGGCGGCCCGCGGAGGACGAAGAGCAGACCCCGTTCCGCACGGATGAGATCTGGTGGTACCCGACGCTGGCGATGAACCTCGACATCAAGAGGGGGCTCCCCGAGGAGGGCGTGGAGTGGCTTTTCATGAGGACCATGGCGAGGGAGATCCGGAACGGGCGGCTAGACTTGGAGGTGACCATTCTTGACGAACAGGGGCGGCTGATCGCGCTGGCGAATCATGTGAACATGATTCTGTCCATGGCCAGGAACATGAAGAAGCGCACGGAGAAATTGTAAAGCGTAGGAAAGACGTAGAAATAGATGATAGATCTTTGCATGAAGAGATGATTGTTTGTTCTGGTCTCGCACCCTCTCTTCTCCTGCGCGTCGCTGATGTCCACCGCTGCATCAAGGCGAAGTCTTGTCACCGTTTGACAGAATAGTCAGACCATTAGGGATTGGGTTTGAGCATTTGCAAAGGCCAATCGATGCAGTCCGCCCAGGGCGTGCCGCTGATCTTCGAAGCAATCTCGTCGAGAACGGACGGAGCCCAGCGCTCGAAACACCACACATTCTTGGCCGACAGGTGCAGAAGCACACAGTAGTTGTCAAAGTGGGTTTCGGCGTACGAGTGGAGGACAACAGCAGAGGGTCACCTGCTGGTAGGTAGGGTAACAGTGGTAGAATAATCGATGATCCTCCTCTATCTTCTAAGTCCTACGTCTCTCCTATATATCTT